>OZ014524.1:258173408-258773408 GCA_963966055.1 Lathyrus aphaca
CCCTTATGATGGTAACATGCAGGTGAACAAGATAAGTCGAGTGGTGGTCAGTGAAGTCGATGTACTTCACGTCTTTAGGGTCTCGGCTCTGATACGTCTCTTTAGGTGTAGGGACGTCGTTTTCACTTGTTTATTTAAGTTTTAGAAAAAAAATTGTAACAGAGTTATTACAAATTATTTTGATTTCCGCTGTGAGTTGAACATTTTTGTTAAAACGTATCTTTGAGCCATGTGTGGTTTTGTCGAATTGTGACACTCAAATATTTTGATGAAATTAAAATACTCTTATTTTTATCAATAATTCCATGGGGTAATTTGGGTGTTACATAGTTTCCCTAAAAAGGATGGTTTAATTTATAAAGTCGTTCAAAAGGTGAAAGCTATTGCTAGCCAACCTATCAATAATAGTGATGGGTTTTACGATGATGTTGTGCAAATGGTGAAAGAGGTCGCTAGCCAACCTACCTATTATATAGATAGCAATACTCACAGACCTACATGTTCAGATTATATGGTGAAGGTGGTTTCTAGGGTAGCATGCTCCCTGGAAACAGGCAGTTGTTTTCATCCCATGGGTCCCATGGACAGAAGAATAAAAACATCGAATTTAAAAAAGTAATAGGTTTTGTTGGGCCCAATTGCAAAAGTAAAAGATGGAAGCCCATTGGGAATTTGAGGAAGAAGGCAACAACCGAAACTATCGCTCTTGTAACCCTGGTTCCTTCTTTTGTAGGTTCATAGAACTCTAGCAGCATGTATTCCTCCTACGTCCATGGAGATAATTCTGCAAAATCGGACATATTTAGATGTAATTTCAGATTATGGAGTAATTTCGAATCAAAGACAGGGGACAAGTTATGGGAAGCAATCATAAATTTAGAGGTAATAACACCAGGTTCAAGGAAGGATTACACAACTTGGGTTGATGATATGGAATAAGTAACAAGGTTAATTCGAAGGGAGAGAAGGCGATTTTTTCAGTGCCTTGATGATTATAGGATCGCTAAACATTAGAGGGGGTGGGAGTATGTTTAAAAGAAAGTGGATTAGTCACATTATCCAGGAAACTAAATTAAATTCCATTTTTGAGTCTATTGCTAGGAGTTTGTGGGCCAAGGAAGATATTGGTTGGTCTTTTTCTAGTTCCAATAGTTTATCGGGGGGATTAATTACTCTTTGGAAAATGGCTAGTGTAGAGGTCATTTGTAGCTTCAAGGGGGGGGGGGGTTGTTGGTATAAAAATCCTTTGGAGGAAATCTTTTTATTATATTGTCAATGTGTATTCCTCTTGCGACTTATAGTTGAAGAGAATTTTATGGAAGAGGTTGGTGGATTTGAAGGCTAGATTTAACGATGGTGAATGTTGTATTGGTGGAGATTTTAATGACATCGTTAAGTCTAGTGAACGGAAAGGTAGGGCGTTGGGGGGAAGAGAGGTTGAGAGGAGAGAGTTTGAGGAGTTCATATCGGATTGTGATTTGGTTGATGTCTCTAGAAAAGGGAAGAAGTTCTATTGGTTTAGTGGAGATGGACTTTCGATGAGTAGGTTAGACCGCTTATTATTATTATTATCATCCAAAGATGTTATTTCTAAATGGGGCGTGGTTGGTCAGTTGATTGGTGAGAGGGATGTTTCATATCAATGTCCTATTTTGTTGGTGGTGGATTTTCGAATTGGGGGTTGTAATACCCTAATTGTTGCCCCTAAGATTGTGTTTTTCATCTGCATCATTTGCATACAAACAAGACCATACATTGGTTCTTTTATCCTTCTCGGTTGCAAGTTTATGCTTCATAGGGGATCAACATTGTTGTTGTGTACCTTTTATTTGTTTATGTTTAGTAACATCTAATCAAAATCCAAAAATATTTTGTTTTCCATCTTTCACTAACTTTTCTAGGAAGAAAGAAAAAATATCAAAACAGTTCCCCAGCTCGAACAAATTTCATTTGAACAAAGTCAAAGATGATATGCATATAATTCAAATTCATATGATCAAAGATTTCTCAAGTTTTATTGATTACTATTCAAGGAATTCCAAGGTTCATGTGTTTATTTTCATGCCTTCTTTGGCAAGCAAAAGGATCGAGCCAGCACCACTAGAGTGCAACAAAAGCAAGTATTTTTGAATTCTTGCACTGAGTAACCAGTTAACGCATAGGCAGTAACTGGTTACCAGCATAAAATTTTGAAAAATAGAAGAAAATTCAAATATTGCAATTTTGGCTCCAATTTCATTTTGATCACACACTACGCCAAAAATAATGTTTCGCAGGACAAAAAAGACAACAATTTTAGAAACAAGCACTGCTATATGTTTTAAAAAAATTCACTAAAAAATGCTTTTAAAAGGCCACCTTAAAAAGCGCTACTAAAGGTCTTAAATTGGCTCCATCTTTGAAAGTGCTTTCTATAAAGTGCTGCAAAAGGTTTACCATAGAAAGCAATGCAAAAGGTTTACCATAGAAAGTGCTGCTAAAGGCTCCACCTTAGAAAACACTTTCTAAAAGTATTGTTATAAGGCAGTGAATAGAAAGTCCTTTCAGTGAAAACCCTAAATTAAAAATTATATGAAAAAGCATCAAAAATCACAAATATTGCAAAAGGGGGGGGGGGGGGGGGGGGGAGGGGGTCAAACCCACGCCCTTGAGGTAGGGAAAGACATTGTGCACTCGCATTAACCACCGGGGTGGTGATACATCCAATATTTAAAATACAAAGATAAATATATGTGGGTTTTATTTGAATTAATAAATGAAATAAAATGATAAAAATATAAAATTTATTCAGAAAAATGTTATGACATTGAAATTATGATTAAAAATCATATGTCATTTGTATGATGATGTGAAAATTTCTTTGTTTGAAGAAATTGATGAAAATAATTTATTTAAAATATTTTGAAACAAAATAAAAATAAATTAATTAAAATATTTAAAATTAATCAAATAATAATATTTTGCTAATTTAATTCGCAAGCCTAATTCTCATACATCCTCCATTTGATTCCCACCATCTCCATTTAACTTCCATACATCATCAAAATTAATTCCCACTGTGTACCTTCATTATCACCACTCTTTTGCTAATTTCCTCAGAATTTAATTCCCAACCCTAATTTTGATCTTCCAAGCCTAACTCCAATCCACCAAATTTTCATACCTAAACTCTTTAAATAACACCCTCATTTCACTCATTTTCTCAAGCTTTAGAGAGCCAAAAAAACATCTTGCAAATTATATCCCTAACCACCAAAATTCATTAAAGCTCAATTTCTTCTTTTGATAGTTATCAAGAATTCACATAGAATTCTTGATTAACTTTGAGATAAACCTTCATCCTTTTTCATTTTTCTTCATCAATTTTAGTAGACCAAGCTTTCTTGTGGAGTAATTTGGAGTTGTTATAATCCTTGAAGTGATAATTTATCTCACACCATTTTTACACCTTCATCTTCATCATCCACAATATAGACCTTTGGTGACTCTTGTACTAGATCCTTTTGGATCTCATTTTATATTTTGATTGTTAGTTTTTATTGTGTTCTTACTCTAAAATTCATGCAAGTTAAGATCTATGATCACAAGGTGTTTGAAAAATGTTTTGAAAGTAGATCATGTTGAATTTTGCACTAATTTTGTGTCATGCGCGCAGAGTAACCAGTTAGCACCTAGGTGTTAACCGGTTACTCAGTGTTATTTTTGGAAAATCCTGATTTTTTTAACTAAGTAATCGGTTAATGCATATGTGTTAACCGGTTACCTCTAAGTCAGAATGACATTTTTGTTGATTTTTTTGGGCTATTTTGCTTTCTTTTGTTTCTTCTTCCCCTCCTTTCTTATTTTAACCTTGGATTACATATTTAGATGAATTCCTCTTTAATATCAATGGACTTTAGATATCGATTAAAGTGTATTAACATTCATTAATTCAAATATATCTTCAAGTGAATTGTTAAATTCATAAGAGGTGTTTTGGATTAGTGATAGGTTTTTCAAGCTTGGATTTATTAATTAAAGGTGATTGATCTTAAAGATGGAAGAACTTTAAAAATGAATTTCAATTTAGTTCTTCTCCATACCCCTCCCTCTAATTCTCCTTTTTTTTTATCGATGAAAGTCTTATGGATTGTGGGATTCCTTTGTTGAATTCATAATCAAGAATAGATCGCTATCATTGTTTTTGGATGATAACTTATATATTGTTCATCTAACATGCATTAACATAAATAATAGTTACCTTAATTGGTATTGACCGACCTCGTTGTAGGATGAATTCTATATAAGTTACTTGGCGATTGCTTAACATAGAGCTACATTTGTCCCTTTTTATCCTTATCAGCATTTGTACTTTTATGGGCCAAACATTGATTGGTTGCGCAATCCCAAACATGGTTGATCTTTGTATTAAGTTCATAATTCTCAAACTTATTGTTGTAGAGGCTTTGATTCGATCAATCTTTAGACAAGTTTTGTTAACTAATAACTTGAGTACATAGGTCAACCATATAGTGCAAAACAGAGACGAAATCGGTTGTCGCTTTGAGCTTTTAGCTTTGTTACTTTTATGGAATTATGTTCACCGCATTATTGTATATTATTGCTTTTATTTCCTTATTGCTCCCTATCATTTTTATTTTATCTCTTGCTCCCTTCTCTTTTTTACTTTTATTATGCTTTATATCATCCATTATCATGTTTATGTTTATGTCATTATATCTTTGTGCTTTTATTTTATTTTTGTCCTTTGGACACCAAAAATATTAATAAAGGTCTAAACACTTTAAAATATTTGTTCTTAATTGTGGACTATGGTTAATATCCCTTACTTTTTTTAGGAGTTATACATCTTGGACTTATGGACTTAGTATTAAGATTATTATCCCTTTATTTATGGAGTGGTTATACTAGCCTTTATTTGGCTCATGTGCTCAAGAGGATGGAATTCTTTTGCTTATGCTTTGAAGTGTCTTCAAGTGGTTAGACCTTTCCACCCTTATCTCTTTTCTTTATTTTTAGGGTAGTGTCTTCATCTCCTTCCATTCTTTAATTTTCAAAACCTTCTCCCTTTTTCAAAGGATTCTTCTTTTAAAATTTTCACCACTTTAATAATTCAAACCTTGACTTTTGTCAAGTGAGTTTTACTTCTTCTTTTCTTTTAATAAATGTCAATGAACTTAATCATGTTGAATTCATTCAAAATTAAAAATAACCAAACTCATACAAGCATTTTTGTGCCTTTGTGCACTATTTTTGTTTTCTTATCAAGTTTAGACTATGAGTCATTTTTTCTAGTCGGGTGTAAGGCTCCCATTCTCCATGGTTGTAGTTTGATGTAATTGAGTATCTTTTCATTTGTGAGGGTTTAGTGACATACTCGTCGATTTTATCCGAGTTGGAGCCCTCCCCATAATGATGTATGAGTCCATGCCCTCATTCTCATGGTAGATTTGTGAGGCTATCTACTTGAAAATGAAAAATTGTCTTTACTTTTTAAAATCAATCGAAACCAACAAAATTTGTTCTTTTTACCATAAACTACGAGGTTTTGACTTTACATCTCACTTTGTGGATACGTAGGCATAGGTGGTAAACCCCTCCAAACACAAAAAAAATTAAAAATTAATTCTTTTCTCATCCCTTCACTCTCAATTAACAAACTATTTTCAAATCAAAAGCGTAAATATTTCAAAGGGCTTCCGTGGAGTACCACTGATGTTTTGGGTGCTAACACCTTCCCATTTTGTAACCAACCCCCTTACCCATTCTTTGTTTGTTTTGTTATCTTTTTGCTTTTAGATTCATTTTAATATTTATTTGCTCTTTTTTCCTTTTCCTTTTGGAATAAAATAAAAGAGCGGCGGCGATTCTGTTTTCATTGAGTTAAGTTAATCTATAGTTTACACTCACGATTTTTACCGCTACAGAAAAGTGGCGACTCTGTTGGGGAGTAATCTCTATGTGGGTTCAACTTACTTTAATTTATTTATTGCTTTAGTTTTACTTGTTTGTTATTGCTTGTTCTGTTTCGGTTTAGTGATCTTATGTGAGTGAGATAGATCATGTACCCGGATCTGAGTGAACTTATGATAGGAAGGTGATATATTCGAGGAGATACGCGTGGAGTAGTCATGTGCGATGTCGATTCGAGAATCGCCACTGAGTTAGGCTCCCTCGGATTACTGATGTTATGGCGAATAGTCGTATCATGACATTACTTTTTCAACCTCAGGCTTATCATACTGAGGATCATAGAACCCTTAACCCATCCATGCCATTTTAGAACGTAGTGCAGAAGTCATCTAGGTGTATACCTAAGGTGATTGTCACGCGATACTACACTCGGACAAGGTCCTCTTAAGGAAATTTCAATTGGGGTGTAGTCCAACATACTGATGATATCCGAAGGATGGCTGTTAACTCCAGGAACTTCTATTAGAACCATTTTGGTTTTCTACAGGTATAATAAAGAAAAAGCTTGGTACATACCTTTGTGGGTTGGTGTTATTATCCCTTGACTCCATGCTCGTGACTCAGAACCTTGACCTGTGTGCTTTATGTGATCTTGGTTGTGTTTGTTGCATACAAGCACTCATGTATTCATAAGCATTGTTCTCAAGATTTCAAGAGACTTATAAGAATTTTTGTAAATATTTCAGATGTCTTTCATTTTGGATATCGGAAGGAGGAATACTCATAAGTACCATTTCAAGAGTTCTAATTTAGGAGAGTTGAGAAAGCTAGAAACTTTGGTGGTTGATACTAATGACTTTAGGAAACGTTATGGTAGACTTTTGTTGATTCTGAAGATCGATGTACCAGAGGGAATTCTTAATACTTTGGTTCAGTTCTATGATCCGATGCATCATTGTTCCACCTTTCCCGATTATTAGATTGTGCCGACCTTGGAAGAGTTATCCTATTGGATGGATTTGCCAATTATGGATAAGGAGTTTCTTTTCAGTGGTTTAGAGGAGGAGCTTACGCCATAATTTATTTCCAAGGCTATTTGCCTTAAGGAATTCGACCTTAAGGGAAGGTTTGTTCCTAATGGGGATGTTCGTGGAATCAATGTTAAGTTCTTAATGGGGAAAGCTTCTAATTCTCTCACTATGGGTAATAGAAATGAATTTGAGGATTCTCGCTTTGCTTATCTATGGTATTGTGTTGTTTCCTAACCTAGATGGTGTTGTTGACGAGTATGCTATTCAAATGTTCTTGAAGAGAAATCATGTGCCTACTTTGCTTGGAGATATGTATCATTCTATTTACCATAGGACTTCTAAAGGTGACAGAGAGATTGTTTGTTGTGCACCTCTTCTATATAGGTGGTTTATTTTGCACCTACCAAATTCTAGCATCTTCACTGAGAATAGAGAGAAGCGAATATGATCTCAAAGACTTATGTCTCTTACTCATGCGGATATGAATTTTTATTGCTCATGTTATCATATTAGAATGATTATTGATGGTTGTGGAGAGTTTTTCCAATGTTCCTCTTCTTGGTACGCGTGGTGGAATTAGTTACAACCTTATTCTTGCTAGACGATAGTTTGGGTATTTCTTGGAGGAAATACTAAGCAATCTTTCATTATCGAGTTTTTTCTTTCTTAATGATGTAGATCACTTAGAGATGAAGAAAAGGATTTCACCGTGCACAAGAAATAGAAGGGTTAGTTGGGAATACAAAATTATGCTCCTTCCAAGTGTTATATTCAGTGGGTTCAATCCAGAGCTTGCAAGCTTAAGATACCTTATCCGCTCGAGGAACCTTTGTTTCATATTTTCCCTTTATGTGCCCTTCTTCCTCCTGTTGAAGAGAAGGTCGTGCTTCGAGAAGAGTTAGAGAAGATGAAGCGAGAGAAAGAAGCTTGGTTACTTGAGAAGCCAACTATGAAAGAGCAATTAAAGGAGAAAGATGATCTTATTGAGCTACTTGAGCGTCGTGTCACGAAGAAGACGAGAGTACAAGAGGATTTATTTTCCTCTAGTACTTCATCTGTTATTCCTCCCGTTTTTGGTGCATGGAACGCTACTGTGGATCAACTTGTGAAGGATAAGGAAGACATGAAGATTCATTACAAGAAGGAGATCAAAAGGACCTTGTGAAGTACCAACCTGGTTTTGGAATTTCTTCAGATTTGATCCCATAGGTTTAGTTTTCTCGTTTCTCATGTATTATGATTGTTGAAACTTGTTCTTCAAAGTTGTAATAATCACTTTTGATATTAATGAGAATGAGTTTTTGAGTATTTCAAAATGTTATTCTTTTATAATTATTATAATTTGCTTTATATTCCTTTGAAGTCTTTGCATTTGCATTTACATATCATGAATCATTCTTGTATTGGTCTTGCTTCCTGAGAGTTTGACAAGGTTCTTATGTGTTTCTTGGTATTGATCCAGTTCCCTTGGCAAGCTGACTCATCGTTACGATACTCGGGAAAGTCAAAGGAGATATTGGAAGCTCTACAACAAGAGAACCGCGAGCTCCGCAAAGAAGTTACAACTCTGAAGGATAGTCTTGAAAGGTTAACTGCTATGATGGAAAATTTAGTGGGTGCTCAGAATCAGCCACCCCTTCCTCCTTATTCTCTGGTTCAGCAGACGATCATCCCTGAGATTGTCACTATGTTGATTCCTGTGGAACCTGTTGTTTCTCCTTGTTACCTTATGCCTATTAGTACACCGTGGGGCATGCCACCCGGTTTCATTCCAGAGGGTTATCATCCTCCTCCTCTTGAGATTCCTGTGATTTTTCCTTTTCAACATGTGATGACTACTGCGTCGCTTGTGGTTCATACTGCTACTTCGCGTATAGATGCAATGATTTACCATTATGAGCCTAGTGAGGGCGCTGATATGATTGAAAGGCTTGATGGTTTTCAAGGTTGGTTTGATGAAATGCATAAATAAGTTAAGGCTTTAAGAAGTAAATAGTTATTTGGAAAAATGCTTATGAGCTTTGTCTGGTTCCTAATGTCAAGATTCCTCACAAGTTCAAAGTGCTTGAGTTTGAGAAGTACAAAGGAAATTTTTGTCCCTTGAGTCACTTGATTATGTATGCGAGGAAATTTTTTACTCAAACAGATAACCATCAACTTCTTGTTCATTATTTCCAGGATAGAATGACTGGCGCAACACTGAAGTGGTATATGGGTCTGGATATCAACCAAATTCACTCTTTCAATGGTTTGGGAGAGGCTTTTGTGAAAAAAATACAAGTATAATGTTGATATGGCACCAGACAGAGATCAACTCCGTCCTATGACTCATAAAGATAAAGAAATGTTCAAAGAGTATGCAGAGAGAAGGCGTGATCTTACAGCTCAGATTAATCCTCCATTGGAAGAGAAAGAAATGACGAATATATTTTTGAAGACTTTAGGTTCATTCTATTATGAGAAGATGATTTCAAGCGCTCCAAGTGATTTCACAAAAATGGTGAATATGGAAATGCGGTTAAAAAAAGGTGTCTGTGAAGGACATTTGAGTAAAGAAAGCAATTTGGTTCAAGTTCTAAGAGGTTTGGTTTTGCTAAGAAGAAGGAAGGTGAGACTAATGTTGTGTCTCGTGAGGGGTATAAGAGACCTCGCAATCAATAAGTCTGTCACCACCAACATGTAGTTTCAGTAAATCCAGTGATTAATATGGCTCTGACAATTTGAGTGGCTCCAAAGTATCAGGCTCGTTTTCAGCAGCCTCGTGTTCAATATAATGGTAATCAAAAGAATTGTGCTACATTAATTATGAATATATATGTTATAAGAATATAAACTTATTTATTAATTGAGAAATGATGATCAAGATTAGAAGGAGGTTTGTATTCCAATCAAGAAGGGAGGTCTTGGGTTAAGAAAGGTGGATGATTTTAATTTAGCTCTTCTTAACATGTGTAGATGGAGGATTTTAGAGGATTCTAAATCCTTATAGTATAATGTGTTAAAGGCGAGATATGAAGATATTAATTTGAAGATGGTTGGTTCTGGTAACTCTTTGATTTCATCGAGGGGTGCTTCCTTTTGGTGGAGGGATATCTTAGGCTTGAATAAAGGCATACCGAATAATTTATTTGTATCGAATTGTAGATTATCCATTGACAAAGGTTTCTCTACTTCTTTTTGGCATTCCTGGTGGATTGAGGGACTTGTGTCTAAAGGATAAATTTCCAAATGTTTTCAATATTTATAGCCTAAAGGATGTTGTGGTAGATTGTATGGGGTATTAACAAGGAAAATTGAAATTGGGGGGATTTCGGATTGGCAGCCAACACCGGTGGTGCTGAAGTCGACGAATAACAACACCAGTTGCATTTTCTTCTTGTGTAGGTGCGCCCGACTACTGTCAGGTTAGATTCAGTCGAATGGACCCCTTGCCGGATGGAGGGATACTTGGTACACTTCTTTTATGAGCTTCTTAGTAGTTATCGGATCCCTTATGGGTCTTGCAATATTTTTGATGAGGTTTTTCCTTTAATTTGGAAGATGGTTGTCCCTTTCAAAATCAAGGTATTGAGTGGAGGTGTTTTATTAATAAGTTCCCTTCTAAGGATTCCCTTCTTGTTAGAGGTTATTCATTTCCGGATAGAGGTTTGGCGTGTGCTCTTTTCTTAAATGAGAACGAATCTTTGGTTCATATAAATTTGAATTGTAATATAGCTTTTTGGGTTTGGAAGGAAGTGACCGAGTGGATCGATTTTGAGGATTTTGATTATAGATATATCAAACAGTTACCTAAAGTGAAGTTTGTTTTGTAAGAAGAATATGGTGAAGAGCGGGAGGGAAGGTTGTATTTGGTTGGCTACCACTTGATATTTGTGGATGTTGAGGAACAATATAATTTTTAGGAACGTTGTTTGGAATGTTTTTCATGCGGTGTTAGAAATCAAGGCTTTGGTGTGGAGATGGTCTTTCATCGGGAAAATTACTCGTACCAATTATATAGCTTTTATGAATTTAGCAAGTTTCCTTTGTTCTATTTATCTTAAGGCTTAATTGGGTTGTAATCTTCTTTTTTGTCGAGCTTTGTCTCGTTTTTTCTATAAGTGGGTTCGAAAATCCTTTGTTCTTGCTTTAATTCCATAACTTCCTTATTGAGAAAAAAATGTAACACAAGACTATTATACAATACCATGGTCTCTAACAAACTCTTAACCACCATAAAACACTTCCAATAACCACCTAACTAACCATTAACTACTTAGGTTATTTAAGTAATAACTTAGCCTAACTGACTTGTTATTAATATGATAAAGCTATGTGTGGTGTGATATCCATTTACAAGTTAAAAGATTGATATTAATCATCTAAATACGGATACACGAAGATTGAATGGATGGGTATGAGTGGTTTGGTGAAGAAGTCAGTCAACTGATTTTAAAGAAAATGAGAAGGGACATGAGAACATGAACTTGTATTTTTTATTTAACTAACAATGTGTCAATCAATTATAAGGTGCTTTCTTCTCTCATGAAACATAATACTAACTATAATACATGATGATGATTTAGATATCTTTCAACTAATCACTAAAAATATTTTATTCTAAACCTTTATCATTATTTTTATAAATCATACTAATAATTGATTATAAATTTACCAATTAAACATTATATTTTGTTAAACGGGGTCCTCGTCAAATTCATTATTTTTTTAATAAGCAAAAATATATATTAACTAGGATGAAAGGGGTATCCAACCCAAATACAAAACCAAAAAAATCAAACTAAAGTCAAATTCATTATGAAATCGATCTTTTTCAATATGGGATACAACTTTGCAATTGGAGTTAGCTTCATATGTGTTTGCCAATAATTCAATCAATTGATATTGTTGGGTCAAATAGTATATTCATCCAAGTCTCACATCATATAATAGAAAGAAAATAGAATTGAAGTACTAATATAAATATAGATAGTTAGTTTGAGTTTTTTTTTCACACAATAACAAAATATAGTCTTTTGTATGTATTAGGGATTCAGGTAGTTGTGTGTTTAAAGAAAGTTTTCTATTTTTCCGTCCTAAAATAGTTTGTTGATAGGGTTTACAATTTTTCCGTTTAAAAATAGTTTGTTAAGGGTTTGTAATTTTTCCGTTAAAAATTATAAGTGAGAGAGAGTTTGCAATTTTTTTTGTCCAAAATTGTAATTGAGAGTGAGAGAGAGTTTGTAATTTTTTCGTCAAAAAATTAAATTTTAAGAGAGGATTTTCTATTTTTCCCTTCTAAAATTGCAATTTGGAGGGTTTTTAATTTTAAAAATTACAATTATATGAGAGAGTTTATAATTTTGTCCTTTTAAAAATTAGATGTTGAATTATGATTTTGAGAGTTTTATATTTTAGTTCTTGCTTGTGTTTCTTCTTTTATGGATGTGCTTTCGCGTGCGATATTTGTTATTTTCACAACAACTGATATTAAAGCTAAGGTTTCGATCATGGGAGGAAGGAAGAGTAACAAAAATTCTAATCAAGTGAAAAAGGAAGAGTAATAATTTTTCAGATCAAAGAAGAAAGAAGGCAGAAAGATTGAAGAGTAATATTTTTTCAAATCTATCTAACTATTATAATGATCTTAAACGCTTAGAAGATGAAGTTGATGACAAAGTAAAGATATGTGAGACTTTGGATGAAGGGAGGATTTGTTGAGTCAAATGGTATATTCATACAAGTCTCACATCTAGTAGTAGAAAGAAAGTAGAATTGAAGTACTAATATAAATAGAGATAGTTAGTTTGAGATTTTCACACAATAATAAAATATTATCTTTTTTATGTATTAGAGATTTGGATAGTTTTGTGTTTAGAGAGAGTTTTCTTTTTTTCCGTCCAAAAAATAGTTTGTTGAGAGGATTTACTATTTTTCTGTTCAAAAATAGTTGGTATAGAGAGTTTGCAATTTTTACATTAAAAAATTATAGTTGAGAGAGTTTGCAATTTTTCCGTTTAAAAATATCCAAAAATTATATTTGAGAGAGGGGTTGCAATTTTTTCGTTCAAAAATTGTAATTTAGAGGGTTTTTAGAAGTTGAATTATGATTTTGTAAGTTTTTTTTTTTTTTTTTTTTTTTTTATGTTTGCTTATTTTTCTTCCTTATTGGATGTGCTTTTGCATGTGTTGATATTTAATTATTTGTTATTTTTCCAACAGATATAAATCAACAAAGTTAAAAAAGTATATAGATTAATAATATCTTTGAAGAAAATTCAAAAATAAACTTCATTACATTTAAATTATATTTAGATAATTTTAAGTTAACACCTAGTGAACCACATTAGATAGGTAACTTTGACCCAAAAATACATTCAATTAATGCAACATATATGTTGTCCTTTCATGAAGGATCCGTTGTTTTTTTTAAGTAGTGCAATTTGATTTGTAATTTTCGTTTTTGTTTTTTTGTTGTGGTGAGATTTTGCTTGCCCTTTCTTTGAATTCAGGTGGAACATCCTCAATGCTCATTTTTTATATATATTATTTGATTAAAAAAAACATATATGTTGCCCAAAAATATTACTCATTTTGTTTTTTTACCCTTTACTATTATGAGAAGTGATACAAATTTGGGAATTTTAGTAACCAAAGATATATTTCTTAATTATGATTAAAAGCTTTTAATTTGATCCCTTTACTATGCATGTAAAGGACAATCAAAACACATTGATTTTCTAAAAGGACATTTAATAATAATTTTAATCATAGTAAGTATGTTTGCAACTCCATAAACTCAAAAACTATTTGATTTATGTAAGGAGATGTTGATCCTTATATATTATAAAGTGCTTAAACCACTTGTTACATGCAAATGAGAACAAAAATGGCTGAAATTGTTAAGTTTGTTTATATTATAGTTATGTTTCTTTTTTTATTTCTTGTTGCAACAAATGTTGAAGGTAATTTTTTTTTTGCATTTCAATTTTCCTTCTTTACTTAGAAACTATTTATTTAATCTCTTTTTCTATTTTAAGTAACTTAATTTTCTTTTTCTTTTTTCTTTACAGCATGGAAATTCCGATGTTTTAAAGATTCAGATTGTCCCAAAAATATTTGTCAAAATCCTTTGATTGCAAAGTGTATGCACACAATACAGTGTAGATGTGTTTTTGCAGGGTAATAAATATCCACATGATTCTTCATTTAGTGCCATACAAAGGAGAGTACACAAACTTCTGCTAAAATATTTCTGAGTTGTCATTTACTTTTAGTGTTGGTGCCTAATAATTTGATTGTTCTATCTTTAATTTTAAGAAATGTGCTTTTACAGCGTTGAACTCTAAGATTACAATCGTACATGAAATAAAGTAGCATAAACATCTTTTAAGTTTTTTTTTCTATCATAATTTTATAGTTTTATTTAATAAGCCAAATAATATATATTAATAAAGGGTTACTAGGGATACCCAATCCAATTAAAAAAAATGTTTACGTAAATGATGCATATCATAATCATAGAAATTACATAACATATGGCCCTTAGATAGGATTAGAATTCACCATCAAGACAAGAATTTGATACGCAAGAATATCACGTCCGGGTTTACAACCTCATCATTGAAAATAATATTATTTCTTGTTCTCCATATATTCTAACACACCACTATCCAAAAAGTACAAGCCATTTTCTAAGAAATACTACCTCTAAAATTTGCTATCCATAACAACAAATGTTTGGAGGTAGTAGATTAATGAACTTCATTGATCTCCAACCATGCTCTAAAATTTGCTATCCATAACAACAAATGTTTGGAGGTAGTAGATTAATGAACTTCATTGATCTCCAACCATGCACAAACCTTTCGCCAAACCAACAAAGACTTGGAGCATGATAAAAATAAATGACTTACATCCTTCGATTGACGAAAAAAAAGACACACACAATGTCGTGAGGATTTGATAAAATTCCCCTACGAAAAAGATTCAATCTCTACAGTAATTTATCCAATAAAAGCCTCAAACTAAACATATTAGCCTTCGATGGACTACAAGCTTTCCATAATAAATGCAATGCAGCCAAACAATCATGATCTAGTACAACACCCTCCTGCTCTTTATGCAAACTATCATAAAAACTTTTGACAAAAAAACTATTGAATGCACCAAGAGGCCAAAGTACTTCATCCACTTTATCCCCATACGGTATAATATCCAGGAGAATCATGGAAAGTTCATGGTATTATGCAGCAAGAGAATAAGAAGAAGCAAATAGTTGGAAATCAATATTCCAAGACCCATACGAGTCGATCCAAACTCCCATATCTGAGATCATACCACTTCTTGAATCTGAACACAAAAACAACCTTGGAAACAACATTTTAAGAGTGTCGTTGCCCACCCACCTAGCCGTCCAAAACGGGATAGTATCACCGTTACCCAATCTACAAGTAATCAACTCCCCAAAAGATTTATAGTTAGGATTTAAATTGAGTCTCATAAGATCCTTCCACCATTGGGAATGAGAAACTTTAGCTTCATAATCATCCTTTGCCAAGAGAAACCTTTTGTAAGCATCGTAACTCGTCACTTAGATAATAAAGCTATATTGAAGAATCTCAAATCCATCACACCAAGCCCACCCACATCCTTCGGTTTACACAAATTTTCCCAACTCACCCATGCCATACTCCACTATCTTCTTATCCGTACCACAAGAAATTCCTTTGAATTGAAATTAACTCATCCAAGACTTTCCTCGGAGCTTTATAAAACAACATATAGTGAATTGGTAAATTCGTCAACACGAATTTAATCAAGGTCACCCTACCACTGATTCAAAGCAAACTCCATTTCGAAGTGGTCAATATATTTTTAATACACTGAATAACTGGTTTCCAAGTGGTCAATTCTACAAGAGATAAATTGTTATGTGGCCTACATAAAGTAGTCGTCAACACAAATACTGATAACGAGAAATCGTATCACTTTATTACTACGTTTTAAGTCCGTTTTATCGCACATTTATCCTATTAACTCCCGATTCTTCGAGTTTTTTTATGTCATATTGCAGGTATAACATTTCTAGAGCTAAACCATGAGCCAAAGATCAAATGAACAAAAACAAACATGAAAAGAAGAAGAAGAGAGGAATTCTGCCAAAGTCTGCATATTTTGCAACACTCACGGTCGTTACAACATCATCACGACCGTGATGCCCTACTTGGAGGTCTCACGACCGTCACTCAAGTGTCACGACCGTGACACGCTTTAAATGGAAAAAGTGGCTGTTACGCCCTTTGTCACGAACGAGACAACGGAAAATAGGTTTTATTAAATTGAAGAATTCCTGAGGACGTGCACAACGTGGGTCAAAAGTTATTCCTATTATTTCTCAGACCCAATATGCATTTCTGCTAAATTCTTGCTTCAACGGAACGATACCCACGCTCATGGATTTCAACTGCCCAAGCCCAAAATTATTTCTATAAATAGCCTAGTTACAAATTGAAGAACACAGAGTTTTATTTTAAGATTTTCGTGGAAGCTCTGCCGTAAATTTGTTGCACCCTTATTAAATTTTTCCAGCAATTGTTCTTGTTATTTTTCTGCTTCTATATCCAAACAAAACTCAATAACAATTTCCAACATTAGGAAATTGTTATTATTAATTTCTTTTTAAGCCTTCAGAATTCGTTTAGTTTTATTTTCGATTCCGGTTCCGCACTCCGAGCTTACCAGTCCGTGGAAGAAGGAGTTTTAAGATTTTAATCATTCAGGTTTTTATATTTTCGCATTTATATTAAGTTATTTATTTGTTTATGTTAAGATATTTTTATTATTTTATAATGTATGTTTTAATTAATATTTGTTTATTTCTGCATCTGTCTGGTACAACAAAAATGAGTAGCTAAATTAATTAGGCGGTATGTAATAAACTAAACCGAACCGGTAAAATCGAACCCAAGCTAAAATAATTTAGAACTTATATTCTGGCTGTGACTTTTTATAATTAAAAATTAATCTTTTTGTTACGAGAGTAAGAAAAGTGTAATAGGTTAGGTCGAGACCACGAGAGTGTGAGATTTTAACCGGATAGCTAAAGTTAGGCATTTAATTTAAATACAGCGAGAGCGCTTTAAAATGAATTAGACTTATTAAGTTTTCAAAAATTATTCTCTAAACACTTATGGGCTAGCGAGAGCAGGCATAGGGCTTTAGGAGTAAGATCTGAGATAAGACCACGAGAGTGTGAGTCGAGGGTATTTAAACTGATAATCTCTACAGAACAATTTAAGTGAACCATCCTTATAAGCTTAGGTTAGATTGACCCGCATAGGTTAGCATAATTACATACCGACCGCCTTCTCATTATTTCATTAAATTAAATTTAATTCCCGTTTCTAATCCTTAAAACCAAAATCGTGACAAACATCCACCTTAGCTAAACTAGAAGACCTTCTAGCACTAAGTGATTACAAAGTCCCTGTGGGATCGACAAATCTTTTATATTACTTCGATAGGCTGTGCGCTTGCAGTTCAGATACCGCTAGACACATATCGCGTCTTCGCGCCCCATCAAGTTTTTGGCGCCGTTGCTGGGGACCTTGATTTAGTTACTAGTGCACTATTAGAGTAGCATTGTCTAGACTAAGGTAACAACTATTCTTTTCCTAATCTAATTTCCCGAGTGTATGCCAAGTACTCGCTCTCAAGGCGAAGACTTGCAACCTCCAGTCCCAGAATTAGAACGCTTCTTACACGTAAGAAGACGAATATTCGATTACGAACGAAAATACAACATTCCAGATCTTCAAGTTGATCCACCTAAACCGGTCGAAACATCAAAGGATGCAGAGATGGCTGAAGAACCGAATCATCCACTCAAATATTACGCTAGTCCTTCACAAGCTGAGCCGCATTCCAGCATTGCTGTACCGGCTATCAACCGAAACGATTTTGAATTGAAACCTTCGCTGATATCAGCCGTGCAACAAAATCAATTCGCCGGAAATCCTACCGAGGATCCGAACCTTCATCTTTCGATATTTGTGCAGTACGCAGATACTGTTAAAGCTAATGGAGTTACCCAAGAAGCTATTAGATTACATCTTTTTCCTTTTTCACTTCAAGACAGAGCGAGAGCCTGGCTTCAATCTCTACCCTCGAATTCAGTAACTACGTGGGAGGAACTAAAGAGAGTATTCTTGACAAGATATTTCCCACCTAGCAAGACAGCTATGGTAAGAGCTCAAATCAACGGATTTAAGCAAAAGGAAAACGAGTCACTTTTCGAAGCTTGGGAACGCTACAAAGATATGTTGAGACTTTGTCCACATCACGGATTAGTAGAATGGATGGTCATCCATACTTTCTATAATGGACTCTTGTACAATACAAGAATGGCAATTGACGCTGCCGCGGGCGGCGCATTAATGGACAAAGAATATAATGATGCTTATGCACTTATCGAGAGTATGGCTCAGAACCATTACCAATGGGGAAGCGAGAGAATCGCAACTGAGAAACCAACAAAAGGAGGTATGTACGAAGTGAGTAGTATGGACCAAGTCAATGCAAAGTTTGACCAACTTAACCAAAAGATCGAAAACTTGGCCATAACACCAACAACCACTGTGGCTGCGGGAACACCTAACTGTGAGTTATGTGGAGTTCCAGGACATGCTGTCCCTGATTGTCAACTATTAGCAGGAATTCCCACAGATCAAGTGAATTATGCTCAAGGAAACCCATACTCAAACACATACAACCCAGGTTGGAAAAATCATCTGAACTTCTCTTATAAGAACAACAATGCTTTATACGCACCAGGTCAAGCACCAGCTACACCACCAGGATATCAAAAGACTGCTCCTAATGTTCCTAGAAAATCAAACCTTGAGTTGATGATGGAGAACTTCATAGCTACCCAATCTCAAACAAACAAGGATTTCTTAAATCAAAACATACACACTAGTGAGCAGATTAAGCAATTAGTGAGCAAGGTAGATGCGTTAGCTACACATAACAAAATGCTTGAAACTTAGATTTCACAAGTAGCTCAACAACAAGCACCTACCGTTGCACCAGCTGGAGTATTTCCTGGACAACCCCAACCTAATCCAAAAGGACAGGCCAATGCTGTGATATTAAGAAGTGGCAAGGAACTTGACGGATCTACCGATCCGAGACTTGACAATCCAGCCATGTACCAAAAACTGGATAAGCCGACTGAAAAGGAGAATGAACTAGAAGAAAAGGAAGATGATAATCAAGAGGTAGTGGAGAAAGAAAAGCCTTATGTGCCTCCACCACCTTATAAACCACCAATTCCGTATCCTCAGAGATTAACCAATTTTAAGACGATGGGCCAGTTTAAGAAATTTGTTGAACTTCTGAAACAATTGAATATTACTATTCCGTTTACAGAAGCTATCACTCAAATGCCCTCATATGCTAAGTTTCTAAAGGAAATCTTATCTAATAAGAAAAAGATAGAGGATAACGGAACCGTTACACTTACTGCTGAGTGTAGCGCAATAATTCAAAATAATATGCCTCCTAAGTTAAAAGATCCAGGTAGTTTCTCTATACCCTGTGTAATAGGAAAATTCATCATTGACAAAGCTCTATGCGATTTAGGAGCCAATATCAGTGTTATGCCCTTAAAAATTTGCAAAAGGCTAGACATGGGAGACCTAAGACCAACTAAAATGTCTGTTCAACTAGCTGACCGCTCTATTAAATATCCTGTAGGCATACTAGAAAACGTCCCAGTACGTATAGGACAATTCTATATTCCTACTGATTTTATAATCATGGACATCTTTGAAGACTCCACTACACCTATCATACTAGGAAGACCATTCTTAGCTACCGCCGGAGCTATTATAGACGTAAAGAAAGGAAAGCTAACCTTTGAAGTAGGTGAAGAGAAAGTTGAATTTATTTTAACGCAATTCTTACAATCACCAGCTATAGAGGATACATGCTATTTATTGGATGTAATTGACGAATGTGTAAGAGAAATGGAAATGAAAGAAACTACCTATTCTGAAATTATGAAAATTCAAATCCCTCTGATTTTCAAAGATGACAATTGGCGTAAACCATATCAGGATGATAGTCTAAGCGAAAGTTTAGCACTTACACCAGATCCCATGCCAAGTAAGAATAAACCTACATTAGAGTTAAAAACTTTACCTAAGAACCTAAGATACGAATTCCTAGACACTGAATGTACAAGACCAGTTATAATCAATTCCAGTTTAGGAACAATTGAAACAAAGAAACTTTTAGATGTCTTAAAGAAATATCCAACTGCATTAGGATATAACATATCTGATCTCAAAGGAATATGTCCTTCAATCTGTATGCATCGTATTCTGCTAGAAAAAGATTGTAAAACCTCTAGAGAATCTCAAAGAAGAATTAACCCAATCCTTAGCACTGTAGTAAAGGAAGAAGTTAAGAAACTACTAGACGCTGGAATAATATATCCAATCTCTGATAGTAAATGGGTTAGTCCAGTACATGTAGTACCAAAGAAAGGAGGTATCACTGTTATGAAAAACGCTAAAGGCGAATCGATATCACAAAGAGTAGTGACCGGACATAGAGTGTGCATCGATTATCGTAAACTAAACAAAGCCACTCGAAAAGATCATTTCCCACTACCTTTTATAGATCAAATGTTAGAACGATTAGCCAAGCACTCGTATTTCTGTTATCTTGATGGTTACTCAGGATTTTTCCAAATCCCTATCCACCCAGATGATCAAGAGATGACTACATTCACATACCCTTATGGAACGTACGCTTATAGACGAATGCTGTTTGGATTATGCAACGCTCCTGCAACCTTTCAAAGATGTATGATGTCAATCTTCACAGATTTCATAGACAACATCATGGAAGTGTTCATGGACGACTTCTCTGTATGCGGGAAAAGTTTTGAAGGATGTCTATCAAATTTAGAAATGGTGTTAGAAAGATTTGTAAAAGTGAACCTCGTGCTTAACTGGGAGAAATGTCATTTTATGGTCAGAGAAGGAATCGTACTAGGACACGTTATATCTGATAAGGGAATTGAAGTTGATAAAGCTAAGATAGAAGTCATAAAAGATCTTCAACCCCCTAAGACCGTTCGAGAAATACGAAGCTGTTTAGGACACGCCGGTTTTTACCGACGATTCATCAAAGATTTCTCGAAAATCACTAAACCTCTTACCGGTTTATTAATGAAAGACGCTGAGTTCATATTCAATAAAGATTGTCTTAAAGCATTCGAAACTCTAAAAACAGCCCTCATCACCGCACCAATCATGCAGCCCCCTGACTGGAGATTACCTTTCGAAATCATGTGTGATGCGAGTGACTATGCTGTAGGCGTAGTTCTAGGACAAAGGAAGGACAAGAAACTTCATGCAATTTACTATGCCAGTAGAACCTTAGATTCTGCTCAGATGAACTACGCCACTACTGAAAAAGAATTGTTAGCAGTTGTCTTTGCGCTTGATAAATTCCGTTCCTACCTAGTGGGAGCAAAAATAATCATCTACACAGACCACGCTGCTATCAGATATTTATTAACCAAGAAAGATGCTAAACCAAGACTCTTGAGATGGATTTTACTCTTACAAGAGTTTGATCTCGAAATAAAAGATAAGAAAGGTACTGAAAACGTCGTAGCTGACCATTTATCTAGAATAGAAGGTATTAAACCCGAACAAGTGCCGATTAACGACGATTTTCCGTATGAATAGCTGATAGCACAAATAGGAAGCGAACCAGTTCAGTTAGACATAGATGAACCAGAACCCGTGGAAATAATCCAAACAACCGTAGGACTGCCATGGTACGCTGACATTGTCAACTACTTAGCTGCAGGAGCACTTCCACCTGATTGAACCTATCAGCAGAAAAAGAAATTCTTTCACAATCTCAAGCATTACTATTGGGATGAACCATTATTGTTTAAAAGAGGACCTGACGGAATCTTTCGTCGGTGTATTCCCGAAGAAGAAATATAAGATGTCATTGCTCATTGTCATTCATCTCCTTATGGTGGACATGCAAGCACTTCCAAGACTTGTGCAAAAATCTTACAAGCCGGCCTATTTTGGCCTAATTTATGGAAAGATGTCCACATCGCTGTTATAAATTGCGATCGGTGTCAACGCACCGGTAATATTTCAAGAAGAGATGAAATGCCTCAAAGAGGAATATTAGAAGTAGAAGTCTTTGACGTCTGGGGAATAGATTTCATGGGACCATTCCCATCATCTTTCGGTAATAAGTACATACTCGTAGCTGTCGATTATGTTTCAAAATGGATTGAGGCTATAGCTTCTCCTACAAATGACACACGAGTAGTAATTAAGCTTTTCAAGAATATAATATTTCCAAGATTTGGTGTGCCTAGACTTGTCATTAGTGACGGTGGCTCGCATTTCATTTCGAAAATATTTGACAAATTACTTTCTAAGTATGGAGTCAGACATCGTGTAGCAACACCATATCATCCACAAACAAGTGGACAGGTCGAAGTCTCAAACAGAGAAATTAAACAGATCCTAGAAAAGACTGTCGCCATATCTAGGAAATATTGGTCATCTAAACTTAATGAAGCTTTATGGGCTTATAGGACAGCCTACAAGACACCCATAGGAACTACACCTTTCAAACTAGTGTATGGGAAGGCTTGTCATCTCCCGGTAGAATTAGAACACAAAGCATATTGGGCGATTAAAACACTCAATATAAACTACAATGCCGCTAGAGAAAAGCGAATCCTCGACATTAACGAATTAGAAGAGTTAAGGTTAGATGCTTATGAGAATGCTAAGATATATAAAGAAAGAACCAAGCGATGGCACGATAAACGCCTATCTAGGAAAGAATTTAGTGTGGGAGACGTTGTACTCCTCTTTAATTCAAGACTTAGGCTCTTTCCTGGAAAACTAAAATCTAGATGGTCAGGACCCTTTGAAATAACTAGAGTATTCCCGAGTGGAGCAATAGAAATTAAGGGTAGGAATAGTGAACCGTTCACAGTAAACGGACAACGATTAAAACATTACCATAAAATTGAAAATAGAGATTATGCGAATAGTCTAAAGCTTTTAGAGTTGTCCACTAATTTCCCTGATTAATCCACCCTTAAGCATTACGTCAGGCTTATGACGATAAAAACAACGCTTACTGGGAGGCAACCCATTTTTCATTTTATCATTTTTTCATTTTATCATTTTTATCATTTTTTTGTTTTATTGTTTTATTTCATTATTATCATTATTTATTTCATTTATGCATTTATTTTCTTATTTTCTTTATTTTAATTTATATTTTCTAAATCACTTTTACAGATTTTCTAAAGTCTTTTCCACTTTCCTTTTCCCCCTGATTTGTTTTCTCCACATTTACACTAACTATGGCTAACCAACCAAGAAACATTATGGAAACCAAATTTAGAGGTAGAAACCAAAGAATGAAATTTGAGGAATTATCACAGAGACAAATGGATTTGACTCTGTACCATGATGAACTGACTATGGAAACTTTAGGTATACATGATAGAATCCAATACCTGTTTAACCAACTTGGATGGGAGAATGCTCTCATAAAACAAAAGTTTGTAACTTACCGCGAGCTCACCCTTGAGTTTTTAAGCTCCTTAGTTTACTTACCCGAGCGCGGTTTTGGATTAAGGAAAGGATTTATTAGTTTCCGACTATTCGGGATCGAATATGACTTTAACCATAAGGAACTAGCTGACTTACTAGGATTCCCTAGTGGACCTTTTGCCTTTACTACCACCCAGGTAGAATTAATGGATATTGAGCTAGACTTCTTTTGGGGAACCTTAACCGGAAATTACCATCCTGAGCCGGATAACATGAACAATGATGAAATACATAATGTTGCACCCCAAAATTTGCCCTCACAATACAAGACTTTGTGTTCTAAGAAGGTTCACAAGGTTCACAAGTTTCTCAATGCTTATAAGACCTTTCATGAGGTTCATGAAGTCTACAAGTCACTTTATGAGGTTCACAAGGTTCACAAGATTCACAATGCTTTCAAGACCTTTCATGAGGTTCATGAAGTCTACAAGTCACTTTATGAGGTTCACAAGGTTCACAAGGTTCACAATACCTCCCATGAGATTCACAAGACATTTTATGATGGTTCACAAGGTTCACAAGGTTCACAATTGGCCATAAGAGTTGACAATTCCCTCAGACAATGCACCTCCTAAGTAGTGCATCCAAAACTAGGGTTTTGACTTTAATCAGGCTAAATGAACTTCCAAGACTTCAAGTGAGCTTCATAACATCTTATATGTGTTTAAGAACCCCCATGACAAGTTTCAAGAATTTTCTCAAAAGTTTGCTCAGTCAGATGATCAGATAAGTCAAAATCAGTCAAAGTAGTTAAAAAGTCAAACTGAGGTCAACTATGGTCAAACCAAAGTCAAACTTCATGATTTTTTGCCAACATCAAGTATATGAAGTAAAATTCATCATTTGATCAAGGGTTGATCATGATTCATCAAGGAGATTCCAGATCATCAATAATCAGGAGTTTCTAAATTAGGGTTTCCCTAGTAAAAGTCAACTGAACTTTGACCAGCCATAACTTTCACATGCTTCATCACCAAGTCTCCACTCAAAGCTCATTTTGAAGGAAATTGAATTCTCTACAACTTTGATCTTACAAGCCAAGCCCAAAAATGCTTCATTTGGAAGGTATGGGTTAAGACATTATAGGTCATTTCAAAAGTCAACAAAAAGTCAACAACTTCAAAAGGGCATAACTTAATATTGGTAAATGATATAGACATGAAACCAGTGGGGTTGTTTAGAGGACACTTCAAGCTTTCCAAAATGTCCAAGAACACCCTCATACCATTAAAATTGAGGGAGATGTGCCCTTGCAAAGTTGGGAAATTTTGTGATGGTTTATGATGAAAAAGGAGGTCTAGAACCAATTTTCTCCAAATGGGCTTGCCAAATTATGACCCAACCCATACAACAACATCATGCACGAAATTTCCATGTTATTTTCATAATTTTTATTTTATTTAATTAATTTATTATGATTTTTTATACTTAAAATCATTTTAAATTTAAATAAAATATTAAATATGAAGATTTAATTTTATTATTGATTCTAGAAGATCATAAATTCAGCATGGAACAAGTTGATACAAGAATTATATGGAATGGCTTGAAATAGAAAGCATTGATGCAAAAATATTGAAAATTCAAAGCTTATCATTGTGAATCTTTTTGGATCAAATCTTGTACACAACCAATCAAGTTTTTGACCTAGATTCAATCACATATAAGTACTGAACATAACCCTATCACTCATTCACGAATTGACTGCCTCTAAGTATAAGTTCCAAACATCAAAAATTCTCCAAAAAACTCACATTCGGATTCTTCAATCCAGAGCATTTGAAGGTAAAACAAGATCATAGACGTGTTCCTTGGGCATTCACAAAGCGAAATCATCACTCATATGCATCCCATATGCACCATATTGCTCAACCCGAGCCATACTTGTTCTTGCTTTTCCTTTTTTCGATCACATCAATTCACTGCAAATTAATGGATTTTGTTTGTCTAATGTTGTTTATAATGTTGTGTAGATCGTTTCTGGACAAAAAAATCAAAGGAACCGTGGCTAATTCATGAAACACCATGGTTAGGGTTTGGACCTAGGTTTAGGGGTTTCTAATTTAAGGAACATAAATAGATTCTAAAAACACAGGATGAATCGCATGAATGTCTGGATCATAATGCTGTGTTTGATTTTGTGAAATTGTACAGTTTTGTTGCCCATTGAGTTTCGTAGGTTTTGCTGGAACTTGTTATTCGCAGGTAAATTCCCAGCAACATTCGCAGGAGAATTCGCAGTTCTGGAGGTAGAAGAAGACCTCTTCCCGCGCGTGTTTTAAATTCAAATAATTTGTATTATATTTTATTAATTGTTTGCTGTTTAAAATCACAACAACTTGTGTTGTCCCAGTGGATGGAGGTGTGCGTATACAATGGCTTGGTCTGGGGTTCGATTCCCCGTTTGTGGCATTTTGCTTGTTTATTTTGTTTATTTTACAGGTTTAATATATAATCAATTGCAGCCAGCGTTCTAACAGAAGGGCTCTCCCAGCCAGGCGGTTAAGCGTGCGTGTGAATGATCAAAGGTCCTGGGTTCAACACCACCCCAGGCCTTTTTGCTTTCTTTATTTTTCTGGATTTTTGCATCACAAGGAATAAAACTGATCCTCCTCACTTTCTTGCTGCCTGCGTACTGATGGCCCAGTGGTGGAGGCTGATATTGGCAAGCATAGGGGACTGGGTTCAAACCCCAGCCCCATCAGGTTTTGATTTCTTTTTCTTTTGCTTTGTTTTTTTATTTAATTATTATTAAATATAAAATAAAATAAATTTGTATTGTTTTATTAGTTTCTACATTATAAAATATGTATAATATGTTTTATAGTTTCTAAAATTTATTTTGTAAATTAAAAAATTAGTTTTCATTATTATAAATTTCAAAATGTAAAATGTATATGTATTATTTAAATAAATTATAATTATTAAATTAAACCCTAAAAATATTTTTCTAACAAACCCTAATTTATTTTCTAAATACTTATTAAAAAACTTAATTGTTATTCTTTAATTTTTTAATATAATTGTCATGAATATATTTATTTAATATAATCTTTAATATAATTAAAATTTGTGAATATACTTATAATTTATTTTCTTTACATAATATGTAAATGTTTTTTGTTCATAATTTAAATTGAGCCTATAATATTTTAATTTTATAATTATAATATGTCTAAAAATAAATTAATAATTTGTACATAAATTAAAATGCTATTATAATTATTTAATGGTTCATATTAAAAATCTAACTTTTGTTCATTGTCTTAATTTTGTTCTTATAATATTTTGCTAATTATCATTATCACTAATCCATTATTCTTATTTCACTAATATTACTTAATTTTTCATTATAATTTTTCTAACCCTATTTTTAATTATTATTTTTACTAACCCCTAGTTTATTTATTATTTGCTTATTTACTATTTTTGCTTATTATTTATATTTTGCTTTTATATTTATATTTTTGCTATTTATTATTTTTATAATTATTTTGTAATTGCTTCTTGGTGTAATTTTGTAAATATGTAATTTATTTAATTTGCTTGCTATGGTTAGTAATATAGGGAGTGCAAATATGTATTCTATTTAAAAATAAATTTAGATCACTTTAATCAAAGATAAATTAATATTAAACACTCACACACGTAAGTCGATTTTTAATCGCCATCTCACATTTCTAAGGCTATCCCTCAATGTTGCCTAATCATAAGGTCAAGTGGGGTGTATAAAGCAAGTCCCTTAAAAGAAAAATCATCAAGTCCCTAATGGTTGCCTTTAAAGATCAAGTCACTTTTCGAATAAGGATGATAGTCCCTCCAGAATGCTTAATACACCCCACAATTGCCTTCACAAAACAGATGTCCCTCATATGTCCCTAACATCCAAGGTAATGACTACCTATTCCTTAATAATAGGGATAGTCTTACCACTTAAAGGATATTTAAGAACAGAAAATATTTAACTTAGGGTAGGTTCCTCTTATGTACTTGCTCACCTTTTCAAAATATTTCAAAACACTTCACATTTTCAAACAAATTTTCAAAACAAAGGCTTTATATATATCCGTACATGGATCATTATAAAGTACTTAAGAAAATTTCTAAACACACACTACACTTCTCAAAACATTTTAAAGTGAGCTAAGTAACTAAGAGCCCATGGATAACCATGGATGTAAAGGGTGCTAACACCTTCCCTTTACATAACCTACCCCCCGAACCCAAAAAAATCTTTTAAGGTCTTTCCTGTTCTTTTATACCCTTTCCTTTTGGATAAAATAAAAGTCGGTGGCGACTCTTGCTATCCGCAACATAACTTAAAGTCAGTTCTCCCACCGTGTTACAGAACTGGCGACTCTGCTGGGGATATAAATTTAAGAGGGGTACCCTTAGGAATTAAGATCACTTTAAATTGTTTGCCTTGTTTGCTTTATATTATCTTGTTGGGGTGCTCTTATGTGTGAAAGGTCCTAACCCGGATCTAGTGTACCTTAGGTAAATGGCAATAGACCAAGGAAACTGTACGACGTATATCGATACGGTTGATCTGGTGGCCATAGTTAGTGTGACTTCTTGGTTGGTGCTTATGTTCCTTAAGTCAAGTTGAGGATAATATGAGGCTGCCATATGTTGTCAATGCACTAACTAACTTTTAGAACCCTAGTTAACTCATCTTGGCATTTAGAAAGTAGTGAGGTAACCGGCTTTGGTGCAGACTGAAGTTGGTTGACACGCGATACTACACTCATTGAGATCTTAAACTTGGAGGGTTTTGGTTGGCAAGTAAGTTGCCTTCTGACCAACCACCCTTGTGAAAGATCAATGATATTGAGATCCTTTAGAACCTGGTTACTTTTGTAGGACAGGATGAACCATCTAACTTCAGGGGAAGTTACTTACCTTTGAACCTCATGCAAGCCTTTAAACCTAGGGCTACTGTGTGACTTGCTTGTGTGTGCCACATGTTTGTGATTGAGCATAACATCATGACATCATCATGCATCATAAAGCATATCATTTTCCCTAACCATTTCAAGGACCAAAGGATTTATCTTTGTTCTTTGTTGCAGGTCATGGCTCTAGCTCGTAGAAACACCATCAGGATCAACTTTGTAGGGATACCTCCCAAGCTTAAAGAGTTGGTTTCTCAAGTGTCTGATCATTCCCAGTTCATCAAGAGACATGGTCACCTATTGGATCTAGTCACTTCAGGGTTCAATGAAGACATGATGAGTGTCCTGTTTCAGTTCTTTGACCCTAAGCACCATTGCTTTACATTCCCTGATTATCAGCTGGTTCCAACCATGGAGGAGTTCTCTAAACTTCTAGGTATACCTGTTCTTGATCAAAGACCCTTCACAGGTTTGGAGAAGGAACTTAAACCAGAGGTTATTGCTGCAGCTCTACATCTGAAGAAGTCTGACATTGTTCTAGAAACGAGAAGCGGAGTTAAGGGTATTCTTGCCAAGGTATTAATGGATAAAGCTCAAATGTTCTTGAAGGCCATGAGCTATGATGCTTTTGAGGAGATCTTAGCCTTGCTGATATATGGCTTAGTATTGTTCCCCAATCCAGATCAGTTCATAGATGTTCATGCCATCAACATATTCCTGAGTCACAATCCAGTGCCTACATTGCTTGGAGACATCTTGCATTCTCTTCACACCCGTACTACAAGGGCAATAGGAACTTTGATGTGCTGCATACCTTTGCTATCTAGGTGGTTTATTTCTCACCTTCCTCGCTCAGTAATGAAGAATGAGCAAGGGTTCAGATGGTCCAAGAGGATCATGTCACTCTCGCATTCAGATATTCATTGGTGTTCCAGATCTATGGAGAACGTTACTATCATTGACCGTTGTGGGGAGTTTCCTAATGTGCCACTTCTAGGCATAAGAGGAGTCATCACCTACAACCCTTCACTAGCTTTACGACAGTTTGGTTACGCTCGGAGTGACGGTCCACATGACATGTTGATTCAGGGTATTGTGTTTGATTACGACAACGATCTTCAGGGTTACCGTCAGAGATTCATACGAGCTTGGGGAAAAGTAAACAGGGTTGACAGCAAGACATTGGAGCCTAAGTACACTATTCCTATGGAAGCTTATCTCAGATGGGTACGATCTCGTGCTCAGACCCTCATGATGCCATATCCTGCCGTCCTACCAGTTACCATGGAACCTGTTGCTGAAGGAGACACAGCTTATACCATCCTTCACCCAGACATGCCTACTGATATGGAAGACTTGCAGAGATCATGGATCCAACTGAAGGAGCAAAGGGATACTTTCGAGGCTCATTACAAAGCAAGCCAAGAAAGAATCCTAGAACTAACAAAGCAACTTCACGAATAACGGAATCTCAACTCATACCTCAACACAAAGAGGAAACGTCCATGGGAGACTTAAAACCCCATCTTTTGTATTTACTTCATTTTCATTTTTGTAAGCCCAAGAGGCAAAACAAATTTATTACTAATAAAAAGTTACTTTCTTGTTTGTTTAAGCAAATTTAAATCCTGCGGTCCTTGAAAATGTTGCATATGCATTCACATATCATTTCATTGCATCACAGGTTTATAATTGTGCACAGGTTTCTCATCTTCTCGCTGTTTATTTGAAGCAATGGCTCTTGAACAATCAGTTAAGGATCTTCAGGCACAAAATGCACAGTTCCAAGAGTTGATCCTGAACCTGACCAAGGGGCAGGATGAATTGAAGACACTGCTGGCTAAGAAGAAGAATCCTGAGGACAACAAGGATGATCAGCTGAAACAACTACAAGTTGAGATGACAGGAATGAGGACCCAGATGTATGACCAGATGGTCCTTATTCAAAGTTTAGCTCAGGGGCAAGAAGAGCTGAGAACTTTTGTCCAGAAACTTCAAAGTGATAGAGTCAGGGATCTAATTGTCAGTCAACCTCCGTTAAAACAAGCTGATTTGGTTGAAAGGAGGATGAGGATAAAAGAGGGTAAGAGACAGGTTGCCATTGACTATTATTCAATTGAAGAAGAAAGACCTGATAAGGTTAATCCACCTCAACACCAGAAAGGTAGAAGGCAGTTTATCAAGTTCAACACTCCAATGTCACAAGTTTTGCAATGCCTGTTGGAGATGAAGCTGATTTCCTTGGAAAATTCTCCTAAAAATCCTAATACCTCTTCTCCTCGCTATAATCCCAAAGCAAGGTGTATGTACCACTCCAATTGTCCTGGACATGACACTAATAACTGTTGGGCATTGAAGAATAAGATTCAAGACCTAATTGACGAAGGAATACTCGAGGTTACGCCAGAAGGCCAGGTTGAGTTCTTCTATCGTCCATCAAGCATCAAAGTTTCCAGATAACTGGAGTGACAAGTTTAGAGGAAGAGACTTTGAGAACATTTGAATTTTCATTTGTAATTTCTCTTATTTGTTTGAACACTTATTATTATGTTAAACTTTTGTTTTCATTAATGCATTGCATATGTTTGTCTTGAATTAATCCATTCGTTCCCCTATATTTTGAATTATGCTTCTTATTTCTACCCTGTGATATTTAACTCCTGATAAAGCTATAAGCCTGTAGAGGGAGGATGATGAAAACAATACCATAATCTTATGCAATATGCTTTTGAACAGACTATGCTGACGAGGTACAGGCATTGTTTCAATTCCTAAACAGTGGAGATATAAGGAAGTTAATCCCTAGTCAACCCTTTTGAGCCTATGAAGTAGGAGTTTTTATTCTCGCACAAATTAAAACCCTTATTCATAACCCGGGGCAGGGTAGTTCCTCAGTTAACTCAAATATGCCAATTATCTGTGTTGTACACAACTAATGATGGTTCCCTGTAATCATTAAACCTGACAGTCAATAACCAGCAAAAGAAAAGCTTACTAAGTCAAAACCTATGAAGGGGACTTAGTAAAACATCAAGACATCCCACTGACTGTAAACCTTGAAATAAGCAGTTCAGGCAAAAAGAAGGGATAATAAAGTCAGAAGAAAAAGAGGTCACTATGAATCCTCAACAAAGAAAGATGACTGAATGTTCAAATAATTTTTTGGTTGCCGAACCATCACAAAATATCAATGTTACAATACCACACTTCTGTGGAATCTCAATGCATAAGTTAACTGAGTATAGGACTGAAGAACATCATGGAGATTGGGTTGGGTACAAATAAAATTTGAGCCTTTATCCTTTGTTTCTTAAACCATGAACCAGGCCACGTTATAACCCTTTAAAAGTCCTAACTGAAGCATGGTTAGTTCGAAAGCGTACTGTTACAAAAAGGTATCCTGACTCCTTTAGGGCTTGTTATAAAACTTGAGTTAATATCACAGTTTTCAAAAAAAAAATAATAAAAAAAATAAACAGTTTTTCTAAAAATAACTTGTTTTCAAGACAGACATAAGCATTGCATTTTTGAATATATTTGTTTGCATATACCTGAATGTTTGACAAATGGAGAAGCTTACAGGATGAATGTTCAATAAACCAAAGTCCTTCCGATAAACAAAGTTGCTTCCTGGATCGAAGTCCATGTATACAAAGGGGCATAGTCATTATCTCCCAATTAAGGGGGCAAGCCATGATACTGCCTATCTCATGTGGGGCAATCAGGACAGGATTCAGTTATGTTTAAGTATCCAGGGGCAGATCTCCACATCTGTCTAAATTACCGAGGATAACATTACAAAGTTCATAATGCCAGGGGCATAGTCACTGTTTCCCAATCAATGGGCATACCAAGTTACTGTTCAAATCATTCGGGGCAATCAGTTCCAGATCCAACAGTGCTTAATGGCCAGGGGCAGTTCTTCTCATATATTTGAATTACCAAGGGTGACATTACAAAGTTCACAATGCCAGGGGCATATGCTTATGGGGAATTCTACTTGTTTCTTTTGAGATGGCTCATTACAGATACTTCCATGATGGGACAATTCATCCCCAACCAAGGGGCAATGCTTTCTTTTCAAATCTAGTATCCGGAGCGTATATGGTCCATCACAATTTGAAAACACATTCCTCTCATTGTGTTACCTTGATATTGGATTCTCAGCAGAAGCCATTGTGGGAATTAATTGTCTATGCCAGTAGTATCAGATGGTGTCAGTATCATGTCTTCAGATCCAGCTATGAGGATTTCTGGGAAGGTATTCAGGAAAGTTAAAAATTTCAGGAGCTCCAAATCCAATTGATTATACACTCTCGAAGTTGAAACAATTCTGTTTGCAAAGTTCAGCTTTACTTTTCCCTCTGAATCCAGATTTACTTTTACTCTAAGCGAAACGTCCATTAGTTGTGTTTGAATGCATGTATGCTTAATATGATTGATGTTTACCAGAAATGCATGAAAATACAGTAATAGTATTTATTAAGGACGAACGAGGGAAGGATTTCAACGAAGTTTCGCCGGTTCATCTCCACAAGACAGTTACAAACCCTCAGTAGGACAAATCCATCTTCATAAAGTCACATCTCCCCTGGAATTTATATCCATCTCTTTTATCCTCATACGGATATACGGGAAATTACTTTCCAATAATGGTACGACGAACGAAGATGAAGGTTATATCTACCCTATTATCAAACGAAGACAGGAGGTTACATATACCTTACTATCCCCGGCATACGGGAGGTTATATACCTTGTTATCCCCAGCATACGGGAGGTTATATACCTTGTTATCCCCAGCAGATGGAAGGTTATGTACAATATGTTATCAAGCAAGACGGGAACAAGTTCCTCATATTCTTCAACAACGAATCGGGATTTATTTTCCCTGGCCAGCAGTTGTCATACAAAGACATCCAGACGCTTCAGGCAGCATCATACCATAACATACATATCCATAGATACATAATACATTTACTTAGGTGCATCATACTATGCATGCATACATATAACATAAACTAACACTCTCCTTGCAGGATGGTTACATGCAGATAAAACAGCATCAACAATTTACAACAGGTCAGAAATGATCCATACACTACTCAAGATGTCCTCGAATAGCAGGCAAACGGTCTGTAAAAAAGATCTATTCCCTGGTTCAAGACATTTTTCAGAAGAACAAATCCTGACGTTCTTTTGATCCTTAAGAGCAAATCCTGACGCTCTTTTGGCTACTTGTTCAAGATTTTTTTCAGAAGAACAAATCCTGACGTTCTTTTGATCCTTAAGAGCAAATCCTGACGCTCTTTTGGCTACTTGTTCAAGATTTTTTTTCAGAAGAACAAATCCTGACGTTCTTTTGACCCTTAAGAGCAAATCCTGACGCTCTTTTGGCCCCTTGTTCAAGACCTTTTCAGAAGGACAAATCCTGACGTTCTTTTGACCCTTAAGAGCAAATCCTGACGCTCTTTTGGCCCCTTGTTCAAGACCTTTTCAGAAGGACAAATCCTGACGTTCTTTTGACCTTGGAGAGTAGGCAAACGGTCTGTAAGAAGATCCATTCCCTAATCCAGGATATTTCCAGAAGATTTCATCTATCTGGTCTTGAATAGCAGGCAAACAATCTGTACAAAGATCCATTCCCTGGTTCAAGACATTTTCAGGAGATTTAACCTAGTGGCCCTTGAATAGCAGGCAAACGGTCTGTACAAAGATCCATTCCCTAGTTCAAGATATTTTTCAGAAGAACAAATCCTGACGTTCTTTTGACCTTGGAGAGTAGGCAAACGGTCTGTGAAAAGATCTATTCCCTAATCCAAGATATTTCCAGAAGAGATAATCGTCACGAAGATTTATTTCTACTGGTCTATTCAAATTATAAATGATTCAGAGACGGCCTATACGAAGACCTAGTACTGAGATCCAGTATCAACACAAAGCTATCATCACATCCAATTCTTCCAAGTGGCATCTTTAAGCCCACTCAAGCATATTCAACCAACCATCAATATCACTCTATGCACTGGTGAGTGCAAATTTTTGGGCTTTTGTGTTCAATCCCCTTCAACCTTCCAGGTCACGACTGGCAAATGTACCAATCTAACCCCTCAGGTTTCAGAAAATTGAACAGGGGCAGCTGTTGCACCCCAAAATTTGCCCTCACAATACAAGACTTTGTTTTCTAAGAAGGTTCACAAGGTTCACAAGTTTCTCAATGCTTATAAGACCTTTCATGAGGTTCATGAAGTCTACAAGTCACTTTATGAGGTTCACAAGGTTCACAAGATTCACAATGCTTTCAAGACCTTTCATGAGGTTCATGAAGTCTACAAGTCACTTTATGAGGTTCACAAGGTTCAAAAGGTTCACAATACCTACCATGAGATTCACAAGACATTTTATGATGGTTCACAAGGTTCACAAGGTTCACAATTGGCCATAAGAGTTGACAATTCCCTCAGACAATGCACCTCCTAAGCAGTGCATCCAAAACTAGGGTTTTGACTTTAATCAGGCTAAATGAACTTCCAAGACTTCAAGTGAGCTTCATAACATCTTATATGTGTTTAAGAACCCCCATGACAAGTTTCAAGAATTTTCTCAAAAGTTTGCTCAGTCAGATGATCAGATAAGTCAAAATCAGTCAAAGTAGTTAAAAAGTCAAACTGAGGTCAACTATGGTCAAACCAAAGTCAAACTTCATGATTTTTTGCCAACATCAAGTATATGAAGTAAAATTCATCATTTGATCAAGGGTTGATCATGATTCATCAAGGAGATTCCAGATCATCAATAATCAGGAGTTTCTAAATTAGGGTTTCCCTAGTAAAAGTCAACTGAACTTTGACCAGCCATAACTTTCACATGCTTCATCACCAAGTCTCCACTCAAAGCTCATTTTGAAGGAAATTGAATTCTCTACAACTTTGATCTTACAAGCCAAGCCCAAAAATGCTTCATTTGGAAGGTATGGGTTAAGACATTATAGGTCATTTCAAAAGTCAACAAAAAGTCAACAACTTCAAAAGGACATAACTTAAGATTGGTAAATGATATGGACATGAAACCAGTGGGGTTGTTTAAAGGACACTTCAAGCTTTCCAAAATGTCCAAGAACACCCTCATACCATTAAAATTGAGGGAGATGTGCCCTTGCAAAGTTGGGAAATTTTGTGATGGTTTATGATGAAAAAGGAGGTCTAGAACCAATTTTCTCCAAATGGGCTTGCCAAATTATGACCCAACCCATACAACAACATCATGCACGAAATTTCCATGTTATTTTCATAATTTTTATTTTATTTAATTAATTTATTATGATTTTTTATACTTAAAATCATTTTAAATTTAAATAAAATATTAAATATGAAGATTTAATTTTATTATTGATTCTAGAAGATCATAAATTCAGCATGGAACAAGTTGATACAAGAATTATATGGAATGGCTTGAAATAGAAAGCATTGATGCAAAAATATTGAAAATTCAAAGCTTATCATTGTGAATCTTTTTGGATCAAATCTTGTACACAACCAATCAAGTTTTTGACCTAGATTCAATCACATATAAGTACTGAACATAACCCTATCACTCATTCACGAATTGACTGCCTCTAAGTATAAGTTCCAAACATCAAAAATTCTCCAAAAAACTCACATTCGGATTCTTCAATCCAGAGCATTTGAAGGTAAAACAAGATCATAGACGTGTTCCTTGGGCATTCACAAAGCGAAATCATCACTCATATGCATCCCATATGCACCATATTGCTCAACCCGAGCCATACTTGTTCTTGCTTTTCCTTTTTTCGATCACATCAATTCACTGCAAATTAATGGATTTTGTTTGTCTAATGTTGTTTATAATGTTGTGTAGATCGTTTCTGGACAAAAAAATCAAAGGAACCGTGGCTAATTCATGAAACACCATGGTTAGGGTTTGGACCTAGGTTTAGGGGTTTCTAATTTAAGGAACATAAATAGATTCTAAAAACACAGGATGAATCGCATGAATGTCTGGATCATAATGCTGTGTTTGATTTTGTGAAATTGTACAGTTTTGTTGCCCATTGAGTTTCGTAGGTTTTGCTGGAACTTGTTATTCGCAGGTAAATTCCCAGCAACATTCGCAGGAGAATTCGCAGTTCTGGAGGTAGAAGAAGACCTCTTCCCGCGCGTGTTTTAAATTCAAATAATTTGTATTATATTTTATTAATTGTTTGCTGTTTAAAATCACAACAACTTGTGTTGTCCCAGTGGATGAAGGTGTGCGTATACAATGGCTTGGTCTGGGGTTCGATTCCCCGTTTGTGGCATTTTGCTTGTTTATTTTGTTTATTTTACAGGTTTAATATATAATCAATTGCAGCCAGCGTTCTAACAGAAGGGCTCTCCCAGCCAGGCGGTTAAGCGTGTGTGTGAATGATCAAAGGTCCTGGGTTCAACACCACCCCAGGCCTTTTTGCTTTCTTTATTTTTCTGGATTTTTGCATCACAAGGAATAAAACTGATCCTCCTCACTTTCTTGCTGCCTGCGTACTGATGGCCCAGTGGTGGAGGCTGATATTGGCAAGCATAGGGGACTGGGTTCAAACCCCAGCCCCATCAGGTTTTGATTTCTTTTTCTTTTGCTTTGTTTTTTTATTTAATTATTATTATATATAAAATAAATTAAATTTGTATTGTTTTATTAGTTTCTACATTATAAAATATGTATAATATGTTTTATAGTTTCTAAAATTTATTTTGTAAATTAAAAAATTAGTTTTCATTATTATAAATTTCAAAATGTAAAATGTATATGTATTATTTAAATAAATTATAATTATTAAATTAAACCCTAAAAATATTTTTCTAACAAACACTAATTTTCAAAACCCTAATTTATTTTCTAAATACTTATTAAAAAACTTAATTGTTATTCTTTAATTTTTTAATATAATTGTCATGAATATATTTATTTAATATAATCTTTAATATAATTAAAATTTGTGAATATACTTATAATTTATTTTCTTTACATAATATGTAAATGTTTTTTGTTCATAATTTAAATTGAGCCTATAATATTTTAATTTTATAATTATAATATGTCTAAAAATAAATTAATAATTTGTACATAAATTAAAATGCTATTATAATTATTTAATGGTTCATATTAAAAATCTAACTTTTGTTCATTGTCTTAATTTTGTTCTTATAATATTTTGCTAATTATCATTATCACTAATCCATTATTCTTATTTCACTAATATTACTTAATTTTTCATTATAATTTTTCTAACCCTATTTTTAATTATTATTTTTACTAACCCCTAGTTTATTTATTATTTGCTTATTTACTATTTTTGCTTATTATTTATATTTTGCTTTTATATTTATATTTTTGCTATTTATTATTTTTATAATTATTTTGTAATTGCTTCTTGGTGTAATTTTGTAAATATGTAATTTATTTAATTTGCTTGCTATGGTTAGTAATATAGGGAGTGCAAATATGTATTCTATTTAAAAATAAATTTAGATCACTTTAATCAAAGATAAATTAATATTAAACACTCACACACGTAAGTCGATTTTTAATCGCCATCTCACATTTCTAAGGCTATCCCTCAATGTTGCCTAATCATAAGGTCAAGTGGGGTGTATAAAGCAAGTCCCTTAAAAGAAAAATCATCAAGTCCCTAATGGTTGCCTTTAAAGATCAAGTCCCTTTTCGAATAAGGATGATAGTCCCTCCAGAATGCTTAATACACCCCACAATTGCCTTCACAAAACAGATGTCCCTCATATGTCCCTAACATCCAAGGTAATGACTACCTATTCCTTAATAATAGGGATAGTCTTACCACTTAAAGGATATTTAAGAACAGAAAATATTTAACTTAGGGTAGGTTCCTCTTATGTACTTGCTCACCTTTTCAAAATATTTCAAAACACTTCACATTTTCAAACAAATTTTCAAAACAAAGGCTTTATATATATCCGTACATGGATCATTATAAAGTACTTAAGAAAATTTCTAAACACACACTACACTTCTCAAAACATTTTAAAGTGAGCTAAGTAACTAAGAGCCCATGGATAACCATGGATGTAAAGGGTGCTAACACCTTCCCTTTACATAACCTACCCCCCGAACCCAAAAAAATCTTTTAAGGTCTTTCCTGTTCTTTTATACCCTTTCCTTTTGGATAAAATAAAAGTCGGTGGCGACTCTTGCTATCCGCAACATAACTTAAAGTCAGTTCTCCCACCGTGTTACACATAACCCTGCTATCCGCTATTTCCATAAGATACTTGCCCACACCTTCTTTCGAAAGGAAGAGAGCCTCACTGGAGTATCTAAAGATGAGATATTCATAATGTCCTGTTTGACCAATGGACAACCAGTTAATGGTGTACCATTCATGATGCAAACCTTCACCCGAATCCAAGAGGAACCTGATCTACCAATATTGGTAGGAGGCCTGGTCACCATGATTGCTGATGCCCTCGGACTTAGATACCAATTACACAAGTGCAACCGTTTAGGTACCATCCGTCCTATGAATCTGAACTTCTGCTTTAACCGCCAAATTATAAGAAACTTAGGACAACCACCTTACGAGTACCTAATCAGAAATGAAATAGTAACCCTGTTCACATTACCAAACCATGCTAAAGTCATTGTTCACAATAAAGATAATTGGCTTTATGAGCTTACCCCTCCTGACTATCCATCAACACCCGAAACACCACAATCTTACAAAAATTAGGGATGACATAATGACTGATGTAGAAAGTGACCCTGAGACACCTCCTGGTTACCATGAAATTGACCACACTGATGAAGTTATTGTAACCCCTGAAATAAATCAAGTAGGATATGCTGACAACTTAAAGAAAATTTTGAATACTCTTGAAGTTTACCAAGCCGATATTAATGCTGTTAAGGATGAGGTTAAAAGCATGCAATTGGACGTTATAGGTTTAACTGACATAACATGTGAACAATTCTATCATTTAAACTCCGCACTTGAAGATTTGAAGAAGCAACTTTGATAATGCTGTAGTGATTTGATTTACTTTACTTTTCGCTTTTGTTTCTAGTTAGTTTTAATATTTTGCAAACATTTCATAGCTTATTTTTATCATTGTAATTTTCTTTCTATTATGTCAAAAGCAAGTACTTCAATTTTTGCAACTTTCTAATTTAATCAATTTCCATGCTTTTCATTATTTGCTGATATATTTGAATTGCTTGATATTTTATGAATTCTCGTGTGATGAAATTTACTGCTTATATATGTTGATCCACTATTATGTATTATGTTTATGTTGGAATTAAATGAAATGGATAAGAAATTGCATTGAACTGAAGTGAGATAATGCATTCTGTGAAAAATTACAAGTTTTGTAGTCATCACGGTCGTCACTCATCACTCACGATCGTAACGGGCTATTTAGCGCGTCACGACCGTAAGACCCCCTCACGACCGTGACAACCCTATTTTACGAATTCTGAAGAAACAGAACTGTTCACCTTCGCAGAACCCCATTCTCATTCTCACAAAAATGAAAACCTCCCATTATCTCCTCTTCTCCCGTAACCACCCATTACTCTCAATCAATCCCATTAACCCATTCAACCTCTCCATTTATTCCAAACTTCTCACATTCACTCCATTACTTATTAATCTGAACAATTTCCTCACATTTCTTCATTTTCTCACAAAACCTCAAAAGCACTTATCTCTCATTTACCTTACTTGCATGCAATGGAGAATATCCAGTTTAGAGATGGTGACCAAGGAGAAGCACAAAGACAGAAGTTTATCAGGTTTCAAAACCGTGGCATCCAACCCACTCGGTATGTCGACCTTAACTGCTTGAGGGAGTTAAGATTGCTAGACGGTGTGAAGCTACTGCTTGAGCATGTTGGCTTGTGGGACTTGTGCAGTCAACCACAACCGACATTCGAAGACCTCACCTTGGAATTTCTGAGTTCATTTCAGTATATCACACCATCCGGTTCAACAAGTCAACTCACCGGCATTGCAAAGTTCAGAATGCTCGGAAGAGAGTTCCAATTCACTCAGACAAGGATCGCTGAACTGTTAGGTTTCCATCACGGTGATGGTTCTCACCTCCGAGTACCCGACAACTTCAATGAAGCTTCTTTCACGTTATGGCACAACATCACGAACAGTCGTGCTACTGCCTACCAGAGCCTGAATGCCACCCACATCCATAATCCGGCGATTCGGTATTTCCATCGCATCATCTGCAACACGATCTTTGCAAGAGAGAGCAACCACAAGCTGAACTCCAAAGAGCTCTTGTTCTTGCACTGTGCCTTGAATGAGGAACGCATCAATGCTGCCCCGTTCCTTTTAGCCCATATCCAGTCTGTAGCGCATCGAGGCGCAACTCCCTTCTACATTGGCGGGATCGTCACCACCCTTGCTATACAGCTGGAGCTTGGTGACCAGATTACTCATTTGCCTCATAGAGTAGCAAAGTTGCTTACAAAGAGCTATTGCAAGTCCGCCCATTTGATATCGCAGAGAGAGGATGGCAGGTTCAACCCTGTGATCCAAGGCACCATTTATCATCACATCACCTTGCCCTGCAGTGACCGCATCGATCCGTCGAACAGAGCCAATTGGCTATTTGATCTGCCGGATGCCACAGGCCACGTTCCGATTTTTGACGAGCAGCCTGATACACCTGTGGACGAGATGCAGGATACGATGGACGCTGCTGCACCAGTTCAGGACATTCCAGAGTCCTCCATCAGGCAGCCACCTTTACTCGACATTACACTTGAAGACGTCCTCCGTGCCATTCATCAGCAGAATCAGATGAATGCGACACTCGAGCGAAGGCAAAGAGAGCAATACGATGCACTCCTTTCAACTGTTTCCAATAACCAGAGGACAACAGATGAAAAGCTAGGAGAGATTTTTAGCGAGCTGGAAGGCTTGCGTATAGATATCACTGCTCTCACCACCACCGGTTCTGATCAGGAAGCCACTCCTTCCAAACGCTCCCGCACGAGAAGCCGAGGCCGTGGTCGTCAGCAACCTTAGTTTATATTTTTGTTTTTGCATTTCTGTTTTTGTATTGTATTTTCCCCGCTATTATATCACAACATTGAGGACAATGTCTGATATAGTGTGGGAGAGATACCTTTCCCTTTCTGCATTTTTCCATTTCATTGTATTTCCCTTTCCGTATTTTCAATTAAACAAAGTAATATTTATGTTATTTCTTCAGTTTCAATTTTCCCCGCTTTATTTAGCCATACCAAAATTTTTGCTTTATCTTCGCATTACCCGACTTACCTATGAAATCGTAGTTAGGAAGCTGAGAAAGATCCAACAAGATCAATACAGTCTTGACACCTTAGACTGCCTATTTAAGCATTTCGTTCCGATAATTGTTACGACTACACCTTAAGTTTTAGTTGTAAAGTAACCCCTAGTAGTTTATACTAGCAGTCAGCACCGTCTGAACACAAACCACGTGGGGAGCCGATGAACATAAGTGTTTGATGCCTAATCTATAAATGATCCTTCATATCTCGATGCCAATAAAAAGAAATTGTACCAAAGTACACGGTCGCATATAAGAGATGAGAAAGATAAGAAAGAGTCCATTTGCGGGTTGGTTCAGAGGTACATGGTTCTGAACTTGGTAGGGCGTGCTACGACTCGATCCCCCACAACCTCCAATTTGGATAATATATATAGGGTTTCCACATTCGTGTACCAGACCCCGTGCTTATAAAGGATCAAAGTCACTAACCGGCTACTCCACTACGTGCGTGCTAAGGCAAAGGGCTTAATGTGATTGCGCTAGAATGAAACCGGGTGAAATAAGATCGAAAGACTCTAGGTAGAATCGTAACACAATTACCGAATGTTTCGTTTAACGGGAAGTCGACGACTTAGCTTGTTGCATGTGTCATTAGTGTATCGTTAGTGTTATATTCTAGTACCGGTTTATCTAGCTAAATGATTCCTCGTATGGTTTGTTATGTGTATGCGTCCGATGAAAATTGTCCGATCATTTTTCAACCGACTATTTGCTTGAGGACAAGCAAAGGTTTAAGTTTGGGTAAGTTTGATAACGAGAAATCGTATCACTTTATTACTACGTTTTAAGTCCGTTTTATCGCACATTTATCCTATTAACTCCCGATTCTTCGAGTTTTTTATGTCATATTGCAGGTATAACATTTCTAGAGCTAAACCATGAGCCAAAGATCAAATGAACAAAAACAAGCATGAAAAGAAGAAGAAGAGAGGAATTCTGCCAAAGTCTGCATATTTTGCAACACTCACGGTTGTTACAACATCATCACGACCGTGACGCCCTACTTGGAGGTCTCACGACCGTCACTCAAGTGTCACGACCGTGACACGCTTTAAATGGAAAAAGTGGCCGTTACGCCCTTTGTCACGAACGTGACAAAGGAAAATAAGTTTTATTAAATTGAAGAATTCCTGAGGACGTGCACAACGTGGGTCAAAAGTTATTCCTATTATTTCTCAGACCCAGTATGCATTTCTGCTAAATTCTTGCTTCAACGGAACGATACCCACACTCATGGATTTCAACTGCCCAAGCCCAAAATTATTTCTATAAATAGCCTAGTTACAAATTGAAGAACATAGAGTTTTATTTTAAGATTTTCGCGGAAGCTCTGCCGTAAATTTGTTGCACCCTTATTAAATTTTTCCAGCAAATGTTCTTGTTATTTTTCTGCTTCTATATCCAAACCAAACTCAATAACAATTTCCAACATTAGGAAATTGTTATTATTAATTTCTTTTTAAGCCTTCAGAATTCGTTTAGTTTTATTTTCGATTCCGGTTCCGCACTCCGAGCTTACCAGTCTGTGGAAGAAGGAGTTTTAAGATTTTAATCATTCAGATTTTTATATTTTCGTATTTATATTAAGTTATTTATTTGTTTATGTTAAGATATTTTTATTATTTTATAATGTATGTTTTAATTAATATTTGTTTATTTCTGCATCTGTCTGGTACAACAAAAATGAGTAGCTAAATTAATTAGGCGGTATGTAATAAACTAAACCGAACCGGTAAAATCGAACCTAAGCTAAAATAATTTAGAACTTATATTCTGGCTGTGACTTTTTATAATTAAATATTAATCTTTTTGTTACGAGAGTAAGAAAAGTGTAATAGGTTAGGTCGAGACCACGAGAGTGTGAGATTTTAACCGGATAGCTAAAGTTAGGCATTTAATTTAAATACAGCGAGAGCGCTTTAAAATGAATTAGACTTATTAAGTTTTCAAAAATTATTCTCTAAACACTTATGGGCTAGCGAGAGCAGGCATAGGGCTTTAGGAGTAAGATCTGAGATAAGACCACGAGAGTGTGAGTCGAGGGTATTTAAACTGATAATCTCTACAGAACAATTTAAGTGAACCATCCTTATAAGCTTAGGTTAGATTGACCCGCATAGGTTAGCATAATTACATACCGACCGCCTTCTCATTATTTCATTAAATTAAATTTAATTCCCGTTTCTAATCCTTAAAACCAAAATCGTGACAAACATCCACCTTAGCTAAACTAGCAGACCTTCTAGCACTAAGTGATTACAAAGTCCCTGTGGGATCGACAAATCTTTTATATTACTTCGATAGGCTGTGCGCTTGCAGTTCAGATACCGCTAGACACATATCGCGTCTTCGCGCCCCATCAAGTTTTTGGCGCCGTTGCCGGGGACCTTGATTTAGTTACTAGTGCACTATTAGAGTAGCATTGTCTAGACTAAGGTAACAACTATTCTTTTCCTAATCTAATTTCCCGAGTGTATGCCAAGTACTCGCTCTCAAGGCGAAGACTTGCAACCTCCAGTCCCAGAATTAGAACGCTTCTTACATGTAAGAAGACGAATATTTGATTACGAACGAAAATACAACATTCCAGATCTTCAAGTTGATCCACCTAAACCGGTCGGAACATCAAAGGACGCAAAGATGGCTGAAGAACCGAATCATCCACTCAAATATTACGCTAGTCCTTCACAAGCTGAGCCGCATTCCAGCATTGCTGCACCGGCTATCAACCAAAACAATTTTGAATTGAAACCTTCGCTGATATCAGCCGTGCAACAAAATCAATTCGCCGGAAATCCTACCGAGGATCCGAACCTTCATCTTTCGATATTTGTGCAGTACGCAGATACTGTAAAAGCTAATGGAGTTACCCAAGAAGCTATTAGATTACGTCTTTTTCCTTTTTCACTTTGAGATAGAGCGAGAGCCTGGCTTCAATCTCTACCCTCGAATTCAGTAACTACGTGGGAGGAACTAAAGAGAGTATTCTTGACAAGATATTTCCCACCTAGCAAGACAGCTATGCTAAGAGCTCAAATCAACGGATTTAAGCAAAAGGAAAACGAGTCACTTTTCGAAGCTTGGGAATGCTACAAAGATATGCTGAGACTTTGTCCACATCACGGATTAGTAGAATGGATGGTCATCCATACTTTCTACAATGGACTCTTGTACAATACAAGAATGACAATTGACGCTGCCGCGGGTGGCGCATTAATGGACAAAGAATATAATGATGCTTATGCACTTATCGAGAGTATGGCTCAGAACCATTACCAATGGGGAAGCGAGAGAATCGCAACTGAGAAACCAACAAAAGGAGGTATGTACGAAGTGAGTAGTATGGACCAAGTCAATGCAAAGTTTGACCAACTTAACCAAAAGATCGACAACTTGGCCATAACACCAACAGCCACCGTGGTTGCGGTAACACCTAACCGTGAGTTATGTGGAGTTCCAGGACATGTTGTCCCTGATTGTCAACTATTAGCAGGAATTCCTACAGATCAAGTGAATTATGCTCAAGGAAACCCATACTCAAACACATACAACCCAGGTTGGAAAAATCATCCGAACTTCTCTTATAAGAACAACAATGCTTTATACGCACCAGGTCAAGCACCAGCTACACCACCAGGATATCAAAAGACTGCTCCTAATGTTCCTAGAAAATCAAACCTTGAGTTGATGATGGAGAACTTCATAGCTACCCAATCTCAAACAAACAAGGATTTCTTAAATCAAAACATACACACTAGTGAGCAGATTAAGCAATTAGTGAGCAAGGTAGATGCGTTAGCTACACATAACAAAATGATTGAAACTCAGATTTCACAAGTAGCTCAACAACAAGCACCTACCGCTGCACCAGCTGGAGTATTTCCTGGACAACCCCAACCTAATCCAAAAGGACAGGCCAATGCTGTGTTATTAAGAAGTGGCAAGGAACTTGACGGACCTACCGATCCAAGACTTGACAATCCAGCCATGTACCAAAAACCGGATAAGCCGACTGAAAAGGAGAATGAACTAGAAGAAAAGGAAGATGATAATCAAGAGGTAGTGGAGAAAGAAAAGCCTTATGTGCCTCCACCACCTTATAAACCACCAATACCGTACCCTCAGAGATTAACCAATTCTAAGACGATGGGCCAGTTTAAGAAATTTGTTGAACTTCTGAAGCAATTGAATATTACTATTCCGTTTACAGAAGCTATCACTCAAATGCCCTCGTATGCTAAGTTTCTAAAGGAAATCTTATCTAATAAGAAAAAGATAGAGGATAACGGAACCGTTACACTTACTGCTGAGTGTAGCGCAATAATTCAAAATAGTATGCCTCCTAAGTTAAAAGATCCAGGTAGTTTCTCTATACCCTGTGTAATAGGAAAATTCGTCATTGACAAAGCTCTATGCGATTTAGGAGCCAGTATCAGTGTTATGCCCTTAAAAATTTGCAAAAGGCTAGACATGGGAGACCTAAGACCAACTAAAATGTCTGTTCAACTAGCCGACCTCTCTATTAAATATCCTATAGGCATACTAGAAAACGTCCCAGTACGTATAGGACAATTCTATATTCCTACTGATTTTATAATCATGGACATCTCTGAAGACTCCACTACACCTATCATACTAGGAAGACCATTCTTAGCTACCGCCGGAGCTATTATAGACGTAAAGAAAGGAAAGCTAACCTTTGAAGTAGGTGAAGAGAAAGTTGAATTTATTTTAACGCAATTCTTACAATCACCAGCTATAGAGGATACATGCTATTTATTGGATGTAATTGACGAATGTGTAAGAGAAATGGAAATGAAAGAAACTACCTATTCTGAAATTATGAAAATTCAAATCCCTCTGATTTTCGAAGATGACAATTGGCGTAAACCATATCAGGATGATAGTCTAAGCGAAAGTTTTAGCACTTACACCAGATCCCATGCCAAGTAAGAATAAACCTACATTAGAGTTAAAAACTTTACCTAAGAACCTAAGATACGAATTCCTAGACACTGAATGTACAAGACCAGTTATAATCAATTCCAGTTTAGGAACAATTGAAACAAAGAAACTTTTAGATGTCTTAAAGAAATATCCAACTGCATTAGGATATAACATATCTGATCTCAAAGGAATATGTCCTTCAATTTGTATGCATCGTATTCTGCTAGAAGAAGATTGTAAAACCTCCAGAGAATCTCAAAGAAGAATTAACCCAATCCTTAGCACTGTAGTAAAGGAAGAAGTTAAGAAACTACTAGACGCTGGAATAATATATCCAATCTCTGATAGTAAATGGGTTAGTCCAGTACATGTAGTACCAAAGAAAGGAGGTATCACTGTTGTGAAAAACGCTAAAGGCGAATCGATATCACAAAGAGTAGTGACCGGACATAGAGTGTGCATCGATTATCGTAAACTAAACAAAGCCACTCGAAAAGATCATTTCCCACTACCTTTTATAGATCAAATGTTAGAACGATTAGCCAAGCACTCGTATTTCTGTTATCTTGATGGTTACTTAGGATTTTTCCAAATCCCTATCCACCCAGATGATCAAGAGAAGACTACATTCACATGCCCTTATGCAACGTTCGCTTATAGACGAATGCCCTTTGGATTATGCAACGCTCCGGCTACCTTTCAAAGATGTATGATGTCAATCTTCGCAGATTTCATAGACAACATCATGGAAGTGTTCATGGACGACTTCTCTGTATGCGGGCAAAGTTTTGAAGGATGTCTATCAAATTTAGAAATGGTGTTAGAAAGATTTGTAAAAGTGAACCTCGTGCTTAACTGGGAGAAATGTCATTTTATGGTCAGAGAAGGAATCGTACTAGGACACGTTATATCTGATAAGGGAATTGAAGTTGATAAAGCTAAGATAGAAGTCATAAAAGATCTTCAACCCCCTAAGACCGTTCGAGAAATACGAAGCTTTTTAGGACACGCCGGTTTTTACCGACGATTCATCAAAGATTTCTCGAAAATCACTAAACCTCTTACCGGTTTATTAATGAAAGACGGTGAGTTCATATTCAATAAAGATTGTCTTAAAGCATTCGAAACTCTAAAAACAGCCATCATCACCGCACCAATCATGCAACCCCCTGACTGGAGATTACCTTTCGAAATCATATGTGATGCGAGTGACTATGCTGTAGGCGCAGTTCTAGGACAAAGGAAGGACAAGAAACTTCATGCAATTTACTATGCCAGTAGAACCTTAGATTCTGCTCAGATGAACTACGCCACTACTGAAAAAGAATTGTTAGCAGTTGTCTTTGCGCTTGATAAATTCCGTTCCTACCTAGTGGGAGCAAAAATAATCATCTACACAGACCACGCTGCTATCAGATATTTATTAACCAAGAAAGATGCTAAACCAAGACTCTTGAGATGGATTTTACTCTTACAAGAGTTTGATCTCGAAATAAAAGATAAGAAAGGTACTGAAAACGTCGTAGCGGACCATTTATCTAGAATAGAAGGTATTAAACCCGAACAAGTGCCGATTAACGACGATTTTCCGTATGAACAACTGATAGCACAAATAGGAAGCGAACCAGTTTAGTTAGACATAGATGAACCAGAACCCGTGAAAATAATCCAAACAACCGTAGGACTGCCATGGTACGCTGATATTGTCAACTACTTAGCTGCAGGAGCACTTCCACCTGATTTAACCTATCAGCAGAAAAAGAAATTCTTTCACAATCTCAAGCATTACTATTGGGACGAACCATTATTATTTAAAAGAGGACCTGACGGAATCTTTCGTCGGTGTATTCCCGAAGAAGAAATAGAAGATGTCATTGCTCATTGTCATTCATCTCCTTATGGTGGACATGCAAGCACTTCCAAGACTTGTGCAAAAATCTTACAAGCCGGCCTATTTTGGCCTAATTTATGGAAAGATGTCCACATCGCTGTTATAAATTGCGATCGATGTCAACGCACCGGTAATATTTCAAGAAGAGATGAAATGCCTCAAAGAGGAATATTAGAAGTAGAAGTCTTTGGCGTATGGGGAATAGATTTCATGGGACCATTCCCATCATCTTTCGATAATAAGTACATACTCGTAGCTGTCGATTATGTTTCAAAATGGATTGAGGCTATAGCTTCTCCTACAAATGACACACGAGTAGTAATTAAGCTTTTCAAGAATATAATCTTTCCAAGATTTGGTGTGCCTAGACTTGTCATTAGTGACGGTGGCTCGCATTTCATTTCGAAAATATTTGACAAATTACTATCTAAGTATGGAGTTAGACATCGTGTAGCAACACCATATCATCCACAAACAAGTGGACAGGTCGAAGTATCAAACAGAGAAATTAAACAGATCCTAGAAAAGACTGTCGCCATATCTAGGAAAGATTGGTCATCTAAACTTAATGAAGCTTTATGGGCTTATAGGACAGCCTACAAGACACCCATAGGAACTACTCCTTTCAAACTAGTGTATGGGAAGGCTTGTCATCTCCCGGTAGAATTAGAACACAAAGCATATTGGGCGATTAAAACACTCAATATAAACTACAATGCCGCTGGAGAAAAGAGAATCCTCGACATTAACGAATTAGAAGAGTTAAGGTTAGATGCTTATGAGAATGCTAAGATATATAAAGAAAGAACCAAGCGATGGCACGATAAACGCCTATCTAGGAAATAATTTAGTGTGGGAGACGTTGTACTCCTCTTTAATTCAAGACTTAGGCTCTTTCCTGGAAAACTAAAATCTAGATGGTCAGGACCCTTTGAAATAACTAGAGTATTCCCGAGCGGAGCAATAGAAATTAAGGGTAGGAATAGTGAACCGTTCACAGTAAACGGACAACGATTAAAACATTACCATAAAATTGAAAATAGAGATTATGCGAATAGTCTAAAGCTTTTAGAGTTGTCCACTAATTTCCCTGATTAATCCACCCCTAAGCATTACGTCAGGCTTATGACGATAAAAACAACGCTTACTGGGAGGCAACCCATTTTTCATTTTATCATTTTATCATTTTATCATTTTTATCATTTTTTTGTTTTATTGTTTTATTTCATTATTATCATTATTGATTTCATTTATGCATTTATTTTCTTATTTTCTTTATTTTAATTTATATTTTCTAAATCACTTTTACAGATTTTCTAAAGTCTTTTCCACTTTCCTTTTCCCCCTGATTTGTTTTCTCCACATTTACACTAACTATGGCTAACCAACCAAGAAATATTATGGAAACCAAATTTAGAGGTAGAAACCAAAGAATGAAATTTGAGGAATTATCACAGAGACAAATGGATTTGACTCTGTACCATGATGAACTGACTATGGAAACTTTAGGTATACATGATAGAATCCTATACCTGTTTAACCAACTTGGATGGGAGAATGCTCTCATAAAACAAAAGTTTGTAACTTACCGCGAGCTCACCCTTGAGTTTTTAAGCTCCTTAGTTTACTTACCCGAGCGCGGTTTTGGATTAAGGAAAGGATTTATTAGTTTCCGACTATTCGGGATCGAATATGACTTTAACCATAAGGAACTAGCTGACTTACTAGGATTCCCTAGTGGACCTTTTGCCTTTACTACCACCCAGGTAGAATTAATGGATATTGAGCTAGACTTCTTTTGGGGAACCTTAACCGGAAATTACCATCCTGAGCCGGATAACATGAACAATGATGAAATACATAACCCTGCTATCCGCTATTTCCATAAGATACTTGCCCACACCTTCTTTGGAAAGGAAGAGAGCCTCACTGGAGTATCTAAAGATGAGATATTCATAATGTCCTATTTGACCAATGGACAACCAGTTAATGGTGTACCATTCATGATGCAAACCTTCACCCGAATCCAAGAGGAACCTGATCTACCAATATTGGTAGGAGGCCTGGTCACCATGATTGCTGATGCCCTCGGACTTAGATACCAATTACACAAGTGCAACCGTTTAGGTACCATCCGTCCTATGAATCTGAACTTCTGCTTTAACCGCCAAATTATAAGAAACATAGGACAACCACCTTACGAGTACCTAATCAGAAATGAAATAGTAACCCTGTTCACATTACCAAACCATGCTAAAGTCAGTGTTCACAATAAAGATAATTGGCTTTATGAGCTTACCCCTCCTGACTATCCATCAACACCCGAAACACCACAATCTTACAAAAATTAGGGATGACATAATGACTGATGTAGAAAGTGACCCTGAGACACCTCCTGGTTACCATGAAATTGACCACACTGATGAAGTTATTGTAACCCCTGAAATAAATCAAGTAGGATATGCTGACAACTTAAAGAAAATTTTGAATACTCTTGAAGTTTACCAAGCCGATATTAATGCTGTTAAGGATAAGGTTAAAAGCATGCAATTGGACGTTATAGGTTTAACTGACATAACATGTGAACAATTCTATCATTTAAACTCCGCACTTGAAGATTTGAAGAAGCAACTTTGATAATGCTGTAGTGATTTGATTTACTTTACTTTTCGCTTTTGTTTCTAGTTAGTTTTAATATTTTGCAAACATTTCATAGCTTATTTTTATCATTGTAATTTTCTTTCTATTATGTCAAAAGCAAGTACTTCAATTTTTGCAACTTTCTAATTTAATCAATTTCCATGCTTTTCATTATTTGCTGATATATTTGAATTGCTTGATATTTTATGAATTCTCGTGTGATGAAATTTACTGCTTATATATGTTGATCCACTATTATGTATTATGTTTATGTTGGAATTAAATGAAATGGATAAGAAATTGCATTGAACTGAAGTGAGATAATGCATTCTGTGAAAAATTACAAGTTTTGTAGTCATCACGGTCGTCACTCATCACTCACAATCGTAACGGGCTATTTAGCGCGTCACGACCGTAAGACCCCCTCACGACCGTGACAACCCTATTTTACGAATTCTAAAGAAACAGAACCGTTCACCTTCGCAGAACCCCATTCTCATTCTCACAAAAACGAAAACCTCCCATTATCGCCTCTTCTCCCGTAACCACCCATTACTCTCAATCAATCCCATTAACCCATTCAACCTCTCCATTTATTCCAAACTTCTCACATTCACTCCATTACTTATTAATCCGAACAATTTCCTCACATTTCTTCATTTTCTCACAAAACCTCAAAAGCACTTATCTCTCATTTACCTTACTTGCATGCAATGGAGAATATCCAGTTTAGAGATGGTGACCAAGGAGAAGCACAAAGACAGAAGTTTATCAGGTTTCAAAACCGTGGCATCCAACCCACTCGGTATGTCGACCTTGACTGCTTAAGGGAGTTAGGATTGCTAGACGGCGTGAAGCTACTGCTTGAGCATGTTGGCTTGTGGGACTTGTGCAGTCAACCACAACCGACATTCGAAGACCTCACCTTGGAATTTCTGAGATCATTTCGGTATATCACACCATCTAGTTCAACAAGTCAACTCACCGGCATTGCAAAGTTCAGAATGCTCGGAAGAGAGTTCCAATTCACTCAGACAAGGATCGCTGAATTGTTAGGTTTCCATCACGGCGATGGTGCTCACCTCCGAGTACCCGACAACTTCAACGAAGCTGCTTTCACGTTATGGCACAACATCACGAACAGTCGTGCTACTGCCTACCAGAGTCTGAATGCCACCCACATCCATAATCCGGCGATTCGGTATTTCCATTGCATCATCTGCAACACGATCTCTGCAAGAGAGAGCAACCACAAGCTGAACTCCAAAGAGCTCTTGTTCTTGCACTGTGCCTTGAATGAGGAACGCATCAATGCTGCCCCGTTCCGTTTAGCCCATATCCAGTCTGTAGCGCATCGAGACGCAACTCCCTTCTACATTGGTGGGATCGTCACCACCCTTGCCATACAGCTGGAGCTTGGTGACCAGATTACTCATTTGCCTCATAGAGCAGCAGAGTTGCTTACAAAGAGCTATTGCAAGTCCGCCCATTTGATATCGTAGAGAGAGGATGGCAGGTTCAACCCTGTGATCCAAGGCACCATTTATCATCACATCACCTTGCCTTGCAGTGACCGCATCGATCCGTCGAATAGAGCCAATTGGCTATTTGATCTGCCGGATGCCGCAGGCCACGTTCCGATTTTTGACGAGCAGCCTGATGCACCTGTGGACGAGATGCAGGATACGATGGACGCTGCTGCACCAGTTCACGACATTCCAGAGTCCTCCACCAGGCAGCCACCTTTACCCGACATTACACTTGAAGACGTCCTCCGTGCCATTCATCAGCAGAATCAGATGAATGCCGCACTCGAGCGAAGACAAAAAGAGCAATACGATGCACTCCTTTCAACTGTTGCCAATAACCAGAGGACAACAGATGAAAAGCTATGTGTCACTCCCACCAAATGAGGCTAAGTCAAATGGGGTACAGACGCGAACGGTCGGTGAAAGGAGGAAGGATGAATAGAGTCGCCAGCTAGGCATTTTTATCCTGGAGGAAAGGTAATGCTGCATAGACCTAGGAAGAGATGGATAAGACGGTTGCGAACCAGAGAGACTGAGAAAGGGGGTTGGTTACAACCTGGGAAGGTATTAGCACCCAGATTGTCCGCCGTACTCGACGGGATCCACGCTTAAAAGATTTGTGCTTTAAAGGGGTAGTGTCAGTGCAATCTGTGTATCAAAGCCGAAAAGAATGCAAGTGTCAGTGTAAAAGAAGTGTGAAGTGTATAGGTAAAGTGTCAGTGTAAGAATAAGAATGAAATGCTCAAGACCATGAGGCTTAAAAGAATGAAACTGGAAGGAGGGGGAATATACAGAGACTTTTGTTCGATAACTGTTAAGTTATGCCTACGTATCCTCTTGTGCAATGAGGAAGTCAGAACACCGTAGTTCGACTCAAAGAGACTGAAAGATGAATTGACTGATGAACTGCTTGCTTGTCTATGCTCAAGTGTATGACCTGTCTGGCTCAGGTGCCAACTGTCTTGCATTAGACGGAAGAAGCAAGTTCTCGTTTGTGAGTGAATGAGATGAGAAAAGAATCCCGGAGGAGACGATTATTGTTTGTTTTTGAGTTTTCAGTCTTTTATTGCCTTTTGAAGTTTGTCATAAGAAAATGAGCTTAAGCCTAAACCAATGGGTTAGTAAACTCATCACATCCTCCCTCCGATTAGGGGTAATGAGAATACCTTAAGTGTGAAGTCAGTGTCTCACACTTAATCACCATGGTGTAGGATTAAGATCATTAACCTACTTGTTATTAGTTAGATGTTTTTGTTGTTTTTGTTTAGTGTTAAGTAATGATTTTAAGCCATAATCAAGGATTAAACAAACTCATTACACCATCCTAATAGAAGGATAATAGATGAGAATGTTTAAGCTGAGGAAGACTCCTCAACTTAATCCATGATTAGGGATTAACCTCATGACAAAACAAAGTCTTTATTAGATGGATTTTAGTTAATGATAAGATGAATAAGTGAGTTTTATGGTTTGTAAGACAACTTGAGGGGGACTTGTCCATTAACACTAGGGTTAGTCCTTCTTAACCAATTAAGGAAGAATTAGAACCCTAATGCAAGGCCCAAGTTACAAGTTTGATGTCTTGATGATTATTAAGTGGGTTAATTAAAGGGTTTAAACACATTAAGGGTTTAACACTTAGGATTAAAGTTATACACTCCATCCTAATAGAAGGATGCAGGCATAAGCTTAATCACAAAGCCTTAAAGCCTTTAGGGTTTAGTCCCTGATTATGAGATGAGAAGAGAAGACTCAAAGAGACACAAAGGTAAAAGCTAAGTGGGGAACTAATCAAACCCTAATTGTTATCATGCTTGGTCATTCCTAGGGTTTGTGGGGCTTAAAAGAGAAAGATCTTCAGAGAAACGACCAGGAAGGAAGCAGATGAAAGGAGCAAGAAGCAAAGAGAAGCAAAACAACTTGCTTCACTTAAGAAGACAAGTTGCTTGAAGAAAGAAAGTAAGATGAACATGAATGAGCAAGCTCAATCCAATACACAAGATAAAATGCAGCAAGGATGCAAGAGAGGTGAGAAGAGATTGTGAGAAGTGAAGGCAAATTCACTTCTCAAACAACTTACCACCTGGAAAGTCAGCAAAAGAAATGAAATGCAATGCAAAATGAGATGCAATGTCATGATGCAAACCAAAACCAGAAGCATAAGTATGATGTTAATGATGCTAAGAGATGATGCAAACATGAGGCAAGGCCTTAGAATGATCATACAAACATATGGATGCAAGAGAAGCATGTTTTGAACCATGGATGTACATGAAAAGTTATGAAATGTAATGGACATATAACATGGCAAATGCAAGATGCAATAATCAAACATGATTCTAATATGTCCTAAGATGTATATTGAATCAAATGAGTACATAAAATGTCATGGCAAGTCATGGTATGCAAGCAAATGAAAGGTGGATGCAAAGGAAGGCATAAATTAGGGTTTATGATCAATACACAAAGCAAAATCCAAAACCAGAAGCAAATGACATGATAAAAAATTGAAAATGCAATCAAATGAACCCTAAACCTATACAAACTCACTGCCCAAAGGAGGGGATCCAACTCTTAACCTATTGAAAGTTATGAATTTTCTAAGATTACAAGGGTTTTAAGGTACCTTGACAAGAAAAATGCAAAACAAATTGAAAATGCAAGATCAATTCAAGCCAATTTTATCCTATAAACTACATGTTATGCAAGATGCAATTCAAAAAGAATCATGATCCAACTCTCAAAGGTTAGACATAAATGAATTTTTGAAGTTTGAAACAAAATATTGCCTTGAAATGAAATTAATTCCAAAGAAAATTATCAAAAGGCATCAAGATCAAAAAAGAAATTTGGTTTGAGAGTGGGACAATGTTTCTAAATGTTTTCAAATGCTATGTGAATTTTTTTTGTGATTTTTAAATACCTAAAAGTATTTTTAATTAATTAATTTTCATTAATTAATTAAAAATAAACTTTTAAATGATTTAAAAATAATTTTTAATGCAAAAAATAAAGATAAAAATATTTTTGTGTTCTGAAAATTAATTAAAATCTTGACAAAAATTTTCATAATTTTTAAACATTTTTTGCTATTTTAAAATAAATGTGCAAAACAAATGAAATAAAAATACAAATAAAGAGAAAGTCAGCGCATCCTGAGGCTGAGATTCAAACTGGGAATGGAGGGAAAGACTGGCGCGCTATCCTACGACTCTCATTCAAACTGGCCAGATTAAAATAAAACTCAATTAATTAGATTAATGACGTGGATTAGGGCTTTAATGACAGATCCAAGCCATTGAAACGCGCGGGGAATTGACTTAGTCAACCAGATCAAGGGTCCACATTCAAACCTGGCTAACCCTAATTAATTAACCCTAATTATTTTCAGGTCACCGGAGACGAGCTCCGGTCGATTTCTCCGGTGACCTCCTTCCCTGAAAATCTCAAAAACACTCCCTAGGTCAAATCAAACCCCCCAAATCTCCAGAAATGATCCCCAAACCCCCTAGAACAAGAATCCAGCATCAAATTTCATTTATTCATCATCAACAACAAGATTCGAACAAAAACTCAAAACTGAACAAAATTTCAGAACATCCATACAACCTCAAAACTCAATCATTTTCAAAAATAAAAGGTTCAGTGTGATCAGGAGAGCATGCTTTATCATTTAGAAACAAGAAATAAGAGTTTTGGAAAAATGAATTTCCATGGCTACCTGAATCGAAGCTTTCAACCCAAGAGCTTCTGGACCAGTTCCTTGCTTCCAATCAACTCCACTGACCTCCCTCAAGTGTTTGCAAAGCTTATCTGAAGTTTATTTGGGCTAGTTTGAGAGATTGCTTGAGTTCTATTCAAAGAGGGGAAGAAATCGTATTTAGTTTATGTGAGGTTTTAGGGATGAGTGAGGGCAGGGAAATGATCAGGGGAGTGTGCTGAGATGTTTTGTGAAGTTTGTTTGAATGATGGTTGAGTGAGCTGAGAGATTCGAATGGTTTTGCAAGTTGGAGGACTTTTGGTAACTATGGTTTGGAGTGTGCTTCAGCATGAGTTATGTGTTGTGTTGTGATGCATTTGGTCCACTTATCAATCTTGGGTAGGTCAGAAGAGTGGTTGTGCCCTATTGTGATTGGTATGGGTCTTTTGCAAAAAAGTCAAGCTTTGTGTAAGAGAGGTATGGGCTCATGGCTAGCCAAGGACAAGAGGGGTGTCCTGCGCAGCAAGAAGTGAGGAGAACCATAGGATCAGTTTTGAAGCCAGCCAGCAAGTGGATTAGGGTTTGAAGGATGTTTTGCAACTTTGATCAACTTTGGCCCTTTTGAAGTTTCTTGATCCACAAGTCATGAAAATGAGCAAACTCTTAATGCAATCTGACTTTTAGACATTGGTTCATGTTTGTGTAAAGTTTAGAAGTCACTTTGAGGTCTCAATTTGCCTTGGCAAGTGATTTTGCAACTTTGCCTCTTTGGTAGAAAACTTCAAATTATGTGATTTTCCCCAACTTTGACAAACCATAACTTTTGATCCAAAATGAATTAGAATGAGTTCTTGTACTTTTTGAAAAGGGAAAGATCCATTCTACAACTTTCATGACCAAAGTTTTCTCATTTGAAGCATTTTTGAATCAAAAAGCAAGGGTTGAAAAAGTTTCCCAAAATGGCAAGTTTCCATTACAAGTCATTTTCCCAAAAAGTCAACTTTGCAAATGGCTTGAAATTCTTCAATTTTGTGAACTTCTAACATCTTCTATGATCAAATAAAGATCATACATAATCAAAATGATGATGAACACCCTTTGGTTGGGTCATTGAGGGCCTCAGATGCCCTGATTTTACACTGACTTGCTCAAGAAGTCAACCCTTGATTAGATGCCTTCCCCATGGAATTTCTTCATGAAAATTGATATGCATGATCCCTATACCATATAGAGACCAATAGAAACAAGAATGACCAAAAAATTTGGAGTTATGGCCTTTGAAACCAAAACCCTAATTCTAGGTCATCTATGCAGTAAATCCTGGCTCTGCTTCCATGCCATTCCCAGTTCTTGTGATTTTTTTTATTTTCTTGACTTTGAGAGGATATAATATGATGCTTGAACATACATGGACCCCCTTTTAAGTGATTGATGACCTTTAGAGTGGCTCAAATGGCTCTTGGATTGCTTAGATCACTAACCCTAGATGCAGATGACTTTGAACCAATGCAGTGAAGCAAATATGCAATATGAGATGCTATGATTGAACTTATGCATATGAAGAGATCACAAGCCATGGTGTGAATGGGTGAGGGCAAATTTGGGGTGTTTACAGCTGCCCCTATTCAAACATGAGTTAGCTGTGCAAGATGTAAGCAACGGCTTATCAGGCAAACAAGATAACTCGTGGTTGAATATCAAAGACAGTCCAAAATTTGCACTCACAGAATGAAGAAGAAAAGGGATATAGATTGTAAAGGAAAAGAAAGTATATTATAAAGTGCGGGCAACGGAGGACGACCGTCGAGCAGAGGACGACTGCTGGGGAGAGAGCAATGACGGGGACGGCCGACATGCTGGGGATATAAGAGGTTATGATGGGGACGGCCACCAAAATAAAGCAACAAAGATTCTCTGGGGATAAAAGGTAATAGTGAATGATGGGGACGACCATCAAGTTCAAGGTATGAATAAAATAAATGATGAGGTACGGTCATCAAAGGGGGTTAAGATGAGGAACGGTCATCTAAGGTGAGGGACGATCACCTGGCAAGGTACGGTTGCCAAAAGTATCGCGACATAGGACGAATGCCGGATAAAAGGTCGACGATGGGGAAGGCCATCAGATAAGCATGATGAAGGACGATCACCTAGCAGGGTACGGCTGCTCTGAAGGTATCATGACATAGGACGAATGTCAGATAACAAGATCAACGATGGGGACGGCCATCGGATAAAATGATGAAGGACGATCATCAAAAGGTGAAGGACGATCACCTAGCAGGGGATGGCTGCTAAATATCACGACATAGGACGAATGCCGGATAGAAAAGGGTTCCAATAATGGAGACTCCGCTGGGTAAAGGATGAGGGACGGTCATCCAAAGGTGAAGGACGATCACCTGGCAGGGTACGGCTGCCGCAAAGGTATCATGACATAGGACGAATGTCGGATAGAAAAGAAATGGTTTAACAAGGATTTGCTGGGACAAGTAAACACGGACGAGTGTCTATATCCAAGAAATGAGAGATATTAGTGTTTGGTGTTCGGCGTATAGATTAAAGATGCGGACGAGCATCCCTATGACAATGATACGGACGAGTATCAGGTAGAAGCAAATGCTGACACATGTTCAGAGATGATGATACGGACGAGTATCAACTGGTTAACAAAGAACACAGACGAGTGTTGATTCTGTGGGGACTCTTCTGGGGAATGGTAGACACAAACGAGTGTCTAAATTCAAGAAGACATAAGTGTTTGACACGTGTATGGATTAAAGATGCGAATGAGCATCCTTAAGACTGTGATACAGACGAGTATCAGGTAGAAACAAACGCTTGATGCGTGTTCTGAGATGATGATACGGACGAGTACCAACGGGTTAACAAAGAACACGGATGAGTGTTGAATCTGCAGAGGTATGAGTGGTTTATACAAGATAAGAATGAGCATCTGTATGAGTGAAACAGGGGTAATAAGTATGAGTGGCGTACAGGAATGTTTAACTCGCTGGGGAGAATGACACGGATGAGTGTCAAAAGAGGAAAGTGTAATATAAACAAGTGTATGGTTTACAAGATGTTTCAGGTATCTATGTTGGGGAAGTGACACGGACAGGCGCCAGGGAATTGTATATACATGTATCTGTGAGTGCAAAGGGGGCGCTTTGGCTTTCTACTGGGGACATGACACGGACGGGTGTCGGGAAATATCTGTAATATATAAGTGTCTGTTTGTAAAGAATGCTCGGGCGACTTTACTGGGGAACGATGACACGAACGAGTGCCAAAGGGAGTGTGCATTTGTATTTATGAGTGTAAAGCAAAAGCCTTGGCTTTCTGCCGGGGAATCTGGAGAGTTTTCTGTATATCTTTGATGGATTGCCAGTATTTACAAGTGTTTGATTCAGAACATGGCTTATGTTCATGCAGCATGTTTGACTTTTGTCGTAATGCTCCGTATTAGACGGAATGCTACGCTTTGTGGGGTGAATATGATGCGAATGCTATGATTATGCAAAGATAAAGATCCAGGATTCGGATCCCGTTGCCATGAAGATCTCTGATTGATCTGCCTGAAGTGAAAATCCCAGCTGGGGATGAGATCATTGGCAGATCTGACACATGGGACTCTGCTTGGGGATATAGGTCACTGATAGACCTATCTTTGGTAATGAGGGACCCAGCTGGGAGTTTGTAGAAGCTTTCTTTACTCTGTTGTGAGATCCTCATGCATTGCTCTTCCGGATAGAGGCTGAAACTCTGTGGGGAGATGGTTCCCTGGCTTTTGCTTTTGGCTGAGGAGGAAATAACAAATGGTAACTCAGCTGTGGAGAAAGCACCTCCGGGGCTAAGACTGTGTAGATAATGATTTACCAACTTGCTAGGCTGAAGTTTACATGCCCCATGATGTGCTTTGAATACCTGCAATCCTGAAAAGTCAGAGAAATGCACAAGTAATCCCGAGGTATCCCTTACCGGATTCCATCATAGGAGTTTTAACACTCCCGGGAGTAAGTATATTTCCTGCACGAACGTATTTTTAGAAGAAAAGCATCTGTATTTATGCAATCAGTATCTTAAAGACATCAGACATTCTTGCAAATAAAATGTACGAGACGAAACATGACTGAAAAATCTGATTTTATTGATTCATGTGCCCTGAATTGGCAAATACAGTCAAAGAAACAAATCCCCTAAAATGAGGAGATTGTTACAAATTGAGAAATAAAAGGTATTGGAAATGTTGATGACGCTTCGAGGAGTTTCCTTCTGGCTATGACTCGTATGACTTTTGACATTCTTCTCGTCTTACTTTCTGAAGAAGGCTGATTCTGACCGGCGCTTGAACCTTTCGAAGCTTACCAAGTTGTAAGTAATACAGACGAATTCAGAGTACAGTTGTTCGCTTATTCCCTTATTTTTGCATGGATCGCCCTTTCGGGTTTTCAATCCATCGGGATACCCCTTTTTGCCTGAGTTGTCCAATGCGGCTTTTCAGCTCAGCGGGTGTACATTTTTTTGTTTATTTCCCTTATTTTTGCCCGAGTCTTTTATTCTGTTTTTGACTCGCCGGGATGCCCTATTTTTGCCTGGACTTACATTCTGTTTTTATGTCCAGCGGGTCTTTTTTATGCGAAGTATTTTTTAACTGCATCTGAATTCATAAGGGACGGGAAGTCCTCACCATCCATAGTACTGAGCATGAGTGCTCCACCGGAGAAAACTTTCTTTACTACGAATGGTCCTTCATAGTTCGGAGTCCATTTGCCCCTGTGGACTGTATGAGGAGGGAGGAGTCTTTTCAGCACAAGATCTCCCACTTGGTACTCTCGGAGCTTGACTTTCTGATCGAAGGCTTTCTTCATTCTTTTCTGATACAGCTGCCCATGACAAACTGCAGCTAATCTCTTCTCTTCAATCAGACTCAGTTGTTCATATCGGGACCGGACCCACTCTGCTTCGTTCAATTTAACATCCATTAGTACCCGTAGGGAGGGTAATTCAACTTCAACAGGTAGGACTGCCTCCATACCGTAAACAAGCTGATACGGCGTTGCCCCAGTGGATGTTCTGATTGACGTACGATACCCATGCAAGGCGAATGGTAGCATTTCATGCCAGTCTTTGTAGGTGACTACCATCTTCTGCACAATCTTCTTGATATTCTTGTTAGCCGCCTCAACAGTGCCATTCATCTTTGGCCTGTAAGGAGAAGAATTGTGGTGTTGGATCTTGAAGTCCCGGCATAGTTCTGCCATCATTTTGTTGTTTAAGTTGGAACCATTGTCAGTAATGATTCGCTCGGGAACTCCATACCGACAGATGATGTCTCTCTTCAGAAATCGGGCTACCACTTGCCTTGTAACATTTGCATAAGAAGCTGCTTCGACCCACTTGGTAAAATAGTCAATAGCAACCAGGATGAATCTGTGGCCATTCGAAGCAGTCGGTTCAATCTTGCCAATCATATCAATGCCCCACATGGCAAAGGGCCAGGGTGAAGACATCACATTCAAAGGATTCGGAGGCACATGCACCTTATCCGCATAAATCTGGCATTTATGGCATCTCCTGGCATAAGCACAACAGTCAGCATCCATTGTGATCCAGTAATAACCTGATCTTAGCAACTTCTTTGCCAATGCATGCCCTCCGGCATGGTTACCAAAAGATCCTTCGTGCACCTCGTTCATTAACAAGTCTGCTTCTGTTCTATCGACGCATCTGAGCAGTACCATATCAAAGTTTCTCTTGTACAAGGAACCGTCAGTATTCAGGAAGAAACTGCCAGCAAGCCTTCTCAATGTCTTCTTATCATTGGAAGATGCCCCAGGTGGGTATGTCTGATCCTCCAAGAAGCATTTGATGTCATGGAACCAAGGCTTATCATCCTTAACAACATCTGCTGCAAATACATACGCTGGTCTATCAAGTCTGGACACTGAAATTCGGGGTACAAAGTTGGCAGCTTGAACTTTGATCATGGATGAAATGGTGGCAAGAGCATCTGCAAACTGATTCTCATCTCAAGGGATATACTCAAGCTTGACTGTTGTGAAGAAAGTCAGCAACCTCCTTGTATAATCCCGATAAGGTATCAGATGATCCTGGTGAGTGTACCATTTGTCGTTGGTTTGATTAATTACCAGAGTTGAATCTCCGAATACAGTCAAAGTCTTGATCCTGAGGTCGATGGCTTCCTCAAGACCCATAATATAAGCTTCATATTCGGCTTCGTTGTTAGTGCAGTTAAAGGTGAGTTTTGCCGAGAAAGGCATGTGAACTCCTTTAGGTGTAATAAGTACTGCACCAACACCACGACCATTCATATTAACAGCCCCGTCAAACATCATAGTCCATTCTTCTTCTGGGTCAGGCCCTTCAGTGTGAACAGGCTCTTCATGATCTTTTGCTTTTATGAACATGATGTCTTCATCAGGGAAGTCAAATCTCATAGGCTGGTAATCCTCAATAGGTTGCTCAGCAAGATAATCAGACAATACACTGCCCTTGATGGCTTTTTGAGATGTGTATTGAATGTCATACTCTGTGAGAATCATTTGCCATCTTGCAACCCGTCCGTTAAGTGCTGGCTTCTCGAAAATGTACTTAACTGGATCCATCTTTGAGATCAACAAGGTAGTGTGGGCCAACATATACTGCCTTAGTCGGCGAGCAGCCCACGCTAAAGCACAACAAGTTTTCTCGAGCAGTGAATAACGTTGTTCACAGTCGGTAAACTTTTTGCTTAGGTAGTATATTGCATACTCTTTTCGACCAGACTCGTCATGCTGGCCCAGCACACACCCCATTGACTCTTCTAATACTGTCAAGTACATGATTAGAAGTCTTCCTTCAACTGGAGGCATAAGGATTGGAGGCTCTTGTAAGTATTCCTTGATTTTGTCAAAAGCCCTCTGGCAGTCTTCGTTCCACCTGACCGTTTGTTCTTTTCTTAACAGCTTGAACAAAGGTTCACATGTTGCAGTAAGGTGAGATATGAACCGTGAAATGTAATTCAATCTACCCAGAAACCCCCGAACTTCTTTTTCAGTCTTCGATGCAGGCATTTCTTGAATGGATTTAACTTTATCAGGGTCAACTTCAATCCCTTTTTCGCTTACAATAAATCCCAGCAACTTACCAGATCGCACCCCGAATGTGCATTTGTTGGGGTTCAGCTTCAGTTGGTACTTCCTCAGACGCTTGAATAACTTCAGCAGATTCACCAGGTGGTCTTCTTCTGTGAGGGACTTGGCAATCATGTCATCCACATAACATTCAATTTCTTTATGGATCATGTCATGGATTAATGTTACCATAGCCCGTTGATAAGTGGCACCCGCATTCTTCAGTCTGAACGGCATCACCTTATAACAGAACGTGCCCCAGGGTGTGATAAAAGTTGTCTTCTCCATGTCTTCAGGTGACATCTTGATCTGATTGTATCCTGAAAATCCGTCCATGAAGGAGAATACCGAGAACTGAGCCGTATTATCCACCAATACATCAATGTGAGGTAAAGGGAAATCATCTTTCGGGCTGGCTCTGTTCAGATCCCGGTAATCCACACACATCCTTACCTTGCCATCTTTCTTAGGCACATGTACAATATTAGCAACCCACGACGGGTAGCTAGTTACAACAAGGAACCCGGCGTCCCACTGCTTTTGTACCTCTTCTTTGATCTTCATTGCCATATCTGGGCGAGTACGTCGCAGTTTCTGTTTAACCGGTGGGCAATCTTCTCTCAGAGGTAGCTTGTGCATGACAATATCGGTGTCCAACCCTGGCATATCCTGATAAGACCAGGCAAAGACATCCACATACTCCCGAAGCATATCAATCAGTTACTCTTTTACTGAATCTTGCAGGCAGGCCCCGATCTTAACCTCTTTCGCGTCTTCTTCCGTACCAAGATTAACCGTTTCGACCTCCTCCTGATGAGGGGTGATAACCTTCTCCTATTGTCTTAACAACCTGGCTAGCTCTTCAGGAAGCTCATAATCTTCTTCAACCCCTTCATCAGCTTGATTGATTGGATTGTCAAAGTCATACAGAGTCATAGTTGTGTTGTTGTCGGTGCAGTCTGAAAGGCACTCTCTGCAAGGGTTTAGATTGTTCGTTTTAGTGATCGATTTTAATCTTGTTTAGAAAAAAAAGTGAAATGAAGTTGTCATTTTGGAAAACATTGCCATTTTATTTTTGTACAAAAAGAAAAATGAAAAACAGTGAGCGGAAAAGAAAAAGACTCATTTGCAAAAGATGTCCGATATTCATTGATTGATCTGTTTGCACAAAATTACAAGATGGCCCGATTACAAAATGAGTCTTGTCATCTTGGGCAAGATGCAAGACTTGATGCATGCTTAAAATATACAGGAAATAATAATTACTCTGCAGGAGTAACCCTTATAATTTCCCGGGAAGACCAGTTTGAGACGCGGCTCCCCGGGATCCTTGGACGTATCTAGCTCTCCAGGTTGCGTTCATCTTCCGACTCATCTTCCAAGTTGTTCACTGCATCCGGGGTGAGCATTCCCCCGCTGACAAAATTGGGCTTCTTAGCAGCCTCTGATTGATCTTGTTGAGTTGGTTTGTAACCCAACCCAAATTTGTCCTCCTTCTTCTCCACGGGTAGCAGCTTGCCCCAGCCTTGGGCAGTACCCTCTTCAACAACCTTCCTGGCTTGCTGATAAGACGTCATGGAGGTTCCCAGTATAGCAGATGCTTCATTTATGTTCAGGGCCTCAAATCCCTGGCTCATAGTTTCATGGATTTCTCCATCCATCTCAATGTACTTGTACGTAGCCAGATGGCTAACAAAGATGTCCTCTTCCCCACAGATGGTGATGATCTGGCCTTCCCACTCGAATTTCAGCTTCTGGTGAAGGGTAGACGTAACTGCGCCAGCGGCATGGATCCAAGGTCTACCCAACAAACAACTGTAGGCCGGCTGAATGTCCATCACATAGAAGGTAATTTTGAAGGTCTGCGGGCCAATTATCACAGGCAGGTCAATCTCCCCTAGCACTGATCTCTTAGAGCCATCAAATACTCTCACTACCAAATTACTTGGACGCAATGACAAGCCATCATACTCCAACTTCACCAAGGCTTTCTTTGGTAGAACATTGAGTGACGACCCAGTGTCCACCAGTACATGAGATAGAACAGCACCCTTGCATTCCAGGGTGATATGTAAAGCCTTGTTGTGGTTACGTCCCTCAGTTGTTAAGTCAGCATTGGTAAAACCCAGTCCATGACTGGTGTTGACATTTGCTACCACCGTTTCTAGCTGATTAACAGTGATTTCCTCTGGCACGTACGCTGCGTGCAGGACTTTCAGTAATGCATTCCTGTGAGCTTCAGAACACATCAACAGGGATAATATGGAGATATTTGAGGGAGTTTGGTGAAGTTGATCCACCACCTTGTAATCACTTCTCTTTATAATTCTCATAAAATCGTCTACATCTTGCTCAAAGGATGTCTTCTGAGTTTCTTTGATAGTTGGCTCTTCAACTACCACACTCTTTCCTTTTGCTTTAGCAGCAGCTTCTGCTTCGGCGTTAGGTCTTTGCAATTGTGAGGCAAAAAGGCGTCCGCTTCTGGTGAAGCCTCCGCCTCCCCCTACATTATCAATCTGTGGAGAAGAGGTTGAAGAATCCAAAGTGATTTTCTCCCCATTGCAGTAAAGATCAGAGCCATAATGCCAAGGGATGGCATTACTGCTTTCATATGGAACTGGTCCGGGCACCGTGATGGTAACCGGACTGACTGCAGCAGAGGAAGGTACTGAAATGGTGTGCAGATCGTAGTAGATGGTAACTGGTGACCTGGCAGGAGATGCCTTTGCTTGTTGTTGAAAGTTGTTGTTTGGAGGAACATTTAACGGATCGTAGTAGATGGTGACTGCTGAAATATCTTCATCAATTTCTGTTGGCGTTGTAGAAGATGTTGCTGAATAAATGGGTGCTGAGGTTGTAGAAGGAATGGTTGACGACATTTGATTTTCTGAAGTGATGGACGGAGCCATTGTTGATGATATTGATGAATCGGTCGGAATGATTGTTGTTGCAGTTGTAGAAGAGTCAAGAATTGTTGTCAAAGGGATTGCTGGATTTGTAGGTGTTGATGTTGTGATCTGAAGTATACCACTTTTGATAAGACCATCTATGCCGCTTCTCAAATCATCACACCCGTTGACCGAAATGTTTCAATAACCACAACCGAGCTCACACCCGGGGAACATCTGGCATTCTAGGAGCTGAGCTTTAATTTCTACCAGAGGTGTCCGAATCTGCCCAACACTGGTGATCAAGAAAGATGGCTTGTCTTCCTCAATGGCATTAATTCTTGGTCCTCCATGATTGGGCATGGGATTCTTGTTGACATTTGGCGGGGGTGCAAAGTTGAGGGCTTTAGAATCCACCAGATCTTGTACTTTCATTTGTAAAGCCCTGCATTTCTCAGTATTGTGGCCAGGTGCATTAGAATGAAAAGCACACCTGGCGTTGACGTCATAATTTCTTGGAAGATTGGGAGGGATCCGGTGGTGCCAATGTCCTTAGCTCAACCAAGTTGAGTTTCAGGAGTTGTGGCAATAAAGCGACATAAGGCATAGGGATATGGTCAATCACCCTATTTGCCTGTGATGGTCTTTGCTGAAAAGGTCTTTGTTGACTGTTGTTGTTGCTGTTGTTGTAGGTTCTTTGCGGCGGATACTGAACTTGCTGCTGATAATGTGGTTGTTGTTGTGGTTGATAAGTTGGTTGCTGAGGAATCAGAGCTGGAATTGTGACAGCTGCTATTGATCTGTGAAGGTACTGAGGCCTGCCCCTGGTGGCATGAATGGCATTTGTCTCACCGGTTCTTCTAGGTCCCACAAAAGGCTTTCTGGGATTACTTGACGAGCTTGCACCATTATCAGAAATCTTACCCATCTTCAGAAGGCTCTCAATTCTTTCTCCAGCTATGACTACATCAGTGAAGATGGTGGAAGAAAAGGCGGCTAGCCTATCAATATATGTCCCTTGCAGAGTATTCATAAACATGTCGGCCATTTCTCTTTCCGACATGGGTGGCTGGACAGCAGCAGCAAGCTGTCTCCACCTCTGGGCATATTCCCTGAAGCTTTCTCTGGAGGATTGAGACATTCCCATCAGGAGAGTCCTGTTAGGAGCCATGTTCAGATTGTATTGGTACTGTCTGATGAAGGCCTCAGCTAGGTCCTTCCAGCACCTGATTGTAGCCCTGGTCAAGTGAGAGTACCACTCCCTTGAAGCTCCAGTCAAACTATCTTCGAAGTAAAACATCCACAGTTTCTCATCCATGGTGTATGCCTTAAGTCTCCCCAGAAAAGACTGCAAGTGAGTTCGTGGACAGGAAGTTCCGTTGTACTTCTCGAAGCATGGGGGTTTAAACTTGTGGGGAATTCTTACCCCGTCCACTAACCCCATATCCATCACATCAAAGCCTAGGGAGTTTTGAGACTCCAGAGATCTCAACTTCTCAGCAATTTCATCAAACCTCCTATCATAAACTTCATCCCCAGCTCCCATCATAGTAAACTGCTCTTCTTGGGGGTCTTCTTGTAAGACTCTTCCTCCAGTAGTATTTCCTTGCACATTACCCGGGATGTTAACTTCCGGATGTAGATGAGGCCCATATACTGGTGGGTTAATATGAGGCTGACCCCTTTCATTGTTACTTGTTCCTCCAGTTCCCAGAGGAGCTTCTTCTGGGGTTTGTCTTTCTACCAATGCCCTCAGCCTTTCTTGACTTTGAGCCAAGCCATTCATTACTTCCATGAATTGGGTCATTTGGTTTCTCATTTCCAGCCTTTCATTAGCCATTTGAGTCCTGACCTCTGTCAGATCTTGCTGTACTTGATCCATTTGGATACCAGGAAGATTGTTGCGAGTAGGATACCTGTGCGGACGGTTGAGAGGGAACACCCGACGGTGAGCAATAATTCCTGAAGCACAACAGAGTTAGTAACAACAAAACAAAAGCCTACAAAACAAAACAAAAGTTAGTATGCAATGCAGTATGCTTATTTGCTTTCCAAGGTATCCGACTTGGCACTTGGTTTTGACCTTTCCAGACCCTGAGGAATATACTTTAATGTTTGCTTGAGAGAAAGAGAACTCAGTGAAACAAACTAACAAATATATTACAAATGGTGAATCATACATAGTTTGATTTTACAACATATGCCCCTGAGGGGTCAAAATACAACATAAAAGAAAAGTACATCAAAATGGAAATAACAACAAGCAAAGTAGTCAAACATCTAAGCCAAACTCATCCTCCTTAACCTCCTTCAAAAGTGCTTCAGTAACAGGACCAGCCGGATGCTCTGTGATGTTCCTGATAAGAAGGTTTTTGGTGGCAATAGCAGTGGTCAGCTTCTTGTGTCTGTCCTGGTCCTTTGACCTCTTCACACCAGCCCTAAGCTTTAATTCTGAAATTTCCTTTTGGGCTGCCAGCAAAGCCTCCTGTTGCTTCTTTTCAGTGATCCTGACCCACCTAGCTTGACTTTCCTCTAGATAGAGATCAGTCCTAGCCTTCTGAAACTGGGCCTCTTTACAGGCATTCTTCAATATCTGCTCTCCAGCTCTTGATTTCTTGATGTAGTCCTCTGCTTTCTCAATCTTGGCCAGATGTTCCACTCTGAGCTTCTCCAACCTTTCAATGTCTATACGACCATCACTCCTCTCCCAGAGGGTCTTCTTCAGAGCTTGTGACAGATTCTCATTCCTTTCCTTCCGCTTTTCAAATTCTTCCAGGCTGATAGTGGCTGGAGGTGGTACTGTGGATGGTCCAGGTGCATCCTCAATGGTGAAGGGCATCCCAGAAATCTGAGCCCTAGCATGAGACCATTCATAATACTGAGCTGAAGCCACATTATTGCACCTCCCAAGAATGGCCATCCCTTTGGTCTGGATGTTGTCCCAAGCCCAGGATGCTTGCCTGACAACAGCTAGATTAGGTTTTATCTCACAATACAGGGTTTCAGCCAAGTCTTGCACTCTAGGAGGGTGAACCAAAGAATAGCCCAATTGTCTTTTAAACAACAAAGGGTTGTAGTTGATGCAACCCTTCACTCCCACTAGAGGTACATTGGGGTACTGCCCACAGCTAGTAATTATGTCCCTGCCTTTGGTGCTCTGGGTGCACCACCTGATGTCATCTGAGGTCAAAGCAATAAGTCTTTTAGCCCAATTCTTCTGTTGGTGAGGATTCAGGAAGGCATCAGTCCTGGGTAAGTGTTTGAGAAACCAAGTATGGAATAGAGGAGCACAACATCTCACCAGCCTTCCTCTCTGCTTCTCATTCCTTTGGTGCACAGAATAATAGAAATCCCCCAGCAATGTGGGTACTGGGTTCCTCAAAAGGAAGAGATGAATGGCATTCTTGCTGATAAACTTGGGCTCATCTGCAAAAAGTATAACCCCATATATACTGAGGGCTAACAATGCACAGACTGCCTTCCATTCCCCTAAGGAGGCCTTCAGGATAGCCTGAGAAGTCAGAAAGTCTAGGTGCAAACCAGGGATTCCTGCCTTTGTTGTCATGTTCTGCTCAATCAAAAGAGGCTCCAGGTACAGTGATTTTGCCACTTCTCCATTGCTAGGAGAAGTCATCTCAGGGTTAAAGGGGACACCACCCCTAACAGGTACTCCAATCAATGATGAGAACTCCTCCAGCAGAGGTCCTAACTGAAAGTTCTGGAAAGTGAAGCATCTCAAAGGAGGGTCATAAAACTGTAGGCAAGTGTGGATCAAACTCCTCTGAGAAGGGTCTAAGTCCATAACCATATCAAGAATGCCTCCATAATGCTCTCTGAATAATGGGATGTGGTCTGGAGTGATAAGTGCCTGGACCTGCCTGATGCCAGTCAGCACAGGCTCAAAGAAATGGTATGAAATGTTGCTCTTCTTGGGTGCCATGACTGCTGATGAAGAGCTGAAAACAGATGCTGATGATGAAGACTGATACTGGAGATGAGCCACTGATAGGCTGAGGATGATGATGGAGGTAGCTGAAGCAGGCAACTGATAGCTGAAGCAGATAGCTGATGAAGAAGGGTCTATGCAGATGAAGGGGTCAAAACCAAGCCAGATACAATATGGATACCCTGAAAAACAAATAAACAAATGTTAAATGATGCAATGATGATGCATGCAAATGTTATGCAAGGGTTTGTGATCAAGCTGGATCTGATTACTGCCTTGATATAAGTCCATGTATGTTCAAGAAATCCAGATGGAGGTTTAGAAATCCAGTAACCAAGGTGGGGGACTCAAATAAAGAGTCACATGTCCAGGGTTAAATCACAAGAACTATCCAAAGTGAAGCATTCTTAAACAAAACAAGTATCAGGGTATGATGTGGCCAAGGGTTCCTGCACACCTGTAAACAGCCCAACCCCCTCACAGGTGGTGTTCTAAAACAAGGATCCTCAGACTTGAATCAGTTATGAGAAGTGTAAACACTTCTAACCCGGAGGTACAGTGTTTACAATAACCATAAAAGATCCTCCTCTAATTCACTTCAGTTTCTGAAGGTCAATAATAAAGGTCATCCAGACTTAGTAGGCTTCCCAGATAGCCCTAGCACTACAGGAAATCTGTAGCATAGAGTTCTCAAGAAGAAACCCACATCTGAACCGTGTTTCATATTCCCGCACCAGACCGAAATGGAATGGGAAAGAACAAGAACCACTCTAGCCTAGGTGTCACTCAGGTCCCAGGTATAGGACCTTAAACTCTCAATGAACCCCACCCATCAAAACAAAAAACCAGATCCAGCCAGATCACAGTATGACAGTATGATATATAAAGCTGTAAAGAAAGAAATAAAGTAACTGTACATAAAGCAATAAATAAAGCAAATATACAAACACAATTAGGACATAACACCCCAGTAAACACAAATCAAACAAGCGCTAGGAGGAACCCACAAAAAGAACCAGAAGCCCTGGTTACAGTATAAGGGTCCCCATCAGAGTCGCCAAGCTGTCGCTCCCACCAAATGAGGCTAAGTCAAATGGGGTACAGACGCGAACGGTCAGCGAAAGGAGGAAGGATGAATAGAGTCGCCAGCTAGGCATTTTTATCCCGGAGGAAAGGTAATGCTGCATAGACCTAGGAAGAGATGGATAAGACGGTTGCGAACCAGAGAGACTGAGAAAGGGGGTTGGTTACAACCTGGGAAGGTATTAGCACCCAGATTGTCCGCCGTACTCGACGGGATCCACGCTTAAAAGATTTGTGCTTTAAAGGGGTAGTGTCAGTGAAATCTGTGTATCAAAGCTGGAAAGAATGCAAGTGTCAGTGCAAAAGAAGTGTGAAGTGTATAGGTAAAGTGTCAGTGTAAGAATAAGAATGAAATGCTCAAGACCATGAGGCTTAAAAGAATGAAACTGGAAGGAGGGGGAATATACAGAGACTTTTGTTCGATAACTGTTAAGTTATGCCTACGTATCCTCTTGTGCAATGAGGAAGTCAAAACACTGTAGTTCGACTCAAAGAGATTGAAAGATGAATTGACTGATGAACTGCTTGCTTGTCTATGCTCAAGTGTATGACCTGTCTGGCTCAGGTGCCAACTGTCTTGCATTAGACGGAAGAAGCAAGTTCTCATTTGTGAGTGAATGAGATGAGAAAAGAATCCCGGAGGAGATGATTATTGTTTGTTTTTGAGTTTTCAGTCTTTTATTGCCTTTTGAAGTTTGTCATAAGAAAATGAGCTTAAGCCTAAACCAATGGGTTAGTAAACTCATCACATCCTCCCTCCGATTAGGGGTAATGAGAATACCTTAAGTGTGAAGTCAGTGTCTCACACTTAATCACCATGGTGTAGGATTAAGATCATTAACCTACTTGTGATTAGTTAGATGTTTTTGTTGTTTTTGTTTAGTGTTAAGTAATGAGTTTAAGCCATAATCAAGGATTAAACAAACTCATTACACCATCCTAATAGAAGGATAATAGATGAGAATGTTTAAGCTGAGGAAGACTCCTCAACTTAATCCATGATTAGGGATTAACCTCATGACAAAACAAAGTCTTTATTAGATGGATTTTAGTTAATGATAAGATGAAGAAGTGAGTTTTATGGTTTGTAAGACAACTTGAGGGGGACTTGTCCATTAACACTAGGGTTAGTCCTTCTTAACCAATTAAGGAAGAATTAGAACCCTAATGCAAGGCCCAAGTTACAAGTTTGATGTCTTGATGATTATTAAGTGGGTTAATTAAAGGGTTTAAACACATTAAGGGTTTAACACTTAGGATTAAAGTTATACACTCCATCCTAATAGAAGGATGCAGGCATAAGCTTAATCACAAAGCCTTAAAGCCTTTAGGGTTTAGTCCCTGATTATGAGATGAGAAGAGAAGACTCAAAGAGACACAAAGGTAAAAGCTAAGTGGGGAACTAATCAAACCCTAATTGTTATCATGCTTGGTCATTCCTAGGGTTTGTGGGGCTTAAAAGAGAAAGATCTTCAGAGAAACGACCAGGAAGGAAGCAGATGAAAGGAGCAAGAAGCAAAGAGAAGCAAAACAACTTGCTTCACTTAAGAAGACAAGTTGCTTGAAGAAAGAAAGTAAGATGAACATGAATGAGCAAGCTCAATCCAATACACAAGATAAAATGCAGCAAAGATGCAAGAGAGGTGAGAAGAGATTGTGAGAAGTGAAGGCAAATTCACTTCTCAAACAACTTACCACCTGGAAAGTCAGCAAAAGAAATGAAATGCAATGCAAAATGAGATGCAATGTCATGATGCAAACCAAAACCAGAAGCATAAGTATGATTTTAATGATGCTAAGAGATGATGCAAACATGAGGCAAGGCCTTAGAATGATCATACAAACATATGGATGCAAGAGAAGCATGTTTTGAACCATGGATGTACATGAAAAGTTATGAAATGTAATGGACATATAACATGGCAAATGCAAGATGCAATAATCAAACATGATTCTAATATGTCCTAAGATGTATATTGAATCAAATGAGTACATAAAATGTCATGGCAAGTCATGGTATGCAAGCAAATGAAAGGTGGATGCAAAGGAAGGCATAAATTAGGGTTTATGATCAATACACAAAGCAAAATCCAAAACCAGAAGCAAATGACATGATAAAAATTTGAAAATGCAATCAAAGGAACCCTAAACCTATTCAAACTCACTGCCCAAAGGAGGGGATCCAACTCTTAACCTATTGAAAGTTATGAATTTTCTAAGATTACTAGGGTTTTAAGGTACCTTGACAAGAAAAATGCAAAACAAATTGAAAATGCAAGATCAATTCAAGCCAATTTTATCCTATAAACTACATGTTATGCAAGATGCAATGAAAAAAGAATCATGATTCAACTCTCAAAGGTTAGACAGAAATGAATTTTTGAAGTTTGAAACAAAATATTGCCTTGAAATGAAATTAATTCCAAAGAAAATTATCAAAAGGCATCAAGATCAAAAAAGAAATTTGGTTTGAGAGTGGGACAATGTTTCTAAATGTTTTCAAATGCTATGTGAATTTTTTTTGTGATTTTTAAATACCTAAAAGTATTTTTAATTAATTAATTTTCATTAATTAATTAAAAATAAACTTTTAAATGATTTAAAAATAATTTTTAATGCAAAAAATAAAGATAAAAATATTTTTGTGTTATGAAAATTAATTAAAATCTTGAAAAAAAATTTCATAATTTTTAAACATTTTTTGCTATTTTAAAATAAATGTGCAAAACAAATGAAATAAAATGAAATAAAATACAAATAAAGAGAAAGTCAGCGCATCCTGAGGCTGAGATTCAAACTGGGAATGGAGGGAAAGACTGGCGCGCTATCCTACGACTCTCATTCAAACAGGCCAGATTAAAATAAAACTCAATTAATTAGATTAATGACGTGGATTAGGGCTTTAATGACAGATCCAAGCCATTGAAACGCGCGGGGAATTGACTTAGTCAACCAGATCAAGGGTCCACATTCAAACCTGGATAACCCTAATTAATTAACCCTAATTATTTTCAGGTCACCGGAGACGAGCTCCGGTCGTCTTCTCCGGTGACCTCCTTCCCTGAAAATCTCAAAAAACACTCCCTAGGTCAAATCAAACCCCCCAAATCTCCATAAATGATCCCCAAACCCCCTAGAACAAGAATCCAGCATCAAATTTCATTTATTCATCATCAACAACAAGATTCGAACAAAAACTCAAAACTGAACAAAATTTCAGAACATCCATACAACCTCAAAACTCAATCATTTTCAAAAATAAAAGGTTCAGTGTGATCAGGAGAGCATGCTTTATCATTTAGAAACAAGAAATAAGAGTTCTGGAAAAATGAATTTCCATGGCTACCTGAATCGAAGCTTTCAACCCAAGAGCTTCTGGACCAGTTCCTTGCTTCCAATCAACTCCACTGACCTCCCTCAAGTGTTTGCAAAGCTTATCTGAAGTTTATTTGGGCTAGTTTGAGAGATTGCTTGAGTTCTGTTCAAAGAGGGGAAGAAATCGTATTTGGTTTATGTGAGGTTTTAGGGATGAGTGAGGGCAGGGAAATGATCAGGGGAGTGTGCTGAGATGTTTTGTGAAGTTTGTTTGAATGATGGTTGAGTGAGCTGAGAGATTCGAATGGTTTTGCAAGTTGGAGGATTTTTGGTAACTATGGTTTGGAGTGTGTTTCAGCATGAGTTATGTGTTGTGTTGTGATGTATTTGGTCCACTTATCAATCTTGGGTAGGTCAGAAGAGTGGTTGTGCCCTATTGTGATTGGTATGGGTCTTTTGCAAAAAAGTCAAGCTTTGTGTAAGAGAGGTATGGGCTCATGGCTAGCCAAGGACAAGAGGGGTGTCCTGCGCAGCAAGAAGTGAGGAGAACCATAGGATCAGTTTTGAAGCCAGCCAGCAAGTGGATTAGGGTTTGAAGGATGTTTTGCAACTTTGATCAACTTTGGCCCTTTTGAAGTTTCTTGATCCACAAGTCATGAAAATGAGCAAACTCTTGATGCAATCTGACTTTTAGACATTGGTTCATGTTTGTGTAAAGTTTAGAAGTCACTTTGAGGTCTCAATTTGCCTTGGCAAGTGATTTTGCAACTTTGCCTCTTTGGTAGAAAACTTCAAATTATGTGATTTTCCCCAACTTTGACAAACCATAACTTTTGATCCAAAATGAATTAGAATGAGTTCTTGTACTTTTTGAAAAGGGAAACATCCATTCTACAACTTTCATGACCAAAGTTTTCTCATTTGAAGCATTTTTGAATCAAAAAGCAAGGGTTGAAAAAGTTTCCCAAAATGGCAAGTTTCCATTACAAGTCATTTTCCCAAAAAGTCAACTTTGCAAATGGCTTGAAATTCTTCAATTTTGTGAACTTCTAACATCTTCTATGATCAAATAAAGATCATACATAATCAAAATGATGATGAACACCCTTTGGTTGGGTCATTGAGGGCCTCAGATGCCCTGATTTTACACTGACTTGCTCAAGAAGTCAACCCTTGATTAGATGCCTTCCCCATGGAATTTCTTCATGAAAATTGATATGCATGATCCCTATACCATATAGAGACCAATAGAAACAAGAATGACCAAAAAATTTGGAGTTATGGCCTTTGAAACCAAAACCCTAATTCTAGGTCATCTGTGCAGTCAATCCTGGCTCTGCTTCCATGCCATTCCCAGTTCTTGTGATTTTTTTGATTTTCTTGACTTTGAGAGGATATAATATGATGCTTGAACATACATGGACCCCTTTGAAGTGATTGATGATCTTTGGAGTGGCTCAAATGGCTCTTGGATTGCTTAGATCACTAACCCTAGATGCAGATGACTTTGAACCAATGCAGTGAAGCAAATATGCAATATGAGATGCTATGATTGAACTTATGCATATGAAGAGATCACAAGCCATGGTGTGAATGGGTGAGGGCAAATTTGGGGTGTTTACACTATGAGAGATTTTTAGCGAGCTGGAAGGCTTGCGTATAGATATCACTGCTCTCACCACCACCGGTTCTGATCAGGAAGCCACTCCTTCCAGACGCTCCCGCACGAGAAGCCGAGGCCGTGGTCGTCAGCAGCCTTAGTTTATATTTTTGTTTTTGCATTTTTGTTTTTGTATTGTATTTTCCCCGCTATTATATCACAACATTGAGGACAATGTCTGATATAGTGTGGGAGAGATACCTTTCCCTTTCCGCATTTTTCGATTTCATTGTATTTCCCTTTCCGTATTTTCAATTAAACAATGTAATATTTATGCTATTTCTTCAGTTTCAATTTTCCCCGCTTTATTTAGCCATACCAAAGTTTTTGCTTTATCTTCGCATTACCTGACTTACCTATGAAATCGTAGTTAGGAAGCTGAGAAAGATCCAACAAGATCAATACAGTCTTGACACCTTAGACTGCCTATTTAAGCATTCCGTTCCGATAATTGTTACGATTACACCTTAAGTTTTAGTTCTAAAGTAACCCCTAGTAGTTTATACTAGCAGTCAGCACCGTCTGAACACAAACCACGTGGGGAGCCGATGAACATAAGTGTTTGATGCCTAATCTATAAATGATCCTTCATATCTCGATGCCAATAAAAAGAAATTGTACCAAAGTACACGGTCGCATATAAGAGATGAGAAAGATAAGAAGGAGTCCATTTGCGGGTTGGTTCAGAGGTACCTGGTTCTGAACTTGGTAGGGCGTGCTACGGCTCGATCCCCCACAACCTCCAATTTGGATAATATATATAGGGTTGCCACATTCGTGTACCAGACCCCGTGCTTATAAAGGATCAAAGTCACTAACCGGCTACTCCACTACGTGCGTGCTAAGGCAAAGGGCTTAATATGATTGCGCTAGAATGAAACCGGGTGAAATAAGATCGAAAGACTCTAGGTAGAATCGTAACACAATTACCGAATGTTTCGTTTAACGGGAAGTCGTCGACTTAGCTTGTTGCTTGTGTCATTAGTGTATCATTAGTGTTCTATTCTAGTACCGGTTTATCTAGCTAAATGATTCCTCGTATGGTTTGTTATGTGTATGCGTCCGATGAAAATTGTCCGATCATTTTTCAACCGACTATTTGCTTGAGGACAAGAAAAGGTTTAAGTTTGGGGAAGTTTGATAACGAGAAATCATATCACTTTATTACTACGTTTTAAGTCCGTTTTATCGCACATTTATCCTATTAACTCCCGATTCTTCGAGTTTTTTATGTCATATTGCAGGTATAACATTTCTAGAGCTAAACCATGAGCCAAAGATCAAATGAACAAAAACAAGCATGAAAAGAAGAAGAAGAGAGGAATTCTGCCAAAGTCTGTATATTTTGCAACACTCACGGTCGTTTCAACATCATCACGACCGTGACGCCCTACTTGGAGGTCTCACGACCGTCACTCAAGTGTCACGACCGTGACACGCTTTAAATGGAAAAAGCGGCCGTTACGCCCTTTGTCACGAACGTGACAAAGGAAAATAGGTTTTATTAAATTGAAGAATTCCTGAGGACGTGCACAACGTGGGTCAAAAGTTATTCCTATTATTTCTCAGACCCAGTATGCATTTCTGCTAAATTCTTGCTTCAACGGAACGATACCCACACTCATGGATTTCAACTGCCCAAGCCCAAAATTATTTCTATAAATAGCCTAGTTACAAATTGAAGAACACAGAGTTTTATTTTAAGATTTTCGCGGAAGCTCTGCCGTAAATTTGTTGCACCCTTATTAAATTTTTCCAGCAATTGTTCTTGTTATTTTTCTGCTTCTATATCCAAACCAAACTCAATAACAATTTCCAACATTAGGAAATTGTTATTATTAATTTCTTTTTAAGCCTTCTGAATTCGTTTATTTTTATTTTCGATTCCAGTTCCGCACTCCGAGCTTACCAGTCTGTGGAAGGAGTTTTAAGATTTTAATCATTCAGGTTTTTATATTTTCGCATTTATATTAAGTTATTTATTTGTTTATGTTAAGATATTTTTATTATTTTATAATGTATGTTTTAATTAATATTTGTTTATTTCTGCATCTGTCTGGTACAACAAAAATGAGTAGCTAAATTAATTAGGCGGTATGTAATAAACTAAATCGAACCGGTAAAATCGAACCTAAGCTAAAATAATTTAGAACTTATATTCTGGCTGTGACTTTTAATAATTAAATATTAATCTTTTTGTTACGAGAGTAAGAAAAGTGTAATAGGTTAGGTCGAGACCACGAGAGTGTGAGATTTTAACCGGATAGCTAAAGTTAGGCATTTAATTTAAATACAGCGAGAGCGCTTTAAAATGAATTAGACTTATTAAGTTTTCAAAAATTATTCTCTAAACACTTATGGGCTAGCGAGAGCAGGCATAGGGCTTTAGGAATAAGATCTGAGATAAGACCACGAAAGTGTGAGTCGAGGGTATTTAAACTGATAATCTCTACAGAACAATTTAAGTGAACCATCCTTATAAGCTTAGGTTAGATTGACCCGCATAGGTTAGTATAATTACATACCAACCGCCTTCTCATTATTTCATTAAATTAAATTTAATTCCCGTTTCTAATCCTTAAAACCAAAATCGTGACAAACATCCACCTTAGCTAAACTAGCAGACCTTCTAGCACTAAGTGATTACAAAGTCCCAGTGGGATCGACAAATCTTTTATATTACTTCGATAGGTTGTGCGCTTGTAGTTCAGATACCGCTAGACACATATCGCTTCTTCGCACCCCATCAAATACCATACAAGCAACTCTTTATGGTGTTAACTTTCAAACCCAATACAAATTCAAAACCTTTTAGAATAGACTTGAAAGCCCTGATATTTTCCCAATCTCCATTATACAAGAGAATAATATCATCCGCAAATTACAAAATATTATAGCTATCAACTTCATTAACCTTAAATCCTTTCAACATTCCCGTTGAAGTTGAATTGTTTACCAAAAAAGCAAAACTTTTTGCCACCAAAGCAAAGTGAAAAGGTGAAAAAAGATCTCCTTTCCTCAATCCCCGAAATACACTAAAATATTTTGTAGGGATTTCCTTAACAAGGATTGACATATAGCTCGTAAAGAATCCACCCTCCATCCACCTCACCCATCTCTCCCTAAACCCCGTGGCTTGCATTATATGCCTACAAAATGCCCAATCGACACAATCGTAAGCCCGGGAGAAGTCTACATTAAGAAGAACACACGTTTGCTTCCTTTTAGTAGCCAATTTGATAACTTCGTTTAAAACAACCACACCATCAAGTAGTTGACGTCCTGGAATAAACGCAGTTTGATTCCTCAAAATAAGTTTATCCATAACACGCCTCAGTCTAGACGCAAAAAAAATAGATAATACTTTGTACACACAACCAATTAGGCAAGTAGGCCTATAATCTTCAAGAGATTGGTGGTTGTCTATCTTAGAGATTAAAGCGGGGAAAGAAGAAGAAATTGCTTTAGGCAATCGGGCAGTGACATAAAACTCTTGGAAACACTTAATAAAATCAAGTCTAATAACATCCCATTTTTTTTGACAAAATCCCATGTTCAAACCATCCGGAGATAGGCTAAAATTTCTTGCACAAACAAACACCATCTCCCTAAATTCTTCTTCTTTGAAAGCATATTCTAGATTATTATTATTATTATCCATCACTATAAGCCTATCAAAAACTTCCAAGCACAACCTAGGGCGACTGCTGCTACTATTATTAAGTTGTGAAGAAAAATGATTTTTAATGTATCTCTTAGTAAAGGAAATGTTCTCCACACCATCAACACCTGAACTGATATCAAAAATATTATTTCTCTTGTCTCTATGTTTAACGATGCCATGAAATAAACTTGAGTTTTGATCCTCATTCTTGATTCAATTGAGTCTCGGTTTTTGGCATAGAATACCCTTTTAGTATGAAGCATTTCCCAAAATTTCTTCTGAGCCAAACATCTTACTGATAATTTCTCCATGGTTACACCTTTCTCTTTTTGGCTAAATCCCTCTCTACTTTATTCAAACATTAAATATTCCCCTCAATTTGTAAATCAATCCAGTTCGTAAGTTCTGTATTTATAGGATTGACATTAATTTTGTAAAACAAATATAGCAGCAATAAAATGTCCAGGATCTTGCAAAATAAAGAACATGTTAAAAAAGGAAGTCCTAGTGTGCGCCTAAACATGTCATAGAAGATGTCCTAAACAACTCATTCGACATCATGAACTGATATAGGTGGATTGAATATTCTATTATTTAAAAGAAAGCAGAATATTCAGAGAATTAAAGTAATCCAATGTGGTGCTGATTTAAAGATCTTGAAGACTCAAATATGTTGGAGACTAATATTGAATAAATATAGACTTTCTATATTTAGAGATATTTTAGGAAGTTGTTATTTTTAAAGATCTTATTTCTAGCAGATTTTTCTGCATGATTGTAGCAGCTGCTATGTTGCGTTTTTGAAGGCCCAAAATCCAGTTGGGATTAGGTTACAAAATGAAACCTTGTAACCTAGGTTTAGTAACCAACCAAAGATGTAAAATCCATAGCATTAGGGTTGATTTATAGTCACAGCCGTATGCAACAAGATTCATTCTTTATGGTTGTTTTTCTTTATAATCCTCGAAGCTGCTAAGCAAGAGGTATTATGCACTTAACTGAAGCTTTGAAGCAAGGTTAAGATGTTGTCATGGAAGTGTGTCTTCTGATTCTTAATTGTTAAGTTGCATATCACTTTTATGATGGTGAGGGAGTGAGATAGGGTTCTCATATTTAGGAGTTCCTAAAAAGAATTTGCATTGGTAGTGATTAAGTGAGAGGATTGTAAACTGAGTCGTTTGTTGTGGGTCCTTGAATTGATACTACATAGTGGATTTCCTTCCTGGCTTGGTAGCCCCTAGAGTAGATGAGTTTGCATCGAACTAGGTTAACAATTTGAATGTCTTATTTACTTCTTTTATGTTTTATACTTTATGCAGTGTTCTTGCTGAATGTTAAACCAGATGTCTAAACATCCTGTAGGATAGTTAGAATCTGGTATATCAGAATTCTATAATGCTGATGTTTATATCTTGCCATGTTTTTAGTAACAGATCAGATGTCTCAACATCATATTAGATATCTGAGTCTATCATACCAGAATTTCAATTGGTATTAAAACAAGCATCCTAGTCTGTTTCTGGATGAGATCCAAGGGGGATACTTTCTTGTTCATGGTCAAGTTGGAAGATCTTTGCTGAAAAGCTATTTGTTGTGTGAATGGTCCCTTGAAGTGGAAGATGGATTATTCTGTTGTTGCAACCTAGTGGTAAGTTGTTGTTGTAGTAGGTTTGATTAATTTTCAAACCTATTCTAGTTTGGTGTCACCTGAAGTATGTTGTTAGGGATGATATGTGACACCTGAAGTGTTTGAGGAGTTTGTGTGTTAATCTGCTGCATAGCTATCTAAAAACTCCTGATGTTGAGAAGGTTGCTCTTTTATGATGATATGTCCTATGGTAATAGGATATATGCATGTCTGCTTCAGATAACTTTTCCAACGATACTTGAAGATTATTGTTCAAGTCCACTCATAAAGGCATTGTTAATTAAAGATGGTGTGAATATATGCTTTGTGAGCTAAACTAATGTGATGGAATCACATAGGTTTGGAACCTACTCCTGATCTGGAAGAGAAGCCATCTAGGTGGTGTGTCTGAGAAGGTCCCTGTTGCTACATGTACTCTTGTTTTGTCTTGGAAGTTTGAACAACTACCGATGATTGATTTCCTTGTGTTCTCCTGCATGTGTATGTGTAAATTACTATGAATTTTGTCTTCAAAACCATAGTAATTCATGAAGTCTTTTGTGACTGAAACTGATGTGTAAGAAGATGTTAGAACATCATCTCATGAAGTGTCAGACGTCTATAGAAGAAGAAGAAGTCAGACTACTTGTTCTACCTTGTGTGAGAAGGTAATCTTATCTGACCAATAGTAAATACTTTTACTAGAGGCTTAGTATTTATCTATTATTGTTGTGATACATATGATTGAAGATAGATACTTTGACAAGAGACTTAGTATTTATCTGGAAGTTATGCATGTCTGCTGGCTGAACAGTTTGACTCACAAAGTGTACTAAGAAATTGGTGCTAAGTGGTCACTTTCTAAAGGAGCTTTGGTTGTCCACATCAGGGGGAGTTAAGAGTCTTATATATGGTATTTTGTTGCAAGGGTGCAGAATGTTGAGTGCTGCTGAGACCTGATCAGAATGCTGAGAATAAGTGGAGTGTATGCTAAGCTAGTGTATTGTCTTTCCATGGAGGTTGTGCAGAGTCATGAAGGGGTTCTGATATCATCTCAGAATTTATAACATCTCAATATTGTGTTACTGGATATGAAAATGATAGACTATGTAGACATTATAACTTTTATGACCACTTGGAATGGTCTATTTTTGGGTCAGGTGCAAACCAGAATGATTATCATGAAGTTATAATAGATAAAATTATCAGAACTTTGTGAAGATTGCTTTACTCAAAGAAAGGTGTCTTCCTTGGTATGGCTATGATGTTTAGTTCTTAATTATTCCTTCTGAAGTTTCAGACATTGGCATGTTTGAGGACTTTGGAGAAGCATTGAAATATTCTCATCAATGTGTGATATTGGTAGGGACTACTGCAGAATCAACATAATGGAGGTTGTCTACTCAAACTTGGTTGGTAAATCAAGTCTATGAGAGCATGGAACTCTTGTTTTGTTATGGGAGGAGTTTCTTTCATGTGGCAGAAGAAGGAGCTGAATTCAACATCTGGATGTGGAATGATAATGGTCAAACATCTAGTTCAACATCAGAGTCTCAATTCGTGAAGTGGAACATCAATTTAAGATAGAATGATCTACAGGAATTTAATGCTTCAAAAGGATTGTTCTCTTGACAACTTGCTGAAGGTCAATTTTATTAAGTGATTAGGATATCTTTGTGAGTATTCTGACAAACGTGAAGAAGACAAAGTGTGGCAATTGGCTTTTTCATATGAGCGTTCCTAAATGAGGTGATCAAAATATGGCTATTGGTTGATCTCTTTAGTGGATTAGAAGAATCAAGATAATCAGGGTGTGGCAGCTGGTTGGTCTTGAGGATTGTCTTGGAACAAGTTTCTCTTGGGAAGAAGAGTGATGAGTTGAAGACTCAAGGAGGTTTGTTCTTCTTGAAGGTGGATGAGAGTTTATCTCTCTTTTTGGATTTCTGATTCAAGCTGGTGGCACAATATTGTTGAAGATATTTAGTTCTTGGATTACTATTTATAGTAAGTCCAGTTGGTGGAACATATCAAGAATCATGGTGATGATGTCTTGGTGTATAGAAGATGTTCTAAATGGTGTTAGGACATTATATGGGGTGACTATCTACATTGTATCCAACTAGAGACTACCTTATCATATGGGAGAATGATGACGTAGTAGGTTTAAGATCGTAGAGAAGACTGAAGTAGATCATGTATTGATTGCTTAAAAGTCTGAATGTGGATATTCATAAGTTGATTCTAATGTTAGAATTAGTTTGGATGAATATTGTCTGAAGTGTAGGGCCTAAAGACTTTGAAGGTAAAGTAGGCATAGTGTCAATTCCTGCTAGCAAGAAGATGATCATCAGTTGTAGCTTGTGGTAACAACAAACCAAGAAGGGATAATGTGTTTTGGTACAACGGGTGATTGTGCTCAATCGTGGATTGAAAAAGATGAGCTCTTGAAGACATGAAGATGCGTCTTATGTTTTCCATTCATCATCATACAAAGAAGCATGTGTTATCCTTGATAGAGGGAGAATGTTACACTTTTGTGTAGCTGGATTTGTGAAGTTAATGGGGAGTAGTACCTTAATAAGGTTCTGCGATGTCACACAACATGTTGTAACATGTTCTACTAAGTATGATAAATTATTTTTGAGGCTGATATATATTACTTAGTTGATGTGTGTCTGTCCACATGATTTGAATAAGGAGTGTCTTGTGTGTCCATAAGGTTGTATGGGATAAAGATGTTATCTGCAGTACAATTTGGATCCTGAATGGGTTGTGAACTATGCATGTAGTGTTGCTAGTAGACAATATATGGTTGGATGTCAGAACATGTGTGTGTTGATCCTAGCTAGGATTTTTTATGGATGGTGCTGGCAATAAAATGGAAACACGAGTTTTATGCATGCGTGTTTGCTATTTGTCCATTTATTTTGGGAGAACAAAGTCAGCTGGTCAAGATCTGTTTTGGACAACCCACATTTAATGGTGCAAAAGTTTTTGCTTTGATAATAAAGATTTTTGACCAAGAACGCTTCTTTATTTAAGATAATTTGTTACTATCTATGGCATTGCTGGTTATTTATAGAAGTATATTTCTCCTCTTTCCATCTGTGAGTGTTTTTCATTTTTTCTTTCCTCTGATGGGGTTTATCTATTTTTGGGTGAGTACTGCATGAGTTTGGTGCTGTGAAGGCTTTCTTTGCCAATTTTTGGATAAAAATGGGGAGTAACGGGTTAATCAGATGGTGTGCTTGGAGTTGTTGTTCCAAAAGGAATGTCAGATGTGTACTTGTGTGGTGGCTGGGATGTCAAGATGGATGTTGTAGCTCAGTTCTCGTGATTTGTGTCTTGAGTTATAAACACAATTTTGAATTGTGTTCTGAGTTACATAAGGGAATGGGAGATCTGTTCTCTTATGCCACCATTGGTCTCATTGATGAAGAATGTTAAGCAGTCTGGGAGGAATGTTTCTGAGAACCTGAATGGAAAGGGGTAGTAATGGATTGGTTTGGCCAAGTGATCAGGACTTTCTACTCCTTGTCCACTGCTATTTCCACTGATGGAGAGGAAGGCTGTTGGGGATGATGTAAAGCAAAATGTCCTAACATGATTAAGAAAAGGTTGTTGTTGTTTTTTCAATTTTGCTGTTGTTTTAATTTGTTTTGTGTATTATTAGTTTTAGCCAAAATTTGCCAAAGGGGGAGATTGTATGTTTTGTACTTATAGGATTGGCATTAATTTTGTAAAACAAATATAACAGCAATAAAATGTACAAGATCTTGCAAAATAAAGAACATGTTAAGAAAGGAAGTTCGATTGTGCGCCTAAACATGTTAAGTTGAAGTGTTTCAACATCTGGAGCAACATGTCATAGAATATGTCCTAAATAGCTCATTCGACATCATGAACTGATACAGGTGGATTGAAGATTCTGTTATTATTTAACAGAAGCAGAATATTCCGAGAATTAAAGAAATCCAATGTGGCGTTGATTTAAAGATCTTGAAGACTCAAATATATTGTTGGATAATATTGAATAAATATAGACTTTCTATATTTAGAGATATTTTAGGAAGTTGTTATTTTTGAAGTTCTTATTTGTAGCAGATTTTTCTGCATGATTGTAGCAGCTGCTATGCTGCGTTTTTGAAGGCCCAAAGTCTAGTTGGGATTACGTTATAAAAAAGCCTTGTAACCTAGGTTTAGTAACCAACCAAAGATGTAAAAGTCATATCATTAGGGTTGAGTTCAGTCACAGCCGTATGCAACAAGATTCATTCTTTATGGTTGTTTTTCTTTATAATCCTCGAAGCTTCTAAGCAAGAGGTATTGTGCACTTAACTGAAGCTTTAAAGCAAGGTTAAGATGTTGTCATGGAAGTGTGTCTTCTGATTCTGAATTGTTAAGTTGGATATCACTGTTGTGATTGTGAGGGAGAGATATGGTTCTCATATTTAGGAGTTCCTAAATAGAAGTTGCACTGGTAGTGATTAAGTGAGAAGATTGTAAACTTAGTGGTTTGTTGTGGGTTCTTGAATTGATACTACATAGTGGATTTCCTTCGTGGATTGGTAGCCCCAGAGTAGATGAGTTTGCATTGAACTAGGTTAACAATTTGAATGTGTTATTTATTACTTTTGTTTTATAATTTATGCAGTGTTCTTGCTGAATGTCAAACTAGATGTCTAAACATCCTGTAGGATAGTTAGAATCTGGTATATCAGAATTCTATAATGCTGCTGTTTGTATCTTGCCATGTTTTCAGTAACAGATCAGATGTCTCACATCGTATTAGACATCTGAGTCTGTCATACCAGAATTTCACAGCCAAATACGTTTGTATTCCACCAACGCATTTGTTCACGCAGTAATTTGAATTTCCTATTAAGAATATAAGCTACAGTCCCATGGATATCAAAAGAACTCCATTCTCAAGCCACTAAACATGAAAAATCTGGGTGTTCGAACCAACACTCAAAGACCTTAAATGGTTTTGGAGTCCAATTAACATTTCTCCCATTAATTCAAACCGGACGATGATTGGAAATATCAACATCCCTAATGTGTTATTCTATTGTATTCCACATACTAACCAAATTCAAAGATATGAGAAACATATCAAGATGACTCATACAATTATAAGAAGTATTACAATAAGTAAACTTGTTACCCGATAACGGCAAATCTACAAGCTCCATGTCAGTGATAAAGGCATTAAATCCATCCAATTCCGCATTGTTTATCATCCCACAACCCCTCCTTTCATCCCTATGTTTTGTAGCGTTGAAATACCCACCAATAACCCAACTTCCCGAAATGACTTTAGATTTAAGTTCCACTAAATCAGCCCATAACTTCCTTTTTTCCGATAAAGGACACGGAGACTAAACATTTACAAAATACACATTGTTACCTCTCCAAATGGTGTTAAGACACAAATAACCGGGCCTTTATCACTATGCCAAATAAGGGAAAAGACAATGTTTTTTTCTTTAAAAGCGCTTCCTAAGGTGGCGTTGTCGTAGGTAAAGACAACGCTTTTTTATGAGAAAATGCTGCTAAAGGCCTACTTTAGGAAGCACTTTACCTTTAAAAAGACTTTCTAATGTAGGCCTTAGACAATGCTTTTACCTGAGAAAGTGCTTCTTAAATGGAGCTTTAGCAGCGCTTCTTCTATCATTTTATGCTTTCTATTTGCATCTTTAGGCAGCGCTTTCTCAGGAAAAAGCGTTGTCTATTGTCCCCCTTTAGACAACGCTTTTGAAAGCGATGTCTAATGTATTTTTTATTTCCACTTTAAGGCAGCACTTTTAGTATAAAGCGTTTTCTTTTGTTTATTATAGGCAGCGCTTTTACTTAAAAGCGCTTTTTTTTTCTTCAGCTTTTTTTAATGATTTTAAAAAAAAATCACATTTTCCTTCTTTTTTTCAGAAACCTTTATAATTCAATTATAAGTCATTACCATTTCTAGACCTTCTAAATCACATAAACCATTCTAAATCACATAAACCATTTCTAGGCCTTCTAAATCACATAAACCATTATAATCCTTATGTGATTCATATTGTAAGCCATTTCCATAAAAACCATTATAATCCATAAACCATTCACATAATAATTAAAGCATTCTAATCCATAAACCATTCACATAATAATTAAACCATTCTAGTCTATAAACCATTCACATAAACGATTCACATAAACCATTTCCACAATTAAACCATTTTAATCCATAAACCACTCACATAAACCATTCTCGTGCACATAATTAAACCGAAAAATTCTAATCCATAAACCATTCACATAATTAAACCATTCTAATCCTTTAACTTCTAAAGATCTCCTAATATACAACAACTTCCAAAACTATACAATTACACTTCATAACTACACACCAACTTCCATACCTTATATGATTCTTATCTCAATAAGGTATTCACAAAATTTTGTCCTTGATTTCTTGCAATTTATCTTTCGTATAATGAGCACATTTGTATTCATCAAAGTACTACATAATAAAACACAATATGCATGATTTAGTTTAAAATGATAAATTATATGAAATATCCGATAAATATTAAAATAAATCCTAAGTTATAAATCCATACCGTGTTGGGAATCTATAATTGGTCCAAATTAAGGATTTATCTCATAAACCTCGAAATGAAATAGCCGTAGTCTATACCATTACGCTAACGAGGACACTACATATAGAAAAACAAATAAGAATTAATATATAGTTGTCTTGTGTTATCAAGTAGCATCACTATTATAAGCAACATTGTGAAAATTAATATGCCTCCACTTTGATCCATGTAATATTGTTTTCTTTAGACCGTGATACTCGAGTGTCTCTTTGTACTCGGTATACTAGTATTTCTCTATAAAGGAAAAACACAAATTTAGAACAATCTCACAGAAATAATTAAATATGCAAATACACACAAGTATTTAGAACAATCTCACTTACATATCAACCAAATCCTTCATATTCTGATATGTTGTCCATTCATGATCTAATGAACTCAAATAATACACCACTTCTCTTGTAGGATTAATCGCAACCAACAACCAGTGTCCACTATAAAATATAACAAAAGTTTAGATGGATAATTTCTACGTAGAAGATACAAAGATTAGAATGAAAATCTTACCAGTTTCCAGTATTATACGGTACAAGATACAAACTTTCTGTATTGTTGACCATAAATCTCTCGAGTAAGTGATCTCTTATTGAATCTGGATTTGTATCAATTAATATCACATTGACACGGACACAAGACACAAAATATAATTTGTTTGACAATTGATTCACGCGCATAAATTTGTCATACAAGCACCTTAAATAAAATAATAATAAACATTAGAATATTTTCATTAAAATGTGTAAATAAATTATTCAACTAATTAAATAATACTGATGCCTAATTCAAGATGCCAGAAAATTTGTTCCATGTCCTCTTTTGGAATTGTTTCGGAATGATGAAAACCAAAAACACCTTCGTCCATGTCTATTTGACGAATATCATCATCCATCAAATCTGATGTTGCCACAAGTGTTTCAAGACACATCCGAAAGCGAGGTGGAAGAGATCTTTTTCCAGCCCGGTCCTTGTAGGAGCTCTTTTCTTGCCGACTTGTTGTGAAACTTGAGCAGGAACCTAAAAATAAAATAAGTTAGATAAAGCAGAAAATCATGAAGCTTTTGAATTCGGATCATAGAATAACACGTTCAATGTACCTCTTTTTTTATACAACATACTCGTTGTGCGGAAAAATCCCTTTATCCTTATATGTGGGTTTTGTAGGAGTCTAACATTACCACGTAAAAAATGTACATAATGGTTCAGAATTGACATTTGAATACTAAAATATTCATAATGGTTTTCAACATACCTCATCATCTATGAAAATGAGGTCTGACGACCATGCAACAAACGAGCCTATTGCATCTCCCACCAATGTTATATCTGAAACCAAGTTAGGTATAGGTAGTAACGCATCCTTATCTAAAGTAATATCAACTGACACTTTCAGATATCCATCAGGGAGCGGTTTATGATGAAGTAACTCTCCCAATTTGTTATTCACTTTTCCCTTGCCAACTATACGATAAGTCGGTAACGATAAAAATAGAAGACAAGATGAAATGCCCTAAAGCAATAATAAATATGTAACTGTTAATGTGTATATATGTCAATTAAAATAAATGTGCTAATTTAATTAAAATAAGAATATGTCAATTAAAATAAATGTGCTACTTACCTCAGGAATTTTCTTTTGACAATTGATATTAGCTTTGTCACTAGTATCTTTCAACTCTAACCCACGCTTTTCCGCCTCATATCTCTCTTTATCCTTTTGCAATTCACGGACTTGCGATTTTAATTCCTCCAACGATTGCATCACTTCTTGATTGCTAGGATTTTTTTCTCTTTAGCTGCTTATACAAGGAAGAGGGAGTCACACCAAATCCTTTACCCCTTACCCGAACGGAATACTCAGGAACATTTAGTACATTACTAAGTATGCTCATGCAATCCTCATCGCCTGTGGTTAAGGATTTAGATAGAGTCTCCTGAAATTCATTGGCATATCGAAAATTATTAGTGGGGATTAAAAATTAATTTTATTTTAATAAAATTTCGATTAACTTAAAGAAATAATGTTATACTTACACATTTGTTATAAACATGTTGAACATATTCCCTAACATTTCCATCCTTGCCCACACGAGCTTCCTTCCACAAAACATGTTCCAGAAGTGACGTTTCTTCACTTTTCATCTCTTCTAACTACACATTGAGATAAATAATAAGATCATCAATTATAACACAATAAGACCATTAATAAAGTCATAGCATTTATATATACTTACCATCTTTTACTGTAAGCGTGCATATCCCAAACACCCTTTTCTGTATGGATACACGGGTTTTGGTGCTCTTTTGTGATTCATGGCACTCAATTCCTGGATAAACAAGTTTAAGTCATATTAGAACAAACTAATGCAAAATTATATAATACAATTAATAGACATGACAAATTAACATTACATTGAATTTTTCGGTTTTCTGTTTAGCTACAAAAGTGCCACATTCTTCAGGTGTAATCAAGTGTGCATACAATTGTGGAAGTTCTACATCAACAAAATTGTTTTCCTCATGTCATACCCCAAATTTGTCCTACCATTTTCTTTTCTCGTATTTAACTTTCGGTTTTTGTTAGCATTTTGTTTCCTTGAATGGTCATCTGGCCTCTGGCCATGAGCTGCTAACATTCAAATTATGGAGGTCTCGTTTGGTGCTTATTATCCTTTCACGGATTGTAAGGAAGTTTGTTTGTGAGAAGAAATAAAAGTAAGAGGTGTGGATCCCATGATTAAAACCATTAAGGCAAGGTTGATCCCAGATTTTACATTGATTCATTCTCCAATCGTGTATGCGTTATGTTCCAATGATTACTCTATCTTTTGTATTTGGATTTGCTCTATTATTGCCTTGGGATTACTTTGTGCCGCCATTGGAATAAATGTCTAAGTTTAAACCCAAATGTGGAGTAATGTTCGCATTGAATTTTCGACATTAAAAGTGTTGTATGCTATGGTTTAAGTGTGATGCTCTAGACACATAGCAAGCTAATATTAAAATATTTGAGTCATATCTAGACCTTCATATGGGATCAGCAGGTTTCCAATAAAGGTTCAAGTTAAGAGTTCAGAAGTGAATTTCCAGAAGCATGAAAGAGAAGTCATAATGAGTTCAAAGCAAAGAGAACTTAGAGTATTGGGATGCATAATAGAAAGCTGGGATTGTTTTATCACCAAAGCTGCATGTTGATGGGAGTTAGGAAATTTAAAACTTTTTACAATGTTGAATGCTCAAAGATTGATACAACTTATCATAAATGGCGTTTAAAAAATTACACAACAGTGAATCAATTTTTGGGCAAATTTAAGAAAAGTTAAAATTCAGGAATAAAGATTCTTGTTAGTCTTTATCATCCAGGTCTCGGTATCACATGCTACAAAGTCTAGATCTTCAAGCCAAATGCGATGGGTTCGTCATTTTCTTTTCTTTAAGCCAAGCCATGCGTCACGCCTGGAATGTCAAGTACAATATCAGACTTGCCTCAATGAGCCAAACAAGCTTTCGTAAACCAGGTACGAGATGCATAAAGTCCAAGACAACATGATGTATTCAGTACTATATGCAGGCCAAAAATGCAATGAGAAGAATGGAGTAAAACAATGAAAAAACAGAAATTCATAATACAGTTCTGGTTTGTGACACCTTCAGACCTGCAAAAGAAAGCACTTGAAGCAGATTTCCCTAAAGCCATAATGCAGTAGAAGTTCATTCAACCCCCCATGTTGATCCTGCGCCGCCATGAATCTAGAATCAAAGGGGCGATATCAATAAGCTTCAAGGCTGTGAACAATACAGACATCTTGCAACAAAAATGTTAAAGTCATTTTGCGACAGCAAGAACAAACTTACCGATAGCAATAAAAATAAAAGTGTGCAGCAGTAAAGTTAAAGATATCCCAAGTCAGTCTGCCATGGTTTGCCAACTCCCCACCAAAGCCTCCTGTGATGCTTAGTTCGTTTGTTCATGTTCGACAGTTTCAACAGCTAATGATTCATAGTTCAGCAACATATGTTTTCAAGGTAGTACGCCTATCGTCATCTTTAGGGTCACAGCGACGGGGAAGACTGCCACTCCATAACGTACGGCTTATGCCAATTCATGCTTCGACTACAGCTTTTGCAAATACCTCCCCTTGAACGATCGATGACAAGGTTTGGAAACATTCTAAGTCAACTGGTAAACAAGCAGGAACACGATTCAGCCACTAAGTGTTATCCATGTTACTCTTCTGATCGAGAAAGACCTGCGAAAAGCCATTACACGGAGAATGAGAATTGTACAAATCTCAAACACACTCTACTTAGGTCCAGGAAGATTGTTATCACAAGGAGTCTCGGACCTCATACCATCAATGTCGCAAGATGCACATCCTATGGTTGTTCTTGTTAATGCCTTAAGTGCCTTATCTGCTTATCATCCTGATGCAAATCCTGCTCTCAGAAGTCTTGATATCTACAGCTCAAAGTAAGTAAGAGATAAACAAATAGTGCGGATAATTGGAAAGATAACAACCATTATTGCTGCAATTAATTTCAGATTGGCAGGAAGGCCGCCTGTGCTCCCATCCAGCAAACTGTCTTACGTTGAGAATTTCCTTTACATGCTTGATTCTCGTGGCGATCCTTCATTAATCCAATCACTCGTACTTCTCTAAGAATATAGACGGAGCATAATAGATGCAACCTGCAAGTTCAGTCATCTTTACATCCCACAAAATAGAAACAAATCCTAAGGAACTAAGGTTACGCTTCATAAACAATGAAAATACTCACTAAGCCCATCTACAGCAAGTACCCTAATTTTCAGGTTAGTGTATGTTTTTTTTTGTCAGTTTGCAGCAAGCATGAACTCCATGGCTTCCTTTCCAAGAATCTGAATTTTACCTACAATGTAATAAGGAAAATCAGTTGAAGTAGTTTAGTTATGATAAATTCTAGGAAATGTGCAAGTTCTTCATCATGTCACGTATAAATCCTGCAGACACGAGTGGCACCACAACAGTAGATTTGACACTATCATAATGAGGTTAACAAGGTTCAGTTGATGCAAAAGAAAAGAAATACAAAAGAAGTTAATGCATTGTTTAAAGATCATGACAAAAGGAGATATATGAATGAAAAGTCAGAAGTTCATTTGTAAATCAGTTTTATTACAAGCAAAAATCCAAAGTTTACACAACAAGAAATGTTGAGGCTAGGCAAGTTTTGATACCAATGTTTGAGTAACAGTCAAATGCAGACAAGGCTGAGTTTAAGTAAGAACAAGGATGCATTCAAAACAGAATTTCATCAGCAAGTAGGAGTATACCAAACAGAATGAAATAGAGCATCAATGGTGACCAAGATCCAAACTGAAACTAACATTCAGAATTCGATAATTCATACAAGTTTAAGAGTTGATTTACCTCAATCACTATCCAAAGTTTCATCAACTTTCAAACTGGTGCTTTAATCTGCAAGTTTCCGCGCCATGTGCATACACCAGGCTTGCAAGCAACAACACAAGATTCAAAAGAAAAATGATGCTGACAGTAGAAATCTTCATGGAAAAATCTGTGATCATAACAAGTTATGACCTTCACAACTAGCCTGCTGAAGCATTGGCTACGTGACTACACCTGCATAAAACCAAAATAAGAAAGTCAGTTCACCAGCAAAGTTCCATTCATTTGCCAATCTATCATATGAGCATCCAGCATAGTGATCAAGTTCATGATGTCACAAGTTTAGGAATGGATACCAAGAAGTTCAATATATTTTACATGGAAATATTTGAATAACACAAGTGAGCTCGCATTAGTGTTATTATTATGGTAGAGAGGCATTATAAACACAACAGGGTAAATATACGTTTCACGGATGGTAAAAAAAAGGGTCAAGTAGTAAAGATAAAAATCAGCAGGACCCCACCCTCTTTCTAGAAGAACATTACAGACAAGAAAACCAAAGAATGAGTCACTATTGAGGTCCCACAAAATACCTGAGCGTAAGAAATTGGTGATACCATTCACAACGGCATGATATGAGAATCTTCTCTCACGTACCAAATGAGAATTCCTGCAAACCTCACACAATTCTCTCTCACCCACACGTACCAAGCTCCACATTCCCTTATAAAGAGCCACTCACACAACCTGAAAGGGGAGGACGAAAAATCAACTATTGAAAAACTCTGCAAAAATCATCATCAAAAAAAACCTACATCACTAAAGCTCTGATCCTACAATCTCTGCATAATTTCACACTGAAATTTTGCTAGAGATGAGCTAAACCTCACCATTTTCCGCATTCGATAACAAGCAAACAACAACACACGAACGGAAAAGCGAAAGCCAGGAGAAGAAAATAGGAACCGAAAAGAGGCGAAACTCTACCTTGAAGCCGATTCGAAATCACGATGAGGTAGCTTTCTTTATACTCATTGCGCCGCTTCTGAAGCTTTATCTTGTATGTGTGAATCAATTGATTGAGGGATTAGGGTTCCATTGGGGGTTTAGGTCTCTGTTGATGCGTCTTTTCTTACTTCTGAGTTTCTTCGATGATCTACGGTGAGGTTGATGCTCTCCTTCCGGGATGAAGCTCAACTGAGTAGTGAGAGATTGATTCGTTGGTGACGTTAAGGAGTTTGAACCGGGTCTTTGAGCTTGTTTTGTATTGATAAAGTGATTTTTGAATGTGGAAGTGATGATGATGCAATGAAGTTGAAGCGTTCTTCATATGGAAGAAGCTCAACCGAGCTGAATCGAAGGAGGAGAGAGATTCAGAAGGGGATTAGAGGAAATGTAGAGTCATTGTTTCGTTTCACTGTAATTTCAAGAAGCTACATTTAATTATTTTTCTTTTTTTAAAAGTCTGAATATTCATATGCCCAATGATCCAAGTTTACACACGTGTCGGCAACTTTCTAGTTGCTTTGACTGAAAGAGTTATAATTGGATAGGGTTTGTGCCAAGATTGGGCCTGGTGCTCCGTTTTGAGATACTAATCGGTATACCTTCGATCAAATTTTTTTTAGTTTGACTATTTGTTTTTTTTCATTATCAATGCTCTATTTTTTTTCTTTATTTTTATAAAAAAATCTAAAAAAACAGAAAAACATTTTTATTAATTAGTTATTCTAAATAATTTTATTTAATCTAGTTAATTAATTAATTAATTAATTTTATTAAATATTTTCATTTAATTTAATTAACTAATTAATTCTCTTTAAACCTTCATAAAAGAATAGAAAAAAAACATTTTCTTAACTTTCTTTTCAAGTTTTAAGTTCTTTATTTTTCTTTGTGATTAATTTCTCATTTTAATATTTCAAAATCAAAAACATTTTTGTAGATTAATTTAGTTAAGAGTATTATTTAATTAGATTAATTAATTTGATAATTAATTTAATTAAATATTTCTACATAATTGGATTAATTAATTTTTTCACCTTTGCTCGATTATGTGTGTGATATGAGTTTTGCGTATGCTCGATTTCTATTTGCTTGTGACATGATACAATGCTTATTTGTGTGATTACTTTTCGCATTTTTGACGATAAATTGCTAAGTAAAAAACCGAACGCACATTAAGATTAGTCATTTCAAAGATAAACGAAATCTTTGGTCCAACGCCAAATAAACATCCATATGCACTTCACCTCATACACACACGTAAGTCGATCGTTCCTCGATCGCCATCTGCACGAACTTTGCACCTTACACTTTTAGCAACATTTTCTAACTTAACAAATCAACGCATTGCGCTTGTTTTCCATAGCTAGTCTTTAGCTTAGTTCCTCAACTTTGCGAGTCGAGCACATTGTGCCTCGCTAACAAAACCAACAAATAAAACTTCCATTTGCATTTACCTTAAACTTCAAAAAACCGAAATGTTACTTCTTAGAGCCAAACCCTTGATCCAACATCAAGCGGTCTTAGGAAACAAAACACTTCAATAAATACGAGGAAAATTGCACGCCACGAGCCTTAAGCGATAGAAAGGAGGATAACGAGCTCTCGTTACTCGCTCCGATTATTTCGGCGCAAGACATTCGTCTTGTTGGACGAAATAAACTATCCATAGTCTTTAGTGCAAATGGACTCTTAAATCCTTTCATCGAAGAAAGGTAATAAAAACGAACACCGATACCCATATCAGGCCGAACTACGAAGCTCTGACTTTCCCATTGCACAAGGGAATACGTAGGCACGAGGATCTCAATCCTTGCCGAGCCCCTAGGATCAATAAACCCTTTAGTTCAACAAGTAATCATAAGTATAGACATCCCTTCGCGCGTGACAATCTAGATGGTTCCCATCGAGTACGATGGATGTAGGAGGTGCTAATACCTTCCTCTTACATAACCGACTTCCGAACCCCGACAATGGTTTGCGATGACCTTGTTTTATCCATTCTTGGTGGTTTTATCTATATTTACCATTTCCCTCTTCGGGAATAAATAAAATTAGGTGGCGAATCTCAAGTCAGCTCAGCCGCGACAGCGTTCGCGAGGGATCGTATTTTTCGAGGTACGACAGCTGGCGACTCTGCTGGGGACTGGTTCACCCCTATGCAAGTCGAGCCTAGTCTAGGTCTCCACGCTTGTTTGGATGTTTGATTATGTGTTACCTGTTTATCGCTTTCTTTATTGCTTTACATTTTATATCCTTATTGTGGATCTTTGGTACTGGATTGATACTTTGATCAAAACGACTTGAGGGAAAGGCTCTATACCCGGGTCTATGAGTGTAAACATAAGGTAGCGAGGTTGTGTAGTATGGGCTCCCGAGGGAACCTCTCTCGTGGGTTGTCGATACGAAAACCTCACTCGGAGTAGATTTTAATGGAAATACTGACAACCGTCAAGCTTTTAGCGTGTGTGCTCAGTTGTTTTCATTAAAGTCGTTGACTCTGAGGACCTTTAGAACCTTTTGGTTAAAACATTGGTTGATGGTTGCGTAGTATTAGGGCACCAGGGTTCGCCCTCGCGTGGCTCAATACGAAAACCTCACTTGGAATAGACTTACTCAATGGAGTTGATTGACTGTCAAAATTGACACGTGCATCAAACATTTGAGAAAGTTCCATAACTCCAGGACTTTGTTTTATACCTCGTGTCGACGATCACGTAGTATGGGGTACCAGGAGATTTATCTCTTGTGTGGCTCGATACGAAGATCTCACCCAAACGAAATTCATATGGTGGAGTCAATTAACCGTCATGTTAATGGCGCGTGTAATGAACATCCATATGAGTTATTAACTTTGGGATCCCTAAAACTGTAGAGGTCACCCAGTGAGGTCCTTGTAAGGAGAGTGATCAAAGTATCTTCCATCCGTGCTAGTTGTCTCTGGAACATTGCATTTTGGGTTTACCTGTTCATTGTTGCATACATTCATTCATAAAAAATGATACAGAGCTCTCAGTTACTTATATTTATTGCAGATTTGAAGTATTTGTCAAAGCAATCAAGATGAATCGAATTTCCAAGAAAAGCACTTACAATTTCAAGTTCTTGGAACCAAAGGTTGACTCGCTACTGGCCTTGAGAGCTAAGATCACTCCTATCAAACACAACAGCTTTCAGGCTCGCTTCGGAAGAATCCTGAGTATACTGGATGAGACAGCTAATATTGATGCTCTTAGTGCTCTTGCTCAGTATTACGACATTCAGCTGCGGTGCTTCACTTTCCCAGACTTCCAGATTGCTCCTACTTTGGAAGAATTCGAGTTGCTTGTGGGTCTTCGTATTAGAGACCGCAATCCATTCCCAAAGCTAGAAGAAGAAGTCACTATGACTAAGTTGGCTACTGTGTTGGGACTTCCTGCAAATTTGTTAGTGGACAACAAGTCAGACAAGGAAGGATTCACGAGACTGTTCTTGGAGAAACAAGATTGGCAGTGTGCTGAGAAAGGAAACTGGTCCTCCTGCGGAGCCATCCTAGCTCTTCTTGTGTATGGAATTGTGTTGTTCCCAAAGTCAGATAAGTTTGTTGACCGTGCTGCTATAGAGATTTTCATGACAGGAAATCCAGTTCCGTTCTTATTGGCAGATTTTTATCATACTTTCCATACCCGGCATACAAAGAGAGGAGGTGTATTCCTTTGCTGCGCTCCGTTGTTACACATGTGGATGAAAATGCACATGCCTAAGGAGGGTTACTTTGTGTCTAGGCATTTGTCGTGGCCTCACAGATTTGCTTCGCTCAGGGCTAATGACCTCACATGGTACTCAAGAGGTTGGAAGATTGGGGGTATTGTGCTTAGATGTGGAAGTTTCCTTAATGTCCCTCTGATAGGAAATCATGGTTGCATAAATTACAACCCGGTGCTGCTTAAGAGACAACTTGGGCTCCCTATGGAGGCTCCTCCTGAAGAAAGGCATTTGGTACCTTTTGTTGTTGATAACCCATCTAAAGAAGAGTTGAAGAAATTCAAGGCGGCTTGGAAGAAGATCGTTACAAGTGATCCTAGTGTCTGCAAGAATATCGCTGTGAAGGAACCTTATGTCTTGTGGGTAAAAGAAAGAGCTCGCATCGTTAAGATTCCATTCTTCCTCGATCCAATAGCTTTCCCACCTCTTCCTGAGAAAACACCATTGCTACCTGAAGACATAGATGAGCTCAACGAAAGGATCAATGGTTTAGAATTGGAGAACGAACGCATGCGGATCGAACTCCTTCGAACCAAAGGAAAACAAGAAGTATGGGAGGAGAAAAGTAAAAAGATGATAGAAAGAGTGGAAAGCAGTAACAAAAGATGTAGAATAGAGGAAGATAAGAGAGAAAAATGCCTGGGTGCTCTTTATGGAGCCAGCATGGATCTGGATCATCGTAACGACCAATTAAGAAGGGCTGAAGTTCGAATTATCAATTTACAGAAGGACATAGAGGTGTGTCTTAAGAACAAGAAGGATGATAGAATCACTTTAGAAGCAAAGATCAAGAGTTTAGAGGATTCTCTCAAGAGAGAAGAGGACAAGCTAGCAGCAGAAAAATTGGAAAAGGACAGTTGTCAGCGAAAGTACGACCGTGAGAAATTTCAATATGAGCAAGCTGTGGAGCAAATTGATTACTTGAGGTCTCAGAAAGCTTATCAAGACCTGGAGAATACTTGCATCCAATGGATGAACAAGTGTTGAGATGCTGAAGAAGCCATAGGCGGAAGAGATGTGGTAATTGCAAATCTCCAAGGTTTGTACGAAGAGTGGAAGCAGAAGTTTGTAAACCTGGCTAGCATGTTGAACCTGGAAAGTCAAGACCTTCCTGAGAAGCTTGAAGATGCAGATCGTGTCATGTGCCCAGAAAACACGCCTGAAGAAGTCTACAGGTGTGTGAAAGTCTGCAAGAGAACTATTAAGGAGCTCACTACAAATCTAGTGGCAGTCCGCAAAGCTCAAGGGGTCATTTTCAGGGTTGCACCATAGTTTATGTTCAAGAAAGTTGTTGTTATCTTTTGCGTTGTAATATGAAAACTCGTGAAATCTCTAATGTACTTGTTTGATTTAGATGAATGAAAATTGTTGCTTTTGGATTTTAAATCTTGTCTTATTTGCAATGATAAATACGTTAAAAATCTCTGGTAATAAATCGATAAGATGACTGAGAGCTTTGTAATCAAACATATGTATTCATACGCTCATCTTTACAACCAAACAAAAACACAAACTCATACACTTTACCTTCCCTCTCCAGAAAAGCTGACTTTCCGGATTTTCCGACGAAGGTACGAGACCAGAAAAATTTACAAAATGACGTTGGAGCAAATTCATGAAGAACATAATGCCATGAGAGCTGATATTGACTCACTCAAGGGAAAGCTGGACCAAATCCTCGAGGTCATCACTATTGCTAAGAGGGAGGAAGAAGCTGAGAAACTCACTAGGCAGGCCGGCACTTCGGGGACGGCCAAAGATAACTTCGTTCTTGCTGGGGTAAATCCACCCAATGTACCATCTTTAGTTGTTCACCATGGGTCGTTTAAAGACATGGATGAACAGTCTGGTGTCTTTTACGTAGATCCACCAGCTCACCGTACCGAAACTCTTCTGGATCCAGTAGCAGAAAGATTGCGCTCAATGGAGGAAAAGCTTAAGGCGATGGATATCAACACCATTCCAGGTATAGATGCTGAGGAAATGTGCCTGGTGCCAGGACTAGTGATTCCGCATAAGTTCAAGGCTCCGGACTTTCCCGATAAATATAAAGGGAACAGCTGTCCTCACACCCATCTTCGGGCCTACTGCAGAAAGATGGCTCTATATGCTAGGAACGACCAGCTCCTGGTTCATTGCTTCCATGACAGCCTGTCCGGGGCATCTTTGGAGTGGTACGTCCAGCTGGAAAGAAGCCGAATCAAAACGTGGAATGACCTCTCCCGTGCATTCCTTGAACATTATCAATACAATGTTGATCTTGCACCTAATCGTACTCAATTGCAAGACATGACACAACGTAGCAATGAATCGTTCAAAGAATATGCGCAACGGTGGAGAGGACTCGATGTACGGGTTCAACCGCCATTGCTTCCTAAAGAGTTAACAGACATGTTCTTAAATACGCTGGAGGATAAGTATATGGACAGAATGATGGGAGCTAGTTTTCCTAGTTTCTCTGAAATCGTGTCCGTAGGGGAAAGAATCGAGAGCCAGCTGAAAAAAGGCAAAGGAGCAGCTACTTCTGCAAATACTGGCAAGAAACCTTTTTCTAATTTCCAAAAGAAAAAGGAAGGAGAGGCCAATGCTATCATGAGAGGAAGGGCTAACTTACCGTATAACATGCCTTATGGGCATGTAGCTAATGTTGCGCTAGCTCCATATCAACCACATGCTCCACAATAACAACAATATCAGCAGGCTCCTGCACAGCAGCCCAATCAACAATATAGACAGACTGGTCCGGCGCAAAGGCAGCTTAGGCAAAGAAGGCACATCGATCCAGTCCCCATGCCTTACAGGGATATCTTTAATCAGTTGAACCAACGCGGGCAACTGATTCTGAGGGATCTAAGGCCAGCCACTTTCCCGTATCCCCCAAATTACGATGCCAATGCCACTTGTGAGTTTCACAAAGGCGCACCTGGACACACTATTGACAAATGCTATGCGTTTTAAAATCACGTTCAGGACTTGGTGGAGTCGAAGGATTTGACATTTACTCCAAGAGGTCCAAATGTCAAAAACAACCCATTGCCGCCTCATGGGGGAGCAAATGTTAACGCCGTGGAGGAAGAGGACGATTGTGAGTTAATTTTGAAAGCAGAAGACGTCCAGACCCCATTGGCTGTGATTGGCAAACAGTTGGAGAAAGCAGGTTTGATGTTGGCAAGGGATGAAGGGGTTGATCATTCCGAAGAGAATATCAGGGAGTGCTTGCAAAAACTCCTCAATCAAGGTCTGATACAGATTGAAAGGCGGGGAATGGAGAGAAGAATGGTGGCTGCAACAGAGATGTTTTATGATGCGCCTCAAACTCCAAACAATAGTACTCCTATGGTTATAGAGTACCCAGTTCACTACACTGGGGAAAATAACCAAGCTGTGCCATGGAGTTATGAACCAGCAAACGCTAGGCAAGGCCAGAGAAGGCAGCCTATTAATCTTGAATTTCCCGTTGTCACAGCCATTGCCGGACCAAGTGGTATGACTCGCAGTGGAAGATTGTTTGCACCAAGACCAGTGGAGTCTTCATCCCACCAAAAGCAAAAGACGACTGCTGCACCGGTTGTTACTCTTATTCCTCAGGGGTCACCAGAAGAACCGTCATCGCCCAAAGCTGCATTCTCTCAGAAAGAAGCGGAAGAGTTCTTGAGGATTATCAAGAAAAGCGACTACAAGGTGGTCGATCAGCTGAACCAAACTCCCGCCAAAATATCTATGTTAGCTTTACTACTTAGTTCTGAAGCACATAGATCCTCTCTGCTGAAAGTACTAAGTGCGGCGCACATCACCAAAGATATCACTGTGGCCCAATTTGATGACGTCATAGCCAGCGTTACCACTGGTAACTTCCTTGGTTTCAATGATGAAGAGCTCACTGCTGATAAGAAGAATCACAATAAAGCTTTACACATTTCCATAAGGTGTGAAGATACGTTGCTATCAAGGGTGTTGGTGGATACGGGTTCCTCCCTAAATGTGATGCCAAAAACGACATTGGAAAGAATGCCTGTACAAGGAGTGGTGATGAAGCCAAGCGCATTGATAGTGAAAGCCTTCGATGGTTCCAAGCGTGCGGTCATAGGAGAGATGGATCTCCCGATTAAGATAGGACCTGCTTTGTTCACCATTACCTTCCAAGTAATGGATATCCATCCAGGGTACAGCTGTCTCCTGGGAAGACCATGGATTCATAACGCAGGGGCCGTTACATCCACTCTCCATCAAAAATTAAAATTCCCTATGCAGACCCGAATTGTGGTGATTGGAGGTGAAGAAGATATCCTAGTGAGTCATTTGACTTCTTTTCGATATATTGATGTGGAAGGCGAAACTGTCGAGACACCGTTTCAATCTTTTGAAATAGTGAGCATGCTGGCAGTTCAACGAGAATCTGAGCGCCCACAGCCATCAATGTCAATGACATCACTGAAGGAAGCTTTGGCTGTCTTGGAGACCGGGAACACGCAGGGCTGGGGCAAAGTTGTCGAGATGCAAGACAAGAGAGACATGTACGGCATTGGCTACCAGCCATCTTCCAGTACAACAACGATCTCGGCATATGAAGAAAATGGCCAATTTCCTCGAGTGAGTACATTTATAAGCGCTGGATATATCTTTGAGGATCACGCTGCAATGATCTCAGGCGAAGACTACCATGAAGAGACTTGCAATTGGATTCGTCAAGCCGGTCCAGGGGAGGAATTAGAGAACTGGAGAACTGTCGAGATTCCTTAGTTTATTTACCCTAAAAAGTAATTCTACTTCTTTTTCCAAAAACCATATGCTCTGCCCAAGGCATATTGGGATGTTGTCGGGCCACCATTGTCTTAAAACTTTGATTATCAATATAATAAATCAGCAGTTTGCATTCAATATTTGTTCTCTTTCTTTCATTTTTTCTTTTATAATAAAATGACAATGTTTTAATGCACATCACTTTTCTAAAATAAATGCATAAATCATAAACATGCAGAGACACCACCGAAGTCCTTGATGACGACGCTGCTATGGTCCCGTATAACTTCGATTATCCGATCAACCAAGCAGAGGAAGAAGGCGAGGAAGACTGCGAACTTCCTGAAGAGTTAGCCCGACTACTCAAGCAAGAAGAGAAAGTCATCCAGCCTCACCAAGAGGACATTGAAGTCATCAACCTGGGATCAGAGGAGGATAAGCGTGAAGTGAAGATAGGTGCTTCTTTGCAAGCCGAAGTGAAGGCAAAATTGATAGAGCTCTTCCACGAGTACGCCGACGTGTTCGCATGGTCGTACCAGGATATGCCTGGGCTAAATACTGATATCGTCGTGCACAAGTTGCCACTCAAAGAAGAATGTCCAGCAGTCAAGCAGAAGTTGAGAAGGACCCGCCCAGACATGGCCCTCAAGATTCGGGAGGAAGTAAGAAAGCAATTTGACGCCGGATTTCTAGTAGTAGCTAAATACCCACAGTGGATCGCCAACATTGTGCCCGTTCCAAAGAAAGATGGAAAGGTCCGCATGTGTGTCGACTACCGAGACTTGAACAGAGCTAGTCCCAAAGATGATTTCCCACTACCTCATATTGATGTATTGGTGGATAACACAGCTCAGTTTTCAGTGTTCTCCTTTATGGACGGCTTCTCTGGATATAACCAAATCAAAATGGATCCAGAAGACATGGAGAAGACCACGTTCATTACGCCGTGGGGAACTTTTTGCTACAAAGTAATGCCATTCGGAATCAAAAATGCCGGAGCAACATATCAACGTGCGATGGTAACTCTCTTTCATGATATGATTCATAAAGAGATTGAAGTGTACGTCGATGATATGATTGCAAAATCCCAAACAAAGGAAGAACACATTGTTAATCTGCAAAAATTGTTTGTACGGTTAAGAGATTTCAAGCTCAGACTTAATCCGAATAAGTGCACATTTGGGGTTCGATCCGGAAAGTTGCTAGGATTCATTGTGCGCCAGAAGGGGATCGAGGTTGATCCTGACAAAGTCAGAGCCATTCAGAGTATGCCTGCGCCAAGAACTGAAAAGGAAGTCAGAGGTTTCCTTGGAAGGTTGAATTACATTGCCAGATTTATCTCGCATCTCACTGCTACCTGCAAACCAATCTTCAAGCTTTTAAGAAAAGATCAAGCAATTGAATGGGATGATGAATGTCAAACAGCTTTTGATAGAGTTAAGGAATATTTGCAAGAACCACCAATCTTGGTGCCTCCCGTTCCTGGAAGACCTCTCATCATGTATATGACAGTTCTTGACGAATCCATGGGTTGTGTGCTGGGGCAACAAGATGAGACTGGAAAGAAGGAGCATGCCATCTACTACTTGAGCAAGAAGTTCAACGATTGTGAAACAAGATATTCAGCACTTGAGAAGACTTGTTACGCTCTTGCATGGGCTGCCAAGCGTCTCCGACAATACATGTTGACCCATACAACATATTTGATTTCTAAGATGGATCCTCTTAAATATATATTTGAGAAACCAGCTCTCACTGGTAGGATCGCCAGATGGCAAATGCTTTTGTCGGAGTACGATATTCAGTATGTCACTCAAAAGGCTATCAAAGGCAGCATACTAGCCGATCATCTTGCTCACCAGCCTGTGGAGGATTACCAACCCTTGAGGTTCGACTTTCCAGACAAGGACATCATGTTGATTAGAGACAATGAAGAGCCTGGACCTGACGAAGGGCCTGAACCAGGAGAGCGTTGGACTCTTATGTTCGATGGTGCGGCCAATGATCGAGGTTGTGGAATTGGGGCAGTGCTGACATCTCCTAAGGATTTCCATATACCTTTTACATCTAAGCTTTGTTTTCCGTGTACGAACAATGTGGCTGAATATGAAGCATGCATTATGGGACTATAGGAAGCCATTGACCTGAGGATTAAAACACTCGATGTATATGGTGACTCAGCTCTAGTGATCTATCAAACTACAGGAGATTGGGAAGTAAGATGTGACCATCTGATTCCATATCGGGATTATGTGTTGAAGCTACTCCCCAGGTTTGAGGACATTACCTTTACTCACGTGCCTCGTAGTGCAAATCAAATGGCTGACGCTCTGGCAACTCTGGCGTCCATGTACCAGCTGATTTGGCCCAATCATCGGCCTTCCATTGATCTCAAGCGCTTTGAAGAACCTGCTCATTGTCTGACTGCCGAAGAAGAATCAAGTGTCAAGCCTTGGTTCTATGATATCAAGCGCTACTTAGAGAAGAAAGAATACCCAGAAGGTGCTTTGAGTATGGATAAAAGAACACTAAGGAGATTGGCCTCAAATTTCTTTCTGAATGGGGAGGTGTTGTACAAAAGAAATCATGACATGATCCTGCTCCGATGTGTAGATGAACAGGAGGCCGAGCAAATTATAAAAGAGATACATGAAGGACTGTTTGGTACCCATATGAGTGGGCATACAATGGCAAAGAAAATCCTTAGAGCAGGATATTACTGGCTAACAATGGAGACTGATTGTCATTCTCATGTTCGAACATGCCACAAATGCCAAATTTATGCTGACAGGGTACACGTACCTCCTACTCCGTTGAACGTCTTGACTTCACCATGGCCTTTCTCCATGTGGGGAATAGACATGATCGGGATGATTGAACCAAAGGCTTCAAATGGGCATAGGTTTATACTTGTTGCCATAGATTATTTCACGAAATGGGTCGAGGTTGCCTCTTACGCTAATGTTACCAAGCAAGTGGTTGCTCGCTTCCTGAAGAATAACATCATATGTAGATACGGGGTTCCTCACCGGATCATTACCGACAACGGGTCAAATCTCAATAACAAGAAAATTGAAGAGTTATGTACCAGTTTCAAGATTGAGCATCATAATTCAACACCATACAGACCCAAGATGAATGGAGCTGTCGAAGCTGCAAACAAGAATATCAAAAAGATCATTCAGAAAATGGTGATCACGTATAAAGATTGGCATGAGATGTTTCCTTTCGCATTGCACGGTTACCGTACTTCAGTACGTACTTCGACAGGGGCAACCCCTTTTTCTTTGGTATATGGCATGGAAGCGGTCCTCCCGATAGAGGTTGAAATTCCTTCGATGAGAGTTCTGATGGAAGCCAAATTAGATGAAGCTGAATGGGTCCGAACGAGGTTTGATGAGCTTAATCTTATTGAAGAGAAGCGTATGACGGCGCTATGTCATGGACAACTTTACCAGAGACGTATGAAGAAAGCTTTTGACAAGAAAGTACGTCCTCAGACTTACCAGGAAGGTGATTTGGTGCTCAAACGAATCACTACCATGCACAGAGAGCCTAGGGGAAAGTGGGCGCCTAATTATGAAGGATCGTTTGTGGTGGTGAGAGCTTTCTCCGGAGGTGCCTTGATTCTTGCAAGAATGGACGGTGAAGAACTTTCTACTCCCGTGAATGCAGATGCAGTTAAAAGATATTATGCCTAAAAGATTGGAATAAAAGCCGCTAAGTCGAAAACCTGAAAAGGCGACTTAGGCAAAAATAGGCTATCCCGGTGGACTGAAAACCCGAAAGGGCGGTCCAGGCAAAAATTAGGGATAAAAATAAAAATTTAGCCCGCTGAGTTGAAAACCTGAAAGGGCGGCTCAGGCAAAAAAGGGCGTCCCGGTGGATTGAAAACCCGAAAGGGCGATCCAGGCAAAAGTTAGGGACTAATTCCAAGGCAAATATTATGATCTGCACATTCATGTGATTATGGGGAACTACGAAAGAAAAGGATCCATCCAATCGTCTTCCTACAAAGTTTAACTGATGAGATTTTCAGAGATATAGGGACCATAGCAATGTCGAGATTCAATGGAACTTCATTTATTGTCATTGTACTTTTCTTGCACAGCAATTACCTCATTAAGGAATTGCATCTGTATGAACATTTATTCCCTTTTGCGGGTTTTGGCAATAAAAAGAGAAATTTCTCATCAAAATTGTGCTCAATCGTTTTTACTTTATCTGTTTGTTTGCAAAATGTTTTTATTAATGATAAACTCTGTTTTGAAATTTTGGTAAAAATAATAAACAATATTTGAAAAGTAGTACGATTATCTTTTGGATGATAAAAGGAACGTGACAGTTCTCCCGTTAACTAATATCATTGCCAGTCATGGTGATTGTTTCCACACAGACAATATATCCCATTGAGGAATGTTAAACTTCAGTCGAAACTTTACCAGGGGCACTCATGTCTCTCTCTTTGTTGCTCACAACTTTATCAAGGTCTCATGTACCAAGTGTGGGAAAATCTAAAATCCTCCAAAACCTTTGAAAGTCCAATATTCATTGGCAACCACCAAAAGGCTTAAAGTCCACCATGCTGGCATCTTTCACAAAACCTAAAAGTCCAATTTCCTTGGCAACTACTAAAAGCTAAAGCCCAATTCTATTGGCACCCGCATGATTCACAGAAGTCCACTAGGGTGGCAACTACCAGAAAGCCAAAAGCCCAACCTTACTTGGCACACCTTTCCAAAGACCAACCTTGTTTGGCACACCTCCCAAAGCCCAATATCCCTGGCAATTATCAAATTTTATCTCCAGCATATGCAACCATTTGCATTATCATAAGCATGGCATACATAGCATTTTTGTCCAAAAACAAGAATGTCATCAAACACAATCATATTAGTCATTAGCATATAACAAAGCATTTGCATTAGAATCATTTGTAATTTCATTTTCATAAGAATCATCGTGCATCATGCAATGTACGAGGTCATATCAGGATAGCATAACAGGATCCAGGACATGCATCCAGGATTTTCCTCTCAAAGTTGATGGTATTCCTCTGAAAGGAGCTGATATCCCGCATACGCTTACGGATTTTATTCCCCAGCAAATCATTCTTCAACTTTATAGTTGATGGTGATGTTGTCCACCATCTTCATTGCTCTCCAAGCAGAGAGTATCCTGAAAGATTGATCGAGATACTGCTTTGGCATTCCCCGAAGAACCTTAATCGAAAAGGTACTGCTTCGCAAGACCCGAAGAATCTCATGTTATGGTAGAGATACTGTTCTAAGTATCATTGAAGATCCTTGAACATAGGGAACTGCTTCACATGACCTAGAAAGTCTTATGCCATGAGGGAGAGATACTGCTCTAAATATCCCCAAAGAGCCTTCATTAGTAAGGTACTGCTTTGTCTGGATTAGAGAATCTCATATTGTGATGGAGATACTGTTCTGGTATCATTGAAGATCCTTGTATATAAGGAACTGCTTCGCATTGATCTAGAAAATCTTGCATCATTTGTTAAAGATACTGTTCTAGTATCATTGAAGATCCTTAAAAATAAGGAACTGCTTCGCATGATCTAGAAAATCTTGCATCATTTGGTAAAGATACTGTTTTAGAATCATTGAAGATCCTTGAATATAAGGAACTGCTTCACATGATCTGGAAAATCTTATACCATTTTGTTCGAGATACTGCTTTGGTTTTCTCCGAAGAACCTTAATCGAAAAGGTATTGCTTCGCAAGACCCGAAGAATCTCATATCGTGATCGAGATACTGTTCTAGAATCATTGAAGATCCTTGAATATAAGGAACTGCTTCACATGATCTGGAAAATCTTATACCATTTTGTTCGAGATATTGCTTTGGTTTTCTCCGAAGAACCTTAATCGAAAAGGTACTGCTTCGCAAGATCCGAAGAATCTCATGTTGTGTTTAAGATATTGTTCTAGTATCACTGAAGATCCTTAAATATAGGGAACTGCTTCACATCTAGAAAGTCTTGCACTATTTATTCGAGATATTGTTCTAGCGTCCACAAAAGAGCCTTCATTGGTAGGGTACTGCTTTGATGAGCTAGGGAATCTCATTGTTCGAGATACTGCTTTGGCCTTCTCCGAAGAACCTTAATCGAAAAGGTGCTGCTTCGCAAGACCCGGAGAATCTCATATTGTGATGGAGATACTATTCTAGTATCATTGAAGATCCTTGAATATAAGGAACTGCTTCGCATGATCTGAAAAACCTTATACCATTTTATTCGAGATATTGCCCTAAAAATTCCCAAAGAGCCTTTATGGTAAGGTACTGCTTTGGAGAGCCAGAAAATCTCATTGTTCGAGATACTGCTTTGGCATTCTCCGAAGAACCTTAATCAACAAGGTATCGCTTCGCGAGACCCGAAGAATCTCATGTTCGGTAAAGACATTGTTCTAGTATCACTGAAGATCCTATGTTTAAGGAACTGCTTCGCATGATATGAAAATCTCACCCCATTTATTCGAGACATTATTCTAACGTCCACAAAGAACCTTCATTGGTAAGGTACTGCTTTGATGGACTAAAGAATCTCATGCTTTGTTAAGACACTTGTTCTAGAGTCACCGAAGAGCCTTTATTGTTAAGGAACTGCTTCGCATGACCCAAAGAATCACACGTCTTGGTAAGGTCTTGTCCTCGAGGAAACCCCAATGCATAAGAGACTGCCTCGTATGACTTGGAGAAATTTATTCATCAAATTGGGATGCTGCTTTGTTGATAACAAAGAATCTCAGACTCTTCGTACGATTTGCCAATCTTATCCTCATATTCCTTTCAGTGGTGTCGCACTTTCTCTCTTGTCAGACAAATTTTGGGGTCTGTTTGTATCTAATTGACTTTCAACCTAAAAATTTGAACGCCATGCAACATTTCAACTTCTTCGGTCTCAAGACAATTAGATAGGGGCATCTATCATACCCCAAATTTGTCCTACCATTTTCTTTTCTCGTATTTAACTTTCGGTTTTTGTTAGCATTTTGTTTCCTTGAATGGTCATCTGGCCTCTGGCCATGAGCTGCTAACATTCAAATTATGGAGGTCTCGTTTGGTGCTTATTATACTTTCACGCATTGTAAGGAAGTTTGTTTGTGAGAAGAAATAAAAGTAAGAGGTGTGGATCCCATGATTAAAACCATTAAGGCAAGGTTGATCCCAGATTTTACATTGATTCATTCTCCAATCGTGTATGCGTTATGTTCCAATGATTACTCTATCTTTTGTATTTGGATTTGCTCTATTATTGCCTTGGGATTAATTTGTGCCGCCATTGGAATAAATGTCTAAGTTTAAACCCAAATGTGGAGTAATGTTCGCATTGAATTTTCGACATTAAAAGTGTTGTATGCTATGGTTTAAGTGTGATGCTCTAGACACATAGCAAGCTAATATTAAAATATTTGAGTCATATCTAGACCTTCATATGGGATCAGCAGGTTTCCAATAAAGGTTCAAGTTAAGAGTTCAGAAGTGAATTTCCAGAAGCATGAAAGAGAAGTCATAATGAGTTCAAAGCAAAGAGAACTTAGAGTATTGGGATGCATAATAGAAAGCTGGGATTGTTTTATCACCAAAGCTGCATGTTGATGGGAGTTAGGAAATTTAAAACTTTTTACAATGTTGAATGCTCAAAGATTGATACAACTTATCATAAATGGCGTTTAAAAAATTACACAACAGTGAATCAATTTTTGGGCAAATTTAAGTAAAGTTAAAATGCAGGAATAAAGATTCTTGTTAGTCTTTATCATCCAGGTCTCGGTATCACATGCTACAAAGTCTAGATCTTCAAGCCAAATGTGATGGGTTCGTCATTTTCTTTTCTTTAAGCCAAGCCATGCGTCACGCCTGGAATGTCAAGTACAATATCAGACTTGCCTCAATGAGCAAAACAAGCTTTCGTAAACCAGGTACGAGATGCATAAAGTCCAAGACAACATGATGTATTCAGTACTATATGCAGGCCAAAAATGCAATGAGAAGAATGGAGTAAAACAATGAAAAAACAGAAATTCATAATACAGTTCTGGTTTGTGACACCTTCAGACCTGCAAAAGAAAGCACTTGAAGCAAATTTCCCTAAAGCCATAATGCAGTAGAAGTTCATTCAACCCCCCATGTTGATCCTGCGCCGCCATGAATCTAGAATCAAAGGGGCGATATCAATAAGCTTCAAGGCTATGAACAATACAGACATCTTGCAACAAAAATGTTAAAGTCATTTTGCGACAGCAAGAACAAACTTACCGATAGCAATAAAAATAAAAGTGTGCAGCAGTAAAGTTAAAGATATCCCAAGTCAGTCTGCCATGGTTTGCCAACTCCCCACCAAAGCCTCCTGTGATGCTTAGTTCGTTTGTTCATGTTCGACAATTTCAATAGCTAATGATTCATAGTTCAGCAACATATGTTTTCAAGGTAGTACGCCTATCGTCATCTTTAGGGTCACAGCGACGGGGAAGACTGCCACTCCATAACGTACGGCTTATGCCAATTCATGCTTCGACTACAGCTTTTGCAAATACCTCCCCTTGAACGATCGATGACAAGGTTTGGAAACATTCTAAGTCAACTGGTAAACAAGCAGGAACACGATTCAGCCACTAAGTGCTATCCATGTTACTCTTCTGATCGAGAAAGACCTGCGAAAAGCCATTACACGGAGAATGAGAATTGTACAAATCTCAAACACACTCTACTTAGGTCCAGGAAGATTGTTATCACAAGGAGTCTCGGACCTCATACCATCAATGCCGCAAGATGCACATCCTATGGTTGTTCTTGTTAATGCTTTAAGTGCCTTATCTGCTTATCATCCTGATGCAAATCCTGCTCTCAGAAGTCTTGATATCTACAGCTCAAAGTAAGTAAGAGATAAACAAATAGTGTGGATAATTGGAAAGATAACAACCATTATTGCTGCAATTAATTTCAGATTGGCAGGAAGGCCGCCTGTGCTCCCATCCAGCAAACTGTCTTACTTTGAGAATTTCCTTTACATGCTTGATTCTCGTGGCGATCCTTCATTAATCCAATCACTCGTACTTCTCTAAGAATATAGACGGAGCATAATAGATGCAACCTGCAAGTTCAGTCATCTTTACATCCCACAAAATAGAAACAAATCCTAAGGAACTAAGGTTACGCTTCATAAACAATGAAAATACTCACTAAGCCCATCTACAGCAAGTACCCTAATTTTCAGGTTAGTGTATGTTTTTTTTTGTCAGTTTGCAGCAAGCATGAACTCCATGGCTTCCTTTCCAAGAATCTGAATTTTACCTACAATGTAATAAGGAAAATCAGTTGAAGTAGTTTAGTTATGATAAATGCTAGGAAATGTGCAAGTTCTTCATCATGTCACGTATAAATCCTGCAGACACGAGTGGCACCACAACAGTAGATTTGGCACTATCATAATGAGGTTAACAAGGTTCAGTTGATGCAAAAGAAAAGAAATACAAAAGAAGTTAATGCATTGTTTAAAGATCATGACAAAAGGAGATATATGAATGAAAAGTCAGAAGTTCATTTGTAAATCAGTTTTATTACAAGCAAAAATCCAAAGTTTACACAACAAGAAATGTTGAGGCTAGGCAAGTTTTGATACCAATGTTTGAGTAACAGTCAAATGCAGACAAGGCTGAGTTTAAGCAAGAACAAGGATGCATTCAAAACAGAATTTCATCAGCAAGTAGGAGTATACCAAACAGAATGAAATAGAGCATCAATGGTGACCAAGATCCAAACTGAAACTAACATTCAGAATTTGATAATTCATACAAGTTTAAGAGTTGATTTACCTCAATCACTATCCAAAGTTTCATCAACTTTCAAACTGGTGCTTTAATCTGCAAGTTTTCGCGCCATGTGCATACACCAGGCTTGCAAGCAACAACACAAGATTCAAAAGAAAAATGATGCTGACAGTAGAAATCTTCATGGAAAAATCTGTGATCATAACAAGTTATGCCCTTCACAACTAGCCTGCTGAAGCATTGGCTACGTGACTACACCTGCAGAAAACCAAAATAAGAAAGTCTGTTCACCAGCAAAGTTCCATTCATTTGCCAATCTATCATATGAGCATCCAGCATAGTGATCAAGTTCATGATGTCACAAGTTTAGGAATGGATACCAAGAAGTTCAATATATTTTACATGGAAATATTTGAATAACACAAGTGAGCTCGCATTAGTGTTATTATTATGGTAGAGAGGCATTATAAACACAACAGGGTAAATATACGTTTCACGGATGGTAAAAAAAAGGGTCAAGTAGTAAAGATAAAAATCAGCAGGACCCCACCCTCTTTCTAGAAGAACACTACAGACAAGAAAACCAAAGAATGAGTCACTATTGAGGTCCCACAAAATACCTGAGCGTAAGAAATTGGTGATACCATTCACAACGGCATGATATGAGAATCTTCTCTCACGTACCAAATGAGAATTCCTGCAAACCTCACACAATTCTCTCTCACCCACACGTACCAAGCTCCACATTCCCTTATAAAGAGCCACTCGCACAACCTGAAAGGGGAGGACGAAAAATCAACTATTGAAAAACTCTGCAAAAATCATCATCAAAAAAAACCTACATCACTAAAGCTCTGATCCTACAATCTCTGCATAATTTCACACTGAAATTTTGCTAGAGATGAGCTAAACCTCACCATTTTCCGCATTCGATAACAAGCAAACAACAACACACGAACGGAAAAGCGAAAGCCAGGAGAAGAAAATAGGAACCGAAAAGAGGCGAAACTCTACCTTGAAGCCGATTCGAAATCACGATGAGGTAGCTTTCTTTATACTCATTGCTACCGCTTCTGAAGCTTTATCTTGTATGTGTGAATCAATTGATTGAGGGATTAGGGTTCCATTGGGGGTTTAGGTCTCTGTTGATGCGTCTTTTCTTACTTCTGAGTTTCTTCGATGATATACGGTGAGGTTGATGCTCTCCTTCCGGGATGAAGCTCAACTGAGTAGTGAGAGATTGATTCGTTGGTGACGTTAAGGAGTTTGAACCGGGTCTTTGAGCTTGTTTTGTATTGATAAAGTGATTTTTGAATGTGGAAGTGATGATGATGCAATGAAGTTGAAGCGTTCTTCATATGGAAGAAGCTCAACCGAGCTGAATCGAAGGAGGAGAGAGATTCAGAAGGGGATTAGAGGAAATGTAGAGTCATTGTTTCGTTTCACTGTAATTTCAAGAAGCTACATTTAATTATTTTTCTTTTTTTAAAAGTCTGAATATTCATATGCCCAATGATCCAAGTTTACACACGTGTCGGCAACTTTCTAGTTGCTTTGACTGAAAGAGTTATAATTGGATAGGGTTTGTGCCAAGATTGGGCCTGGTGCTCCGTTTTGAGATACTAATCGGTATACCTTTGATCAGACTTTTTTTAGTTTGACTATTTGTTTTTTTTCATTATCAATGCTCTATTTTTTTTCTTTATTTTTATAAAAAAAATCTAAAAAAACAGAAAAACATTTTTATTAATTAGTTATTCTAAATAATTTTATTTAATCTAGTTAATTAATTAATTAATTAATTTTATTAAATATTTTCATTTAATTTAATTAACTAATTAATTCTCTTTAAACCTTCATAAAAGAATAGAAAAAAAACATTTTCTTAACTTTCTTTTCAAGTTTTAAGTTCTTTATTTTTCTTTGTGATTAATTTCTCATTTTAATATTTCAAAATCAAAAACATTTTCGTAGATTAATTTAGTTAAGAGTATTATTTAATTAGATTAATTAATTTGATAATTAATTTAATTAAATATTTCTACTTAATTGGATTAATTAATTTTTTCACCTTTGCTCGATTATGTGTGTGATATGAGTTTTGCGTATGCTCGATTTCTATTTGCTTGTGACATGATACAATGCTTATTTGTGTGATTACTTTTTGCATTTTTGACGATAAATTGCTAAGTAAAAAAACGAACGCACATTAAGATTAGTCATTTCAAAGATAAACGAAATCTTTGGTCCAACGCCAAATAAACATCCATATGCACTTCACTTCATACACACACGTAAGTCGATCGTTCCTCGATCGCCATCTGCACGAACTTTGCACCTTACACTTTTAGTAACATTTTCTAACTTAACAAATCAACGCATTGCGCTTGTTTTCCATAGCTAGTCTTTAGCTTAGTTCCTCAACTTTGCGAGTCGAGCACATTGTGCCTCGCTAACAAAACCAACAAATAAAACTTCCATTTGCATTTACCTTAAACTTCAAAAAACCGAAATGTTACTTCTTAGAGCCAAACCCTTGATCCAACATCAAGCGGTCTTAGGAAACAAAACACTTCAATAAATACGAGGAAAATTGCACGCCACGAGCCTTAAGCGATAGAAAGGAGGATAACAAGCTCTCGTTACTCGCTCCGATTATTTCGGCGCAAGACATTCGTCTTGTTGGACGAAATAAACTATCCATAGTCTTTAGTGCAAATGGACTCTTAAATCCTTTCATCGAAGAAAGGTAATAAAAACGAACACCGATACCCATATCAGGCCGAACTACGAAGCTCTGACTTTCCCATTGCACAAGGGAATACGTAGGCACGAGGATCTCAATCCTTGCCGAGCCCCTAGGATCAATAAACCCTTTAGTTCAACAAGTAATCATAAGTATAGACATCCCTTCGCGCGTGACAATCTAGATGGTTCCCATCGAGTACGATGGATGTAGGAGGTGCTAATACCTTCCTCTTACATAACCGACTTCCGAACCCCGACAATGGTTTGCGATGACCTTGTTTTATCCCTTCTTGGTGGTTTTATCTATATTTACCATTTCCCTCTTCGGGAATAAATAAAATTAGGTGGCGACTCTCAAGTCAGCCCAGCCGCGACCGCGTTCGCGAGGGATCGTATTTTTCGAGGTACGACACCTCATCCCTAACATATCTATATTATAAGAACATCAATGGTTCTGGAAAAATTTATTTTAACCTTAACAATTAGGCTGTCAACTCAGCATTTGGGGGGCATTTTGTGTCTTAATCTAACTATTTGCAACTAAATGATGGGTAAATTGTATCTTAAGTATACTAACTACAATACTTACACTCATTTGTGGGTAAATAGTAACTAGATTGATCCAATTGTAACCACCCAATGTACAACTTTTTGGTACATCTGCTTTTTGCTTTTGGGGGTTTATTTATCAATGTTCATTTTCGGTGGATTAGACTTAGGAAAGGTTGTTCTCTCAAAGACCACATGTTCGCTGAGAACTTCTTCATTTTCATGGCATCAAGTTTGTTGTTGGTGAGAATTTTTTCTTCTTCATGGAATCAAGTTTGTTGTTCGTGAGAACTTCTTCTTCTTCATGCCATAGAGAGGGGGTTTTGAGAAATGTAGGACATTGGCATGGTTTAGGGTTGGTTGGGAAAGTGGATCGGGTTGTGACTGGAACGAGTGTTAATGGTTATGGGGTTCGTCGTTACAGAGTGGTTGATCAAATATGGTACACACAGCCTCAAGTCGCTGGTAAGAAGCAGAAGCTCAACTTCGTCATTCGTGATTTGAGGTATGTTTTCATTTTTTCATTTTCACAATAACCTTATGATAGCCTTCAGATTTTTCAAAACCGGATCTGATTATTGCAGAACTGATCTTTCTCTTCTCCTCCATTTTCCATTTTCAAAAACAAGTCGCATGGTGGTATGTCGCAAATCTGAGTTTTCTTACGATTGTTAATTGATCAGTGCATTTTGGTGCACATTCCTACATGTTTGCACTTAAGCATTTCTTTAGTTTTCTTTGTTTATTTTTATATTTTAATTTGTTTTTCTAATTTATTTTATTTTTGGCTTAATTTGATTTTCGTACATAATTTTCAGCTATAATAGCTTTTACGGAAATGATCATAACCGGAGTTCCAGGAATCTGATTGAGGCGTTCTACCAGTCGACGGAAAGCTAAGAGAGAGAGAGCTACAACTTTCATGTTGGAGCCAAAGTCAGATTCAGAGTCATATTTTCCAGAATTTCATTTGAAGCTGCTGCATTAGTTTTATTTAGTTCCGGGTCATTTAGAATTGGGCATGCGTTATGTATTTGACCCAGTTGGGTTGTAAACGGGTTTTTTTAGGTTTTTCAATATAACCTAGCAGCCGCAAATGTTCAAGACACACTTTTTACGATTTTATTTTTTACTTTCGAAGAGACGAATTATGGAGAACTAATTCCAAGGATTAATCTACTGTAATCGGTTTTCGTCGATACTTTGAGGTTCTTATATTTTCCAATTAATTTATTTCCTTTCAATTCTAATCTTGATATCTTGTTTGCTTAATTCTATTTATCTAAGGTTAGATTGATTTATTTTGATGATTGCATGTTCCTATACTTTAATTGCATTTGTTTAATTCGCATATGTTTATCGTGTTTGCTTAATTCACGATTGATATATTTCATCTGTTTGCTTAATTCGGAAATTAGGAATATTTATCATATAATATCAATTATGCTTGTTTGATTTTTATTATAATCGAAAAGGAAATAGAGTCCGCTTAGGAATTAAGAATTATTTGGGTCGATGATAAGTTGGGAAATCAAAACAGTAGATTAACCATTTCAGCTTATTTTGATAATCACTTAATTGAATTTTTTTATGTTAATCGAAACTCATACCCCCTATTGTTCCAATTGGTTGGTTAATAACAATACAAGAATCCTTGTGAGACAATTCGAGTCATTGTCGCTATACTACGCTTTCAAAAATCACTTGTTTTTGATTTGTGCGCGTCACGCGAATCAAATTGGCGCCGTTGCTGGAGATTCTTGTTGTTATTAATTGATTTTATAGTCATAGGTATAGTTTTTTTTCCATCTTTTTTCTTTTCTTTTTTGTTGTGTTTGTTGATTTACAGGGTTGCAATACCGGTTGCAGTATAGTGATAAGTTTTTCAGCCTTTCAGGTAAGTTGAAAGCTACTGTTTCGATTCACTCCGATTTTTTTTCTAGAAAATCGGAAATAAATTGAAGAGCAATACTCTTTTAGAATAAAATTCTAAAAGATTTTGACCCTCAAAATCACAAATTTTGCATTTTTCTATTTTATTTGATTTATTTACTATTTTCATATATTCAAAAAAATCTAAATTTTTTTTGTGTGATCTTTAATTGATTTAATTAGATTTTTAGCGTTATTTTTATATTTTTTAGATTCTATTTTAATTTCTTTTCTTATTTTCCATTCTTTTTAAATCTGCAGCGATTTTATTTGATATTGTGCTGTAATTTGTAATCATATCATGGCTGATCAAAGAACTCTGAGAGAACTGGTTGCACTTGTGAATTATAATTCTTTATGTATTGAATATCCTGATGTTGTTGACGCACCTTTCATATTGAAATTTGGTTTAACACAATTGTTGCCAAGTTTTAATGGTTTTGCAGGTTAGGATCCGATTAAGCATCTAAAGGAATTTCAGGTTAGGTGCTCTGCACCTTCCGAACCTTCACTAGAGGACCTTGTCAAGCAAATGGCTGCAAATAATCTCCAGTTTCAGCAACAAACAGATTATAGTCTTTAGGCTTTGCAAACACAACTTGATCAACTTACCACTTCGATGAATGCCATGCAACAAGCTCAAGGATCAAATCAATAGCCTTTGGAAGAACATTCTATTTTTCAAATAGAGTTGCCTTCTGAAAAAATTGATGATACTTGTATTAATTTGTTTGCAGCTGATTTTCCATCATTGTCTGATTTTGATGATGTTTACTCTTGTGATGTTTGTATTGACACTAAAATTTGTTCTATTTGTGCTGAAATTGAGGTTGCCTTGCAAGTGTAAACACCCCAAATTTGCCCTCACCCATTCACACTATGGCTTGTGATCTTTTCATATGCATAAGTTCAATCATAGCATCTCATATTGCATTTTTGCTTCACTGCATTGGTTCAGAGTCATCTGCATCTAGGGTTTGTGATCTGAGCCATCCAAGGGCTATTTGAGCCACTCCAAAGGTCATCAATCACTTAAAAGGGGTCCATGTATGTTCAAGCATCATATTATATCCTCTCAAAGTCAATAAAGTCAAAAATCACAAGAACTGAGAATGGCATGGAAGCAGAGCCAGGTTCAACTGCATAGATGACCTAGAATTAGGGTTTTGGTTTCAAAGGCCATAACTCCAAATCCTTTGGTCATTCTTGTTTCTATTGGTCTCTATATGGTATGGGGATCATGCATATCAATTTTCATGAAGAAATTCCATGGGGAAGGCATCTGATCAAGAGTTGACTTCTTGAGCAAGTCAGTGTTAAATCAGGGCATCTGAGGCCCCCAATGACCCAACCAAAGGGTGTTCTTCATAATTTTGAATGTTTATGATCTTTATTTGATCATAGAAGGTGTTGGAAGTTCACAAAATTGAAGAATTTCAAGCCATTTGCAAAGTTGCCTTTTTGGGAAAATGACTTGTAATGGAAACTTGCCATTTTGGGAAACTTTTTCAACCCTTGCTTTTTGATTCAAAAATGCCTCAAATGAGAAAACTTTGGTCATGAAAGTTATAGAATGGATCATGCCCTTTTCAAAAAGTACAAGAACTCATTCTAATTCATTTTGGATCAAAAGTTATGGCTTGTCAAAGTTGGGAAAAATCACATAATTTCAAGTTTTCTACCAAAGAGGCAAAGTTGCAAAATCCCTTGCCAAGGCAAAATGATACCTCAAAGTGAATTCAATGCATTACACAAACATAAACCAATGCCTAAAAGTCAGGTTGCATCAAAGGTTTGGCCATTTTCATGACTTGTGGATCAAGAAACTTCAAAAGGGCCCAAAGGTCATAAAGTTGCAAAACCTATGGTAAACCCTAATTCACTTGCTGTATTGCTTCTAATCAAATTCCATGGTTCTCCCTAAACTCAGCTGAGCCAAGCCATGCCCCTATCACAGCCTCACACTTGCCCATACCTCAAGTACACCTAACTTGGACTTTATTGCAAAAACCCCATACCAATCAGCCTGTGCCACACCAACTTCTCAGACCTCTCTAGTTGTGATAAGTGGACCAAATGCATCATAACACACCAGATACACAAGCCTGAAACACTCTCCAAGCCATAGTTCCAAGTTTATGCCTCTTATGCATTTTCATTTGAAACTCACTCCACAGGACACAAACACTAAAAACAAACTCCATAGAACATCTCAGCATACTCCCCTGATCATTTCCCTACCCTCATTGATCCCTGAAACCTCCTCAAACTGAAACACGATTTCTCTCCCTCACTGAACAGAACTCCATAAAACTCACAAATCAGCCACTTTCCAATCAAACTAAACCTCAAAGCATCTTCAGGAGGTTCATTGGAGAAGCTTTGAAGCAAGGAAGCAGCCTGAAAGCTCCAAACTGAAAGCTTCACTTCAGGTAGCTTCGAAAATTATTTTTTCCAGAAACCTTGTTTTAAGTTACTAAAATGATCTACATGTTTCCCTGAATGCAATGAGCTTTGAATTTTTGAAAATGATGCAGAAATGAGGATGTATGGCTTGCCTGAAACTTTGCCCGTAAATTTGATTTTTGTTTGTTCTTCATGATTCATGAAAAAGAAATGAGTTTTGTTGCTGGATTTTTGTTTAGGATGTTTAGTTGAGTTGATCTGGAGATTTTGGCATGTTTTAGTGAGGTTTTGAGAGAGATAGGTTGAAGGTCTCGCCGGAGAAGACGACCGGAAGTCTTCTCCGGCCACCTGAGGGTCATTAAACCCTAATCTGTGTAATTAATCAACTTTGAATCTGGACCCTGGATCCTGTTGACTTCCATTGACTCCCGCGTGAATGAACGCACCAGATCTTCCATTAAACCCTAATTCAGTTTAATTAGGTTAATTAATTAGGTTTAAATTTGAATTTCCCAGAAGCAATCTCAACCGTCCATGAGCGCGCGAAGTCTTTCCCTCCCTCCTGAGTTTGAATGTTGGCCTTTGATTGCGTTGACTTCCCCCTTTTATTCATTTTAATTTCATTTCTTTTCTTTTCTTTTCTACATTTTATAAAAAATAGTAAAACACCTTTAAAAATTATGAAATTTTTTGTCAAAGCTTTCATTAATTTTTAAAACCCAAAAATATTTTTATTTTTATTTTTAGCATTTAAAATTTTTTTTAAATCATTTAAATGATTATTTTTAATTAGTTAATGAAAATTAATTAATTAAAAATACATTTAGGTATTTAAAAATCACCAAAAAATTCTCATAGCATTTCAAAACATTTAGAAACATTGTCCAACTCTCAAACCAAATTTCTTTTTTGTTCTTAATGCCTTTTGATCATTTTCATTGGATTTAATTTCATTTCAAGGCAATATTTTGTTCCAAACTTCAAAAATTTGTTTCTGATTAACCATTGAGAGTTGGACAATGATTCTTTTTGCATTGCATCTTGCATAACATGTAGTTTATAGGATAAAATTGGTTTGATTTGATCTTGCATTTTCAATTTTTTTTGCATTTCTCTTGACAAGGTACCTTAAAACCCTAGCAATCTTAGGAAATTCATAACTTCCACTAGATTAAGAGTTGGATCCCCTCCTTTGGGCAGTGAGTTTGTATAGGTTTAGGGTATCTTTGATTGCATTTTCAAATTTTTATCATGTCATTTGTTTCTGGTTTTGGATTTTTGTTTTGCATAATGCATATAACCCTAATTTGTGCTTACCTTTGCATCCATTTTCCATTTGCTTGCATACCATGAATTTCCATGACATTTTGTGCATTAATTTGATTCATAATACATCTTAGGACATATTAGAATCATGTTTGACCATTGCATCTTGCATTTGCCATGTTATGTGTCCATTACATTTCATAACTTTTCATGTACTTCCATGGTTCAAAGCATGCCTCATTTGCATCTTTATGTTTGTTTGATCATTCTCATACCTTGCCTCATGTTTGCATCATCTCTTAGCATCATTCACATCATGTAAGTGCTTCTGGTTTTGGTTTGCATCATCACATTTTATCTCATTTGCATTGCATTTCACTTTCTTATGCTAACATTTCAGGTGGTAAGTTGTTTGAGAAGTGAATTTGCCTTCACTTCTCACATTCTCTTTTCATCTCTTTCATACTTCCTTTGCTGCATTTTGTATGTGTATTAGAGTGAGCTTGCTCATTCATGTTCATCTTACCTTCTTTCTTCAAGCAACTTGTCTTCTTAAGTGAAGCAAGTTGTTTAGCTTCTCTTTGCTTCTTGCTCCTTTCATCTGCTTCCTTCCAGGTGGGTTCTTTGAAGATCTTTCTCTTAAGCCTCATAAACCCTAGGATCTCCAAGCATGATAACAATTAGGGTTTGATTAGTCTCCCCATTTAGTTTTACCTTTGAGTCATCTTTGAGTCTTCTCTTCTCATCTCTTAATCAAGGACTAAACCCTAAAGGTTCTAAGGCTTTGTGATTAAGCTTATACCTGCATCCTTCTATTAGGATGGAGTGTATAACTTTAATCCTAAGTGTTAAACCCTTAATGTGTTTAAATCCTTTAATCAATCCATTTAATAATCATTAAGACATCAAGCTTGTAACTTGGGCCTTGCATTAGGGTTCTAATTCTTCCTTAATTGGTTGAGAAGGACTAACCCTAGTGTTAATGGACAAGTCCCCCTCAAGTTTGTCTTACAAACCATAAAATTAACTTCTTCATCTTATCATTAACTAAAATCCACTTAATAAAGGCTTTTTTTTGTCATGAGGTTAATCCCTAATCATGGATTAAGTTGAGGAGCTTTCCTCAGCTTAAATGTTCTCATCTATTATCCTTCTATTAGGATGGTGTAATGAGTCCATTCAATCCCTGATTATGGCTTAAACTCATTACTTAACACTAAATAAAAACAACAAAAACATCTAAATAATCACAAGTAGGTTAATGATCTTAATCCTACATCAGGGTGATTAAGTGTGAGATGCTGACTTCACACTTAAGGTATTCTCATTACCCCTAATCAGAGGGAGGATGTGATGAGTTTACTAACCCATTGGTTTAGGCTTAAGCTCATTAACTTATGACAAACACCAAAAGGCAATAAAAGATTGAAAACACAGAAACAAACAATAATCGTCTCCTCCGGGATTCTTTTCTCATCTCATTCACTCATAAACGAGAACTTGCTTCTTCCGTCTAATGCAAGACAGTTTGCACCTGAGCCAGATAGGTCATACACTTAAGCATAGACAAGTAAGTAGTTCACAAGTCAATTCATCTTTCAGTCTCTTTGGGTCGAACTACGGTGTTCTGACTTCCTCATTGCACGAGAGGATACGTAGGCATAACTTAACAGTTATCGAACAAAAGTCTCTGTATATTCCACCTTTTCCAGCATCATTCTTTAAGCCTCAAGGTCTTGAGCATTTCATTCTTATTCTTACACTGACATTTCACTTACACACTTCACATTACTCTTACACTGACACTTGCATTCTTTCCAGCTTTGATACACAAATTGCACTGACACTACCCCTTTAAAACACAAATCTTTTAAGCGTGGATCCCGTCGAGTACGTCGGACAATCTAGGTGCTAATACCTTCCCAGGTTGTAACCAACCCCCTTTCTCAGTCTCTCTGGTTCGCAACCGTCTTATCCGTATCTTTCTAGGTCTATGAAGCATTACCTTTCCTCCGGGATAAAAATGCCTAGCTGGAGACTCTTGTCTTATGAGTTCACCCCTGTGTGTTCTCTCCTCTTTCGCCGACCGTTCGCGTCTGTACCCCTCTTGACCCGAGGTGTCATTTGGTTGGAGCGACAGCTTGGCGACTCTGCTGGGTACCCTTATATTGTAACCAGGGCTTCTGGTTCTTTTTGTGGGTTCCTCCTAGCGCTTGTTTGATTTGTGTTTACTGGGGTGTTATGTGCTAGTTGTGTTTATGTAGTTGCTTTATTTACTGCTTTATGTACAGTTATTTATTGCTTTCTTTACAGCTTTATATACATCATACTGTCATACTGTTATCTGGCTGGATCTGGTTTATTGTTTTGATGGGTGGGGTTTCATTGAGAGTTTAAGGTCCTATACCTGGGACCTGAGTGACACCTAGGCTAGAGTGGTTCATGTTCTTTCCCATTCCATTTCGGTCTGGTGCGGGAATATGAAACACGGTTCAGATGTGGGTTTCTTCTTGAGAACTCTGTGCTACAGATTTCCTGTAGTGCTAGGGCTATCTGGGAAGCCTGCTAAGTCTAGATGACCTTTATTATGACCTTCAGAAACTGAGGTGAATTAGAGGAGGGTCTTTTATGGTTATTGTAAACACTGTACCTCCGGGTTAGAAGTGTTTACACTTCTCATAACTGATCCAAGTCTGAGGATCCTTGTTTTAGAACATCACCTGTGAGGGGCTTGGGGTGTTTACAGGTTTGCAGGAACCCTTGGCCATATCATACCCTGATACTTGTTTGATTAAGAATACTCCACTTTGGACAGTTCTTGTGATTTAACCCTGGACATGTGACTCTTTATTTGAGTCCCCCACCTTGGTTACTGGATTTCTGAACCTCCATCTGGACTTCTTAAACATACATGGACCTTTATATCAAGGCAGTAATCAGATTCAGCTTGATCACAAACCCTTGCATATCATTTTCATACTCATCATTGCATCATTTAACATTTGTTTATTTGTTTTGCAGGGTATCCATATTACATCTGGCTTGGTTTTGACCCCTTCATCTGCATATACCCCTGTTCATCAGTTATCTGCTTCAGCTATCTTCATCAGTTGCCTGCTTCAGCTACTTTTATCACCAGCCTCAGCCTATCAGTGGCTCATCTCCAGTATCAGTCTTTATCATCAGCATTTGTTTTCAGCTCTTCATCATCAGTCATGGCACCCAAGAAGAGCAACATTTCATACCATTTCTTTGAGCCTGTGCTGGCTGGCATCAGGAAGGTCCAGGCACTTATCACTCCAGACCACATCCCATTATTCAGAGAGCATTATGGAGGCATCCTTGATATGGTTATGGATCTGGATCCTTCTCAGAGGAGTTTGATCCACACTTGCCTACAGTTTTATGACCCTCCTTTGAGATGCTTCACTTTCCAGAACTTTCAGTTAGGACCTCTGCTGGAGGAGTTCTCATCATTGATTGGAGTACCTGTCAGGGGTGATATCCCCTTCAACCCAGAGATGACTTCTCCCAGCAATGGAGAAGTTGCAAAAGCACTGTACCTGGAGCCTATTTTGATTGAGCAGAACATGACAACAAAGGCAAGGATCCCTGGTTTGCACCTAGACTTCCTAACTTCTCAGGCCATCCTGAAGGCCTCTTTGGGAGAATGGAAGGCAGTTTGTGCATTCTTAGCCCTCAGTATATATGGGGTTATACTATTTGCAGATGAGCCCAAGTTTAAAAGCAAGAATGCCATTCATCAGAAGAATGCCATTCATCAGCAAGAATGCCATTCTCCCAGTACCCACCTTGTTGGGAGATTTCTATTATTCCATTCATCAGAGGAATGAAAAGCAGAGAGGAAAGTTGGTGAGATGTTGTGCTCCTCTATTCCACACTTGGTTGCTTAAACACTTACCCAAGACTGATGCCTTCCTGAATCCTCACCAACAGAAGAATTGGGCTAAGAGACTTATTGCTTTGACTTCAGATGACATCAGATGGTGCACCCAGAGCACCAAAGGCAGGGACATAATTACTAGCTGTGGGCAGTACCCCAATGTACCTCTAATAGGAGTGAAGGGTTGCATCAACTACAATCCTTTGCTGTTTAAGAGACAATTGGGCTATGCTTTGGTTCACCCTCCTAGAGTGCAAGACTTGGCTGAAACCCTGTATTGTGAGATAAAACCTAATCTAGCTGTTGTCAGACAAGCATCCTGGGCTTGGGACAACATACAGACCAAAGGGATGGCCATTCTTGGGAGATGCAATAATGTGGCTTCAGCTCAGTATTATGAATGGTCTCATGCTAGGGCTCAGATTTCTGGGATGCCTTTCACCATTGAGGATGCACCTGGACCATCTACAGTACCACCTCCAGCCACTGTCAGCCTGGAAGAATTTGAGAAGCTGAAGGAAAGGAATGAAAATCTGTCTCAAGCTCTGAAGAAGACCCTCTGGGAGAGGAGTGATGGTCGTCTAGACATTGAGAGGTTGGAGAAGCTTAAAGTGGAGCATCTGGCCAAGATTGGGAAAGCAGAAGACTACATCAAGAAATCAAGAGCTGGGGAGCAAATATTGAAGAATGCCTGCAAAGAGGCCCAGTTTCAGAAAGCTAGGACTGATCTCTATCTAGAGGAAAGTCAAGCTAGGTGGGTCAGGATCACTGAAGCTCGCACTCAAGAAGATAAGAGAACTCAGGCCAGAATTGAGCAGTTGGAGGCCAATGAGAAGAAGCAACAGGAAGCTTTGCTGGCAGCCCAGAAGGAAATTTCAGAATTGAAGCTTAGGGCTGGTTTGAAGAGGTCAAAGGACCAAGACAGACACAAGAAGCTGACCACTACTATTGCCACCAGGAACCTTCTTATCAGGAACATCACAGAGCATCCGGCTGGTCCTGTAACTGAAGCACTTTTGAAGGAGGTTAAGGAGGATGAGTTTGGCTTGGATATTTGACTACTTTGCTTGTTGTTATTTCCATTTGATGTACTTTTCTTTTATGTTGTATTTTGACCCCTCAGGGGCATATGTTGTAAAAATAGACTATGTATTATTCACCATTTGTAATGTATTTGTTAGTTTGTTTCATTAAGTCTCTTTCTCTCAAGCAACATCAAAACATCTTCCTCAGGGTCTGGAAAGGTCAAAACCAAGAGCCAAGCCGGATACTTTGGAAAATAAATAAGCATACTGCATTGCATACTGACTGTTGTTTTGTTTTGAAGGTTTGTCGTTACTTTACTTTGTTTCTAACTCTGTTGTGGTTCAGGAATTATTGCTCGCCGCCGGGTGTTCCCTCTCAACCGTCCGCACCGGTATCCTACTCGCAACAATCTTCCTGGTATCCAAATGGATCAAGTATAGCAAGATCTGACAGAGGTCAGGACTCAGATGGCTAATGAAAGGCTGGAGATGAGAAACCAAATGACCCAATTCATGGAAGTAATGAATGGCTTGGCTCAAAGCCAAGAAAGGTTGAGGGCATTGGTAGAAAGACAAACCCCGGAGGAACCTCCTCTGGGAACTGGAGGAACAAGTAACAATGAAAGGGGTCAGCCTCATGTTAATCCACCAGTATATGGGCCTCATCTGCATCCGGAAGTCAACATCCCGGGTAATGTGCAAGGAAATACTACTAGAGGAAGGATCTTACAGGAAGACCCCCAAGAAGAGCAGTTTACTGTAATGGGAGCTGGGGATGAAGTTTATGACAGAAGGTTTGATGAAATTGCTGAGAAATTGAGATCTCTGGAGTCTCAAAATTCCCTGGGCTTTGATGTCATGGATATGGGATTAGTGGATGGGGTAAGAATTCCCCACAAGTTTAAACCCCCGTGCTTCGAGAAGTACAATGGAACTTCCTGTCCACGAACTCACTTACAGTCTTTTCTGGGAAGACTTAAGGCATACACCATGGATGAAAAACTGTGGATGTTTTACTTTGAAGACAGTTTGATTGGGGCTTCAAGGGAGTGGTACTCTCACTTGACCAGAGCTACTATCAGGTGCTGGAAGGACCTAGCTGAGGCTTTCATCAGACAGTACCAATACAATCTGGACATGGCTCCTAACAGAACCCTCCTGATGGGAATGTCTCAATCCTCCAGAGAAAGCTTCAGGGAATATGCCCAGAGGTGGAGACAGCTTGCTGCTGCTGTCCAGCCACCCATGTCGGAAAGAGAAATGGCCGACATGTTTATGAACACTCTGCAAGGAACATATATTGATAGGCTAGCTGCCTTTTCTTCCACCAGCTTTGCTGACGTAGTTATAGCCGGGGAAAGAATTGAAAGCCTTCTAAAGATGGGTAAGATTTCTGATAATGGTGCAAGTTCGTCAAGTAATCCCAAGAAGCCTTTTGTGGGACCTAGAAGAACCGGTGAAACAAATGCCATTCATGCCAGCAGGGGCAGACCTCAATATGTCCACAGATCAGTAGCAGCTATCACCATTCCAGCTCAGATTCCTCAGCAACCAACATATCAACCACAACAACCACATTATCAGCAGCAAGTTCAGTATCCGCCACAGAGGACCTACAACAACAACAACAACAATCAACAACAAAGACCCTTTTAGCAGAGACCATCACAGGCAAATAGGGTGATTGACCCAATCTTTATGCCCTATGCTTCCTTATTGCCACAACTCCTGAAACTCAACCTGGTTGAGTTAAGGACATTGGCACCACCAGATCCCTCCAATCTTCCAAGAAATTATGATGTCAACACCAGATGTGCTTTCCACTCCAATGCACCTGGCCACAATACGGAAAAATGCAGGGCTTTACAGATGAAGGTACAAGATTTGGTGGATTCCAAAGCCCTCAACTTAACACCCCCTCCAAGTGTCACCAAGAATCCCATGCCCAATCATGGAGGGCCAAGAATTAATGCCATTGAGGAAGACAAGCCATCTTTCTTAATCACCAGTGTTGGGCAGATCCGGACACCTCTGGTCGAGATTAAAGCTCAGCTCCTGGAATGCCAGATGTTCCCCGGGTGTGAGCTCGGTTGTGGTTATTGCAACATTTCGGTCAACGGGTGTGATAACCTGAGAAGCGGCATAGATGGTCTTATCAAAAGTGGTATACTTCAAATCACAACAACGGCGCCTACAAATCCAGCAATCCCTTTGACAACAATTCCTAACTCTTCTACAACTGCAACAACAATCATTCCGACCAATTCATCAATATCATCAACAATGGCTCCATCCATCACTTCAGCAAACCAGATGTCAACAACCCTTTCTTCTACAACATCAGCACCCATTTATTCAGCAGAATCTTCTACAACGCCAACAGAAATTAATGAAGATATCTCGGCAGTCACCATTTACTACGACCCATCAAATGTTCCTCCAAACAACAACTTTCAACAAAAAACAGTGGCACCTCCTGCCAGGTCACCAGTCACCATTTACTACGACCCGCTCACCATTTTAGTACCTTCCTCTGCAGCAGTCAGTCCAGTTACCATCACGGTGCCTGGACCCGTTCCATATGAAAGCAGTAATGCCATACCTTGGCATTATGGCTCTGACCTCTACTGCAACGGGGAGAAAATCACTTTGGGTTCTTCAACCTCTTCTCCACAAATTGATAATGTTGGGGGAGGCGGAGGCTTCACCAGAAGTGGACGCCTTTTTACCTCACAAACTCAGAGACCTAATGCCGAAGCAGAAGCTGCTGCAAAAGCAAAAGGGAAGAGTGTGGTATCTGAAGAACCAACCATCAAAGAAACTCAGAAGACATCTTTTGAGCAAGATGTAGACGAGTTTATGAGGATTATAAAGAGAAGTGATTACAAGGTGGTGGATCAGCTTCACCAAACTCCCTCAAAGATCTCCATTTTATCCCTGTTAATGTGTTCTGAAGCTCACAGGAATGCATTATTGAAAGTCTTGCACGCAGCATACTTGCCAGAAGAGATCACTGTTAATCAGCTAGAAACTGTGGTGGCAAATGTCAACACCAGTCATGGACTGGGCTTTACCAATGCTGACTTAACAACTGAGGGACGTAACCACAACAAGGCTTTACACATCACTCTAGAATGCAAGGGTGCTGTTCTATCTCATGTATTGGTGGACACTGGGTCGTCGCTCAATGTCCTACCAAAGAAAGCCTTGGTGAAGCTGGAGTATGATGGCTTGGCACTGCGTCCAAGTAATTTAGTGGTGAGAGCATTTGATGGCTCTAAAAGATCAGTGCTAGGGGAGATTGATCTGCCTGTGATGATTGGCCCGCAGACTTTTAAAATTACCTTCTATGTGATGGACATTCAGTCGGCCTACAGCTGTTTGTTGGGTAGACCTTGGATCCATGCCGCTGGCGCTGTTACGTCTACCCTTCACCAGAAGCTGAAATTCGAGTGGGAAGGCCAGATCATCACCATCTGTGGCGAAGAGGACATCTTTGTTAGCCACTTGGCTACGTACAAATACATTGAGATGGATGGAGAAATCCATGAAACCATGAGCCAGGGATTTGAGGCCCTGAACATTAATGAAGCATCTGCTGTACTAGGAACCTCCATGACATCTTATCAACAAGCCAGGAAGGTTGTTGAAGAGGGTACTGCCCAAGGCTGGGGCAAGCTGCTACCTGTGGAAAAGAAGGAGGACAGATTTGGGTTGGGTTACAAACCAACTCAACAAGATCAATCAGAGGCTGCCAAGAAGCCCAACTTTGTCAGCGGGGGAATGCTCACCCCGGATGCAGTGAACAACTTGGAAGATGAGTCGGAAGATGAGCGCAACCTGGAGAGCTGGATACGTCCAAGGATCCCGGGGAGCCGTATCTCAAACTGGTCTTCCCAGGAAATTATAAGGGTTACTCCTGCAGAGTAATTATTATTTCCTGTATATTTTAAGCATGCATCAAGTCTTGCATCTTGCCCAAGATGTCAAGACTCATTTTGTGATCGGGCCATCTTGTAATTTTGTGCAAACAGATCAATCAATGAATATCGGACATCTTTTGCAAATGAGTCTTTTTCTTTTCCGCTCACTGTTTTTCATTTTTCTTTTTGTACAAAAATAAAATGGCAATGTTTTCCAAAATGATAACTTCATTTCACTTTTTCTAAACAAGATTAAAATCGATCACTAAAATGAACAATCTAAACCCTTGCAGAGAGTGCCTTTCAGACTGCACCGACAACAACACAGTTATGGCTTCGTATGACTTTGACAATCCAATCAATCAAGCTGATGAAGGGGTTGAAGAAGACTATGAGCTTCCTGAAGAGCTAGTCAGGTTGTTAAGGCAAGAGGAGAAGGTTATCACTCCTCATCAGGAGGAGGTTGAAATGGTTAATCTTGGTACGGAAGAAGACGTGAAAGAGGTTAAGATCGGGGCCTGCCTACAAGATTCGGTAAAAGAGCAACTGATTGATATGCTTCGGGAGTATGTGGATGTCTTCGCTTGGTCTTATCAGGATATGCCAGGGTTGGACACCGACATTGTCATGCACAAGCTGCCTTTAAGAGAAGACTGCCCGCTAGTAAAACAGAAGATGCGCCGTACTCGCCCAGATATGGCCATGAAGATTAAGGAAGAGGTACAAAAGCAATGGGACACCGGGTTCCTTGCTGTGACTAGCTATCCGCCGTGGGTTGCTAATATTGTACCTGTGCCCAATAAAGATGGCAAAGTGAGAATGTGTGTGGACTACCGGGATCTGAACAGAGCCAGCCCGAAAGATGACTTCCCTTTACCTCACATTGATGTATTGGTTGATAATACGGCTCAGTTCTCGGTATTCTCCTTCATGGATGGATTTTTAGGATATAATCAGATTAAAATGTCACCTGAAGACATGGAGAAGACAACTTTCATCACACCCTGGGGCACGTTCTGTTACAAGGTGATGCCATTCGGAATGAAGAATGTTGGTGCAACATATCAACGGGCTATGGTAACATTATTCCATGACATGATCCATAGAGAAATTGAATTTTATGTGGATGACATGATTGCCAAGTCCCTCACAGAAGAAGACCACCTGGTAAATCTGTTGAAGTTATTCAAGCGTCTGAGGAAGTACCAATTGAAGTTAAACCCCAACAAATGCACATTCGGGGTGCGATCCGGTAAGCTACTGGGATTTATTGTAAGTGAAAAAGGGATTGAAGTTGACCCTGACAAAGTTAAATCCATTCAAGAAATGCCTCCACCGAAGTCTGAAAAAGAAGTTCAAGGGTTTCTAGGTAGATTGAACTACATTTTGCGGTTCAATATCTCACCTTACTGCAACTTGTGAGCCTTTGTTCAAGTTGTTGAGAAAAGAACAAACGGTCAGGTGGAACGAAGACTGCCAAAGGGCTTTTGACAAAATCAAGGAATACTTACAAGAGCCTCCAATCCTTATGCCTCCAGTTGAAGGAAGACCTATAATCATGTACTTAACAGTATTAGAAGAGTCAATGGGGTGTGTGTTGGGCCAGCATGACGAGTCTGGTCGAAAAGAGTATGCAATATACTACCTAAGCAAAAAGTTTACCGACTGTGAACAACGTTATTCACTGCTCGAGAAAACTTGCTGTGCTTTAGCGTGGGCTGCTCGCCGACTAAGGCAGTATATGTTGACCCACACTACCTTGTTGATTTCAAAGATGGATCCGGTTAAGTACATTTTTGAGAAGCCAGCACTTACCGGACGGGTTGCAAGATGGCAAATGATCCTCACAGAATATGACATCCAATACACATCTCAGAAAGCCATCAAAGGCAGTGTATTGTCTGATTATCTTGCTGAGCAACCCATTGATGATTACCAGCCTATGAGATTTGACTTCCCTGACAAAGACATCATGTTCATAAAAACAAAAAATCATGAAGAGCCTGTTCACACTGAAGGGCCTGATCCAGAAGAAGAGTGGACTATGATGTTTGACGGGGCTGTTAATATGAATGGTCGTGGTGTTGGTGTGGTACTCATTACACCTAAAGGAGTAAATATGCCTTTCTCGGCAAAGCTCACCTTTAACTGCACTAACAACGAAGCTGAATACGAAGCTTGTATTATGGGTCTTGAGGAAGCCATTGACCTCAGGATCAAAACTTTGACTGTATTCGGAGATTCAGCTTTGGTAATCAATCAAACCAACGGCAAATGGTACACGCACCAGGATCATCTGATACCTTACAGGGATTATACAAGAAGGTTACTGACTTTCTTTACAACGGTCAAGCTTGAGTATATCCCTCGGGACGAGAATCAATTTGCAGATGCTCTGGCTACCATTTCATCCATGATCAAAGTTCAAGCTGCCAACTTTGTACCTCGGATTTCAGTGTCCAGACTTGACAGGCCAGCATATGTGTTCTCAGCAGATGTTGTCAAAGATGATAAGCCTTGGTTCTATGATATCAAATGCTTCTTGGAGGATCAAACATACCCACCTGGGGCATCTTCCAATGATAAGAAGACTTTGAGAAGGCTTGCTGGTAGTTTCTTCCTGAATACTGATGGTTCCCTGTACAAGAGAAACTTTGATATGGTACTTCTCAGATGTGTTGATAAGACAGAAGCAGGCTTGTTGATGCACGAAATGCACGAAGGATCCTTTGGTACCCATGCAGGAGGGCATGCAATGGCTAAAAAGTTGTTGAGATCAGGCTATTACTGGATCACAATGGATGCAGACTGTTGTGCCTATGCCAGAAAATGCCATAAATGCCAGATCTATGCGGATAAGGTGATGTGCCTCCAAATCCTCTGAACGTGATGTCTTCACCTTGGCCCTTTGCCATGTGGGGCATTGATATGATTGGCAAGATTGAACCGACTGCTTCAAATGGCCACAGATTCATCCTGGTTGCTATTGACTATTTTACCAAGTGGGTTGAAGCAGCTTCCTATGCAAATGTTACAAGGCAAGTGGTAGCCCGATTTCTGAAGAGAGATATCATCTGTCGATACGGAGTTCCCGAGCGAATCATTACTGATAATGGTTCCAATTTAAACAACAAAATGATGGCAGAACTGTGTCGGGACTTCCAAATCCAACACCACAATTCTTCTCCTTACAGGCCAAAGATGAATGGCGTTGTTGAGGCCGCTAACAAGAATATCAAGAAGATTGTGCAGAAGATGGTAGTCACCTACAAAGACTGGCATGAAATGCTACCATTTGCCTTGCATGGGTACCGTACGTCAATCAGAACATCCACTGGAGCAACGCCGTATCAGCTTGTGTATGGTATGGAGGCAGTCCTACCTGTTGAAGTTGAATTACCCTCCCTACGGGTACTAATGGATGTTAAACTGAACGAACCAGAGTGGGTCCGATCCCGATACGAACAACTAAGTCTGATTGAAGAGAAGAGATTAGCTGCAATCTGTCATGGGCAGCTGTATTAGAAAAGAATGAAGAAAGCCTTCGATCAGAAAGTCAGGCTCCGAGAATACCAAGTAGGAGATCTTGTGCTGAAAAGACTCCTCCCTCCTCATACAGACCACAGGGGCAAGTGGACTCCGAACTATGAAGGACCATTCGTAGTAAAGAAAGTCTTCTCTGGCGGAGCACTCATGAAGGACCATGGATGGTGAAGACTTCCCGTCCCCTGTGAATTCAGATGCAGTTAAAAAATACTTCGCATAAAAATGACCCGCTGGACATAAAAACAGAATGTAAGTCCAGGCAAAAATAGGGCATCCCGGCGAGTCAAAAACAGAATAAAAGACTCGGGAAAAAATAAGGGAAAATAAACAAAAAATGTACACCCGCTGAGTTGAAAAGCCGCATTGGACAGCTCAGGCAAGAATGGGTATCCCGGTGGATTGAAAACCTGAAAGGGCGATCCACGCAAAATAAGGGAATAAGCGAACAATTGCATTCTGAATTCGTCTGTATCACTTACAACTTGGTAAGCTTCGAAAGAATCAAGCGCCGATCAGAATCAGCCTTCTTCAAAAAGCAAGACGAGAAGAACGTCAAATGTCATATGAGTCATAGCAAAGGAAAGCTCCTTGAAGCGTCATCAACATTGCCAATACCTTTTATTTCTCAATTTGTAACAATCTCCTCATTTTAGGGGATTTGTTTCTTTGACTGTATCTTGCCAATTCAGGGCACTTGAATTAATAAAGTCAGATTTTCAGTCATGTTTCGTTTCGTACATTTTATTTTCATTTGCAAGAATGTCCGATGTCTTTAAGATACTGATTGCATAAATACAGATGTTTCTCTTCTAAAAAATACGTGCTTGCAGGAAATATACTCACTCCCAGGAGTGCCTAAACTCTTATGAGGGAATCTGGTAAAGGATACCCCGGGATTACTTGTGCGTTTCTCTGACTTTTCAGGATTGCAGGTATTCGAAGTACAACATAGGGCATGAAAGCTTCCTCCCAGCAAGCTGGCAAATCGTTATCTACTCAGTCTTAGCCCCGGAGGTGCTTTCTCCCCAGCTGAGTTGCCATTTGTTATTTCCTCCTCAGCCAAGTACAAAGGCCAGGGAACCATCTCCCCGCAGAGTTTCAGCCTTTATCCAGAAGAGCAACGCCTGGAGATCTCGCAACAGGGTGAAGAAAGCTTCTACAAACCCCAGCTGGGTCCCTCATTGCCAAAATAGGTCTATCAGTGACCTATATCCCCAAGCAAAGTCCCATATGTCAGATCTACCAATGATCTCGTCCCCAGCTGGGACGTCCACTCCAAACAGATCAGCCAGAGATCTTCGTTGCAATGGGATCCGAATCCCGAGTCGTTATCTTTGCATAATCATAGCATTCACATCATATTCTCCGCGCAGAGTGTAGCATTCTGTATAATATGGAGCATTACGGCAAAAATCAAACATATTGCATGATCATAAGCCATGTTCTGAATCAAACGCTTGTGAATACTGACAATCCGTCAACGATGTACAGAAAACTCCCCAAATTCCCCAGCAGAAAGCCAAGGCATTTGCCTTACACCCACAAATACAGATACACACTCCTTTTGGCACTCGTCCGTGTCATCATTCCCCAGTAAAGTCGCCCGAGCATTCTTTACAAGCGGATGCTTATATATTACAGATACTTCTTGACACCCGTCCGTGTCATATCCCCGGTAGAAAGCCAAAGCGCCCCCCTTTGCACTCACAGATACTTATACACAACTTCCTTGGAAAATCATACTTTGTTTATATTACACTTTTCTCCTTTTGACACTCGTCCGTGTCACTTTCCCCAACAAGTTAAACACTCATTTGTACACCACTCATACTTATTATTCCTGTTTTACTCATACAGATACTCGTTCGTATCTTGTATACACCACTTATATCCCCTCAGATTCGACACTCGTCCGTGTTCTTTGTTAACCAGTTGGTACTCGTCCGTATCATCATCTTCGAACATGCGTCAGCGTTTGTTTCTACCGATACTCGTCCGTATCGTAGTCTTAAGGATGCTCGTCCGCATCTTTAATCTGTACACCGTGTCAAACACTTGTGTCTTCTTGAATTTAGACACCCGTCTGTGTCTACTATTCCCCAGAAGAGTCCCCGCAGAACCAATACTCGTCCGTGTTCTTTGTTAACCAGTTGGTACTCGTCCGTATCATCATCTCAGAACATGTGTCAGCATTTGTTTCTACCTGATACTCGTCTGTATCATAGTCTTAAGGGTGTTCTTCCGCATCTTTAGTCTATTCACAATACCCAAACACTAATACCTCTCTTTCCTTGGATATAGACACTCGTCCGTGTTTGCTTTTCCCAGTAAATCCCAGTGAACTATTTCTTTTCTATCTGACATTCGTCCTATGTCACGATACCCCTTTCGGCAGCCGTACCCTGCCAGGTGATCGTCCTTCACCTTTGGATGACCGTCCCTCATCCTTTCCCTAGCGGAGTCTCCATTATTGGAACCCTTTTCTATCCGGCATTCGTCCTATGTCGTGTATTTCCAGCAGCCGTCCCCTGCTAGGTGATCGTCCTTCACCTCCTGATGATCGTCCTTCATCATTTTATCCGATGGTCGTCCCCATCATTGATCTTGTTATCTGACATTCGTCCTATGTCATGATAAACCCCGAGAGCAGCCGTACCCTGCTAGGTGATCGTCCTTCACCTCCTGATGATCGTCCTTCATCATTTTATCCGATGGTCGTCCCCGTCGTTGATTTTGTTATCTGGCATTCGTCCTATGTCATGATAAACCCTGAGAGCAGCCGTACCCTACTGGGTGATCGTCCTTCACCTCTTGATGATCGTCCTTCATCATTTTATCCGATGGCCGTCCCCATCGTCGACCTTTTTATCCAGCATTCGTCCTATGTCGCGATACTTTTGGCAACCATACCTTGCCCGGTGATCGTCCTTCACCTTAGATGACCGTCCCTCATCTTATCCCCAACAGAGCAGCCGTCCCCTGCTAGGTGATCGTCCTTCACCTTTGATGACCGTACCTCATCATTTTATTTCATTTACCTAATCCCCAGAGAATCTTATAGCTTTACCTGATGGCCGTCCCCATCATAATCTCTTTTATCCCCAGCTTGTCGGCCGTCCCCGTCATTGCTTTACTTCCCACATTATCCCCAGCTTGTCGGCCGTCCCCGTCATTGCTCCTCCCCCAGCAGTCGTTCTCTGCTCGACGGTCGTCCTCCGTCGCCCGCACTTTATATACATACTTTATTTTCCCTTACAATCTATATCCCTTTTCTTCTTCATTCTGTGAGTGCAAATTTTGGACTGTCTTTGGTATTCAACCACAAGTTATCTTGTTTGCCTGTTAAGCCGTTGCTTACATCCTGCACAGCTAACTCATGTTTGAATAGGGGAAGCTGTAAACACCCCAAATTTTCCCTCACCCATTCACACCATGGCTTGTGATCTTTTCATATGCATAAGTTCAATCATAGCATCTCATATTGCATTTTTGCTTCACTGCATTGGTTCAGAGTCATCTGCATCTAGGGTTTGTGATCTGAGCCATCCAAGGGCTATTTGAGCCACTCCAAAGGTCATCAATCACTTCAAAGGGGTCCATGTATGTTCAAGCATCATATTATATCCTCTCAAAGTCAAGAAAGTAAAAAATCACAAGAACTGAGAATGGCATGGAAGCAGAGCCAGGTTCAACTGCACAGATGACCTAGAATTAGGGTTTTGGTTTCAAAGGCCATAACTCCAAATTCTTTGGTCATTCTTGTTTCTATTGGTCTCTATATGGTATGGGGATCATGCATATCAATTTTCATGAAGAAATTCCATGGGGAAGGCATCTGATCAAGAGTTGACTTCTTGAGCAAGTCAGTGTGAAATCAGGGCATCTGAGGCCCCCAATGACCCAACCAAAGGGTGTTCTTCATCATTTTGAGTGTGTATGATCTTTATTTGATCATAGAAGGTGTTGGAAGTTCACAAAATTGAATAATTTCAAGCCATTTGCAAAGTTGCCTTTTTGGGAAAATGACTTGTAATGGAAACTTGCCATTTTGGGAAACTTTTTCAACCCTTGCTTTTTGATTCAAAAATGCCTCAAATGAGAAAACTTTGGTCATGAAAGTTATAGAATGGATCATGCCCTTTTCAAAAAGTACAAGAACTCATTCTAATTCATTTTGGATCAAAAGTTATGGCTTGTCAAAGTTGGGAAAAATCACATAATTTCAAGTTTTCTACCAAAGAGGCAAAGTTGCAAAATCCCTTGCCAAGGCAAAATGATACCTCAAAGTGACTTCAATGCATTACACAAACATAAACCAATGCCTAAAAGTCAGGCTGCATCAAAGGTTTGGCCATTTTCATGACTTGTGGATCAAGAAACTTCAAAAGGGCCCAAAGGTCATAAAGTTGCAAAACCTATGGTAAACCCTAATTCACTTGCTGCATTGCTTCTAATCAAATTCCATGGTTATCCCTAAACTCAGCTGAGCCAAGCCATGCCCCTATCACAGCCTCACACTTGCCCATACCTCAAGTACACCTAACTTGGACTTTTTTGCAAAAACCCCATACCAATCAGCCTGTGCCACACCAACTTCTCTGACCTCTCTAGTTGTGATAAGTGGACCAAATGCATCATAACACACCAGATACACAAGCCTGAAACACTCTCCAAGCCATAGTTCCAAGTTTATGCCTCTTATGCATTTTCATTCGAAACTCACTCCACGGGACACAAACACTAAAAACAAACTCCATAGAACATCTCAGCATACTCCCCTGATCATTTCCCTACCCTCATTCATCCCTGAAACCTCCTCAAACTGAAACACGATTTCTCTCCCTCACTGAACAGAACTCCATAAAACTCACAAATCAGCCACTTTCCAATCAAACTAAACCTCATAGCATCTTCAGGAGGTTCATTGGAGAAGCTTTGAAGCAAGGAAGCAGCCTGAAAGCTCCAAACTGAAAGCTTCACTTCAGGTAGCTTCGAAAATTATTTTTTCCAGAAACCTTGTTTTAAGTTACTAAAATGATCTACATGTTTCCCTGAATGCAATGAGCTTTGAATTTTTGAAAATGATGCAGAAATGACGATGTATAGCTTGTCTGAAACATTGCCCGTAAATTTGATTTTTATTTTTTCTTCATGATTCATGAAAAACAAATGAGTTTTGTTGTTGGATTTTTGTTTAGGATGTTTAGTTGAGTTGATCTGGAGATTTTGGCATGTTTTAGTGAGGTTTTAAGAGAGATAGGTTGAAGGTCTCGCCGGAGAAGACGACCGGAAGTCTTCTCCGGCCACCTGAGGGTCATTAAACCCTAATCTGTGTAATTAATCAACTTTGAATCTGGACCCTGGATCCTGTTGACTTCCATTGACTCCCGCGTGAATGAACGCACCAGATCTTCCATTAAACCCTAATTCAGTTTAATTAGGTTAATTAATTAGGTTTAAATTTGAATTTCCCAGAAGCAATCTCAACCGTTCATGAGCGCGCGCAGTCTTTCCCTCCCTCCTGAGTTTGAATGTTGGCCTTTGATTGCGTTGACTTCCCCCTTTTATTCATTTTAATTTCATTTCTTTTCTTTTCTTTTCTACATTTTATAAAAAATAGTAAAACACCTTTAAAAATTATGAAATTTTTTGTCAAGGCTTTCATTAATTTTTAAAACCCAAAAATATTTTTATTTTTATTTTTTGCATTTAAAATTATTTTTAAATCATTTAAATGATTATTTTTAATTAGTTAATGAAAATTAATTAATTAAAAATACATTTAGGTATTTAAAAATCACCAAAAAATTCTCATAGCATTTCAAAACATTTAGAAACATTGTCCAACTCTCAAACCAAATTTCCTTTTTGTTCTTAATGCCTTTTGATCATTTTCATTGGATTTAATTTCATTTCAAGGCAATATTTTGTTTCAAACTTCAAAAATTTGTTTCTGATTAACCATTGAGAGTTGGACAATGATTCTTTTTGCATTGCATCTTGCATAACATGTAGTTTATAGGATAAAATTGGTTTGATTTGATCTTGCATTTTCAATTTGTTTTGCATTTCTCTTGACAAGGTACCTTAAAACCCTAGCAATCTTAGGAAATTCATAACTTCCACTAGATTAAGAGTTGGATCCCCTCCTTTGGGCAGTGAGTTTGTATAGGTTTAGGGTATCTTTGATTGCATTTTCAAATTTTTATCATGTCATTTGTTTCTGGTTTTGGATTTTTGTTTTGCATAATGCATATAACCCTAATTTGTGCTTACCTTTGCATCCATTTTCCATTTGCTTGCATACCATGAATTGCCATGACATTTTGTGCATTAATTTGATTCATAATACATCTTAGGACATATTAGAATCATGTTTGACCATTGCATCTTGCATTTGCCATGTTATGTGTCCATTACATTTCATAACTTTTCATGTACTTCCATGGTTCAAAGCATGCCTCATTTGCATCTTTAGGTTTGTTTGATCAATCTCATACCTTGCCTCATGTTTGCATCATCTCTTAGCATCATTCACATCATGTAAGTGCTTCTGGTTTTGGTTTGCATCATCACATTTCATCTCATTTGCATTGCATTTCACTTTCTTATGCTAACATTTCAGGTGGTAAGTTGTTTGAGAAGTGAATTTGCCTTCACTTCTCACATTCTCTTTTCATCTCTTTCATACTTCCTTTTCTGAATTTTGTATGTGTATTAGAGTGAGCTTGCTCATTCATGTTCATCTTACCTTCTTTCTTCAAGCAACTTGTCTTCTTAAGTGAAGCAAGTTGTTTAGCTTCTCTTTGCTTCTTGCTCCTTTCATCTGCTTCCTTCCTGGTGGGTTCTTTGAAGATCTTTCTCTTAAGTCTCATAAACCCTAGGATCTCCAAGCATGATAACAATTAGGATTTGATTAGTCTCCCCATTTAGTTTTACCTTTGAGTCATCTTTGAGTCTTCTCTTCTCATCTCTTAATCAAGGACTAAACCCTAAAGGTTCTAAGGCTTTGTGATTAAGCTTATACCTGCATCCTTCTATTAGGATGGAGTGTATAACTTTAATCCTAAGTGTTAAATCCTTAATGTGTTTAAATCCTTTAATCAATCCATTTAATAATCATTAAGACATCAAGCTTGTAACTTGGGCCTTGCATTAGGGTTCTAATTCTTCCTTAATTGGTTGAGAAGGACTAACCCTAGTGTTAATGGATAAGTCCCCCTCAAGTTTGTCTTACAAACCATAAAATTAACTTCTTCATCTTATCATTAACTAAAATCCACTTAATAAAGGCTTTGTTTTGTCATGAGGTTAATCCCTAATCATGGATTAAGTTGAGGAGCTTTCCTCAGCTTAAATGTTCTCATCTATTATCCTTCTATTAGGATGGTGTAATGAGTCCATTCAATCCCTGATTATGGCTTAAACTCATTACTTAACACTAAACAAAAACAAAAAAAACATCTAAATAATCATAAGTAGGTTAATGATCTTAATCCTACATCAGGGTGATTAAGTGTGAGATGCTGACTTCACACTTAAGGTATTCTCATTACCCCTAATCAGAGGGAGGATGTGATGAGTTTACTAACCCATTGGTTTAGGCTTAAGCTCATTAACTTATGACAAATACCAAAAGGCAATAAAAGATTGAAAACACAGAAACAAATCCGGGATTCTTTTCTCATCTCATTCACTCATAAACGAGAACTTGCTTCTTCCGTCTAATGCAAGACAGTTTGCACCTGAGCCAGACAGGTCATACACTTGAGCATAGACAAGTAAGCAGTTCACAAGTCAATTCATCTTTCAGTCTCTTTGGGTCGAACTACGGTGTTCTGACTTCCTCATTGCACGAGAGGATACGTAGGCATAACTTAACAGTTATCGAACAAAAGTCTCTGTATATTCCCCCTTTTCCAGCATCATTCTTTAAGCCTCAAGGTCTTGAGCATTTCATTCTTATTCTTACACTGACATTTCACTTACACACTTCACATTTCTCTTACACTGACACTTGCATTCTTTCCAGCTTTGATACACAAATTGCACTGACACTACCCCTTTAAAACACAAATCTTTTAAGCGTGGATCCCGTCGAGTACGGCGGACAATTTGGGTGCTAATACCTTCCCAGGTTGTAACCAACCCCCTTTCTCAGTCTCTCTGGTTCGCAACCGTCTTATCCGTATCTTTCTAGGTCTATGCAGAATTACCTTTCCTCCGGGATAAAAATGCCTAGCTGGCGACTCTTGTCTTCTGAGTTCACCCCTGTGTGTTCTCTCCTCTTTCGCCGACCGTTCGCGTCTGTACCCCTCTTGACCCGAGGTGTCATTTGGTGGGAGCGAGAGCTAGTTGATATTATTACTATAGATGAGGTTGAAAATGAAGTTGTTCATGTCAATGAAAGTTGTAGATTGGATCATTCCCTTTTCAAAAAGTACAAGAACTTGATCTAATTCATCATAGAACTCAAGTTATGGCCTTGCAAAGTTGGGAAAATCACAAAATTTCACTTATGCACCAAAGAGGGAAACTTGCAAAACCATTTGCCAAGGCATTTTGTGACTTCAAACACACTTCTAACCATTACACAAACATAGTACATGACCTATAATTCATAATTGCCCAAAGAATTTTCAAGTTTCATGCCTTGATCATCAAGATTTCTAAAAGGGGGCAAAACTTCACATAATTGCAAAACACCCCATAACTTTATCCCCACATGCTGAATTGTTTCAAAAACAATTTCATAGCCTTCCTTGTTCTTTGTTGCGCACAACCATACCCAAATCCCAGCCTGCCACTTGCCCATACCTCAAGTACACCAACTCTTGACTTTATGCATTTTTCCCCATACCAATCAGCATAGCCCACAACAACTACCCTGACCTATCCCAGCATGTTATGTGGCCAAGAAGCAAGCCATTTCACATAAGTTTGGAAGCTAAAACCTCAGATTGCAAAACACACAAAAAATGACTCTAACTTGCAAAAGCTTTCGAAACTCTGCACTCAAGCCACAAACCTTAAAACAAACACCACAGAACAAACCATCCATCGAGAAATCACCCTCTTTAGAGATGAAGCCACTTCCTAATAATTTATTTGAATTTGTGCAGGAAGAGAAATCAATACAGGAACATAAGAAGGGAATTGGATGGACTTTGGTTGACACTTGTGATATTAGCCCATCCATGAGTATGCATATGATCTCAATTGAAGATGGAATAAAAGTAGCGAGGCAGCCTTTTAATCCTTTGATTCTTAAAGTTGTAGAAAAGGAGATCACTATCACGTGCACATTCAACACTTTTACTTATTGAAGATTCTTCTTTGATCTTGGAATAAATGGCGAAGGCACTAATAAAAACTCCAAGATTAAAGGATACTACCCAAAGCTACTCTATGAGATCCCCACTTTGGAAGAAGAGACTGTAGAAGAGTTCTCTTTAGGAAATGCTGCTTATGTGATCACTTATCCACCTTGACTATTCGGGTGTGTTCTTTCCTTTCTCTCCCTCTTATTTTATATTTATGTCGTTTCATTTAGGACAATGCTTGTTTTAAGTGTGGGGGAGGGAATAATTTATTTTCTTTGTTTTTGTTTTGTTTTTGTTTGTTTTGTTTTGTTTTAGAAACACTAGGCATTTTTTCCCAGAATTTTTGGGCTATAGATTGTTTTGAGGTTAGTTGTGGAGACGTGGGAAAAGTGCATAAGATCGATATCGTTTTAACACCTTAAGTCTTCTGAATATGAAATTATTTTGATTACTTGTTATGCCATAGCCTTGAGTTCTCATCCTTTAATAGCTCTTAAGTAGTTTATATAGTAGTCAGCACCATCTAAAAATCATACGCTAAGTAATTAAGCTGATGCAAATAAGTGAATAATCTTGCGCTTAAGAAGAAATCTGAATTGGAATCCGCCTTATAAGTTAGGTGACCCTCACCGGTCATTTAGCCTAACGGATGTGAAACCTTAAGAAAAAAAATTCTTGTTGTTACTAAAGTAACTTTAAAATATTGTCAAGAATGAATCATAATCACTAACGGGCTTATTTACCATGTGTATGAATAGATAATGGGCTTAATATGATTGCGCTAGAATGAAAGAGAGCAAAAGAGAGGATGATTAAGTTAGGCTTAGGCATAATAACATGATTCGAAATGGTTTGTATATGATGGAGGCTTATGATCGCACAATTGCGGATTTGTGTTCTTTCGATATCCTTAGTGTGTAAGATCAGTACCTATCGATGCTATCTTAATCGAAGAAGAGTTTGTAGCCTAAAATGAGTATCTGAATGATGTTGTGTTTCTTGAGTCTTGATTTTATTTTTCTCGGAGTGCAAAAGTTCAAGTGTGGGGGAATTTGATCAGTGCATTTTGGTGCAATTCCTACATGTTTACACTTAAGAATTTCTTTAGTTTTCTTTGTTTATTTTTATATTTTAATTTGTTTTTCTAATTTATTTTATTTTTGGCTTAATTTGATTTTCGTACATAATTTTCAGCTTTAATAGCTTTTACGGAAATGATCATAACCAGAGTTTCAGGAATCTGACTGAGGCGTTCTACCAATCGACGAAAAGCTAAGAGAGAGAGCTACAACTTTCGTGTTGGAGCCAAAGTCAGATTCAGAGTCATATTTTCCAGAATTTCGTTTGAAGCTGCTGCATTAGTTTTATTTAGTTCCGGGTCATTTAGAATTGGGTCTGCGTTATGTATTTGACCCAGTTGGGTTGTAAACGTTTTTTTTTAGGTTTTTCCATATAACCTTGAAGCCTCAAATGTTCAAGACACACTTTTTACGATTTTACTTTTTACTTTCGAATAGACGAATTATGGAGAACTAATTCCAAGGATTAATCTGCTGTAATCGGTTTTCGCCGATACTTTGAGGTTCTTATATTTTCCAATTAATCTATTTCCTTTCAATTCTGATCTTGATATCTTGTTTGCTTAATTCGATTTATATAAGGTTAGATTGATTTATTTTGATGATTGCATGTTCCTATACTTTAATCGCGTTTGTTTAATTCGCGTATGTTTATCGTGTTTGCTTAATTCACGATTGATATATTTCATCCGTTTGCTTAATTCAGAAATTAGGAATATTTATCATATAATATAAATTACGCTTGTTTGATTGTTATTATAATCGAAAAGGAAATAGAGTCCGCCTAGGAATTGAGAATTATTTGGGTCGATGATAAGTTGGGAAATCAAAACAACAGATTAACCGTTTCAGCTTATTTTGATAATCACTTAATTAAATTGTTTTATGTTAATCGAGAATCAAACCCCCTATTGTTCCAATTGGTTGGTTAATAACAATACAAGAATCCTTGTGAGACTATTCGAGTCATTGTCGCTATACTACGTTTTCAAAAATCACTCGTTTTTTATTCGCGCGCGACACGCGTTCATTGATGATGGTTGATGATTGTAGTTGCAACAACATTAGGTATAGCATTTTTTCGGCTTGGTTTTATTAAACATTATTATTGTTGAATCATTATGATAAAAAGCGTATTCCAGACAGGGAAACAACTTTGGTGGTGTCGTGCCGGAGTAGAGGCCCACACGGGATTTAATCAAGATTTAAGAGATATTTTCTGTCGAGAAGCATTCACCTATCAATATTTTATATTTTAGTTTGTTTAAAAAAATGCAGTAGTTTGAGGGCTAAACGAGTCCTACTGAAATTTGGTTAAATTTGAGGGCTAAATTAGTGTAATTGTATATTGCATAACATTAATGCTTTGCTGACATTTGATGGAATGAATACTTTTCTCTCAAGTATTTTCCTTTTCTGAATTATGATTTGGTTATGGTACTCTTGATTTTTTTATTGTATGTTTTGTCTATTTTTCATAAAATATTTCATATAATCATTATCATTGTCATTATTGATATGATTTTTCTTTCTATGGTTTTGAATCGATTGTGCACCGCCATATTAATGCTTACGATTTTCTTTATTTCAGAATCCAGACAATATGAAGAAGACTCAAGCAGAGGTAGCATGATGCAACGCCTTATTAAAAATTGACCAAATTCCTTGGAAATGCCATTGCTGGTTGAAGAAACCAACTCAGCTGCCAAATATTCATCATCCCCTACTGATTACCCTTCAAAGCATGCATATTGCGTTTACAATATAGGGTCATATGAAAGAGGATGCTGGGAAGATAATGCATACTGAAAATGGACAATTTCTCAGGTAGTGTTTCTTTGTCCCTTCATTTGGATTCCAGGGTGCTGCATAATTTATTTGTTATTGCATTAGCTTCTAACATTAGCTTATGTTTCACATATAAGATCTGCATCAATAATGTACCCATTCATAATTTCATTTTGTTATTTTCTGATATATTTTTAGATCTGTTATTTTCGGAAAAACTATCATGGTGTGTTTAGTTATTCTGAGTTTTCTTTCTAAATATTTTGATTGTAGGTGGTTCTCTCTTGGTTTTGATTTTATATTTGATGCATTTGTTAATTTATTTATGCTTCTTTCATTTGTGTTATAACTAAATATGCTTTTGTTTGAACTTTTCAGCTTTGTGAATTTATATGGTTGAGAACAGGTTCGGAAGATGGAAATAGAAATTGGGATGGATTTTGGTGGTTGTAAACACCCCAAATTTGCCCTCTCTTTTTCTCACACCTTGTCTTGTGGTCCTTCATATTGCATTGCATAAACATACCATCTCACACTGCATAGTTATTTCACTGCATAAGTTGCATAACTAGGGTTTGTGATCAGATGAATATTAGAAGTGGTTTGGGATATCTCAAAGGCCTTGAAGCATGCCAAGAGGGTCCATGAGTGTTCTATGATCATATTATACCTCCAAGGGTTCTTTGAAGTCAAGAAATCACAAGGGATTGCAGAGGTGTTCAGGCAGGCTAGGAGCTCCTACAAAGATGACCAGAAATTAGGGTTTTGGGTTTGAGGACTTTACACTAAAAATGTTTGGCCATTCTTGATTCTATTGATCTATATATGTTATAAGGAGCATGTGTATCAAATTTGAAGCAAAAATTCCTTGTGGAAGTCATCTGATCAAATGGTGACTTGTTGTGCAAGAAAAGTCAGAATCAGGGCATCTAAGGCCACCAACAAGGGTTCCAAAGGGTCATAATCATCAATTTAAGGTCCTATGATCTTTATTTGATATTAGGAAGGCTTAAAAGTTCACAATATTGAAGCATTTTGAGCCATTTGGAAACTTTCTAATTTTGGGCATGACTTGTAATGGAAACTTTCCATTTTTGGAAAGATCTTCAACCTCATCTTTCTTGATCAAAAAGGCTTCAAATGAAATTTCTTCAAACATGAAAGTTGTAGATTAGATCTTCCCATTTTCAAAAAGTACAAGAACTCATCTTGATTCATCCTAGAACTCAAGATATGGCAAGTCAAAGTTGGGAAAAATCTTGTAATTTTCAAGTTCATGTCAAAGAGGGAAATATGCAAAATGGATTTCTAAGCATTTGTTTGGCCTCTAATTTATGTCTACACATCATAACATTGATAAAAAAAACATTTCAAGACAAGAATTGAGCCTTGCATCACAAGTTTCCATGAACAATTTCTTCAAAATGCACAAAGTTGTAAAAATGCAAAACCTTTGAAATCTTTTGATCCAAGCCATACAACTCACATATTTTGATCCAAAGGCTCTCCTTGAAGCCAGCTGAGGCAGCCTAAGACCTCAAATCACTTCTGCCATGGCCCATGCTTCAAGTACACAAATTTTTGACTTTTTGGCCAATGGCACCATACCAATCCCACAGTGTATATCCACTCCTCTGACTGATCTCATTTGTTTATAACCCTAAGGATCATAAAACATAACATTTCAAGCCTTGAAAGAACACACACACTCAGATTGCAAAAAATACCTCAAAACTTCATCTCTTCGATTCTCTCAAACCAGCCATCAAACTTCCAAAATTCTTTCACCAATCAATCACATATCATCCATAGAACAAGAATCAACCATCAAAATGGCCTGAAACACATATCAAAAACACGATTTCTGCTACATCAGGACTGGACCTCAAAAACCAGCCACTTTTAAAGCATTCTAAGCACTCCACTAGCTTCAGGAGGTCCAAAGAAGTCACTTTGCACAAGAGGGAGGTCCTGAAAGCTCCAGTTTGAAGAACTTCAGCTCAGGTATTCATCAAGAACAAATTTTCCAGAACCTCTTTTTCTTGTTATAAAATGAGCATGTATTGTTGATCTGAAAGTTTGCCCGTGAAAATGTTTTTGATTCGATTTGCTTGATTCATGTAATTTAAATGATGTTTGATGGTTGGTTTTGATAGTATGATGCATGGGGAGTGTTTCTGGGCAGTTATTTTGGCTTGGGGTGACCTGAGGAAGATGTTAGGGCGGGGGCTGGCCGGAGAAGATGACCGGAGCTTATCTCCGGTCACCTGAAAGTCATTAAGGTTTAGGTCTCCAGATTGAACCATAACCATTGGATTGAGATTAGTTTAAGCAGCGTACGGCCCAGATCATGTCATTAACCCTAATTTCTAATTAATTAAGATAATTATAATTAAATTAGTCAGATTGAATGATAGCCCTTAGATCACGTGCGTAATGGAAATTTGAACCTAGGCCCTTAGATCAGCCTACCCCAAGTCAAGCTGACTAGCAATCCTTGCCCTTGATCCAGCCTCGAAGCAATCTGGGCCTCTCATTTCAATTACTTTTCATTTTCTTTTTATTTATTTCATTTTGTTTTCTCATATTTATTTAAAATAGCAAATCACTTTATTAAATTATGATCTTTTGCATTTTCATTTCAAATAATTTTCAGAAACCAAAAACATTTTTATTTTTAATTTTTGCATTAAAAATCTATTTTTAAATCATTTAATTGTATTATTTAATTAATTCATTCATTTTAATTAATTAAAAATACTTTTAGGTATTTAAAAATCACCAAAAAAATCATGAAGCAGTCTTACATATTTAGAGCAATTTACAAACTCATTTCACAATTTTCTTTTAGGGTTTGATCACATTTTGACAATTAACCATGAATTAGGGTTTCCAAATATCTTATTTTTCTAACCCTAACTTCAAAAATTCATTTCGGATCAACCAAGATGAGTTTGTGCCTGGTTCTTTTTGCATTCTTTCATACTTTGCATGTAGTATCTAGGTAATTGTTCATGAAGAGGTACCCAAAACCCTAGCCTAACTTAGAAAAACCATAACTTGACTTTGGTTTAGCTTCTGACTTCCATCTTTGGGGAGTGATCTTATGTGGGTTTAGAGTTCATTTGGTTGCAATTTCAATTTTTTATCATGTGTCTTGCTTCTGTTTTGATCATATGCATCTCATACTTTCTTAAAACCCTAATTTGCCATGTTCATTTGCATTCATCTTTGCATACCTTCATCATATGAACTTGTCATGACATCCCATGCCTTTTTATGTCATCTTAGATACCTTAGGACATGTGGGAACATTGGTTGATCATTGTTGCATCCATTTGGTATGTTTTGCATTTATTGCATCTTATGTATGTTCATGTGTTTTTATGCTTCTAACATGCTTGTTTTTGCATCCATCACTTGTATGATTATACATATGCATTGTATATGACTTTTCATCTCTCCATGACACATTTGCATCATGTATCCACTTCTGGTTGGCATCATTGCATCTTCATCTTTGCTTCATTGCATCTTGTTTCATTTTATGCATTCATACTAACCATTTCAGGGGCTTCAGGTAAGTTGTTTAGGATGTGGATTTGCCTCCACATCCAACCTCTTCTCATCTCTTCATTTGCATATTTATATGTCTTTGAGGTGAATTTGATTCACTTGTGCTCTCTTTTGCTCCTTTCTTTCTCTTAGGTTACTTAATTTCTTCAGGAAGTAAGTAACCTATTCTCCTTTCTCTTCTCTTTTCATCTGCTTCTTCTTCCTTGGTGGCCATATGAAGATCTTTCTCTAAGCCTCACAAACCATAGGAATATCCAAGCATGATAACTTTAGGGTTGTACATAGTCTCCCCTAGTTTTTACCTTTGAGTCTCCTTGAGTCTCTACTTCTCATCTTATAATCAAGGCTAAACAGTTAAAGTTTTGGGGCTTTGTATTAGGGTTATACCTGTATCCTTATCTTAGGATGGAGTGTATAACTTTAATACTCAGTGTTAAACCTTTAAGTTGTTTACACCTCCAAATAAAAACACCTAATAATCATTAAGACTTAAGCTAGTAACTTGGGCCTTATATTAGGGTTACATCTGTGCCTATTGGTTCAGAGGGACTAACCCTAATGTTCAATGGACAAGTCCCCCTCAGGTTTAGTCTTACAAACATAAAATCCATTTCTTAATCCCACCTTTAACTAAAATCCACTCTAATAAAGGCTTGTTATATAATGATTTTAATCCCTAACCATGGATTAAGTTGAGGAATCTTCCTCATCTTAAGTGTTCTTATCTATTATCCTTCTTTTAGGATGGTGTAATGAGTTCACTAATCCCTGATTAGAGATTAAACTTATTACTTAACACATAACAAAATCCAAAAACACTTAATAATCACAAGTAGGTTAATGATCTTAATCCTGCATCATTAGGGTAATTAAGTTGATATTTTCATTTCATACTTAAGTAGACTCATTATCCCTAATTAGGGGTGATATAATGAGTTTACGACCCTTTATTAAGGCTTAAGCTCATTATCTTATGCAAAACACCAAAAACAATAAAAAAACTGAAAACACAAAAACAAACAATAAACGTCTCCTCCGGGATTCTTTTCTCATCACATTCACTCTAAAAATGAGAACTCGCTTCTTCCATCTAATGCAAGACAGTTAGCACTCGAGCCAGACGAGTCACACGCTTGAGCATAGACAAACAATCAGTTCACAACAAAAGCATCTAAGTCTCTTTGAGTCGAACTACGGTGTTCTGACTTCCTCATTGCACGAGAGGATACGTAGGCATAACTTAACAGTTATCGAACAAAAGTCTCTTTTTCCCCCTCCTCTTTCCAGCTTTCTTTCCTCAACCTCGGTTTCGAGCACTCACTTTCTCCTTGCACTGACACTCTGTACATCCTTTCCTCCCTAGCCTTTTATGCACAGTTTAGCATATACACTATCCCCTTTTAAACACAATCAGGTAAGCGTGGATCCCGTCGAGTACAACGGACGATCTGGGTGCTAATACCTTCCCAGGTCGTAACCTACCCCCTTACTCAGTCTCGTTGGTTCGCAACCGTCTTATCCATATCTTTCTAGGTTTATACAGCATTACCTTTCCTTCGGGATAAAAATGCCTAGCTGGTGACTCTATTCAACCTCAAGCTCCAACATCGCCGACGGTTAACGTCTGCACCGGGACGAAAGTCCGGGGAGCGACAGTGGTCAGATTCGCATTTTGGATTCTCAGTACCAAAAGGTTTGACTGTCATAACAATAATAGGTTTGACTGTCTAATATGTGTTGAATCATAATATTCTTTCCTTCACCTTGACTTTCATTTCTGTTTTCTCTTTATTAATTGAAGATCTTTTAAGTTGTATTAATTGTCCTATGGGGAATCAGTGCCTACTATGGTTTTCAGTAAGGTAATGTAGGGTAAAGTCTGGTTTCTAGTGTGTGGAAATATTTTTGGAGCAGAGAATTCGATTGATTGTGGCAATTGGTTAATTTCCTGGTGGCGGTAGTAACGGTCTAGTGTAGTATGTTGAGTAGTAGTCCCACAGTGCTTTCCTTGGTGTTGTAAAGCTAATTGGTCGATATAGTGGTATGCATACTTCACATTTTCTCCTCCATGATAATATTGAATTACCAAGAGGTTAGATCTTGAACATATGTTTCTTCCATTTCTGCTGCAGAATATGACAAAATCCGAATTTTATTGTTTACTTTTCTGATATAACATCTGATGTAATGTAAATATTTTCTACGTGCAGATCTGCAACATTGACCCTATTACAAAGGGGTAAGGTTGTATTCTCTTTTATTAATTTTGTATTATTACATTCCCTTTTATTGATATTTTCCTCATTGTTGATTCCCATGTGAGGAACTGCCTGAAAAGGAATTAGATGTGAAACGAGAAGATTAGATATATTGCTAGATGATCAGTTCGTCTCAGGTCAGTGCTGGTTTTTATTTGTAATGAATTTTAATTGAAATGGAAGCAAGTGGAAATTAAATTTTAGTGATGTTTCTCTTGATTTTTTTATTCTATGTTTTGTCTATTTTTCATAAAATATTTCATATAATCATTATCGTTGTCATTTTTGATATGATTTTTCTTTCTATGGTTTTGAATCGATTGTGCACTGTCATCTTAATGCTTACGAATTTCTTTATTTCAGAATCCAGACAATATGAAGAAGACTCAATCAGAGGTAGCATGATGGAATGAGGTTCATCATTTGATGGTTCTCCATTTTTTTTATAGCAAAACTGATGTATTTTTTAGCAAAGCTGATGTATTTTTTAATTTTGTTCTAATAATTGAGATTTGAAATCATTTTGAATTAATAATAGTCAAACTCTTATCTGATATGTCATGTTTCGGGATATAGAAGAATTGTGTTTATTGAAATAAACTCTATTAGGGAGTGTGATCGAGGCAAAACTTTAAGACCCCCAAATAGAACATTGTGGCGCCTTTGGACCCCTGCAACATTGGAAGATGCAGTGGTATATTATGATTGCATTTTATTTACTTCCTTCCAATTTGTTGTCTGTTTGTAGCTTAAACCTCCTAATTTACAGGCTTCAAGTGTTCACCGTGTAGATGGCTCAATCCTCATAAATTCCAGGCTTTCAAGTTATGAACCATGTGTGACTTCAGGAGGTGTTAGATGATTGAGTGCCTATGGATTAAGGAGATGACCCGTGAGACCTGGAAGACGTGATTAGATCAAAGGAAACACATTCTAGCGCAGTTGTGCTTGAGACATATAGGGAGGAAGATGATAAGGCTCAGGAGAATCTATTGTACTGTGACAACATGGTGAGTGCACAACATGTTATGGATAGTCCAACTGCAACTTCTGAAGACATATCGTCTGAAGGTAAATATTTCCTTCCAGTCACAACATGTTTCATAATTTTTAAGGTTTTTTTTTGTTAATGGTATTAGTTATTGTAGTTTATGATTATTGGATGGAATAATGTCCAAAGGATATGTATAGATACTCATGTCCACCACATCTGAAATCGTCTTGGATGGGTTTCCACTGCATCTGCAATCGTCTTGGATGAGTTTCTAGATCAGGCACGATACAGGTTTGTTTAAAGTCGAGTCACAAAACTCTTCCGCTTCTCACTTTTACAGGTCCCAGTGGAATAATGTTTGCAATTGATTTTACACTTCTGTCATTATCGGTGGAAAATGTCTGGTATGTCATATTTACGAATTGATGCGTTTTAGGATTTTGTGATGCTGTTTAATTGGACTGGTGAGTTGAATTTTGGCAGAACAATCATTGAACATAATGCCTATTCATTATTACTGGTATTGGTGATGGAATAGAAATAAATGTTCTTCCTTTAAATTTTCATGCTTGAATTTCTTTAATATGTTTCTTTGACTGTTGATATTGATATGTTGATAGTCTCTTGCTGTTGTTGGACTTATATGACTCTGGTTATGGATGGTTCATGAAGGGTAGTGTATGAAAACCAGTTGTGAGTGTACATTAGGTAGTACAACTGATGTGAATGATGCATTGGTAATGTTTATTTTGAGTGTGAAGCATTGTTTACATGGGGCAGTGCAGCTCTGGCTTCCTGTACGATCAACCAAATACTTCCAAACAACAACTTTTTGGTTTACTTTGTGGTTGAGATAGGACTAACGTTATATATGATGCATTGTAAAGGAAATTTTAGGTGTACAGGTTGGTTTACATGGGGCAGTGCACCGTTGGGCTTTTGTAGGATCAAAAAGTGGTCCCAGATATAACATTTCACATTATTTGTTTAAACATTTATGTAATTTTGCATCTGATGCATCTTATTCTCACATCACTGATAAACTTGATCTTCATTGGTCGTTATTATTTTACCTCCCAATGGTGTGTCATTCATGAGATGTTTGTGTTACCTATATGACTGCAATGATGGTTTCTATTACCTGTATGCCTGCACTGATGGGGTATTTTTTGCTTAGATCTGAAATACTTCTATGTTTGATTTTAGGTGTATCAGGAATGGGGGAAACAAATTATGATGTTGACACTGTATCGGTTACTCAGTGTTAATGTTGTTTGCTTCTATTTTTTATAACAAGGCAATGATGACATATTTGAATTAAATCTATCGGATATTGGGTGAAGCGTTGTTTCATGGCAAGGTGATTACCTATCTATGAAAGTACATATGTTGTACTTTTGCATATGGTAGACGCAACCATTTGGAGCCTTTTCTCTCGGTTATCCGACAAAAGGTGAATATGAGCCTTATTTTATTAAAATATGTAGATTTTATGAATCTGAGCCTAATTTCTTTGTAGGCTTCAAACTATTTAAATTCAATAGCCTTCTTGATCTGACATGCCAGACGGTAACCAACATTAGTTTCATTAGTTTCATCATGAGGCTTCTATAAATTAAACCAGTTTAGTATACACTTTAAACTGTTTTTCCTGTTTTTGAATTAATGAATCCACTTGCGATGTTTGAGTTGTAACTTATAGTAGTAGATGTCACTTCCAAATAATTTCCCAAGGAGTCGCGGATCGAGTTCAGGTTCCTATGTATATCTTGAGACATATGGAATGATATGCAGTTAGTTACATATATCCTTCTGCAAATCAACATTCACAAGTTCATGTGATCAAAATTGGGGTAATGAGTAGGCTCATTGATGTTATTACTTTGCATATGATGCTTAACATTAATGAATTTGTGAATGTTGAATTGCAGAAGCAGATATGTAATCAAGGTTGTGGTAGTATGGGGCAGTGCAACTCTGGCTTCCTCTACGATCAACCAAATCCTTCCAAACAACAAATTTTTGGTTTACTTTGTGGTTGAGATAGGACTAACATTATAGATGATGCATTGGTAAAGGAAATTTTTGGTGTGCAGGTTGGTTTACATGGGGCAGTGCACCGTTGGGCTTTTGTAGGATCAGAAAGTGGTACCAAGTATAACCTTTCACATTTTTTTTCAACGTTTCTGTAATTTTTCATTTTATTTAAAGTTTGATTATTTGTGTTACTTTTGCTAAAATTTAATCAAATAGTTGTACACTTTGTTTAGGTCAGGAAACCATATACTATCACAAACTGACAGAGACGTGGACAACTGAGGAACATGAGAAGTTTCTTGTAGCTTTAAAGATGTAAGACCGGGGATGGCGAAATATCTAATGTATTAATAATTTGGAATTTTACATAATTTAGACAAGTACATAATAGAGAGTCTTATTGCTACACAGGTTGAATTTATGATTCAATGATATCATTCGGTCTGATTTTTTGGATTCTTTATTTTCACCACAAAACATGTTGCCACATTTGGATACAATGTTATCCTCTGGAAATGCGATTTTTTGATGGATTTTTTTATTGATATTTGTCGGTTTAAATTTTGAACATAAAGGTAATTCCCAACTTTGGTTTGCAGAGTAGTGCATTACAAAACTTAGGCCTCACTTTTGTTAACGCAAATGTCTTTCTGGATTCTTCTCGCAAGCACAACAAGAAGATTGAGAAGTGAATTAGATGGATTACATTGAGGGACAAGATACAGTTATAAAACTACTGAGAGTATTGTGAATATTTTAAAGTACCCAACTTCAGATAACTATAAGTAGCTAAATATTTCTTTATTTTTTTTCCACTTATATGATTTGTTTCTATTTATTTTCATATCCAACACAACCTGTTTGCGTGATTACTGGTATTCCTACCAAATAATATCCTCACTTTCATTTGTTTATTTGCTGATACCTGTTAGTATGTTCAATTAGCCATAATGTGCTTAATGTTATATTTTGTCTACTGAACTTCTATTTTTTCTTTTGTTGGTTGCGTATGTCATTCAGGCTCATCCACTATTTCACTTGATGGCAATACCCCAATAAAATGTTTCGTCTGGTGTTGTTGGTAGAGCAACCATTAGATCGTTGATTTTTCTTGCTCGAGCATGCACTTCGGCATTGGGAAACTTACGTTTGCACCAGGTGCGAGAATATTACTGTTATTGAATATTTAATAACCGTGTCTGTATACAGAAATATTTGCAGATTTCATGATTTCTTTCTTCTTTATCTTTGTTTTTATTTGCAGAATCTTATCTTTGCTGAAGAAGATATTTTAACTCTGGTCATTGGTGCAGTCTTTCTTCTCCCTGTTTGTTTGGAACATATAAACATTTAATTTCTAAATGTGGCTTCTCATTTTCCTTTTTGGGTTTGGTGCAGGGACTTTCTTTTGGATAATAAATGTTACACATTTGGATTAGCCTGATATGACAGGATACAGGTGGTATAAATGTGGCTTCTCATTTTCCTTTTTATTATTTTCCACGATCATTCATCACATTTCACATTGGTCTTGGTTCATAATTATATATTTTCCTATAGTGGCCAATTAATGAGTTCATTATATCAAAATTTATGTTTGAAACTTGAAGGTCATTTGCATTTATTATTTTACCACCCAATCTTAATGTGTTATACTTTCAATAAAATTAATTGTTTTATATTTTCATGGCTTGGAGAACATCAACAGACACAGACTCATGTTATATATACCTGTGTAATTCAACTCAAATGCAATCTCAAAATTCCTCACAACACAGATACCTATATGGCGTCAAATGATCTTCCGAAGGTGGTAGACGAATGTAAACACCCCAAATTTTCCCTCACCTTTTTCTCACACCTTGGCTTGTGATCTTTCATTTTTGTATGAGCATACCATCTCATATTGCATATTTGTTTCACTGCATAGTTCCATTTTCATCTGCATCTAGGGTTTGTGATCTGAGCAATCCAAGAAGTGATCTGAGCCATCCCAAAGGTCTTGAAGCTTGCAAAGAGGTTCCATGTTTCTTCCATGATCATAATATGCTCCCCAAAGTTCATGAAAGTCAAGAGATCACAAAGAATGGCAAAGGCATGGAAGCAGAGCTAGGGTTTTCCTGCAAAGATGACCAAAATTAGGGTTTTGGTTTCAGAGGCCTTAACTCCAAATTTTTTGGTCATTCTTGTTTATAATGTTCTTAATATGTTATAAGGATCATGTGTACCATGTTTGATGAAGAAATTCATTGTGGAAGTCATTTGATCATTGGGTAACTTCTTGAGCAAGTAAAGTCAAAATCAGGGCATCTAAGGCCCCCAACAAGGGTACCAAAGGGTCATCATCATCATTTTGAGTCTTTATGATCTTTATTTGATCTTAGAAGTGGTTGGGAGTTCACAAAGGTTAAGAATTTTGGGCCAATTGCAAACTTGCTATTTTTGGAAATGACTTGTAATGGAAACTTTCCATTACAACCTCCTCTTTCATGACCAAAAATGCTTCAAATGAAAAATTCTTGGACATGAAAGTTGTAGATTAAGTCTTTCCCTTTTCAAAAAGTACTAGAAAATGTCTTGATTCATCCTAGAACTCAAGAAATGGCCTTTCAAAGTTGGCAAAAATCCTATTATTTTCAAGTTCATGCCAAAGAGGATTTTTTGCAAATTCAAGTTTCAAGCCATTTCAAGCTGGTGGAAGTTCCTTCACTTCAGATGTTCCTTCCTCTTTATCTTTTTCATGACTAGTATCTTCCTCCTTCTCATTTTCAGCGGTTTCAGATTGATCAATTTCTGAAACAGCTTCTTTGAGTATGTCTTCTGTAGATACACCTGCATCATCAAAAGAGATACCTTTTCCGACAATTTTTGGGTAAGACTCATCAAAAGAAACATGGACAGATTCTTCAACAGAAAGTAAACGCCTATTATACACTCTATATGCTTTGCTTGATTGAGAGTATCCAAGAAAAATACCTTCATCAGCTTTGGCATCAAACTTCCCAAGATTTTCCTTACTGTTATTTAAAACAAAACACTTACAACCGAACACATGAAGATGAGACAAGTTTGGCTTTCTACCTTTTAAAATTTCATAAGGGGTTTTATTCAAAATAGGACGAATTAAAATCCTGTTCAGAACATAACAAGCTGTGCTAATTGCATCAGCCCAAAAATATTTTGGTAATCCACCCTCATTGAGCATTGTTCTTGCCAATTCTTCTAAAACTCGATTTTTGCACTCCACAACACCATTTTGTTATGGAGTTCGAGGAGCTGAAAAGTTGTGCTCAATGCCATACTTGTCACAATACTTATCAAAGAGATGGTTTTGAAATTCACCTCCATGATCGCTTCAGATTGTAACTATTTTAGAATTCATTTTGTTTTGGGACAGCTTTGCAAAACTTTTAAAAGCAGAAAAAGTTTCATCTTTGCTATGAAGGAATATAGTCCAAGTGAATCTAGAGTAGTCATCTACTATTACGAAACCATAATAGTTTCCACCTAAGCTCTTTGTCCTAGATGGTCCAAAGAGGTCCATATGGAGAAGCTCAAGGGGTCTTGAAGATGAAATTATGTTTTTAGATTTAAAGGAGACCCTTGTTTGTTTCCCCATTTGGAAAGCATCACATAGGTGGTCTTTTGAAAATTTTATTTTTGGAAGACCTACTACTAGATCCTTAGATACAACCTTATTAAGCAAATCGAAATTAACATGCGCTAAGCGTCTATGCCACAGCCATGAATCATCATTTAGGGCTACTAGACATTTAGTGCTTGTTAAAGATACACTAAAAAGATCAAGCATATATATGTTGTTTACTCTTACACCCTTAAACACAACATTATGTTCGGTATGTTCAATTTTGCAACAAGTTTTTGTGAAAGAAACTTTATAACCTTTGTCACATAATTGACTTATACTCAACAAATTGTGTTTAAGTCCCTCTACAAGATGGACATCAGAAATAGTAGTGGTAGAGGGATTACCTACACTACCTTTACCAAGTATAGCTCCTTTGTTATTGTCTCCATAAGTAACATACCCCTTCTTCTTTGCTTTGAAGTCAATAAAAAGTGATATGTCACCCGTCATGTGCCTTAAACACCCGCTGTCCAGAAACCATCTTCTTTCCACGGATGCAAGACACTCATCCTACAATATCAAAAGAGAGAGGTAGGTACCCAATTTTTATTGGGTCCAAGTGGGTAAGTGGTAACATGGTTGTCTTTAGGCTTCCATTGATAAATACCTTTAGGCACTAGAAATCTTCTAAATTTTCATTTTTCAATGGTATGGCCAGCATGACAACAATAATGACATACACTACGATAATGTTGTTGTTTATGATTGGTCCTTAAATCCTTTGGAACAAAAGAATATTTTGCATATGGAGGATTTAATGACTTTTTGAACAACCTAGTATCAATGGCATAAGTAATCTAAGGTTGCAAGGCTTTTTCCAATTTGACTTTAAGAGAAATAACCTCTTGTTGCCAAATGTGACAAGCTTCACAATGCCTTATTTTACTACAACCATCAATATCAATAGCTTTTGAATTTTCTGCAATGCTAGCTTTCAAGTACTCTAAATCTTTTTCCGCATGTTGTACTTTACCTTCCAAGTATGAAAAAAAAAAATTTATCGGAAGATAATCTTTTAAATGCTTCTATAGCTTCATTATGCAGTTTTTCAAAAGCTATTTTCAATTCAGAAAAGGACATAGAAGAGAAATTGTTATAGTAAGCTTGTTTTACCTTTTTATCCTCACTTTTCTTCTTGTGGTGGGACTGATTTTTGGTGTGAGCCATAAGACACAAATTTGCGGTTTCATCGCTATCACTTGAGCATTGTGTACTTGATGAATCACTATCACTTTCCCAAGCAATGTAAGCTCTTCTTTGCTTATTATACCTTTTTGGTGGAGCTTTTCCTTTATCCTTTTTCTTTAAAGGACAATCCGTTTTATAATGTCCGGACTTGCCACAATTAAAGCAAGACCCTCTTTCTCTATTCTTCTTAATCTCTTCCTGTTTTGAATCTATAGATTGTCTTCTAAACTTTATGAGATTTTTGTCTAAATGCTTGATTCCATTCTTTCGAATGAATCTATTATATCTCCTAACAAAAAGTCTCATTTCTTCGTCACCGGAGTCTTCGTCACTACTTGACTCATTGTTGCTTAGCTCTTTTTGTGAGGACTTTGAGTTAGAAGCCACAAGAGCTATAGGCCTCTTCTCACTCTCTTTGTCTTTATTCTTCTCCTTTCCCTTTTTACTTTTGTTCTCAAACTTTTCTAGACTTTCTAGCTCTTGCTGATGTTCCTCCAGCTTTCCAAACAAAGTAGTCATTGTGAGTGTCGTTAGATCGTTGGCTTCCTTGATAGCTGTTACTTTAGGTTGCCATTCCCTGCTAAGACATCTCAGAATTTTATTAGTAGCAATTTCATTGGAAACAGGTTTTCCAAGTGCATTCAAACGATTAATGAGATGAACAAATCTCTTTTGCATGTCGAGAATAGATTCTCCTTGTTTCATGCGAAAGAGTTCGAACTCTTGATTAAGTATGTTAATGCGGGACTGTTTTACTTCAGTTGTACCTTCATGTGCAATTTCTAAAGCGTCCCACATTTCTTTAGCTGTCGAGCAATGGGATACTCGATAATACTCATCTGCACTAAGGGCTGAAATTAGCATATTTCGAGCTCTCCAATCACTTGACCACTTTTTCTCATCTTTCTCATCCCAATCATCTTCTGGTTTAGGTACTATGGCACCTGCCTCATTCATCATGGTAATTTGAAAAGGACCATTTTGAATGGCAGTCCATACGCACCTATCCACAAAATTTATGTGAACTCGCATGCAGTCTTTCCAGTAGCCATAATTTTCACCATTGAAAACAGGAGCTCTATTATACGCCCCCTTTGGTTCAGAATCCATAACGTTACAGGCAGCCACAAAGCACCAGCGAACCGGTGCTCTGATACCACTTGTTAGACGATGTGGCTAGTGATCTAGAGGGGGGGGTGAATGGATCACCTCCTTGTTTACAAGGATTTAAAAGATTTTTCAGAGTTTTCAAAGATTAACGGAAACCACGGTCCCAAATATACTAGCGTCTATTCTGGACCAGCCACTAGAAGACCGGACATGTGATAACGTGCTGGATTTACAATTGAGATGATAAAAGGTTTAAACACACAAGCTATAAAAGTGTTGAATGCACCTATCACAAAAGTTATTTCCAATGAATCAAAAAACGATTAAAAACGTAAATAGAGATGGAGAAGGAATACAATACGCAGAGATTTGGTAAGGATGTTCCCCACGTTCGTCCTCGCGTGTGGGTACGTCTTCCTCTCAATTTCAAACCGAAATTGAGAACTTTTATATCAATATTGCTAAAATCGCCGTTTACAAGATTGCTATACAAACACCAGAAATCTATACACCTAGATCTTCCTATTGTATCAACCTTCACTTGATCTGAGCCAAATCAAGATTCCCTGCAAGTAATACAAACAATTCACCGGTTCCACGATCTATTTGCGAAATCTCCCAATTTCCAAACCTTACGCTGCGGCTGAATCTGTTTTGTAAACGTGACTAACAAACCCTCAAGAACACGCCCGTTCTTGAAGGAAAACTCAGCTGGTTTTTCCTTGAAACCTTCTTTCACACTTCAACTAAGCTGGATCTCCGATCGTACCACTGAACGTTATCTCATAAACCTTTAATTCACATAACAACACTAATTTCTTGTTAATGTTCTTGAATCAAGTTATTTGAGAAGATGATGAAGATGAATTTGATTCTAGGTTTCAATCCTGCTCAACATTGAATTGTCCACACTCAAAATTCCTTTTCTTGATGTGTTCTTCAATGATCCTTGACTTTTTTTGAATTCGTAAGCAATTCCCTGTGTCTCTTGTACTGCACTAACAGAAACAACAACATATACTATGCAGACTCTGTTAGAAGTAAAACAGAAAAATGAATCGATTCAAGATTCGAATGAATCGATACATAATGGTATTTAAACTGTTATGTATCAATGCATAATATCATGAATCGATACATACTGAACATATGAAGAAAAGAAGAGAAATGAACATACAATGAATCGATGCATGTTTGTATGTATCGATTCATAGAAGAAATTCCAGAATCATTCTTACAGCATGAATCGATGCATGATGGAATGAATCAATTCATTTTGCGAATTTCCTGAATTATTTCTACAGCATGAATCGATGCATGATGGAATGAATCGATTCATTTTGCGAATTTTTCAGAAATTCAAAGACATTATTTATTTAAAAAGAGACAAGTGATATAAAGACTAGCAATGCATACAAAGTGTCTTAATATAAAGCATATGATAAAAGCACAAACACCTAAAATTTATAATCATACAAAACTAAAGAGTTGCTCACAGTCTTTAATTACTTTATTTGTTTATGTTTACTAACCATTAATCAAGATTCAAAAAATATTTTTGTTTCCGTTTACTAACCTTTTTCAGGAAGAGGAACCATGTGAAAATGCCAAAAATAGCATTCATGCAGCTCGAGTAAATTTCATAGACAAAAGTCTAAGACTATCTGCAAATAATTCAAAATTATCAGATCGAGGATTTCCCAAGTTAATTGATTCATTCAAAGGATTTCCAAGGTTCATGTGTTCATTTCTTCGACGCACAAGGAGAATCGGGCCGAAACAACCAAGCAACCATGTTTGAATAAAAAATTCATATTTCAGCTTGGTTAACCGGTTAACCAAATGGTTAACCGGTTAACCAGTGCGAAATTTGAATTTTTTATTCAAATTCAGCACCCTTAGATCATTGATTTAATTGGAATATTCTAGATCCATTGGTTTCTGATTTCTCTGCAACACTTTGATCATTTCCTACCATAAACCCTCACTAATCACCACTCTTTTCCATTTCCCACCAAATCTTCAATTACCAAACCTAAATTCAAATTACCAAAGAAAGCTCCATTCCACCAAATTTCCATACCTAAGGCCTTTAAATAGAACCATAATTTCATTCATTCCACAAGCTTTTGATAGCCACAAAACCTCTTGCAAAATACTCCCCCAATACCAAAATTCTCAAAAGCTCACTTTCTTTCTTTTGAAGTTATCAAGAATTCACATTGAATTCTTAATTAACTTGGGCTAAACCTTCATCCTTTCATTCTTTTGTTCATCAATTTTAGTAGATCTAAGCTTTGAAGAAGTGATTTTGGTAATTCCTCTCACTCCATAAACCCATATTCACCATCCATATTCAAGATGTAGATCCTTGGTGCCTTTGTTTCTAGATCCTTTGGATCTTTATTTGTTGTTTGATTGCAGGGATTCCACTGTATTTTGGTTTTAAAATTCGTGCAAATTAAGATAATGATCATCCATTGTTTGAGAAAAGGTTTCAAAATGGATCATGCTGAATTTTCTGCATTTTTCTGCTACTGGCACAGTGTTAACTGGTTAACCAATTGGTTAACTGGTTAACCAGTTTTAAAACAGCGCAAATTATTCAAAATTTGCTTGCGTTAACCGGTTAGCCAATTGGTTAACCGGTTAACACAAGTCAAAATGGTGTTTTTGGCTTGTTTCAAGCCCTTTTTGGTTCCTCTTTCTTCTTCTTCTTCCTCCTTTTTATTTTTACCTTGGGAAGCATTTTTGGGAGTGATTTCTCCTTAATTTCAATGAACTTTGGGTGTAGATTAGAGTAGTTAATGTTCCTTAATTCAAAACTACCTTTAAGTGGATTATTCAATTCATTTAAGGTACTTTGCATTAGTGATACATTTTCATGCTTGAATCCACCAAGAAGAGTGATTGAACTTAAGGATGGAAGAATACCATAAGTGTGGCTCAATTTGGTATTCACCTTTAGTTTTGTGCGGTATCGCGTCCAGATAATGATTTACATATCGTTTATCTCGCATGCATTAGCGCTAAAATTATGCACCTTAATTGGTGGTGGTCGGCCTCATTTGTAGGGTAATTACTTCGTAAATTACTCGGCGATTGCTTAACATAGACCTAAATGTGTCCCGACTTCGGAATAAAAATCTAATTGGGTACTTGCACTTTCGTGGACCGGATCTCTTGTTGATCGCGTAACCCCAAAGTGGTTAATCATATTGCATTAAGAATCGAGACTTGTGAATTTTTGATGCGTAGGTGCTTTGGGTTTCCCAATCGCCTTTCAAATTTCATTGAATTCGGTTCGGTTTACCTTGATTAATCTCTATAGTGTGAGATGCTAATCGGATCCGGTTGCCTTCGATTTTGGCTACTCTTTCTTTCTTTGGTTGTGGTTGATTAAGTTCACCATACCATTATTATGTAAATATTATTATACTATTACTACTATTAATATTTAGATTCTTGCACTTTAATTTCTTTTGTTACTAACATTTAATTTTTGCACTTTTATTGCCTTTTATTCTATTTTGCTTTATTCATCCATATCATGTTTATTATTTGTTCTTATTATTTTAATTGTTGATTTTCGTTTCGTCCATTTGGACAAAAAAATAATAATAAAGGATTAAACCTCTAAAAAAAACTTGTGACTTTAATTTGTGGACTTTTGGTTACTATCCTTGGCATTGGAATGAAGATTTTTGGACTTAGATTTTAGGATCCCTTCCCCTTGCTTTGATCTTCATGAAGTTGGATTTAGCCTTTATTTGGCCATTTGCTAGCTTATAAGGATGGAACTCTTATGCTCATAATTTGGAATGTCATCAATTTTGGTTAGATATTTCTTCCCTTATCTTCTTATTTTCTTTTTTAGGATAGTCCCTTCATCTCCTCCCATTCTTTAATTTTCAAAACCTTCTCCCTTTTTCAAAGGATTCCTTCTTTTTAAATCATCACCTCTTTAACAAACCAAAACCTTGACTTTTATCAAGTGGCTTTTACCCTTTTTCTTTTCTTTTAAAACCAATGAATCTAATCATGTTGACCTTAATTCAAAAATTAAAAAGAATCAAACTCATTTAATTTGTTTTGTGCCTTTGTGCACTTTTGTTTATTTTTTTAAAAAAAATTGCCGATTATGAGTCATTATTCTTTAGTCGGATGCAAGCCTCTCAATCTCCATGGTTGTAGTTTGATGTAATTGAGTCTCTTGTCATTTGTGGGGGTTTAGTGGCATACTCGTTGATTTTATCCGAGTTGGCGCTCTCCCCATAATGATGTATGAGTCCATGCCTTCATTCTCATGGTAGATTTGTTTGGCTATCCACTTGAAGATGACAAATTCTCTTCACTTAATAAAATGAATCATAACCCACCATTTTCACTATTGGTACCACGAACTACAGGGTTTCAATCTCGCATTACACTTTGTGGGTACGTAGGCATGAGGTGGTAAACCTCTCCAAACACAAAAATATTAAAAAATAATTCTTTTCTCATCCCTCCACTCACATTTTACAAACCATTTTCAAACCAAAAGCAATAAATTTTTCAAAGGGCTCCCGTGGAGTACCACGGACATTTTGGGTGCGTAAAACCTTCCCATTTTGTAACTCATCCCTTTACCTATTTCTCTATTGTGTTTCTTTAGTTTTTTTGCTTTTAGATTCATTAGGATTTATTCGTTCTTTTTTCCTTTTCCTCTTGGAATAAAATAAAAGCGCGGTGGCGACTCTGTTTACTTCGAGTTAAGTTAACCAATAACTTACACTCATGTTTTTACCACTACACCATAATCCATAAATGTACTCTTAAGACATGGTTTAACATTTTGATTCCTGAATGAAATAAACATTTGCTCCCCTTTTAGTAATAATTTTCTGAATCCTTTTATTCTTAACGTTTCCTCTACACCCTATTACGTTGAATGAAAACAAAATCCATTTCGATTTGGATACTACCTCCTTTTGAATATCAAATTCTAACCTTTCTTTCTCTTCCATGTTTCTGATTATGACTTCAAAAAATTCATCATATTCCTCTCCCTTTATACCCATATTCCTTATAACTTCCACATTTTCCTTGGAACATCCTTAATACCTTTACGAATTTGAATATTACTCTGATTCACATCGGTATCACTAATTGAATCACAACATAGCACTGATCCACCAGAAAACCTAGAATTCAAATCTTCAATTGACGGGGATTTGGGTGAATAAGGGATTGTTGAACTCAATGGATTTTATCAAACTGGGTAAACATTACGAAATAAGAATGAGAAAAAGGAATTTTCAACTTTCCATAAATTTCATTTAATTTTTTTCTTACTGGGCTTACATTTTTCTTTTGCCACCTTCAGACCAATAAATAAAAATAAGGGCTCATTCTTTGCTAGTTGGGCCCAACTTATAAAACCCACTAAACTCAAAAACTTCCACATTGTCCATAGAACCATCCTCATTTATGGTCCCCAAATTAAGTTAAGGCACAAGCCTTAATGCTATAGATCAACATCCAATAGTGCAGTTTACTTGTTGCAATTTACAAGGGTATTTTCTTTATTCGTTTTAACAAATAACCTTTTCACACAAAACAACTTTTTTTGCATTGATAGTCTCCAATCTAACAACATCATTATTTTCCCTCGGATATCCATAAGATATCCCAATCCTTATAATCCCAATTCCTTGGAACCTACAACCTCGAATGCCGCATGATTAGACCCATCAAAATCATTCAAATTTTGTTCTCCGGCCTCTCCTTCCTCCAAATCACCGCAACCACCACCACCAGCTTCGTCGCTATCTCCTCTGCCACCCTGGTCTTCATCTAAATTGGATTAAAGTACCTCCTCATCTTTCTCATTCACTAATAATCTTTTTGGACCATGAAAATCCTTCATAAGTTTAATATTGTAAATATCATCATTTACTCCAACATTAAAACTCTCATTAAAAACTATAAAGTACTTTGTCTTTACCAAAAACCTGGCAATATCATAAAACTCCCTTTTTCCGTTACAGTGTCACTAGAATGTACTCCATTACACAGACATAGATTAATTTGAACATCTCGAGTCGCCACGCATGGAAATGGAGACCATAACATCGGATCCATGTGAGCCTCTGGTTATCAACATCCTGAGGAGACCAAGGATGGATATCTGAAAACCAATTTTAAACCTAAACTTTGTCTTCTTCAATAAAAGCAGCAACTACACCTTCTTCCATTTTTTTCAGAAGACACTTATTAGCACCCATTGGAATAACTTTGATTTGGAAGATCCATTTAAAATGTAATGCATCTTGTATATTATAACTTGATCCAGCAGAATAAACCACACTTACAAAAGCTTTTTCAAAATTTTCTACCTCTTTCTTATCAACTTTTATTTCAAGATGAGCAAAAGATGGTTATTTCTTCCATTGTAGAAAATCCTCTCTAAAATGTTTAGTTCTCCCACCCTGCATTCCTCTAGACCCAGTATTCTCCTTACCATACCAACCATTTGAGCATAAGATGTACTATTGTTCATTGGTTCCCACCTTCTATCACCATGATACCTTTTTTCTCTACCCCTATTGGCTTTTCCAAAATCATTATCAAAATGCAAAGGGGTACTCAACAACGGGGGTTTCTAATGATGTTCAAACCTAGACAGGTTGACAAGTATCTTCCTTCCAAGAATGCAGATATTGTCAAGCTTGATTCCCAAAAATCTTGCATCTTCAACATCCCTAAGGCGAACTAAACCAAAATGCTTTCCTAGTCTATTCTTTCTAGCTGGAATGAAAACTTCCTACACTAAACCAAAATCCTTAAAAACTTTGAACATATCCTTTGCCTCAACGTTGTTCGGAAAAACAGTGAAGAAAAAGATAGTGAGTGAAACCCTAGCCTCCCCATCCTTACCACTATCAGCTTTCCAAATAGAATTTCTCACAGACTTAAGATTTTTGGACTTGTTTTCCTAACTTCAATCCAATCTTCTTCCATATTGAAAACTAAAAACGAATACCTGCTAGATACAAACATAAGTTCAAGAGAAAGAACACAAAAAAGTTAAGGCACTTAGTCCTAAGACTAGGAATTTAAGCCGAAGACTTTGGTGGTGATCCAAAACTTGTGAAAACCCTAGTTGAGAAATGTGTTAGAAAATCCTTTAAATCGAATTGATTATACCGAGGCTATAATTGTGAACAAAATCACTTTCCTTAAAAGTATTTCAAGCACTCTCCAAAATGAGTTGGAACGCAAGAATACCCAGGATAATTCAACCTTTATTGAGTCTGCGCAAGATCGATGAAAACCAGATTATGTAGTGAAGAGTGTTTGGAATTTTGTATAAGAGAATATTTGGTTTGTAATCTGTTTTTTGAATTTCGGAATGAGGTATTTATAGGCATGCATGTGTTGTTTCACAAGGAGGTGACCCTTAATGAAACAATACCTTTAAACCAAAAGTTGTCATGTTTCCAACCATTACCTATTTTCATTCTGCAACAACAATTACATAGTGTTACTTCTCTTTCACTTTTCTTGTCATTTTGGAACACGCCAATTGAACATTTAATTCTCATAAATTATAACAATCCCTCACTTGTTCTAATAATGACAAAACCAATTCCAAAAAAGAGAAACAAAGAATGTTAATACACTTAAGTATCTTTCGATTTGAACTTAACCTTAGTAAGAATAACGCAAAGTGCAATCGGAATGTTAGGTAGCTATGCTTTGAACTGTTATCCAATCTGATTAGACTGGCATTACCATACACACACTCTTTAATGGTTCTTCACCTACATCTCTCGCCTAGCACTATTTATTGCCATGTGTTTTTCCTGTTTTCATGAATTTTGCATGAGAGGAACTCAAACTCTCACTTTGAGACGACACCATCTCAAAATTCACATAGGTGAAGTTCATATTGTATCATTTCCCATGAGACACATACCCTTGGTATTGAACTTCATTAAGAGTATAAATAAAAACTTAATCCTCATTTTAAAAGGTCAACATTATCACGAAATGTTCGACAAACATCCAAATCAACGACTTGTTGTTACCCATTGAATCTTGAGGTTAATGTTCTACTAACGTAAGATTGGATTGTCGCCGCTGTCAAAACTCTTACTTAAAGAGTTTCAACCAAATGCCTCTCGAGGTTGTTTTTACTATGTCTTTGGCTAGTGGCTTAATAAATAGATCAATAAAATTATAGCTTGATTGTCATGATTACATCCTTAATCAATTTTCTCACGAAAGAATGTCTAAGTCCTACTTGCTTAGAATTTCTGTTATACACTTTTGTATGCTTTAGTTAAAGTGGTTTGAATACCGCAAACACCTTTGAAACATTTTCTTTAGCCAATGGAACTTTCAACAGAAGATCCCTCAACCATTCAACGTTTTCACTAATGGAAGTATGAGCATCAAACTCTAATTCAATGGTCTAGAGAGTGATCCACATTTATTTCTTGCTATTCCAAGAAATTTCACCCCCAATAATATGCATATTCATCCAAATGTAGATTTATGATATTCAACACTTGATATCCATCTTTCATCTGCATATCCTTCTAATATGAAAAAATCTACCATAATGGAGACCAACATTTTTGCTTTTTGTAAGATATATGAAATTCCTAATGATGGCCTTCCAGTTCTCACCATTTGGAATGATAGTAAAATCTACTCATTTTACTAATTTTAAATGTTATGCCGTGTATAGTACATTGTATGCACTTGTATATTTCAATTGAGTCATATCTCTTCCATCATTCTCTTGAAGTTTCACACTAGGATCAAATGAAGTGGTCACTACCTTAAAGCGTAAGTGTTTGAAGTTATCAAACACTTTATCAATATAGTGTGTTTAACTAAGTTCGTAACCTCCACTATTTCGCTTTACTTTGATCCCTAAAGATGTGTCAACTAGTCCAAAATCGTTCATCATGAATATGGAATTTAGAAACTTCTTTGTTTCTAAAATTTCATTCATCTCGTTGCTAATGTATAAATCATATCATTCATCTTGAATGGGAAAATTAGAAACCTCTTTGTTTCTAAAATTTCATTCATCTCGTTGCTAATGATCAATCAAATAATCAATATGGGGACAAATGAAAATCATAATATTCTCACACAACTTTGTATACAAACACTTGTAACAAGAATCAGATAAAAAAAATGTTTTTTAGATAATCATGCATGATGATGTAAGAAGGTTTTAGATGAAGTGAGAGATGAAATTATGAGAAATTTAAAATAATATATAATAAATTGCAATGAGAACCTTATTTACTTGTATCAAATCTTCATTTTAATTTATATATTAAACCTTCTTAATCAACTTCATCATTGATGTGCATGATGCTTTTAGGTCTTTTCTTCTTTGATAATCTTTGTCTTCATCAAAATTGAACTAGATATAAGATGTATTCTTCACAATCTCCCCCTTTTTGATGATGACAGTCTCTTTTAATTCTTATTTTGATAATGGTTGAAAAGTCTCCCCTTAAATTGTGTGCCCCCTATTAATTGGTGAATCTTACAATGATAAAGTCAAACCTTTGATGTCATTGTTTCAGTGCTTGTTTTAGTCCATACAAGGATTTGACAGGCTTGCAGGTTATTACCTAAAAGCATATAACCTTTTGGTTTCTCCATGTAAATCTCCTCGCCGAGATCTCCATTTAGGAATGTTGTAAGGTCATGCAAATGACCCAATTCAAACGATACTCTATTTTTCATAGTGCCTGCTACTAGTGCATATATATTGAAATTATCAACACCTTCATTTTGTATAAAACCCTTGGCTATTAATGAATCATTATAGGTGTTTAGTGTATCATCACACTATGTTACTTTCTTCTAAACACCCACTTGCATCTAATAGGTCTTGATCCTTTAGGTAGATCAACAAGTTCTCAAGTATGGTTTCACATTTTTGAATCCATTTCGTCTTGGATAACATCCTTCCAAAAAGCAGAATCCTTTAAAGCAATTACTTCCTTGTAAGTCTTATGATTGTCTTCCACTTGAAGAATGGGAACCTTAAGAACAAAATTATCACTATTTCCTTCTACTAGATAAAGGAAATAAATCGATTATCCATTTATTTGGTCTTTGATCCTTAGTCTTTCAGACTCTCGTGCTTATTTAAGTTCGGGTTTTTTTTCAAAAATCCATGACGAATCTTCCTCACGAGATTCTTCATTAGGTTATTTTCCAACAATCCATGACGAATCTTCCTCATGAGATTTTTCATTAGTGACGAACTTTCGGTTTGTGGTTCAACAATCCGTGGAGAACCTTCCTCACGAAGTTCTTCATTTGTGGATATCTCGAAGTTCTTATCCTCCTTATCATTTTTCTTGGTGGTGGTTAGGCAAGAAACATAGAAATGCTAATACTTGTAACTTTATTTGAGATAGTATCAAAATCCCAAAATTCTTCCCTAAACATAATCTTATTCCTAGAAAACCATATAACCCAACAAATAATCAACCATAAGCCAAAAGCCTTTTTAACCTCAATCTTCTTCAAAGATAATTTATCAATCAATTTCTATGATGCCCAAGAATATTTCCAATATATATCTCATCTATACCAACCCAATTGCAAGCATACTTCCAAATCAAAACGGATTTAGAGCAATAAAACAACAAATATTCCACCGATTCATCATGAGAAAAACAAAATGGACATACCCATTCATGAATGTTGGTAATGACTCCTTGAAAAAAATATAAAAGATAATCTTTAACATTTAAAAGAATTAATATTTTTATATAAAATGATAATAGAATATTTATCGTTAACCTATTTTTTATTTTAAAATATAATAATATAGATAATATTTAAATAATTTATTTAATTATTCGAAATCCTCCAAATCTCTTCACCAATACAATTTTGTCATTCTCTAAATTAGGATGATATTTTTTTATTAATAAAATTAATTTTCTTAAAATCCTCTCCACATAAATTCCTATGTTCTTTTCATTCAATTCGCCTCCTTTTTTAATGCCATTCCCTCCATCTCCATTTAGAATTTCAAACAAAACTTCAAGGATTTGGATTGTTATATGGTGTCAATGTTTCTTGGATTCAAAATGTTTAATCCATTAACACTCTCAACATCCTCAGGATTCCCTACCACTTTCAATTCAAATATGTCACCTTTCTTTCGTACCTTAACTCTTTTCTAATAGCAATCAGAAATCATATCTTAAATTAAGAGAAAAAAATAAAAGTATGTATAAAAGTATTCGATAGCACAAAAATTGTGCACGGGTTACTTACCTAGCTAAAGCACAAGTCAAAAAATAAATTGAAAAACTAAAACATAAACAACAAGCAAGAAAAACACAAGCCAACCAATGCAACAACCTAATCTATGATAAAAAAAAATCAGATACAACATATTTCCTGAAAGAGAAAGCTTAGGGGAAGTAAACACAACGACTTACATAAAATTAAAATAGGGCATTTCATCATCCAACACACCCTTACATGGTAAGTTGTTTGAGCGGATACTGCTTCTAATCATTCATAGAAATGATAAAATCTGAAGAATGAACATGAACTCACTTCCACATTAAACTAATAAGAAAATACATTTCATTGACTTAACAACCTAAGATACATAGTTATAGAAAGATATGAAAATTAGATAAAACTTTCATAATATTACTCTATTACATGTGAGTATCTTAATGTGTGGGTCTTAACTTTATACATTTATCTATGGAATAATGGAATAGAAAATATAAGTATAAGAATTATTAATAAGTACCACATTATCTTGGAAGGAGGACACTTTGTTCTTACATCATCATCAACATTATTGTCCTTAAACCTATAACACATTTCCTCCAAATTCGAGAATTGATTCAATTTTTAATACTCTTTCTAATATAATATGTAATCATTATAAAATGCATGTATTTTTATATAGTTCATACCCATTAGATATAATATCTTCTTGGTGTCATTATAACGGTTCGAAATTGGGTGACCTTTTGGAACCATGTCATTCAAAAATTCGAGCAATTCCATGAAATTTTTATAGGTCCATCCAATTTTTGCCTTCACATTAGACAATATTAACACTGCTGGCAATCATATAAAATTTTATACCCCAAATATAACAACTCTTCTTGTTATTAGAAATAATAATTTATATTTTGACAAAATTGGTGACTAAGTTTATTTAGGGGTATTTTAATACTTTATCTTATCATCTTTTAAACTTGTAGGCTAAGTTTAGTTTGCTTATAAATAGAGTAGAAAAACACTTTTGTAATATATCTCTCTCCTTTAATACATTCCTTTTGTTCATCATTTTATTTTACCTTGTGTACCAACAATTGGTATCTAGAGCTCCGATTCAGATTCAGTGGGAAAAAACACCGGGAAACACAAGTGAAAAAGTGAGGCTTGTGTGATTGATTTTTGGTTCATGGATTCATGTTGAACCTTGAACAAAAAAATGATCAAAATCACATTGATTCTATGGGTTGGAAAACACTGTGTGGTGAGATTTGAGTGTATTGCATAAGGTAGAAGATGATGAACGAAAACGGAGGCATGAACACCAAGCTTCCAGTATTTGATGGAAAAATATGGAATCGTTGGATGATTCAGATGCGTGTTTTGTTCGGTGCTCAAGATGTTTTGGATCTTGTCACTGAAGGTTATGTTCTGGTAGCAGCAAATGCAACGGAGAAACAAAAGAATGCGCAGAAGGATATGAGGTAGAAAGATCAGAAAGCTCTATTCTACATCCATCAGTGTGTGGATGCAAATGTGTTTGAGAAGATTGCAGATTCTACGAAAACAAAGGCTGCGTGGGGCTCACTGGTCAGATGTTAAGGTGGTGATGTATCGGTGAAGAAGGTGAAGCTTCAGTCTTTATGAAATCAATATGAGAATCTCAACATGAAGAACAACGAGATGAAGGCTTATGGAGAAACTATTTCTGAACAAGTAATCATTGAGAAGGTATTGAGATATCTTACCCCTCAATTTGATTACATTGTGGTAGCAATAGAACATTCTAAAGATCTGAGCACCTTGAGGATTGAAGAGTTGCAAATCAGTTTAGAAACGCAAGAGTTGCGTCTAACTGAGAGAACTTCTGAAAGGAAAGTAGAGCAATAAGCTCTAAAAGTAGTTTCTGATAAGAGGCATCAGAATCACTCTTGGTCAGAAGTTAGGAGAAGATCTGATGGTGGTCAGAAGTCAGAAACCTCAACCTCTAATAGGAAAATGAATGCTCAAAAGGGAAAAGAGAAGTATGATAAGAAGAAGATTCAATGTTATTGTTGCAAGAAGTTTGGTCACTTTGCTAAAGATTGTTGGTCAAACAAAGAAAGGAAATCAGAAGAAGCTAATATAGTCAGAAGTTCTGATGATGAATCTGTGCTACTGATGGCTTATGAATCCGATGATATGAATTTGACAGACTGGTGGTATATGGACACTGGCTGCTCAAATCATCTTACTGGAAATAAGAAATTGCTAGTTGATTTTGACTATGAAAAGAGGAAAAATTGTAAGATCAGAATGCGCCTAAGAGGGGGGGGGGGGTGAATTAGGTTTTATCAAATTTTTTGATTCTTTTTCTTCGATGGATGGATTTTGCTTTTTACGGTTTAAAGAACAAAAATTGTAAAGCAGAAAAGTAAAGAAGACACGAAGGTTTATCCTGGTTCCCTTCACAATCCGAAGGTACATCCAGTCCCCTTTCAACACGAAAGAGATTTCCACTAGTTTCTTTAGAACAGTACAACCTATCACACCTTCAATGGTGAGGCCTACTTTCTAGCAAACTATACAAACAAGTGTGCAAGAACAATCCTCTTGCCACACTTACCCTTATGTCCAAACAATCCTTGGAACACAAGTCACAAATAGAAAGACACTTTCTATAATATTGTTTGAGTGAGAGTACAATGAATGGTATCAATAAAAATTGATCTTCTCCTATAATCAAGAATTCACTACTTAAGATTCAATACAAGTGTTCAAGATAATATGAAAATGATGAACTTATGAACACTTTTGAAAAATGAAAAGTATTTGAATTTAGTGATTTTGATTGTATGATAATATTTGAAAAATCTAGGAGGTGTTTATGAATTTGAAATTTTTAGAATTTATAGTAGTTGAAACACCTATTCAAAAAGGTATGAGAATTTAAAAATAAATTCTTTGAAAAGGTATAAAAAAATTATGAAATAAAATCATGAAAAGGTATAACACTTAATAAACATTTGAATTTGAAGAGAAACAATTTTTCAAAATTTCTATAGTGTTAACTGGTTAACCAAATAGGTTAATCGGTTAACCCCCAGAAACGTTACCACAGATTTCAAAAATTGCTACCGTTAACCGGTTAACCCATATGGTTAACCGGTTAACACTGTTAAAATACAAAAAAATATTTCTGTTTAAAGTGTTAAAACCAGTTCCAATTTTTTTCTTAAAATATGCACATGCATTAAAAATTATGATGAATATATTGAACACTTGTATATCATATTAAGAAGTAAATATTGATATACCTAAGCCTTGAGACAAGTCTTGAAAGTGTTGCACAAAAGCTTGATACGATCGGAAGCATTACATTGATGATGCATAGCCATGATCTTGATCGTTTGTTGTCATCTCGACTTTTTGCAATCTGGAATGAGCTTGGATAATGTTGTCGTCATCAAAAACAATGAGCTTGAAGTATGCTTCTACATTCTCCCCCTTTTTGATGATGATAACCGAGCAAATTTTGCGTACAAGCTTTGATCGATCAATGATGTTCTAGGCTTGTTTCTCCCCCTATGTCCAGCAACTCCCCCTATTTAAACAGAGGCAAAATTCTGCACAGAGAGATATTAGAAACCAAAGCTCTTCTCCCCCTTTGGCATTAGCAAAAAGGAAGAGAGGATCAAGCATAAACATGAAAAATACAACATAAAATTCAGCATGATGCAACTTAGTATGAAAGCATACACGAAAACACAAATATAACAAAAACATATTTGGATTAAAAACGGATAAGAGTACGAAAACATAACCGAAACGAAATCAAAATTGCCTAACAAACTTAGGACTTATAACAGAATTTTTAAAACTAAATAAACAACAAAAGCAACAAGACATGCATGTTCATTCCTCTTCCAACATATCATCACTTTCATCTTCACCATCTTCACTACCGGCTTCACTTTCATCTTCCTCTTCGGTTTGGTTGTGAGAACCGATAATTAATTTCCGAAGACTTTTGAGAGTGCGTTGGGTTTCACTGTGGTTTTGTTGAGCTTCTCGGTGATGTGTCATGATGGTGGTGTAAAGGAAGTCATTGGTTATGCCACCTTCGGGAATAGGAAAGGATAGAGCGGAGGAACCATCGGCATATTCATAAGAACCATCGTTGTGTAACATAATTCCGGTATTCTTCAAAATTTTAATCTCATTTATTTCATTCGACGTAGCCTTCATGGCGATAAAAGGTTCCCTACCAATAACCAAGTCGATTTGCTCAATGATCCGAGAAATGAGCCTAGCATACGGAAGTCTTGTCTTTAAAGAGAGTTGTTGCTTCAAGTGATACATCATAGTGAGCATCCAATTAATCTTTACCCTTTTCTTGATAGCAAACAACACTTGCATCTCCAAGTCGTTGATTTGAGAGTGGTTTGAATCCTTGGGCAGCAGCACATAGCAAATGATATAGTGTAACAACCGATCATCGACGGTCAAATTCTTCGCATAGCATAGAGTCCTTGAAGTGCGCTGTCCCGATGTCACAACATCCTTCGGAAAATGGCAGATTGAGTAATAATACTCCATTTTGTTGTAGCCGGACCAAATATCATCAATGTGATTCACGCCTTTGCGGAGAAACACACCGAAAAATGGAATGTTCAAGGATGCTGCCAAAGCACCTAAATCCTCCTTAATTTCACAATTTCTATCAAGAGTATGCAACTTATGTTTACCATGCCTATCCATGTTTAGAGAAAAGTTATGCATAAAGGATTGGACCAAATCCGGGTAAACTCTCCCGTTGTCAGCAACAAAATCAAGCATCCCTTGAAATTCTAGCAATGCAGGAAATTTAAAGGTTGGAGGTTTGAAGGATTTCAGAAGAACATATTTACCCTTAAGCAGTGGTCTGACTTTGACTTTGAAATCCAGCCTCCTCTTCTTGGTAGATTCCATTGTTTCTACAGTTGAAGCTTCTTCTGACACAGAAGCCGGTTCCTTTCCTTTCCTTTGGGGTGCCATGAATAATGATGAAGTTAGGGTTTATGGAGGAGATGATATTTTCGGATTTGATATTTGGTGAGTTGAATGTAGTTTGAAGAGTGTTATAAAGATGAAGAGATAATGGGTTTTAATGGGGGTTTAAGTTGTTGAAGGTTGGAAGAGGATGATAAATAGTGTTTATGGTAGTCAAAGAGTTGAAGAGTTTAAAACACGTGGAAGTGAATGAACCAAACATGCAATACATGTACTTGTAGAATATATTAAAACATAGTAAAACAAAGAAAACAAAAAAAATAAAAGAAAACAGAGTCTGAAACTTGCGCTGGAAATCCATGTTTTGGATGTGTTAACCGGTTAACGTAATAGGTTAACCGGTTAACGGTTAAAAAAATTGAATTTTTTGAAAAATCCAGCAGCATGTTTTAGACCAAAAATAATCATTTTTTCATAAAAAAAATCCATAAAGTGTTAGCACTCATCAAAACGCAACTTTCGATCAAAAAAGTTTTTGAAACCGATTATTTTCGGGTATACGAAAGTGAGAAAAACGAAAAACGGCGAAATAGGAGTGCTAGCATTTTATGACTAAAAAGTGAACAAACATACATAAAATGCAATAAAAACATACAATAAGCAATTTGAAAGTAAAGGTTAGATGTCACCTTCATTGAGAATACCAAGTTCTCGTTGAATCTTGTAAAATTGCTCTTTAGCCAACGATTTAGTGAATATATCGGCGAGTTAATTGTGTGTATCCATGAATGTAACATCGACATCTCCACTTAGAACATGATCTCGAAGGAAGTGGTGTCGGATATCAATGTGCTTTGTTCTTGAATGCATGACCGGGTTTTTCGGGATATTGATGGCACTTGTGTTGTCACACCGGAGAGGGATACAACCGAGATCTATACCAAAATCGAGAAGTTGTTGTTTAAGCCACAAGATTTGAGCACAACAAATTCCTGCTGCGATGTATTCCGCTTCGGCCGTGCTAAGTGCAACGCATGCTTGCTTCTTACATGCCCACAACACTAGTGCATTCCCGAGGATGTGACAAGTACCACTTGTACTTTTTCTATCGGTCTTACATCCTGCATAATCAGCGTCAGAATAACCAATTAAAGAACAAGTACTACCTTTAGGATACCATAATCCGACGTGTGTCGTTCCTTTGAGATACTTCATGATCCTCTTTACGGCAGTGAGATGTGATTCCTTCGGATTAGCTTGAAAGCGGGCACAGAAACAAACACTAAACATAATGTTAGGACGGCTTGCCGTCAAATATAAAAGTGAACCGATCATACCTCGATACTTTGTAATATCTATTGAAGTTCCGGAAAGATCTTGATCAACATACGTTCCGGATCCCATTGGAGTAGACATTTCTTTGCAATTGTCCATATCAAATCTTTTCAATAATTCCTTGCAATACTTGGATTGGTTGATAAAGATGCCATCCTTTGTTTGCTTGATTTGTAAACCAAGGAAGTAGTTCATCTTTCCCATCATGGACATCTCGAATTCGCCTTGCATCATAAGAGAGAATTCTTCGCAAAGATCTTTGTTCGTTGAACCGAAGATGATGTCGTCGACATAGACTTGAACAAGTAAGGTGTTGCCCTTGAGATTCTTGATGAACAAAGTCTTGTCAACCTTTCCTTTCGTAAAACCTTTCTCACATAGGAAGTTGCTAAGGCGATCATACCAAGCCCTTGGTGCTTGATTTAAGCCATAAAGAGCCTTCTTCAACTTGTAGACATGAGAGGGATTCTTGAAGTCTTCAAAACCCGGAGGTTGTTTGACGTAGACTTCTTTATTGATGTAACTGTTTAGGAAAGCGCGTTTGACATCCATCTGGTACAACTGAAAATTCATAGAACAAGTGTAAGCAAGTAATTATCTAATTGCTTCTAACCTTGCTACCGGAGCGAATGTTTCATCAAAGTCGATTCCTTCTTCTTGGTTGTAGCCTTGTGCGACCAATCTTGATTTGTTGCGAACTATGATCCCATTCTCGTCAAGTTTGTTCTTGAACACCCATCTTGTGCCTATGATACGTTTGTTTACCTCTGAAGCTTTTTTTTCTTGATGGACCGAAAATATCCATATGTAACAATTGTAGTGGTCTTGAAGTAGATATCACTTTCTTCGTCTTGAAAGATGTTTTGGTTTGCTTCCCCTTTTGACATGCGTCACAAAGCTTATCCTTGATAAACTTCATCTTCGGAAGACCAACAACAAGATCATGCTTTAATAATTTGTTCAAATGCTCCATGTGAATGTGAGCAATCCTCTTATGCCAAAGCCATGCCTTGTTATTGTTTGCCATTAAGCACTTCACCTTCAAGAGAGAGTCATAAAAAGAAATCATAAAAATGTTATTAAATCGTTTACCTTTTAGCAAGAGTTCATGAGTGACTTCGTGTTCTATCAAGCATTCCTCCTTTTTGAAGTTGATTCGGAACCCTTTGTCACACAAATGACTTATGCTAAGAAGGTTGTGTTTAAGGCCTTCCACATAAAGGACGTCTTCGATGATTGTATGAGGAGATGCACCAATGGTTCCAACTCCAAGAATTCTTCCTTTATTATCATCACCGTAAGTAACGTATCCTTTGGCCTTAAGTGTTAGACTTGAAAATTTGTTGATATCGCCCGTCATATGATTTGAACAACCGCTATCGAGATACCATTGTGTAGAAGTTATTTTCAAGCATACCAACAAAACAAAGTCAAGTATTATTAGGTACCCAAATTGATAGTTAGTACCCTTTTCAACCCACACATAATGCCCTTTAGCAACACCAATGTTGCGCACATAGCAAGCATTAGATGTATGGCCTTTGATTCCACAATAAAAACAAGTAGGTTGAAATTGACTTTTAAATCTAGGAACATATTTTTGTTTCTTAATGATCCTTTTCTTTTTAGGACTTTGATGCATAGTTTTAGAATTGTTAGTCTTTTCTTTAATAATTTGTTCACTAGCCTTTACGAAAACGGTTTCACTTGTGCTTGGTTTGGAAAACTTAGAATATCCTAAGCCACTTTTATCATTTGTATATCTTTGGTGCCTAAGAATTTCCTCCAAGCCAATTTTTCCTTTTTCATATCTTTCTAAAACTCTTTTGAGTTGAACAATTTGAAAAGACAATGACTCACAATTTTTACATGCAAGGCTTTGTTTTTCATCCATTATCTTTTGTTTTTCATTTTCAATTTACTTTTCAAAAGATGCATTTTGTTCTTCTAAAGATAATATTTTTTTCTTTTGGGATGAAATATTTTTGTACAAAGTCTTGCATTCTTTTAGAAGTTCATCTATGACTTCTTGTGCATCATTTTCATAAATTGAAAAGTTGCTACTAACCTCGTCATTTTCTTCATCGGAGTGATGTGACGCCATTAACGCCATATTTGCACATTCATCGCTTTCCGAATCCGATGAGGAACTAACTTCATTGTCATCCCACGCGACATAAGCCTTTTTATTTTTGAAGTCCTTCTTGCCTTTGAATCCTCCTTTCTTCGCAAGTCTTAGACAATCTGGTTTTATGTGACCTTGCTTTCCACATTCATAGCATGTAACTTCTTGATTCGATGTGGATGTATCCTTCTTCCTGAAATGTTTATTCTTTTTAGGAAAAGAATAATTATTATTTTTGTTAAAAAACTTACCAAGCTTCTTAACAAGAAGCATGAAGTTCTCATCTTCGGAGATCTCGTCATCTTTGTCATCCTTCGTGTCAATCTTCAAAGCAATTCCTTTGGACTTTTTCTCTTGACTTTCGTGCTTCTCGAGCCTTCCAAGTTCCAATTCGTGCTCTTGAAGTTTGCCGAATAGAGATGCGGACGTCATTGTTGAGAGACTCTTCTTCTCCGAAATCGCGGTCACCTTCGGTTGCCATTCCCTTGTCAAAGACCTTAGAACTTTCAAGTTGAGATCGCCGTTGGTGAAGGTCTTTCCGAGTGCAATCAAGTGGTTGGTTAGATGAACAAATCTTTTTTGTAAAGCCACAATAGATTCTCCGGGCTGCATGCAGAACATTTCATATTCTTGACTCAACGTGTTAAGCCTTGATTTTTTAACTTCTGTTGTTCCTTCATGTGTTTCTACCAAAGTATCCCAAATCTCCTTCGCCGATTTGCATTGTGATACACGAAAAAATTCTTCCATACTAAGAGCGCTTTGAAGTATGTTGATTGCCTTCTTCTCATTTAGGATCTTCTTTTTATCATCTTCATCATACATATTCTTCAATTTTGTGGTTCCAACGCCGTTGATCACATTAATAGGATTATGCGGACCTTCTTCGATTGCTTCCCATATGCCTTCTCCTTGGGCTTCAAGGTGTGCCCTTATTCTAATTTTCCAGAAATCGAAGTATTCGCCGGAGAAGAGCGGAGGCTTATTGCTACTTCCACCATCTTTGAAAACAGGATTCGAGTTTGCGGAAGCCATAGGATCTTGTAGGAACAGGTTACCTGAACCTGCTCTGATTCCAATTGTAAGATCAGAATGCGCCTAAGAGGGGGGGGGGGGGGTGAATTAGGTGTTATCAAATTTTTCGATTCTTTTTCTTCGATGGATGGATTTTGCTTTTTACGGTTTAAAGAACAAAAATTGTAAAGTAGAAAAGTAAAGAAGACACGGAGGTTTATCATGGTTCCCTTCACAATCCGAAGGTACATCTAGTCCTCTTTCAACACGAAAGAGATTTCCACTAGTTTCTTTAGAACAGTACAACCTATCACACCTTCAATGGTGAGGCCTACTTTCTAGCAAACTATACAAACAAGTGTGCAAGAACAATCCTCTTGCCACACTTGCCCTTATGTCCAAACAATCCTTGGAACACAAGTCACAAATAGAAAGACACTTTCTATAATATTGTTTGAGTGAGAGTACAATGAATGGTATCAATAAAAATTGATCTTCTCCTATAATCAAGAATTCACTACTTAAGATTCAATACAAGTGTTCAAGATAATATGAAAATGATGAACTTATGAACACTTTTGAAAAATGAAAAGTATTTGAATTTAGTGATTTTGATTGTATGATAATATTTGAAAAATCTAGGAGGTGTTTATGAATTTGAAATTTTTAGAATTTATAGTAGTTGAAACACCTTTTCAAAAAGGTATGAGAATTTAAAAATAAATTCTTTGAAAAGGTATAAAAAACTTATGAAATAAAATCATGAAAAGGTATAACACTTAATAAACATTTGAATTTGAAGAGAAACAATTTTTCAAAATTTCTACAGTGTTAACCGGTTAACCAAATAGATTAATCGGTTAACCCCCAGAAACGTTACCACAGATTTGAAAAATTGCTAACGTTAACCGGTTAACCCATATGGTTAACCGGTTAACACTGTTAAAATACAGAAAAATATTTCTGTTTAAAGTGTTAAAACCAGTTCCAATTCTTTTCTAAAAATATGCACATGCATTAAAAATTATGATGAATATATTGAAAACTTGTATATCATATTAAGAAGTAAATATTGATATACCTAAGCCTTGAGACAAGTCTTGAAAGTGTTGCACAAAATCTTGATACGATCGGAAGCATTCCATTAATGATGCATAGCCATGATCTTGATCGTTTGTTGTCATCTCGACTTTTTGCAATCTGGAATGAGCTTGGATAATGTTGACGTCATCAAAAACAATGAGCTTGAAGTATGCTTCTACAAAAATATCAGATATTCTAATGAAAAATATCTTAACGCTAAAGGTATGGAAAATGTCAGAGTTATTTTGAACAATGGGAAAAAAGCATTGATTCAGAAAGTGTGGTATGTACCTGGCATAAGAAGCAATCTGATAAGTGTGGGGCAACTAATTGAGAAAGGTTTTTCAATTACCATGAAAGACAATCTTATAAAGCTGTATGAATATAATCAGATGTTGATTATGGAGTCAGAATAGGGAAGAAACAGAACATTCAAAGTGAATGTCAGAACTGCAGACTCAGAATGTATTAGTGCAACAAGTGTTGTGGAGGAAAGTGAGTAGTGGCACATAAGATTTGGTCATCTGAATTTCAGAAGTTTAGGGCATATGAATTCAAAGAATTTGGTATATGCAATTCCTACAATCAAGAAGCCTAAAATGTCATGTAGAGTATGAGTGGAAGGAAAGCAACCAAGATTGCCATTTGCATCAGAAGTAGCTCCAAGAGCGAAACATGCCTTAGGAGTAGTACATTCTGATGTGTGTAGTCCATTTCCTGTAGCATCAATTAGAGAGAACAAATACTTTATGGCTATCCCTCATTAAGTTTAAAAACTAGGTGTTTGCTGAATTCCAGAAGTTCAGACTGAAGGTTCAGAATTAGAGCAGTCAAACTCTAAAGATTCTCAAAACCAATGGTGGAGGTGAGTATAACTCCAAATAGTTCCAGAAGTTCTGTGAGGGGAATGGAATTGAGCATGAGGTTATTGCTCTGTATACTCCTCAACACAATGGTTTTGCTGAAAGAAGAAATTGTACTTTGCTTGATATAATGAGAAGCATGCTGAAGCAAAAGAAGTTTCCTTAGAACTTGTGGGGAGAAGTTGTTGCCACCGCAACATATGTACTCAACAAATGTCCAACGAAGAAGCTGAAATAAATAGTTCCTATTCAGAAGTGGACTAGAGATAATCAAAGTGTCAGTCATCTGAAAGTTTTTGGTTCTGATGTTACAAATATGTTCCAGAAGCTAGAAGACAGAAACTGGATGATAGAAGCAAAGTGATGTTACTAGTTAAGTACCACAATATAGGTGCATACAAGCTTTATTTTCCAAAAACTAATAAATTTGAATTGAGCAGAGACGTAATTATAAAGGAATAAGAAGTTTAGAATAGGGATAAGTCTCAACCGGACTTTGATGTCAGAACTTCTGAAGAAAGCTCAGAACTAAGAAATTTTTAAGCTGGAGTGAATTCTAATAGTAATTCTAACTCCGATGGTGATTCTAATTCTGAAGAAGACTCAGAAGATAAAGGTGATTCTGATGACCCAGATTCTTGTGGTAATTCAAATTTTGGGAATATGCAAAACTCTGAAGATGGTCAAGGCTCTAGAGAAAGTCAACCTTTTGAAGCAAGAGTTTCTGAAGGAGAAACCTCTAAGGTTCAAACATCCGAAGGAGATTCTGAACAAGGTCAAAGGCCAAAAAGAATTAGAAGAATTCCGAGAAGGTTTTTCAGAGTTTTAAATGCTGCAAGACACTGAAGTTGATTCTGAAGGAGAAGTTATTCAGTGTGTTATGTTAGTAGACTCTGAACCCGTGAGTATGGAAGAGGCTCTTAAGCAGAAAGTCTGGCTGAAGGCTAGGAAAGAAGAACTTGATGCTATAAAGAGAAACACGACTTAGAAACTGACAGAACTTCCGAAGGACAAGAAAGCCATCAGTGTCAGATGGGTTTTTAATTAGAAGCTAAAGCCAGATAGATCAATTGGAAAACACAAAGCAATGCTAGTAGCAAGAGGATTTCTACAAAAACTTGGGCTTGATTATTCTGAAGTGTTTGCACATGTAGAAAGACATGAAACAATCAGATTGGTGATTGCAATAACTGCTAACATAAATTGGCCTCTGATGCATTTAGATGTGAAATCTGCATTTCTGAATGGTCCATTACATGAAGAGGTGTACATGCACAACCTCCTAGATTTGTTAAAGAGAATCAGGAATGGATGGTGTACAAATTACACAAAGCTCTATATGGATTAAAGCAAGTGCCCAGAGCTTGGAATCAAAAGATTGATTCATTTTTCAAGGAACAGTGTTTTCAGAAATGTGAGATGGAGTACGATGTTTATGTTCAGCATACTTCTGAAGGTAATATGATTCTGGTGTGTTTGAATGTTGATGACATAATGCTGACAGGAAGTTCTGAAAAAAAGATAGCCAAGTTCAAGATGTTCTGATGAATGAGTTTGAGATTACTGATCTCGGCAAAATGACATACTTTCTAGGGATGGAGTTCACATATTCTGAGAAAGGTATCATTTTGCATCAACTGAAGTATGAACTTGAACTTATGAAGAGATTTAAGCTGCAGAATTGTAAGATTGCTATCACACCTGCTGACATAAATCAGAAACTAGATTCTTATTCTGACGGTGAGGATGTGGACGTTACAACCTTCAAACAGTTTGTTGATTCTCTGAGGTATTTGTGTAATAACAGACCTGAGATTTGCTATGCAGTTGGAATAGTCAGCAGATTCATGAGTAAACCCAAATGGTTTCATTATCAAGATGCTGTCAGGATTCTTAGGTATATCAAGATAACTCTGAAGTATATAGTGTTATCCCCTTTTGGAAGAAAGATAGATTCAGAACTTGAGTTACACAGATTCTGATTGGTGTGGAGACAGAGTTGACAGAAGAAGTACTTCTGGGCACTTGTTCAAATTTCTGGGAAGTAATATTTCTTGGTGTTCTAAGAAACAACCTGTTGTTGCTCTATCAACCTGCGAGGCAGAATATATTGCAGGCACTGTCACTGCATGTCAAGCTGTGTGGATTCAGAATTTGCTGCAAGATCTGAAGATCAAAGTTGACAAGCCTCTGAAGCTGATGATTGATAACAATTCTGCAATTAATCTTGCCAGAAACCCAATGTTCCATGGGAGAAGCAAGCATATTGAGACAATGTATCATTTTCTAAGAAGCCAAGTTCAAAATGGAATGCTGGAAGTCATGCACTGTAGCACCCAAAAGCAGCTGGCAGATGTTCTGACGAAGGCCATCAAGACTGATCAATTTCCCCGCTTAAGGGATGAAATTGATGTTGTTAGCTTTGAAGAAAATATAAATTAAGGGATGATATTAGAAATAATAATTTATATTTTGACAAACTTGGTGACTAAGTTTGTTTAGGGGTATTTTAGTATTTTATCTTATTGTCTTTTAAATTTGTAGGCTAAGTTTAGTTTGCTTATAAATAGAGTAGAAAAATACTTTTGTAATATATTTCTCTCCTTTAACACATTCCTTTTGTTCATCATTTTATTTCACCTTGTGTACCAACATTTGTTACTATATAAAGTATCATACAAATGGACTCTCCTAAAATAATCTTCTCCAATATCACAAACATTATGTTTTAGTTGATTATCCATATATGTGTAAACTTCATCTCTATGTGACTCAGTTGGGGGTTTTTACACTTCCCCTATCACATCCATGTCGCATAATAATGATAAATTTCATCACAACATAGACAATTCAATATTTATTTCTTTTCATATTTTTTTTATTATTTCCACAAAAAACACAAGGATAATATAAAATTTCATTATTGTTAGGAAGATTTCTTTAAAAAAAATTAAAGAAATTCGACCACTGTAATTTCATCCTCCACATTTAATCTATTAATCTTACTATGATACATAACTACTTTATGAAAATAAAATCAAAATTAAACACAACTCATGTGTTTTGAATGAAAACTTTGTTAAATTCAAAACTTTGCTAAGTCTCATTGAACAATACTAAATTATCTTGTATTAAATTTAGCACCTATATTAAATTAATTGGACATCCGGGGTTTAAGAACGTTGACATAATTATGACATTTACAAGTTGAAAATAGAGTCGTTTTTCAAGATGTGAAGACAGATTATTGCACAAAACCTAAAATTTATCTAAATAAATGTGTCTAAAACGAGTTTAATAAAATATTTATCATAATTATGTCATGGCAAAGTAGGGACCATATTTGATTTGCAACAATTAAACGATACCTAATCTACATATAGTCTTCAAAAATTAAAATTTAAGACGACACTAATAAAAATATATCAAAACTCCCAAGACTTTTGTTTTTCACAAAACCTATTAAAAAATATCAAAGATCAGTCTGTCTTATAATTTCAAAGCCATCCCAAAACTAATGCACTACATTTCAAAGTTAACTTTGATCTAACATTACATTCGATTCATGCATTACATATTCAATCCAAAGATTTATCAATGTTTAATACTTTTCTCTTTTTATTATGAAAGGTTATAAAACTTTAAAAAATTTAGTATAAAAAGGAATGAACTGATTGGTAAATAAATAGTTCATACTAAGTGTTTTAAAGGGCCAAACACATCACCATTAATGTATTTAAGGAACATTTAATAATAATTCTTATATTATGAAGGGTTATTACAATTCCAAAGCACTAAAAACTATATATTGTTATAAGGAGAAGAAGAGTTTTATAAATTATAAAGAAGCTTGTTATGGTTGGAGTTGTCAAGCTTCTTTATTTTGTGATTATCTTTCTTTGCTTATTTCTTGTTATAACAAACATTGAAGGTAAACCATTTTCATTCTTTTTTAAACTTTTTAAATATTCTTCATAGTTCATAAAATAATCTTATATTATTTTAATGACATTATTTTAAATCTTTTTTACTTACAGCATTAGAGAAAAAATGTTCTTGGGATTCAGAATGCCCCAAAGATATGTGTAGATATCCTGCAAAAGTTAAGTGTGTTTACCACACCTTTTGTAAATGTACCTCAAATCTTATTAAGCGCATTTGATTTTGTATATAGTATCAGAAAATGAAGAACATTTTCTTTTCAATACTCTTCTAAATATTTATTTTTTATATTGATTGAAATATGTGCGGATCCTATAATTTTATGTTGGATCTATTTTTAAACCGAAAGATTTAGATATATTTCAATAAATAAATAAAAATGAATATTTGAGAGAATGTTAAAAAAAGAATATTTCTAGCACTATCCGTATATTACAATATCCAAGAAAGTGCTCAACTACTCTTATCAAATTCTCTTCTATAATATATCAAATTTAAACAAAAATGTAGCTATCAAGTTGTACAACAAGACAGAGGTAATGAAATAAATAAGGAAACCATAATTATTATTGATATTATATTCTTTTCTTTTAATTTCAGAGATATATTTATGATTTTCACTTCAGGTATATATATATATATATATATATATATATATATATATATATATATATATATATATATATATATATATATATATATATATATATAATTTCAGGAATAATTTGTAAGTAATCAAAATTTTTTAAACAAATTTTGTCCCACCGACAGTACTGTTGGCCATGGCCTAGCCTATCGTAAAATGTGTGACTGATGAATACTGTTTGACAAAGAAAAAAATGAGGTAAGAAGTTGGTAAGGTAACACTGATTGACAATAATAATAAGTTGATAAGATAACCACTACAAAATTGTTTTTTTTTTGTTTTTGCTCTATATGCTCAAAATTTGGAAGAAAAAAAAAGTTCAATATACTCTACTTAAAAGAAAAACTCAGGTATCATAGTCTTTTAACACTCCCAGCCATTCATTGGTCGAGGGTGGACTATGTAACATTTTAAAGAAGATCTTGTTTATCTATTTTTTTTAATAATCGGTGAAATTAAAACGGCACAAGGGGTGCACGAACCCACGAAAATAACAAAATCGGGAATTGTTACATCCGGCTAATATAATAATATGGAACAGTAAATCACTCGTAAAAAGTACATTTCAACGGAAAAGAACCTAGAAATGTCCACTTCCATGAAAAGAATTTAATAGAGTTCAAAGTTTTGTCTACCGAAATAACGTTGTCCGAAAACACCAAATTGTTCTTCCTTTTTCACAAAAATCAAACGGTAGCAACCCAAACGGTTGAACTCAAGGAAATTCTTTTGATTTCATTGGACGACAACAGATCACAAAAAGAAACAACAATGACATTCCTACGAGCCTGTAAGTTCTGTAAAATTGGCATTAATTTTGTAAAACAAATAGAGCAGCAATGTATATGTACATGATCTTTGCAAATAAATAAAACATTAAGCAAAGAATCCTTTTGTATGTGCCCAAACATGTTGTGTTGAAATATTTCAACATCTGGAACAACATGTCGAAAAAGATGTCAAGACTGTTCATTCGACGTCATGAACTGCTGAAGGTGTATTGAATATTCTGTTAGGTTTAAAAAAAACAGAATATTATTGAAGATTTAAATCAATCCAATGGCGATGATGTAAAAGATGTTGAAGACTCAAATTTATATTGAAGACAAATATTGAAAAATATAGAGTTTCTATATTTTGAGATATTTTATGAGTTTTTTTATTTGAAGATCTTTTTGTATATTTGTAGCATATTTTTCTGCATTTTTGTAGCAGCTATTATGCTGTGATTTTTAGGCCCAAATCCATTTGGGGATAAGTTATAAAAGAAACCTTGTAACCTAGGTTTAGAACCAACCAACCAACCGAAAATGTAAACATTATTAGGGTTGTGTTCTTGTGCTGCCGTAAGCAACAAGGAACCCTGTTGTGGCTGTTTGTTTGTGATTCTCGAAGCTTGTAAGCAAGAGAAGTTGTGTACTTAACTGAAGCTGCTAAGCAAGGTTAATGTATTGTAATGGAAGTGTGACTTCTGTTTTGGATTGTTGTGTAGGTAAAGAGTCGTCAATATCAACTACTGACTGTTGGCACTGTGAGACATCACTAAAGTGATTGGAAGTGAGGATGAGGTTCTCATATTTAGGAGTTCTTAAGTAGAAGTTGCATAGGTAATGATTAAGTGAGAAGACTGTAAACTGTAGGTGTTTGCTAAGAAGTCTTTGAATTGATACTACATAGTGGATTTCCTTCCTGGCTTGGTAGCCCCAAGAGTAGATGAGTTTGATCGAACTGGGTTAACAATTTTGTTGTGTTCTTTACAGTTTTTCTGTTTTATATTTTGTACAGTATCAGAACTGAATGTCCTATCAGATGTCGAAACATCCTGAAGCATGTTTGAATCTGATATATCAAAATTTTTAAATATTGTTGTATGCCTTACAATGTTTATAAGTAATAGATAAGATGTCTCAACATCATATTCACTAGTGCAAAAATGACTTTTTACATCGGGCGAAAATGACTTTTTACATCGGTTTTGAGTCCGATGTAAAGGCATGCGATGTAATAAATCAAAGACATTTTACATCGGTTTTAAGGCTGATGTAAAAAATATGTCAACCACATCGGTTAATTTTTAAGTCTGATGTGAAAAAATTTATAATTTTTTTTTTATAAAAGGTAGTTTTTACATCGGTTGTATCACAAAACCGATGTAAAAGATGTGGTTTTTAAATCGGTTCATTCTTAAAACCGATGTAAAAGGTGTGTAAAAAATTTTGAAATATGCGCCAGGTGGGGTTTTTACATCAGTCGGGTGTTGGCCCGAGGTAAAAAGTATGTAAAATTTTTAAAAATATGCGCCACAGGTGGGGTTTTTACATCGGTTGAGTGTTGGCCCGATGTAAAAAGTATGTCATATAAATATTTTACATCGGTTTATCCATTCGCCCGATATAAAAAGTACTGTAGTAATTTTATATAATATGCTTATTTTTTAGCAATTCCTGTAATTTTTTTGGTACCTAATTTTTCATACATCAAACAGATAATAATTATGTCGCTATTTTTCACATAGACCACATTTAGGTCACTATTTTCATATATTTCTCACTAATATTCATTACACCAAATATCTAGTATACACATATATTCTTCCAAATGTACTAAATTATAAGGAGTTTTTTACTAAAATTTACTACTACAACAACAACAAAAAATACACATTCAATCATTCATAAGTCATTTTCCCCCACTTGAATACCAACTTACAATCCACGAGAATATGAGTTGTAACTTCGGTAGAAAACACCAAAATCAAATTTCCTGAAAATAAATAATAACACCAATTAACCAACAGACAACACCAAAGTCAATAGGATCAAATCAGACAATTCTATATATCTTACCAGATAAAGCTTAAATTTTATATAATTCAAAGAAACATGTTGCCCAACGGAGTCGCAAATCATACAAATTATCTTCTGTTATTTCTGTTGGGTCATTAAATACCTACAACACATAAATAACAATATAGAGTTATTTTTGAAAATTCACATTAAGTTGTAAAATGCAAAGTAAATAACAAAGTAAAGTTATTTTTATTACTGTCATCCAATTATCGGTTATCTTTGCAGAGACAATATCCAACATATTTTTCATCACATAGTACCCACATTCATCAGAGTTATTTTGTTTCTTGTCTACAAATGAATATATGACATTATTAGTGAATACTTATATGATAAAATTAAATTTATAATTATAATTTACACCACTTTCTTTGGGTCGAAGCCATGTAGGCTTTCTTCTAATGCCATGTGCCGCTTGATAAACCCCTAAAGCACTAATTTAGAAGGGAAAAAATCTATATAAAGCCACATAAAATATGGAATTACTTTTGTAACAAATTATGTATATAAGATGTAATGAACATAAAAGATGAACTTACTGTGTAACAAGTTTCGTCATGGTTTGATAAAGTTCCCGATGAAGTGAACAGAAGACGACCACTGTATTGTCTTTTGGACAAATGACTATTAATTGCCAATGATTTATGTACGTGCGTGTTGAAGTACAAAAGTCAGAATTTCATATTAACAAAATTGAAATATCTATGCAACCAAAGTTATAAAATAGAATTTCATACAAACTTACCCATGAATAAATGATAGCAAGTGACACACTTTCTCTTCGTGATCATGTAACTTGTCTTGTATGTATTTTCTAACTCTTGCTTCAGTTTTTACCACATTATCAACATACAAACACACAACAGGGTCCAATATCCCATATACTTCTGATTGTGATGTATCAATATACATACGATGAATATACCTTAATAATTATAACATAAACATTAGAATCAAAGTGACAAGAGTTATAACATATTAAAATATTTGAAAGTAATAAAAAAGAAAATATACTTACGTGGACCATACTTGAAAAGTAGAAACGTCAAGCCAATGTTGTCCCATCAACAACTCTCTGATACATTTCGCTGACATATAAAAATTTGAGACATTCACACAATGACTTAATTCTAATTCAAAGTAGTCCATTTGTGTGTCACTCCTTTTCAGAACCATTTTTACTAATCTCTCAACAATGTCTTCCTCTTCCATTTTGCTTACTTTTACAACTGAACAACTTCCTTTTCCGCTTCCATCCAAAGTTTCCCTTTGTTCAATGCATTTATTATTTATTGTGCTTTGGGAGATACCCATAGACTTAAGTGTCTCCATGAAAGATTGTTGCATTGCCTTACGCTCTTCAACCCACTGTTGCGCTAAATCCGCTCTAATTTTTGCTTCCAATTGAGATGACAACTGTGCAAATTGTTCTGTTACATCGATATCCTGTCTTTGACGTGATCTTCCAAAGAAAGTGTTTTGTTTATTGTGTTTTACAACACCATGAACACGACCTCCATGCTCAGATGTTCCAATGGCTGCTGTTAAGATATCGTGATGCCCGTCCGGAACAAATGCACCCTTTTCAACTTCTTCAACTAGAGAATCCTACAAATGCACCACAACTTTGTCAATGGTTTTTATCAAACACAATTATAATGATACTTGAAGAATTTTCGTAATTTTACTTACAATTTTCTCTACAACAACTTGTGTAGCCTGTGATGTGTATTCTCCCCCTTTCTTTTGTCGTGCTCTCTTCCATAACTCATGGAGTGAAGGTGGAGATGGGCTACCCGTATCGTCTAATGTAGAATCATCTCTCGATGATCTATTTTCATTTATCATTTTCTCCTCAAGCAAGCGATACCCTCCACGAGATAATACATGTGGGTATGCATTCTTAGCCACATTTTCTACACCCTTTTGACTTTTTTCCTATTATAAACTGAAAAAGTTACTAATCACACTAAACATAATAAAAATGTTATTAAGCACACTAAACATATTAAAAATGTTATAAAAATGTTATAACTCATACTAACCTTAAATTCAGATGTATCTCGAGACTTCAAAAATTCTTTCCATACTTCTTCTTTAATATAAGGATATCTGATATATGCAGGAGCGAGACCATCTTTGGGATTTCTAATATATTCACTTGTGAGTTGTGCCTTAAAACCTCTCCATCGCTCTCCAACATATTTAATCCATTCTTTCTTCAATGCATCCTTTTTTGCATCATGAGGTTCTGGAATAGTGAAATGAGCCTACACATATAATATATAGCATATGTTATTAGCATATGATTATAAAACATAATTAGACATCAAATTAAGCAAAAATACCTAAACATCAGTCCAAATAGCCTTTTTTATGTCATTATCTACGTTTTTCCACTCATCTTTCAAAATACTACATCTCTGTCGAGCAAGAGACGCTATGTAACTCCTAAAATTTGAAGCATTTTTACCAACACCCGTACATTCATGGGTTCTTGGATCAAACTCCACCTTTATCTTCTCACCCGCTTGATGAACTTTGTCAATTTGTGTCATCAAAGTGGAACCTCTAACTTTTTTTAGGGTCACTAGATGAAGAAGGGTTGTCTGTTGAATCAGCCATGTATCTGTTCACATAAAATAAAAATAATTAGACATCAAATTAAGCAAAAAATATAAACAATTAGACATCAAATTAAGCAAAAAATATAAATAATTAGACATCAAATTAAGCACAAAATATAAACAATTAGACATCAAATTAAGCAAAAAATATAAACAATTAGACATCAAATTAAGCACAAAATATAAACAATTAGACATCAAATTAAGAAAAAAATATAAACAATTAGACATCAAAGCAAACACAAAATAAATAAATAAATAAATAAATAAATAAATAACTTACTAGTCCTCCCATATCCCTTCTCCATGATCTGTGCGAATAGCATGCACATCATCCTCTTCATTTTCTTCAATGAAGGTAGGCACATTTATTGAGAAAGGAGGAGTTTCGGAAATATCAAGGTTGGCATCTTGATTTTCATCACTATCATGCACCTTTCATTGTATAACCACCGACCATCTTTTATCAGAAGGATCTGTGACATAAAACACTTGTTTTGCTTGAGACGCCATAATGAAAGGTTCGTCCGCATAAGCTAACTTGCTAAGATCAACCAATGTAACTCCAAATTCATCGATTCTTACACCACTATTTATATCAATCCATTTGCATTTAAATACAGGAACTTTAAACACAACATAATCAACTTCCCAAATCTCTTCAATCACCCAAAAGTAGGGTGTAGATGCCATAACCAGGTTTTTATCTTTAGCACTAGAGAAGTGCATGGACTCGGCCACAATCATCACCCCACTATTTTGTGTGGTACTACGGTCATCCTTTGACTTTGTATAAAAGCAAGTTTTATTAATATCATATCCACTCCAAGTTATTATGTTACATTTAGGCTCATAGGACAACCACTTAATTGTATTAGATGCACTATCATCATTAGCAATTTTCTCTTTAAACCACTCAAAGAAACTCTTATTGTGCTCTTTTAACAACCATCTTTCATTCATCTTGGGGTGCTTTTTCTTTATGATGCTTTTGTGAGCAGATAAGTAAGGTTGAACTTCATCCGTGTTATTCAAAATATACAAATGAGCTTGAACAACCACATCAATACTTAAGCTCTTGACATTTAAACCTTGTGTACCCATACCCTCACATCTTCCATCATGACGAGACTTAGGAACCCCTACAGCATCCACTTATGAGAAATAGTTTGAACAAAACTCAATTGCCTCTTCTGAAATGTACCTCTCAACAATCGATGCTTCCGACTGGTGTGGATTTTTTGTATAACCTTTTAGGATCTTCATGTATTGTTCTGTTGGATACATCCATCATAAAAAAATTGGACCACATAATCTAATCTCCCTTACTATATGAACAATCAAGTGAACCATAATGTCGAAAAATGAAGGAGGAAAATACATCTCTAATTAGCACAAGATAACTGCAACCTCATTTTCCAAATCATCTAACTTTGATGGATCAATGGATTTACAACAAATTGTATTGAAAAATAAGCACAACCTGGTTATAGTCTTCCTAACATTGTTAGGCAATATCCCACGAATATCCACTAGTAGTAGCTGTTGCATTAAGACATGACAGTCATGAGATTTTAAGCCAATTAATTTGAGATCTTTAACAGATACAAGCCTCTTGACATTTGATGAGTAACCATGCAGAACTTTAATACTTTGTAAACACTCACAAAAACTTGTATTCTCTTTTTTAGACAAAGTGTAGCAAGCAGGAGGCAAATATATCTTGTTGCCTATATGTTGTAGAGTTAACTCTTCTCATATACCCATCAAACCCAAATCCACACGAGCACTATAACAATCTTTTGTTTTGCCATGAATGTTGAGAAGTGTTCCGAGTAAACTATCACATACATTTTTCTCCACGTGCATCACATCAATACAATGTCTTACATCAAGACTAGACCAATATGGAAGATAGAAGAAAACCAACCTCTTTTTCCATAAATTTTTCGTAGTTGATTTCTTTTTGTACTTTCCAAAGACAACATTAATGCCATGTTGTCGTTGATAAACTTCCTCTCCAGTTAAGGGCTTTGGAGCTTGACCATGCTATTGTTCCCCTTGAAAGCTTTCCGCAATCTACGATATGGATGATAACGAGCTAGAAACTTTCGATGCCCAAGATAAACAGTCTTCTTTCCTTTTTCAAGTTGGAGGTAACTTATGTCTTCTTCACATATAGGACATGCATTATGCCCTTTAACTTTATAACCAGACAAATTACCATACGCCGGAAAATCGTTGATGGTGCAAAACAACATGGCATGTATATTGAACTGTTCACCAGAATACGCATCAAAAACATCCACCCCTTCCTCCCACAATACTCTTAAATCATCAATCAAGGGACTTAGATAAACATCTATGTCATTTCCCGATTGTTTTGGGCCCGAAATCATCATGGATAACATAATATATTTACGTTTCATGCACAACCTAGGAGATAGGTTGTAAATCATCAGGAGAATAGGCCAAGAAGAATGATTAGTACTTAGATTACCAAACGGATTCATTCCATCAGTAGAAAGTCCAAGTCTAAGGTTTCTCGACTCTTTTCCAAAATTTGGAAACAAAGAATCTATTTTCTTCCATTACAAAGAATCAGCTACATGACGAATTTGTCCATCACATTTTCTTTCTTCGGCATGCCATCTAAGATTCTTTGCGTCATTTGCATTTGCGAAGAGTCTCTTGAACCTTGGAATTATTGGTAGGTACCATACCACTTTCACAGGAGGACCCTTTTTGACAACCACATCATCACTAGAATCACCATCTTTCTTTTTGTAGCGTGACGCCTTGCACTTCGGACAATGATTATAGTTTACATACTCTTTTCTGTATAATATGCAATCATTAGGGCATTCATGTATCTTTTCATACTCCAAACCCATTGGACACAATATCTTTTTTGCCTCGTAATAACGATTTGGCATTACGTTACCTTCTGGAAGCATCTGTGTCAACAATTCAAGCAATTCGGTAAAACTTTTGTCAGTCCACCCATTATTTGCCTTCGAATTAAACAATTTTAACACGACTGACAAACGTGTAAAATTAGTGCATCCCGGGTACAAAGGTTTATACTTGTCACTGCATAAAGTATCATACGAATGTGCCTTTTTAAACGAATCTTGTCCAATATCATGCATAATGTCTTCCAGACGATCATCATCCATTTCTACACCAATATTATCTTTTTGGGACACATTTGACTTTTCTACTATCTCACCGTGCCATATCCATTGTGTATAACTTTGACAAATCCCATGACAAATTAGATGATCCATGATTGCCTTCTTATTAAGTTTTGGTTCGCGATTTTCACAACGAACACATGGTCAGAGAAAAAGCACATCAACACTTTTTTCACCATTACTTTTAGGAGGAGGAAGATTTTTTTTAGCATTGCTTTCAGCAAACTATAGAAATTACTTCACTCCATGTTCGTACTCAACACTTAATCGATTATCTTTTATCCAACTACGATTCATACCTATGTTATGAAATTAATGCATATAGACCAGTTAAATCATTTAGACGCCTACAATAGTCGCTCTCTTGGACATTAGAAAGAATGCAAAAGTCTCTACGTGCAAACATGTGACATGCATAAAGAAGAAGTGAGAAGTTATAAATAATTAAAAAAGAACCTGCAATATCGTGTGGCCAGCCGGATGACTCACGGGTGATGATGCAAAAGTTCTCGTCGACACACAAATTCTACGAGAAACAATAGCATCACAACATGTATGAAATAAACATGACTAAAAACAAATATAAAACTATATATATATATATATATATATATATATATATATATATATATATATATATATATTATTTTTTCTTTCTTTAATTTCAATATATATATATATATATATATATATATATATATATATATATATATTTTATATATATTGAAAAACAAATTTTAATAGTAACAATAGTAACCAATCTTAATAGCAGTATACCTTCAAACAACAAAATTCAATCTTAATAGCAGAATAAATTCAAACAATAGTAACTGTAACAAGTACCATGGTTTGGTGCGCCGTCAGCTTCGTGTACGGTGGAGGGTGCGCAGCGTCGTCAGGTGCGGTGGGTCGTGGAGGTGGGTCGCGTCGTGGGTCGGCGGCGTCGAGGGAGGTGGAACGGTCAGCGGCGGCAGTGTTGGGGGAGGTGGAGGTGGAACTGTCGGCGGTGTGAGTTGGAGAGTTTGGAAGAAGAGTTTGGAAGATGTACAGTAAATGAGTTATGTTTTGTGTTTAGGGTTTTAAATGTTTTAATATGGTTTTCCAATCGGTTATTATATACACCGATGTAATAGCCCTTTGTAACTTTTGAAATTTTTTTTAATATAATTTTTTAAATCGGTTATTACATCAACCGATGTAATAGCCTTTAGTGAATTTTTGAAAATTTTTTTTAATATAACTTTTTAAATCGGTTATTACATCAACCAATGTAATAGCCTTTAGTGAATTTTTGAAATTTTTTTTAATATAATTTTTTAAATCGGTTATTACATCAACCGATGTAATAGCTTTAGTGAATTTTTGAATTTTTTTTAATATAGTTTTTAAATCGGTTATTCATGAACCGATGTAATAGGCTTTAGTGAATTTTTGAAAAAAAAATTTAATATAGTTTTTAAATCGGTTATTCATGAACCGATGTAATAGGCTTTAGTGAATTTTTGAAAATTTTTTTAATATATTTTTTAAATCGGTTATTCAATAGACCGATGTAATAGGTCCTGAAACAATTTTTGAAATATTTTTTTAATATAGTTTTTAAATCGGTTATTCAATAGACCGGTGTAATAGGTCCTGAAACAATTTTTGAATATTTTTATATGGTTTTTTAGATCGATTTTAGCAAAACCGATGTAAAAGGCTCTATATGAATTTTTATTATTTACAATACTACCACCACGTTACTTTTTACATCGGTTTTAACCAATACCCGATGTAAAATCCCTTAAAACAATTTCTTTTATTATTTACGAAACTGCCACCGCGTTATTTTTTACATCATTTATAATAAATGTCTGATGTAAAATCATTTAACCAAATGTCTTATTTTTAGTAGTGATTCGACATCTGAGTCTGTAATACCAGAATTTCAATTGGTATCAGAGCATGCATCCTAGTCTGTTTCTAGATGAGATCCAAAGAGGATACTTTCTGGTTCATGGTCAAGGTAGAAGGGTTCTACTGAAAAGTTGTTTTGATATGTGAAAGGTCCCTAGAAGTGGGGAATGGACTATTCTGTTATTGTAGCATGGGGTTCGTGCTGCTATTGTGATATGTTTGATTTATTTTCAAACCTATGGCTGCTGGTGTCACTTGGAGATAATTTCTAGGGCTAATTTGTGACACTTGAAGCTTCTGAGGAGTTTGTTATCTGCTTCTTATCTATTTGATAACTCATTTGTGTGAGAAGGTTGCTCTTCTCTGGAGATATATCTTATGATGTTGGGGATATATGTCTATCTGATTCTGTCAACTGTGCTAATGACACTTGAATACTCTTTTTAAAGTTAACTTAAGGCACTGTGAAGAGAAATGTTTGTTTGGAGATCTGAAGATTGTTTTTAAACAAACATATCTCTTGTCTGCAGATCTCTTTGTAAATCTTGGAATAATGTCATGTCCTTTGATAGAACATCACATCAGAATTAGGCATGGTTCTGTTGTCCAAGGAATGGCTATATAGATGCTTGGGTGCTAAACTATTGTGTTTATTTTACACATGTTTGGAACCTAATTTTGATCTGGAAGATGAGGCATTTGTATGGTGTGTCTAAGAAGGTTCTGGCCCTGTAACTTCTCTTAGGTATGTGTGTTGGTCAAGGAGTGATCAACATGTGTTTTTCTCCTGAGGACAGTTTTTTTCTGGTCCTTGCTGCAGGAGTGAAGTACCTGAGCTTCAAGGAGGATTATTTTAGAGAGACTCCTTGTACATGAAGGTTAAGTTGTGGCCACTAGTGGAGTTGAATGATGTGGATATAGCTGATCAGTAACTATATTGTGTGTGAAGACATCTCAAGTCAAACAGTCTGAATACTAGGTCTGAAGGAGAAGTCTGTTGAAGTGTTCCAGTTGCTGCTTGTCTGTATTTTGGCCTGATCAACTACTGATCATTGATTCCCTGTGTTTACTTGCATGTGTTTATGTGGAGGTATTTGTGACTGATACTGATGTCTAAACGAATGTTAGAACATCATCTCAGAAAGTGTCAGATGTCTGCAGAAGAAGAAGAAGAAGTCAGATTACATGTTCTACCTTGTGTGAGAAGGTAATCCTATTTGACCATTAGTAAATACCTTGACAGAATACTTGGTATTTGTCTATTGTTTTTATGATGCATTAAGGAGGATACGTTAACGGGAGACTTAGTATTTATCTGGGAAGTATGACATGTCTGAAGTTTGAATCTTATGGTTCAGAAAGTGTACTGAGTAACTAATGCTCATCTTCAAAAGGGAGCTTTGGTTGTTCATGAAAGGGGTAGTTAAGGAGTGCTATTTGTGGTCTATTGCTGCAAGGATGCATATTGTTCTATGGTATGTGCAATTGGATTTTTGTTCTTCCCTTGAAAAGGAAGTTGTTTATAATCATGAAGTTGTAATTGACAAATCACCAGGACTTTGTGAAGATTGCTTTACTCAGGGAGAAATATCATCCTTGGTATTGCTTCAAGGTGTAGTTTTGAACTATTCCTTCTAAAGATTTAGACAGTGGCAGGTTTGAAAACTTTGGAGAAACATTGGAAGTTTCTCATCAATATGTGATATTGGTAGGAATTTCTGCAAAATCAACAGAATGGAGGTTGTTTACTCAGACTTGGTTGATGAATCAAGTCTATGAGACCATGGAACTCTTGTTCTGTAAAGGAAGGAGGTTCTTTCAAGTAGCAGAAGAAGGAGATGAATTTAATAGCTGGATGTGGACTAACAATGTTCAAACATCTAGTTCAACATCAGAATCTAATTGGTGAAGTGGCACATCAATTTAAGATAGAATGATCTACAAGGATTGAATGCTTCAAAAGTACTGTTTCTTGACAGCTTGCTGAAGATCAACTTTATTGATTAGGATATCTTTGGAAGATTTCTGATAAAGGTGAAGAAGACAAGTGTGGAAATTGGCTTTTTCATATGAGGATTCATAAAGGAGGTGATCAATGTGTGGCAATTCGTTGATCTCTATAGTGGATTCAAAGAATCAAGATAATCAGAGTGTGGCAGCTGGTTGTTCTTGAGGATTATCTTGGAACAAATTTATCTTGGACAGAAGGGTGATGAGTTGAAGACTCAAGGGGATTTGTTCTTCTTGAAGGTAGTTGAGAGTTTATCTCCCTTTCTGGATTTCTGATTCTAGCTGGTGGCACAGTGCAGTTAAAAAATTCCAGTTATTGGATTACTATGCTATAGTAAGTCCAGTTGGTGGAGCACATCTAGGATCATGGTGATAAGGTCTTAGGGTGTGGAAAATGTTCTAACTAAGTGTTATTACATTATCTTTAGTGTTTTTCTACATGGTTTCTATTCTTAGCCTACCTAATCATATGGGAGAATGATGAAGTAGATGATCTGCATTGGAAAAAACATGTAGAGGAGACTGGAGTAGATCAGATATTGATTGCTTGGAAGTCTATTTGTGGTCATTCATTCTAATGTCATAATTAGTTTGGATGTGTTTTGTCTGGATTGCATGGCCAAAAGACTGTAAAGATATTATGTTGGGCTAGTTTCAAGAACCTGTGTGCAGAAGATGTTCATCATGTGTAGTTTGTGGTAACAACAAACTTAGAAGGGATCAGGTATGCTTTGGTACAAAAAGTGAATATGTTCAATTGTTAATTGAACAGAGGGTGAGCTTTTGAAGACATGAATATGCGTCTTATGTTTTCCTTTCATCATAGTGCAGAGAATCATGGAGTATTCTTGATAGGGGGAGTATGTTACAATTCTGTGCGACTGAGTTTGTGAAGTTAAGGGGGAGTAGTACCTTAACCAAGTTTTGTGATGTTACACATCATGTTGTGACATGTGCTACTAAGTATGTTTTCTTGATTATTTTTATTACTTAGTGGTTGTGGTGTGCATGTCCTTGTGATCCAGATGAGGCGTGTCCTAGGAGTCCAGAAGGGTATATGGTATATAGCTGCTCTCTGCAGTTTACTTTGGATTCTGAAGGTGTTGTGGACCATATTATTGCATTGCAAGCAGACAATATATGGATGGATGTCAGAACTTGTGTGTATTGTTCTCTTCTTGGGAGTATTTGTGGACGGCGCTTGCAGAAAAATGTGAAACACGGGGTTTTCATGCGTGTTTGTTATTGGGCCGTTTGTTTTGGGAGAGCTAGTCAGCTGGCCAAGATCAGTTTTTGTTCGACATTAAATGGTGCAAAAGTTTTTGCTCCTATCATAGAGATCATGGACTAAGAACACTTCTTTTTCAAGGATAGGACGTTACTATATATGCCTTGGCTCCCTATTTATAGAAGCGTATTTCCTCCTCCTCCATCATGTGAGTTTAATTTTTTCATCCCTTCTTCTTTCCTTATAATGGGGTTCTTTAAAGTTTGCATGAAAAAATAGTGGGTATGGTGTTGTGAGGGTCATGTTTGTCATGTTTTGGCTAAAAGGGGGAGAAAGAGTGTGTATAGATGTTGTTCTCAGAGTTGTTATCACAACAATTGAATCTGTTATGTGTAGTGGTTACCAGGATGTCAAGGTGGATGTCGTATGCTAGTCTTTGTGACTTGTGTCCTGAGTTGTTGAACACAATTGTGACTTGTGTTCTGAGCTACATAAGGGAATAAAAGGGTGTTCTCTTAAGCCACCATTGGTCTTTTAGATGGAGAATGTTCTGCAAATTGTGAAGAATGTTTCTCAGAATCTGAAAAGAAAGGAAAAACACTTTCTACTTCTTTTCTTGCTATTGTTGTTTCCATGGAAGAAGAGGTAGTTGCAACTCATCCACTGGAAGAATAGGTGATTGTTGTTTGTTATTGTGAATACTGCTGAAGATGTCAAACAACATGTCCTGACATAATGGAGAGTTTGCTATTGCCATTTTTTGCTTTTGCTGCTATTTTAGATGTAATTTTTGTATTATTTGTTTCATCCAAAATTGGCCAAAGGGGGAGATTGTAAGTTCTGTAAAATTGGCGTTAATTTTGCAAAACAAATAGAGCAACAATATGTATGTACACGATCTTTGCAAATAAAGAAAACATTAAGCAAAGAATACTTTTGTGTGCGCCCAAACATGTTGTGTTGAAATGTTTCAACATCTGGAACAACATGTTGAAGAAGATGTCAAGACAATTCATTCGACATCATGAATTGCTGAAGGTGGATTGAATATTCTGTTAGGTTTCAACAAAAACATAATATTATTGAAGATTTAAATCAATCCAATGGCACTGATGAAAAAGATCTTGAAGACTCAAATTTACATTGAAGTCAAATATTGAAAAATATAGAGTTTCTATATTTAGAGATATTTTAGGAGTTTTTATATTTGAAGATCTTTTTGTATATTTGTAGCAGATTTTTCTGCATTTTTGTAGCAGCTGTTATGTTGTGATTTTTAGGCCCAAATCCAGTTGGAAGTAGGTTATAAAAGAAACCTTGTAACCTAGGTTTCTAGATAACCAACCAACTGAAAATGTAAACATTATTAGGGTTGTGTTCTTGTGCATCCGTAAGCAACAAGGAACCATGTTGTGGCTGTTTGTTTGTGATTCTCGAAGCTTGTAAATAAGAGAAGTAGTGTACTTAACTGAAGTTGCTAAGCAAGTTTAATGTATTGTAATGGAAGTGCTACTTCTGTTTTGGATTGTTGTGTAGGTAAATAGCCGTCAATATTAACAACTATTTGTTAGCACTGTGAGACATCAATGAGGTGATTGGAGGTGAGGATGAGGTTCTCATATTTAGGAGTTCCTAAGTAGAAGATGCAAAGGTAGTGATTAAGTGAGAAGACTGTAAAATGTAGGTGTTTGCTGAGAAGTCTTTGAATTGATACTACATAGTGGATTTCCTTCCTGGTTTGTTACTCCGGAACTGGTCCAATGCACGAGACTGAGCATTACCTCCTGCCTGAGCTACCTAAACGATGTTCTCGATCGTCTGCGCCATGGCTTGCATAGCCGCAGCAAGAGAAGCATCATTCCTTCATGTCATACTGATACAACAAAAACCTTAGGTTAGGACACCCAACAACTCTTATTCTAAGGACTGACTCGATCTGGACGGTTGGACCGACTTGCTATGATACCAATTGTAACACCCGCTTTTCCCATTTTCAAAAATAATACAAATTTTCTAACAAATCAGAGTTTAATTCACAAAGTGAGTAGCTACATTTCAAAAACCAAACAAAGTTCCATTTATTCATAAGCAGCGAAAATAAATCGTTTTAACATTCAAGTACCCAAGACATAATAATTCAACGACTTAAAAGAGTTTCTTTAGTTTTCCGAGGCGGATACGTAACTAAACAAAGTTTTGAAAACATAACACAAAACAAGTGGTAAATCTGCCATTCCCGTTACGTATCAGAGCTCCTATGACTCGATTAAGAAACACCAAGCATTTCTCAAGTACCTGGGTTATCTGTACTTTCGGAGAACACAGATGCCACAAAACAAACAAAGGGGTGAGAAACAATTTCATATTATAACGGTGCAATTAACATATATGAAGGAGTAATTCACACACACCAATCATAACATACAACATCAATCATTCATTCATATCAATGCAATGTGACTCAATACACAATGCAAAATACGGTACAGACTTCATCAAATGTCCATCGATTCGGACCGGATGCATCGCTTATGCTCCTAATGAGAAATGATCATACCTACACATCGATTAGCAATAAATCTGGATAATCACTTACGCTCCATCCGAGACATGATTATTCCACCAAATGTATGAGTATGCAGACTCGATTACACATACAATATCACAAACACACATGAATACAATCATGCCCTCATGATCCTCAAGATCTCCATCAGTTATCAATTAATCCATCATGCAATTATATCAAACACATTAACAATTACATACAATTCAAAATAGTCACATAATCTTATTTACTAATTGTTAATTGTCAGGTCTTATGGTTACTACTAAACATGATTCTCAATGCCTTAAACTAACGGTACAAACCTCAACTAAAAGAACAGGACGATTCCAGATCAAAACGTCGCAAAATTTCCAATTACAAGGGCCTGACACGGCCCCCCGTGTCCCCTGACACGACCCGTATCAGGTGGTCTGGGACACGCCCCCTAAAAACCCAACTTTTCCAAAAGACAGAAGGGTGACACTGTAACACCCCAAATTTGATTATGAGTAATTGTTGCCTATTTGAGGATATATGATGATTTTGGCAAATAGGTGGTTATGTGACCCGATGCATTATGGTGAAATTATTTTAATAATATTAATAATAAGAATAATAATCATGTAGCATTATTCGAAATTATTGTTTATTATTTAATAATTATAGAAATGGGAGTGTGGAGGTTATGTTGGTCATTTGGGAGTATAAGGAGTAATTTTATATAATATGAATAATTAGTGTATTATTATATAATTATAATTATTTCATAAAAATATTGAAGAAAGGGTAAGGTGGTCTTTATGAGAAAAAGTAAGGATAAGTGGGGAAAAACCTAAACTGGGATAATTTTACCCAAATAGGAGAACACGATCAAAAGTTCTCACTTTTCGTGTTTTTGGTGAAGAAGAGCTCTGAGGAAAGGAAAAGAGGAGAGAAAACTCAGAGTCAGGAAGTTACAAAGAACCTTGGTGAAGAATATCAATTGGCGGAATTCTCTAAGGTATGGGGAGTTTTCCTAATCTATTATAATTATATAGGAATTGGTTTATGAATAGATTAGGTTTTGTATGATTTTGGTGATTGTTAGGTTTGATGACATATATTGAGTTATAAGAGTATGAATTGGTGAATTAGGATTGATAAGATGATTTAGAATGCTGTGTTTGATGTTTGAATTGATATATTGTTGTTGTATATGATTAATTTTGATTGGTAAGAAGTTTTGGGTTGCATTGGAATGAATTCGTATGAAAAATTGAGGTAATTTGGTGTAGAATTCTTAAAAACAGCAGAAAACTGCTTATGTACAGGTGTTAACCAGTTAACCATAGGTGTTAACCGGTTAACCAGTGAAAAATATGCGTTTTGGGCGAAAAAATGAGGCGTTAACCGGTTAAAGCTATAGGTTAACCGGTTAACACTGTAACAGTGGCACTTTTATTTTGAAAAAATTCATAACTTTTGATCCGTAACTCCGATTTAGGTCCCGTTTGAAGCGTCAAAAAGCTAACGAGACGAAATTTAATTTGATGAAATAAAATGAGTGAAGTGAGACATTTTTCAATGATGAATATTTAGGAAAAGTTGAATTGGTTTTATGATTATAAGCATAATTTTATTGAAAGTTGATGATTTTATGTTGTTGATGAAGGAAGTTGTTTTGTTGTATTATTGGAATAAGTTTTATGATTAAAACATGATTTATATTGAAAATTGATGATTTGTTGTTATTGACAAAAGAAGTTGGTTTTTTTTGTATTGTTGAAAATTGGTTTCATGCTTATAAACATGATGTTATTGTGAATTGAGGATTTGTTGATGTTGATGAGAGAAACTGCTTTATTATCTCGATGGTCATAGGGGTTGTTTTGTTGTATTATCGATAAAGAAGTATTATCGATGTGTTTTCTTGATGAAAGACATGATTACTTGATGTTTGAATTGCTGGGTGTGAAATGAATGATGCACATTTGATTTCTCGATGAATTTTTACGATGTAACGCATCATTGCATTTCATGACATTCACGATGGGGGCTTCAGACTATTTTGTAACTTCAATACCATTGTGTGGATTGAAGTGTCTCGATGATTAAGGTGTGCTCCCTTGTGGAGGGTTGATGGTCAAGTATCCATCTCACGATGAAATTGGTACCACATGCATAATTGCATATCATGATAGTTGGAATTGCATATTTCTGGATGAATTCACGATTGTGTTGTGTTGCTGAAGTTTTATAATGTGTTCATGATTGTGTTGTTGTTGCTGGATTTTATGGTGGACGATGTTATGACATGTTTATGCTAATTTATTTATATTCCATATTCTAGTATATTTATGATAAACTATGATTACTCACCATGCCTGCTTGGAAATGTTACCTCCTATGTGGGTAACTTGCAGATGATAAAAAATAGGCTTGCAGTGCAAGAGGAGTTTTTCATGAGTCACGGAGCGTGCTTTAGTGTTCCTTAGAAGTGGTTTTGGTCTATGTGTCCTGCTCTGTGTCATGTAACACTGGGATGGGTGAAACACCCCAAAATTAACCCTCTGATTTTTATATTTCTGTTGGCTTATGCTTCACCTTCATTCGCAGTTTCCATTCAGCCATTAATACGTCTCGCATTCAGGCATAGGATTAAGGTGGCGATTAAGGTGTCATAGAAGCATGATACTAGGATTTTATGTTGGAATAAAGACTTATACGAGAAAAATTCATTGTGGAACTAGAGATCTTAGTAATGTGAAAACTTTCCTTCAAAATTCGTGGTATTCAAGGGTCTTCGGGAGTGTCAAGTATTATGACTTTTCATCACTGTTGCTTATGCTCCGTGGGGGGGTTATATGTGGTTCGAATCATATTTTTTAATTTTCACGGAAAAAGTTTGTTTGGCTATTACAAGTAATGCTTCATTGATGTTCATACCATCGCTTTAAAGACACATTTAAGACATCTCATCTTGGATATGAGTGGGACTTCAAGATAGCATTAGACTTCGGGTCGCTATATTTTAAAACTACTTTGGACTACAATTTATTGTTTCTCAGGTTGGTTGTAACGTATGTGATTAAAACTTATGTCAAGGCATTCACCGGTCGCCAAGCCATGTGGATAAAATTTTTGTCAAGATATTCACAATTCATTTTCAAAATTAGTTTCATGATGATTAACATTAAAGAGTTGTTTTAAGTCAATCTTAGGATATTCTTATGTCAGTTTGATTTTAGGGAAAACAACAAGCTAATTGTTTTAAGTTATTCTTGAAACAAACTGTGGAAAATGCAACATGTTATGGGCTGCCTGGTGTTGTTAGTGGGCCATCTTATGAATTTGATCTCGATACATACGTGACCGTGACCATGGGTTTCGCAGAAGGAAAATTTGAATTATAATTTACTGGTGTCTTTGGTGGGCCATCTTGTGATTTTGTTCTCAATACATGCATGACCATGGGATCCGCAGAAAGAAAATTGGAACTACAATTTACTCAAGAAAGCCATAAATAATTTTCTAGTATAACAAGTTCATGATAGCTAAAATAATAGTTTATACAAAAAACAAAAAAAAACTTCTTCGGTTAACATGACAGAAAAGCACCAGAGTTATAAAAATCAGAAGGAATAAGTCAGAAGGAATAATTGGCTAAAGAGATTTCTTGGTACAACAAAACGCAGCAGAAGAGTGATTACAAAATTCAGAGAGGATTCAATAATCAGAAAAAATCTCAACACCAAAAAAGCAGTTACAAAATCCCTAACAGAAAATCTAACTACCTAACTGAATTTTCAATAGAATACCCTTTGGATTTCTTCATATAAAACTCCACAGATCTTCGTCTTCAGGGGGGGGGGTTTGGATACACTTTATCTTCATCTCTCACCCATTTTCTTTTCTTCATCAATCTTCCATAACCTTTGAACCATCACCAATCTGAACAATCAGCAAGAACATCAAGAGAGCCCTCTTCAATCTCTTCTTCACTCTTCTCCTTGAATCTTCTCCATTATTCATTCAATAACCAGATCAAAAATGCTGCAAACATTGTGAACCTTCATCCTTCACACCTCATCTTGAATCTTCATTCTTGCTCTCACTCTTCTGCACACTCCCTTCATCATTACCTTGGTTCTGTGCAAGAAAATTTCCTCACCTTTGAACTGCATAGACGACCCTGCAATCTCAGAACCATATTGCAATTTTCCATATCTCAGTTTCAATCTCAGAGCCATATTCATCATCGACTTCTGCATTAGTCCGCATCAATCCCTCAAGCTCCATACGCAAAAGAATTTCTCTAGCGATATCAACTAATTCTGGCCTGCAATATGACATCAACAATGAATCAATTCACCCAGTCGAAATCGAATAAGCCAAGAACCGTGAGCAATCCAAGAAGAAAGAGAAGATTCGGAATTAAGGAATAGGAGAAATCAGTGTCAATATTATTACCTTGAGACGTTGCGACGTCTTCATGATCTTCCAATCAATCTCAGTCAGAATCTTCGAAATGTCATCAACTAACATCATCTTCGCAACTTCGATCCAATATCGCATTCATCAACTACCATGACTTTCAACCCTACAATTGATTCAAAAACCACGATTTCAGAATCACAAATCATCAACAATAAGGAGTAGAAGAAACGATTAGAGAAACGAAGCAAGAACACATACCTTTGGCCTGCCTCGATTCCTGAGCGTTTCAACAATCTCACGTCACAGCTTCGCTTTCGATTGTCATCTTCATCACGCGGCTTTCTAAGAGCGCATGAGCCATTCGGGGCCGTGAAGGTCAACCTCCACCGTTTCAATTGAAGGTGCGATCTCTTTAATTTTCCTTCGATCCGTGTCTCCATTTTTCGGAATATCGCAGTTTGGGGATTTAAGAGGAATTAGGGTTAATTCTCTTACGAATTTGGGAGGAGGATGGAGAATGGAAAGTGTTCATGTGGAAGGTTTGGGGTTTCGTAGGGCGGAGGCACCGTAAGGGGCCGCCGTGGCTAGGTTTTCTCGAAAAAGGATTGGGGACGGAGAAGGATAGCGCATGAGGAAGACGAAAGTGAGAGGTTTAGGGTTTCTGTTGTTGAAAGGGGGAGGAGGAAGAAGTTAGAAGGCAAAGAGGATAGGGTATGGTGATGCAGCAGCGGCGCGGCTAGGGTTATGAGGGAAGAAGACGAAGAGTGAGGGAGATAAGAGGAAAGGCGTGAGAGAGGGGATAATTGTTTTTAGTCTGAGTTTTTATTTTGAGTTGTATTTTAATTATGATTAATGTCATATTATTATGGAAATTAAAAAGAATTAAAGCATGGAAAAATAGTTAAAAGGCTATTAATCTGTAATTATGGTTTCCAAGGATAAAATTTGGGAAGATATAAGATTCCCTTTGAACGGTCCAATCCGGCGGTGACACTTGTCACCGTCCGGTTGGACCCCTATATGTTAATCCTACGCGTATCGACCACCATAACTACCATACACTCTCAGGCTTTCCAGCCTAATGGGCCTGCGAATTCGCTATTTCCACCCCTCATATTAAGCCCAACAGTTTTTTAACTTAGAAAACTTATTTTTCCACCCCCTTCACTATTTCTTTCCTTTTAATATTTCTATTTTATATAGCTTCAAATATAATTCATGAAAAATATAAAAATGAATATTAAAAATCTACAAAAATTATATTAGGATCTTAATTCAATATAGAAACATTCCCAATTTTTACTTTCTGAATTTTTGCATCTTTTAATTTAAATTCGATTTTTTTCACTTAATTGATTTATATTGAATTCCTTCATAGACACATAAATTTGTACAATTTATTTCTGCCACTTCCTATAACATTTTTTGTCCATTCTTTTTGCTATGATTAAAGGACAAATTAAAGTACCTAAATTTTTGGTGTATTTTTTAGGACAACTTATCCACTGTTTTGGTAGTGTGATTTATATAAGTTTGTGATTAAACCTTATATATATTTAGAGGACCATTTACCATAGCTAGAATTAGAATGTTTAAGAGATATTTTAATTCAATGATATAATCAGGTTATAGACACTAGGGAAGTAATTTCACATTTTTTCCATGGCTTTTGATATTTTTGTCATTTTAATTCATTTCATCATATTATGCATATTTATAGTTCATGTCATTCACTAACTATTCTCCTTTTTGTGCAAGGTATTTTCCGAGGATTTGCGTATGGATTTTGATATTTTTTATGCCTCATTTATGTTTGTGTGCTTTGTGATGTAATAGCTTAGAACTTGTATGCTTTTATAGTTTCTATAATTAGGATAGAAAAGATAAAGCAAATCGATAGAAAACCAAAAATCTCAAAAAATAAATAAGACTCGATCCAACGTCGAGTAAATTTTCAAAAATAAATAAATAAAGTTGCATGTGACTTTAGGGTTCCTCGATTACCATCGTTCCACTCCATTAAACCAAAAGCAAGCCTTGTATGTTGCACACCATAAGTCGTGCGTCTCAGCACCACGCAATCGACCCACCCGATCCATCGTTTCATCCCATTTATGCTTCATTCACGTTCTTACCCACCATGACTTAGGAGGGCCATATTGTTCACTATTAATTCCTGTACTTGTATTTCTAGTTTAATATCTCTTAGGTAGATTTAATCTCAAACCTCACTAACCATAAGTCATCTTTGAATTCAATTAACTTAGGGTAAGTCTAGTTTCCCTTAGAATTTTTCCTTTTATAACTTGAGTCTCACTTCTCATATTAAAAGAAAATCAAAACACTTAATAAAGGAAAATGTGTACAACACGCCACGAGCCTTAAGCTATACGGGAAATGATTAGTGGAGGTCTCCTTCACTCTTCTAGGATGCTTTACAAACGTTCCATTGGGGGCGATCTTGGAAAGTATTCGCTCATGTGTCATAGTCTTTAGTGTTGTAAATACCATAAACATAAAATCAAAACATCTCTTATAAAAGACAACAAACCAAGAAATCACATCTTCTTTTCTCATCTCATACTCTTTGCGGACGAACATGACTTGTCTCGACAGTTCAAACAACGATACGGTAAACACCCTCGAGTCAGAGCCGGTAACACCTGAGCTAGAACTATGGCAATGTCATCCTAAAAATCACAAACGAGTTTCAGCCTTAGTTAGACGAACTACAGCGTCTCTGATCCTCATTTATCCCGATGAGGTACGTAGGCAGTGGGGTAGGGCCCATTCGAGCACAATCTTTCTTTTTCCATACAGTTTCCCCCTTTCTTTCCATTTTTCAATTCCATTTCTTTTCTCATTTCATTTCCATTCCAGATAGCCATTCTGTCATTCAAACAGCATATTATTTCTCACCCTTTGAAAACAGACTTATAAGCGTGGATCCCGTCGGGTATGGCGGACGGATTGGGGCGCTAATACCTTCTCAATTCGTAACCGACTTCCGGACCCAGATCTTTGGTTCGCAAGGCCTCGTCCTTTTCTTTCTTCCTTAGGTTTGTGCAACATTACCTTTCCCATTCCTTTGGGATAAAAATGTCTGGCTGGCGACTCTAACCCTTTCCGCGCCACTTTCGCGTTTGTACTAGGATGAAAATCCCGGGAGCAACAGCTGGCGACTCTGCAGGGGACTTTTAGAAATTCTAATTTCCCCTGTGAGAGTCAATCCTAGCGCTTGTCTGTTTCTGTTTTCTTTGGGTTTTTATTCGTTTGCTGTTATGTTATAGTTTAGCTTTTACTGTTTTATTTACAGTTTATCGCTTTCCTTTACGACTTTATTTATAGCTTTCTGCACTTTACTTTACTGTCGCATATACTGGCATATACTGTACTGGCTGTTCTGGTTTTCCTTGGTGGGATGGGAATATTTTGAGATAAGCCAAATACCCGGCTTGAGTATACACATAGGATTTAGAGTGGGCAGTCATGTGGCTTGCATGGTCTTGAGCACGTGTAGTTTTCACGAGTCCCACACCCAGATCAGGCTCTCTTGGGATATGTTCTATACTGCCTAGGCAGACCATAGAATGTCCCCACCTGAGCTGCTAACACTGGGAACCGATCACCGAGGACCTTAGTGGAAACAACCCTCTCCAGTGGTGACAGTGGCAGACCATATTTTGTGGCAAACCCATTCGCACCCGAGGGCCCACTAGGAAATCGCATAGGATGACCTTGTTCTCTCGTAGGAACCTGGTTAAAGCAACTGGTCGTATGACGGTAGTATTGTACCCTTCGGGATGAATGTACTATTGTTTCTCGACTTCAGTGCTTGAAGCCGGGAACTTATGAGGGATGCTTGTTTTTCCAGAATTCAGCTGAGGCCTCCCCGAGTAGTACATAATGCCAAACCGATTCCCTGATTTGGCCATGAGCCATTTTTCGGAAATGGTGAAAGTATTATTGCTATTCGGCTTTGAGAGTCCATGATGTTGACCCGTAGTAGCACACCCGTGAGATTAGGAAGGGGTTTACAGGTTTGCAGGAACCCTAAACTTCCAACATACCCGTTTTTGCCAGTATTACTCCATGATATGATCTGGTCCTATATGATACTTGGTTGAGAATTCTAGAACTTCTACACAGAGATACTGATATCATGATCTTCACCAACACTTGGTTATCTGATCCACACCAGCATCGGACCGCTGACCACATGCCAGTTGCATACATGACATCATAGCATTTTAGCATACATGTTCAGTTACTTCTAAGGATCCCATATCTGAATTATGTCAGATTTTTTTTCTGCATTAAAACTTGGATCAAAATAGATGGACTCCTTGGAAATAACTGAACATGGCATTTGCATACATCCTTGCATTTTTTGACAGGTATTCAGGGACAACTTCTTATCCTGGCTTGGTTTCTCTTCAGAATGGCCAATTTGAATCACGATTGTTAAGGTTTAGACATGGAACAACTCCGAGCGGAGGTGACTGAGATGAAGGCACAACTGGGGCATTTTATAGTGGACATTCGAGCATTGTCCCAGGATCAAAAATTGTTGAGAGAGGAATTCAACTTGATGAAGACTCAGATAAAGCTACTTACAGGAATCATGAATGCTATGACAAAAAAGGAAAATAGTTGTGTGTCTGCTTTTCAAACAAAAGGTCGTGTTTCACCCATCTCTTTGGGATGTCCACTAAATCAGGATTCTTTAGGTGGATTTCCTCTACAGTTTGAATCTCTTCACTAGCAATCACCGCTTGGCAGTCAGGAAGAGCATCAGATAGGAATCAACTCCACATGTGAACTAAATGATCCTACACCAATCGTCACCAAAGAAGTGAGCACTTTCTTTCCTTATCAGGGATCCTCCTCAGCTGCTACGCCTTGGTTTCTAGGAGAAATACTTCAACCGAATTCGTCTATAACTCCTCGATTGCTAGCAACCCATCATCAACAGGTTCAAGAAAGGGTTATTGATCCGATACCCATGTCTTATGCTGAATTATGCCCACAACTGCTCAAGAAGGGGTCGATTGAGTGTCACGAGCTAACTCCTCCTTCAGGCGTAATTACTTTTGGATTGACTGGATCGGAAGTGTCGCAAGATAAAGCATGCAAGAATACAAAAGGGATGGTCAGTTTTCCTTCATCCAGAATCATTGCTCAGGCCAAGTCTTCAAAGGGGCTACATCAACAACCTTCATTCGCTCCCCGATCGAGTATGAGTAAGAGAGTACAGGGACATGTCAGGCGCCCAATGCAATGTCAACAACAAAATGTTCAATCACAGGGTCAGCAACAACTGGCACTGAGACTATTTCAGGAAAGAACAAGAGCGAGGAACCGCAGACTTAATCCTATCCCGTGTCCTTATGCTGTATTACTTCCAGAGCTGCTGAAGTTGAACTTGGTTGAGCTCCGTACCATGAGAGCTCCTTCTGCTGATAATCTACCACCAAATTTTGATCCAAACTCCAGGTGCGAATTCCATTCAGGTGCCCAGGGGCACAGTATTGAGAAATGTTGGGCTTTTCAGAACAAGGTACAAGACTTAATCGAGTCCAAGGCAATCAATTTTTCTCCTCATCCAAAGGTACTCCAGGATCCGATGCCTAGTCACAATAGAACCGGTGTCACAGTTGTTCTACCAAATGGTCCACGTTAAGTTGAAGTCTTCGAGTTAATCACCTAGGACGCCAGGGTATTCATGAAGCCAATAAAGATAACAGTGTTCAAATATTCTCATTGATGGCATTTATGTGTTTGCCTTTCTTCATTGTTCATTATTCATCCCTATTGAGGGGAACAACGTCGCTCTGATTCTTCATTGATTATCAGTCAATGGAGATACGTAGGCAGAAGATCGTCAGGTCTTTCCGAGCAACCTTATGGGGCAACTTTACTCCCCAACTTCACTCTTTCCTTCAGATGTCTCGTGTCAGAGTCAGAATAGCTAGAAGAAGAAGTATGACTGCCATGGTTAGGTATATGGCTGCAAATTGAAGATTACAAGTCTATGAAAGAGCTATTGATCGTTGAAAGTATCCAAGACTGATAGGTCCAGACGGAGCCAAGCCTCCTCAACTACGACAATATTCAGTTTCTTTACTGCATTTCCATTTGTAGTTTCTTTTATATGTTAAACATCTGTCTACATGTATGAAACTTGTTTGCTTTTGAATGTTAGCAATAATAAAACTCACATGTTTTTCTTGAAGTAATTCATTCGCATTCACTTATAATTTTGCATGTGTACATCGCAATACCAGTTGTCGTGCTTAAATTCTATGAAGGAGAATGACGAAACAAAAACGCAAAAATCTCTAATTGTGTGCTCTCGAGTAAGGCCTTGTTAACGATGTACAGGCTTTGTTTCAAATCCCTAAACACTGGAGATATAAGGAAGGTAGACCCTTGCTAACCTCTTTGAGCCTAGAAGTAGGAGTTTATTTTCGCATAAAAAATCCTCACATGTAACCCAGGGGCAGGGTAGATGTCAGCTAGTCGAACCAAGCGTTCAGGCTTTCATAAAAGAGTGTATTTGAAGATCCGTTGCATTCTACTATGCTTATCAAGAGGTCCAAAGACCCGAAACCACGATGGTTATCCAAGTCAAAAGGTCCAAAGATTGAAAACCACAATGGTTATCCTTCGTCGACCAAAGAATGAGGCAGTCACAAACCTCGCGAAGCAATCAAGACAAACCATGTCACGCGACTTGTTCAAAATGCAAAAAAGAAAAGAAAAGGCCCACTAAGTCGAAACTTGAAAACAAGCGACTTAGGCAAAAGTTAGGGCATCCCGTTGGACTCCACAATCAAAGATTTACAAGAATCAGTCCAGGCAAAAGTTAGGGATAAGCAAAATAACGCGAAAGACGGAAAGGATTACACAAGAAAGATCCTCAAAAAAAGAACAAATTCGTGTGGCACAGACATGAAAGATAGAGGAGTGACTGACTCTCAGCAATAACCTGATTGGTGCTTGAACTGATAGCAACAATGGTTCCTCAATCTACACGAAACCCTTATGAAAGGTGAATGCTTGTGAAAACTAGCTGAATGTAAGAATGGAGAACATCACGAAGAGTGGGTGGGCACAAATGAATCTCGAGCCTATATCCTTTGTTTCTATAACCGTGAACCAGACCACGATACAACCTTCAAAAGTCCTAACTGAAACAGGGTTAATTTGAGAGCGTACTACTACGAGATCGCGTTCCTGATTCCTATGAGTTATTGCTAAAAGACATTTGTTGGTATTGCATGTACATACTTTCATTCAAAAATAATGTCGTAGCTTAACTAGTGATTTGCTCACAAAAGTTTCGCGACACCTTTTTCAATGAAGACTTCAAGTTTGACATGTGTGTTGCATTATAATTTTCATTCTAAGAATAAACATTTCTCGCTTGCATACATTTGTTTGGCATCATAAATGGTTCACATGCGGAAATTCAATCCAGAAGCTCAAGCTTGCCAAGTTGAGAAGCCTAAAACTTCTGAAAGACAGTCAGGTCGAGGTGCACTTTTCCGAGAAAAATCTCCATTGAGTAAGGACTTTCCTAATTAGTCACGGTAAGAGCTTGCCAATCCGGGGCAGTTACGTCGAGCAATCTCTTCAAATTTCAGTCAAACTGGGGCAATCACTTCGAGATTCAAATCTCTCCAAAAGCGAAGATTAGCCAGTCAGGTGCAAAACTATTCAAGTACTCGTACTGGGGCAGGCCACCCCAATAGTACGAGAGTTCATTCTTTCCCGAAGACGGACGATCAGAAGCATTTACCCGGAGTTTAGAATACCGTGGTCATTTGTCAAGCCAATTATCTCATTCAAATGTTTCTTACAGCTCCTAGCTCATCTACATTGGAAATGGTTACCTCCTCAGCAAGGTTGTTACGCTGATTCATACAGTCATTACGATACCTAAGAGTTTAAAGATCCCAAGTGTTTTGTAAAATCCTCTTGAGGTAAAATCTATACAGAAGCAACTGATCCCCAGCACGAGACAACTTGAAATCTTTCCTCCTCAGCAGGACGTGTCTCGGTGTTGTCATCTCCAAAAGGCAAATAGAAGTTATCCTCACTAAAGTCAGCAGTTTTTTCCTTCAGATGGTTTCCTTGATCTCGGTTCCTCAACAGATCTAAGGCAATTCCTATTCCCCTAGCATATTTCAGATAAGTCATTCTCTTCCCCAGCAGCTCTATAAGAGTAGATAATCCCCAATAGTTGAGGTATCCCCTGGCACAATCCTCAAATCTAAAGTCCAATTTATTTTTGGCAAAGGTGATAATTCGGGACAGATGAATTATTCACGCTCTTCTCCAACAAAGATATTATCCCCACAGGACTTCTTGGGATCGAATACACGATCATTGTGTTTCCCCACAGAGTTAGCCGAGACTTATTACTTCTGCGTCAGGAATTTCTTTTACATTCACACCAGTTCGTTAACAATACTCAAGACATAATATCCCCAGTGTCATGGGGAAACATGTCGTGCAATTCAACATATGCAAAGTCCAGCCACAGACTGGCCAAAGTCCATCTTCGGGTGGCAGATTTCAAAGTCCAGCCACAGACTGGCCAAAGTCCATCTTCGGGTGGCAGATTTCAAAGTCCAGCCGCAGACTGGCCAAAGTCCATCTTCGGGTGACAAGTTTCAAAAGTCCCCCACAGTGGGCAAAAGTCCCCCACAGTGGGAAAAAGTCCCCCACAGTGGGCAAAAGTCTCCCACAATGAGCAAAAGTCCAGCCACAGACTGGCCAAAGTCCATCTTCGGGTGGCAAAGTTTCAAAAGTCTTCCGCAGTGAGCAGAAGTCCACCCGCAGTGTGGCAAATTTCCAAAGTCCACCCGCAGTGTGGCAAATCTCTAAAGTCCCCCGCAGTGGGCAAAAGTCTCCCGTAGTGAGAAAAAGTCCACCCGTAGTGTGGCAAATCTCTAAAGTCCCCCGCAGTGGGCAAAAACCTCCCGTGGTGAGCAAAAGTCCACCCGCAGTGTGGCAAATCTCTAAAGCCTCCCGTAGTGAGCAAAAGTCTCTCGTAGTGCGCAAAAGTCCGTTCACAACGTGGCGGATTATCCAGCAGTCCACCCGCAGTGTGGTAAAGTATCTGAAGCCCAACCGCAGATTGGCAAAAGTCCATCCCCAGGATGGCGAAGTATCTTAAAATTCGATCGCAAATTGGTGAAGATCCACCCACAGCGTGGCAAGTCGGTAGCCTTCTTGCATTACTCAAAAGGCATCCCCCATTTATTATTTTTTACATCATAATTATATCCAAGCAGAGTTCGCTCGGTTGAGTTTATTTCTCTGTTCTTCCGTCGCAGAGTGCAAATTTTCTGGTTGTTTCTAGTATTCAATCCCTGCATACTTCAAACGTCTGAAAGCAACTGCTATCATCCATTCAAGTCTACAGTGATTGAATAGGGGCAGCTGTAACACCCCAAAATTTACCCTCTGATTTTTATATTTCGGTTGGCTTATGCTTCACCTTCATTCGCAGTTGCCATTCGGCCATTAATACGTCTCGCATTCAGGTGTATGATTAAGGTGGCGATTAAGGTGTCATAGAAGCATGATACTAGGATTTATGTTGGAATAAAGACTTATACGAGCAAAATTCATCGTGGAACTAGAGTTCTTAGTAATGTGAAAACTTTCCTTCAAAATTCGTGGTATTCAAGGGTCTTCGGGAGTGTCAAGTATTATGACTTTTCATCACTGTTGCTTATGCTCCGTGGGGGGGGGGGGTTATATGTGGTTCGAATCATATTTTTTAGTTTTCACGGAAAAGGTTTGTTTGGCTATTACAAGTAATGCTTCATTGATGTTCATACCATCGCTTTAAAGACACATTTAAGACATCTCATCTTGGATATGAGTGGGACTTCAAGATAGCATTAGACTTCGGGTCTCTATATTTTAAAACTAATTTGGACTACAATTTATTGTTTCTCAGGTTGGTTGTAATGTATGTGATTAAAACTTATGTCAAGACATTCACCGGTCGCCAAGCCATGTGGATAAAATTTGTGTCAAGATATTCACAATTCATTTTCAAAATTAGTTTCATGATGATTAACATTAAAGAGTTGTTTTAAGTCAATCTTAGGATATTCTTATGTCAGTTTGATTTTAGGGAAAACAACAAGCTAACTGTTTTAAGTTATTCTTGAAACAAACTGTGGAAAATGCAACATGTTATGGGCTGCCTGGTGTTGTTAGTGGGCCATCTTAAGAATTTGATCTCGATACATACGTGACCGTGACCATGGGTTTCGCATAAGGAAAATTTGAATTATAATTTACTGGTGTCTTTGGTGGGCCATCTTGTGATTTTGTTCTCAATACATGCATGACCATGGGATCCGCAGAAAGAAAATTGGAACTACAATTTACTCAAGAAAGCCACAAATAATTTGCTAGTATAACAAGTTCATGATAGCTAAAATAATAGAATTTTATACAAAAAACAAAAAAAAACTTCTTCGATTAACATGACAGAAAAGCACCAGAGTTATAAAAATCAGAAGGAATAAGTCAGAAGGAAAAATTGGCTAAAGAGATTTCTTGGTACAGCAAAACACAGCAGAAGAGTGATTACAAAATTCAGAGAGGATTCAATAAACAGAAAAAATATCAACACCTAAAAAGCAGTTACAAAATCCCTAACAGAAAATCTAACTACCTAACTGAATTTTCAATAGAATACCCTCTGGATTTCTTCATATAAAACTCCACAGATCTTCATCTTCAGGGGGGGGGGGGTTGGATACACTTTATCTTCATCTCTCACCCATTTTCTTTTCTTCATCAATCTTCCATAACCTTTGAACCATCACCAATCTGAATAATCAGCAAGAACATCAAGAGAGCCCTCTTCAATCTCTTCTTCACTCTTCTCCTTGAATCTTCTCCATTATTCATTCAATAACCAGATCAAAAATGCTGCAAACATTGTGAACCTTCATCCTTCACACCTCATCTTGAATCTTCATTCTTGCTCTCACTCTTCTGCACACTCCCTTCATCATTACCTTGGTTCTGTGCAAGAAACTTTCCTCACCTTTGAACTTCATAGACGACCCTGCAATCTCAGAACCATATTGCAATTTTCCATATCTCAGTTTCAATCTTAGAGCCATATTCATCATCGACTTCTGCATTAGTCCGCATCAATCCCTCAAGCTCCATACGCAGAAGGATTTATCTAGTGATATCAACTAATTCTGGCCTGCAATATGACATCAACAATGAATCAATTCACCCAGTCGAAATTGAATAAGCCAAGAACCATGAGCAATCCAAGAAGAAAGAGAAGATTTGGAATTGAGGAATAGGAGAAATTAGTGTCAATATTATTACCTTGAGACGTTGCGACGTCTTCATGATCTTCCAATCAATCTCAGTCAGAATCTTCGAAATGTCATCAACTACCATCATCTTCGCAACTTCGATCCAATATCGCGTTCATCCACTACCATGACTTTCAACCCTACAATTGATTCAAAAACCACGATTTCAGAATCAAAAATCATCAACAATAAGGAGTAGAAGAAACGATTAGAGAAACGAAGCAAGAACACATACCTTTGGTCTGCCTCGATTCCTGAGCGTTTCAACAATCTCACGTCACAGCTTCGCTTTCGATTGTCATCTTCATCACGCGGCTTTCGAAGAGGGCATGAGCCATTCGGGGCTGTGAAGGTCAACCTCCACCGTTTCAATTGAAGGTGCGATCTCTTTAATTTTCCTTCGATTCGTGTCTCCATTTTTCGGAATATTGCAGTTTGGGGATTTAAGAGGAATTAGGGTTAATTCGCTTACAAATTTTGGAGGAGGGTGGAGAATGGAAAGTGTTCATGTGGAAGGTTTGGGGTTTCGTAGGGAGGAGGCACCGTAAGGGGCCGCCGCGGCTAGGTTTTCGCGAAAAAGGATTGGGGACGGAGAAGTATAGCGCATGAGGAAGACGAAAGTGAGAGGTTTAAAGTTTCTGTTGTTGAAAGGGGGAGGAGGACGAAGTTAGAAGGCAAAGAGGAGAGGGTATGGTGATGCAGCAGCGGCGCGACTAGGGTTATGAGGGAAGAAGACGAAGAGTGAGGGAGATAAGAGGAAAGGCGTGAGAGAGGGGATAATTGTTTTTAGTCTGAGTTTTTATTTTGAGTTGTATTTTAATTATGATTAATGTCATATTATTATGGAAATTAAAAAGAATTAAAGCATGGAAAAACGTTAAAAGGATATTAATCTGTAATTATGGTTTCCAAGGATAAAATTTGGGAAGAGATAAGATTCCCTTTGAACGGTCCAATCCGACGGTGACACTTGTCATCGTCCGGTTGGACCCCTGTATGTTAATACTACGTGTATCCACCATCATAACTACCGTACACTCTCAGGCTTTCCAGCCTAATGGGCCTGCGAATTCGCTATTTCCACCCCTCATATTAAGCCCAGCAGTGTTTTAACTTAGAAAACTTATTTTTCCACCCCTTTCACTATTTCTTTCCTTTTAATATTTCTATTTTATATAGCTTCAAATATAATTCATGAAAAATATAAAAATGAATATTAAAAATCCACGAAAATTATATTAGGATCTTAATTCAACTTGGAAACATTCCCAATTTTTACTTTTTGAATTTTTGCATTTTTTAATTTAAATTCGAATTTTTTCACTTAATTGATTTATATTGAATTCCTTCATAGACACATAAATTTGTACAATTTATTTCTGCCACTTCCTATAACATTTTTTGTCCATTCTTTTTGCTATGATGAAAGGACAAATTAAAGTACCTAAAATATTTTTGGTGTATTTTTTAGGACAATATATCCACTGGTTTGGTAGTGTGATTTTTATAAGTTTGTGATTAAACCTTATATAGATATAGAGGACCATTTACCATAGCTAGATTTAGAATTTTTAAGATATTTTTTAATACAATAATATAATCAGGTTAGAGACCCTAGGGAATTAATTTCACATTTTTTCCAAGGCTTTTGATATTTTTTTCATTTTAATTCATTTCATCATATTATGCATATTCATGGTTCATGTCATTCGCTAACTATTCTCCTTTTTGTGTGCAAGGTATTTTCCGAGGATTTGCGTATGGATTTGGATATTTTTTATGCCTCAATTATGTTTGTGTGCTTTGTGATGTAATAGCTTAGAACTTGTATGCTTTTATAGTTTCTATAATTAGGATAGAAAAGATAAAGCAAATCGATAGAAAACCAAAAATCTCAAAAAATAAATAAGACTCGATCCAACGTCGAGTAAATTTTCAAAAATAAATAAATAAAGTTGCATGTGACTTTAGGGTTCCTCGATTACCATCGTTCCACTCCATTAAACCAAAAGCAAGCCTTGTATGTTGCACACCATAAGTCGTGCGTCTCAGCACCACGCAATCGACCCACCCGATCCATTGTTTCATCCCATTTATGCTTCATTCACATTTTTACCCACCATGACTTAGGAGGGCCATATTGTTCACTATTAATTCCTGTACTTATATTTCTAGTTTAATATCTCTTAGGTAGATTTAATCTCAAACCTCACTAACCATAAGTCATCTTTGAATTCAATTAACTTAGGGTAAGTCTAGTTTCCCTTAGAATTTTTCCTTTTATAACTTGAGTCTCACTTCTCATATTAAAAGAAAATCAAAACACTTAATAAAGGAAAATGTGTACAACATGCCACGAGCCTTAAGCTATACGGGAAATGATTAGTGGAGGTCTCCTTCACTCTTCTAGGATGCTTTACAAATGTTCCATTGGGGGCGATCTTGGAAAGTATTCGCTCATGTGTCATAGTCTTTAGTGTTGTACATACCATAAACATAAAATCAAAACATTTCTTATAAAAGACAACAAACCAAGAAGTCACGTCATCTTTTCTCATCTCATACTCTTTGCGGACGAACATGACTTGTCTCGACAGTTCAAACAGCGATACGGTAAACACCCTCGAGTCAGAGCCGGTAACACCTGAGCTAGAACTATGGCAATGTCATCCTAAAAATCACAAACGAGTTTCAACCTTAGTTAGACGAACTACGATGTCTCTGATCCTCATTTATCCCGATGAGGTACGTAGGCAGTGGGGTAGGGCCCATTCGAGCACAATCTTTCTTTTTCCCTACATTTTCCCCCTTTCTTTCCATTTTTCAATTCAATTTCTTTTCTCATTTCATTTCCATTCCAGATAGCCATTCTGTCATTCAAACAACATATTATTTCTCACCCTTTGAAAAGAGACTTATAAGCGTGGATCTCGTCGGGTATGGCGGACGGATTGGGGCGCTAATACCTTCTCAATTCGTTACCGACTTCCGGACCCATATCTTTGGTTCGCAAGGCCTCGTCCTTTTCTTTCTTCCTTAGGTTTGTGCAACATTACCTTTCCCATTCCTTTGGGATAAAAATGTTAGGCTGGCGACTCTAACCCTTTCCGCGCCACTTTCGCGTTTGTACTAGGATGAAAATCCCGGGAGCGACAATGGGGTTTATTTGTTAAACTGTTTTCAGTTATGTTATTACTTTGATATATGTTTTCTCATTATATGATGTTGAAATTTCGGATGGTGAAAATTATGTTTATGAAGTAAAAATTATGATTTTGAAATATGAAGTTTAAATTTCGCTGCGAAATGCTATATGTTATTCTTGATGTTGATTAACCCGTGTTACGGGACAAGACACTGTTCGATTGAATTATGATGAAATGTGATACCCTTCTCGATGATTACTCTGATATTATTTAAATATTTTGTTTTAGGGTAGAAGGATGTTACATTAGTGGTATCAGAGCAGGTCGGTCTGTCCGGCCAGTGTCGTTAATGTCATTTATTTCCCTAGTGCGCGATATGTGTGTGAAACACTGTTGGCACTTGTTTGTTGGTTTCTAGTTGTTGTTTGCAGAGATTAGTTTGGAATTAAGTGGGGGAGAGGCTTGCTTCCGAAATGTTATTGGTATGAAGAAGTTGGTTCGAGTTGATGTTAGTTGTGAGAGTGCAAGGTTGTGAAGACGATGTTGTTGTGGACCGGCGGGATTTTGGACTCCTGAATTCGTATCGGTCGGGTTAGAGAAGTGTGTATATTTTAGGTGGGAATTGTTTGAGAAGGAATATTTACTTTGATGGAAATGATAAGTTGACAGATCAAGTCGCTAGATTGTTTCTCTTTGAGTGTAGTTGGATTAAGCTGAGTAATTTTTGAAGCTGGAGTTAGAGTAAAATCCTTGGTAGAGTTTGGAAGAAAAGGAGGAGAGAGATTGAACTTATGTTCATCAATCTCAAAATTCTTGTTTTTGAAATCTTGGAGCAGCTGTCACGAGATGTGGCATAACGTTTTGCTTGTGACTTGAAATGAAACGGTTCTGGACTTTTTGGAAAGCTTACAGAATTTCCTACAGTTTACATATAAGATTTGCATTCGGGATGTTTGTGATAAGGAAGATAAGTGTGTTTTACTAGTCGGGTCTGCTGCTGATTTTGGAAAATTCTGCATACGAGAATTCTTGACCAGTCCCATGGCATGGGGAATAACTTTTTACTCGTAAGCCGGATTTGAGTGATTCCTGAAGTTCTGAAGTCTGAACAAAATTATCTTCATGTTAGAATGTATATTTTTGATTTTGAGGTCTTTATTGGAGAAGATAATTGCGTTCAAAGTGGGGAGTGTTTTGCTGGAAATTTTAGGAAGATGAAATATTGAAAAATAATAAGATGTCGGTATTAGAGGGAATGCATAAGTATTTGGAGAATGCATAAATGTGTAATGAGGATGATTAAAGTTCTGATGTTAGATGATAGTAATGTTGAGAGGAAGATGGATGTTTGAATTGTATTGTTAAGAATTATAATTTGAATGAAAGTCATGAATGGAAGAGAACCAAATTGGATTGTGCTTAATGTTGTAGTGACTCCGGTGTTATAAGAATATTTGAAGCAGTGTTATACAAGGGCATGTATGATGGATTATGTATTGGATTTTGGATGTCTTGGTGAAATCGACTAAGTCGGAATTAAGGAAACTAAGAAGATGTTGATAAGTCTTAGAGAGTTGGCGGGGAATTATGCCTACGGACTTTATACATAAGTTGAAGTACGCTATTGTGTTGGGTAACGACTATTTATGCCGCTCTTATGGTTGTCGGATATTTATTGACAAATTGAGTAACTGATCACCCTTAATCTATTTTTGATAATAGACGAAATCATAATTGAGGAATAGATGCGTCATGCTAACTAATATAGTATATGAGTTAAATCAGTTGAAGTCGAGCTGGGCATTTGAGTATTGTTTGAATTATCGATGAAGAATCATATATAAGAATGTTAGTCAGATTTAAGAATGATGGTATGAAGTTACATTGGGAGTAAATAGTATTGTGGAAATTTGTAGTTAAACTCTGGATAATAAAATTATTGTTTGATGATAAATTAAGTGGCATAAGGCTTGGAGTTTCTTGAGATGATTCGAGGTTAAAGTATATGGAAAAGTAAGACCAAGATTTTCAAGAGTATAGGATTGAATTGAGTTGAAAGAATCAGACGAAGTAAGATTATAAGTGGGTTTATTAAAGCGTGATTTTGATTAGAACATGGATAATTGTTTTGGTTGTGTTGGTTCGGATAAGAATTTATGAAAGGTGTGTTAGTATGAGTAAGAATCGAGGATTCGATACGTTGGATTAATTAGAAGCAAAGAAATATGAGTTATCTTGTGGAAACTGTTGTATCAATGTACCTTATATTGTCATAATGATGTAGTGTGTTTAAGGTAATTTTCGAAGGAGGTATTATTTAAGATGGTAAAGTTGTAGTTGTGTTGAGGATAATTGGAAATTCATGAAGTATGTAAATTTTTGACCAAAAATTTGGAAGTTGCCGCGGTTGTATTTATGATTGAACGTTCGGAGGTGTTGCCTTATGAATTTAAGTTGGATGTATTCGGTAACTACAAGAGTAGAATACCTATTGAAACGAAATTCAGAAGAGTTAAGTCGAAGGTGTTATGGATGTGTTGGTTTGGTGATTGAAGAAGTTGGAAATAAACTTGGTAGTCCTGGAACTTTGTAGAGTAATCAGAGTGCGCATCAAATGCGTGGTGCGGTGTAGTTGTTGTTTGCGAATGAAGACGATGTTGATAGTCGATTGTTTTGATGTTGGATTTAAACTGTGTGTTCCAGACATTTCGGGAATTAAACAAAGTGTTTTTTTAGAGGGATATAAAAGTCGACTGAGTATTCATCATGGAGCTACGAAGATGTATAAGGATTTACACAGGTTATTTTGGTGACCGGATATGAAAAAGGGTATTGCTGAATTTGTATATGTTTGTTTGACATGCTAGAAGTCGAAGATTGAACATCAGAGACCTTCAGGTATGATGCAACCATTGAATGTTCCTGAGTGGAAATGGGATAACATTTCCATGGATTTTGTGACTGGGTTACCTAAGACTATAGGAGGTAATGATTTGATGTGGGTAATTATTGACTGATTAACTAATTCGGTGCATTTCTTGTCAAAGAAGATTAATTATTCTATGTAGAGGCTAGTTGAGATTAATATTGAGTAAATTGTGAAGTTGCACGGTGTACCTTCTGTAAACAACCAAATTTGCCCTCACTCATTTCACCATGGCTTGTGATTTCCTTTCATTTGCATAAGTTCAATCATATCATCTCATATTGCATTTTTGCTTCACTGCATTGGTTCAAAGTCATCTGCATCTAGGGTTTGTGATCTAAGCCATCCCTAAGCTATCTGAGCCACTCCAAAGGTCTTCAATCATTCCAAGAGGGTCCATGTATGCTCAAATATCATATGTATCCTCCCAAGATCAAGGAAGTCAGGAAAATCACAAGAACTGAGAAAGGCATGGAAGCAGAGCCAGGTTTAACTGCACAGATGACCTGAAATTAGGGTTTTGGTTTTAGAGGCCATAACTCCAAATTTTTTGGCCATTCTTTTTTCTATGAGTCTCTATATGTTATTAGGATCATGCATATCAATTTTCATGAAGAAATTCATTGGGGAAGGCATCTTATCAATAGATGACTTCTTGAGCAAGTCAGTGCAAAATCAGGGCATCTGAGGCCTCCATCAAGGGTACAAAAGGGTCTTCTCCATCATTTAGAGTGTATATGATCTTTATTTGATCTTAGAAGAATTTAGAAGTTCACAAAATTGAAGAATTTCAAGCCATTTGCAAAGTTGCCATTTTGGGAAAGTGACTTGTAATGTAAACTTGCCATTTTGGGAAAGTTTTTCAACCTCCTCTTTTTGATTCAAAAATGCTTCAAATGAAAAATTCTTGGTCATGAAAGTTGTAGATTGGATCCTCCCATTTTCAAAAAGTACAAGAACTTGATCTAATTCATCATAGAACTCAAGTTATGGCCTTGCAAAGTTGAGAAAAATCACAAATTTTCACTTTTGTACCAAAGAGGGAAACTTGCAAAAACACTTGCCAAAGCCAAATGTGACCTCAAAGTGACTTCTAGGCATTACAAAAACATCATACATGGTCCAAAATTCAGAATTTCCCAAGAGATTTCCCATTTTCATGCCTTGAATTACAAGTCACCATATGGCATTTCTCATGAATATTCAAGAATGGAATTTTTGCAAAAGGGACTCCTAATGATTGGATTAGTTGCTAAGTGATCTCAAAACATTATGACCACTTCATATGGTCCATTTTGCTGCAAATTGCCCAAGGGATGTCACATATCCATGACCAAAAACTTCAAAATGCAACAAGTTGTAAAAAGGCAAAACATGTGACATCTCACCCTTCATCCATTTCAGATCACCTCAGAGCATCCCATGGTCACCCTTGAAGCCAGCAGAACTCAGAGCAGCCCTAGGATAGCCTCTGCCACAGCCCATACTTGAGGTACACCTACCACTGACTTTTTGGCCAATTTCCCCATGCCATTACCACAGTGCATGTCACTTCCTCAGACTCCTCCCAATAGTTTAGGGATATGTTATGGATCATAAAACAGGCTGGACATAAGCTAGAAGGACACACACAACAGATTTATAAAAACTGCAAGTTTTCTTCATCTCTTCGAAACTCTTCCCACAGCCATCACACATCAATTTTCTCTTCACCAGCAAGTCACATATCCTCCATAGAACCAAAATCAACCATTAAAACAGCCAAAAGTATCACATACACCAACTGCAAAACCTGCTATACCAGAACTCAAACTACCAAATCAGCCACCATCAAAGGTTTTGAAGCACTCCATTGATCTCAGGAGGTTCAGAGGAGACTTTTGCATTAAGGAAAGGCTAGAAAAGCTCACATTGGCATTTCATCATCTCAGGTAAGCTCAAGAATCAAATTTCTCAGAGCTTGTTTCTTTTGTTACAAATTGAAAATATATGTTATGCTGGTCATGTTGATGCTCTTAGAATTAAAAATGGTGAAGATTTGAGTATTTTATAGTCCTCTGAAATTTCACCTGTAAAATGGTTTGATTCGATTCTCTTTGTTCTTGGGTTATAAATGATGTTTGAGGGTGGATTTGAATGGGGTTTGGGTAGAGGATCATTTCTGTGTGGTTGATTTAATGTGGGGTGGTCTGTAAGGTGTTTTAGGGTTTTGGACTCGCCGGAGAAGATGACCGGAGCTCGTCTTCGGTCACCTGAAAGTAATTAAGTCCTAACCCTAATTAATTTGCCAGTTTGCTTCGTGACCATTGGATGTGGATTACTTTTGAACGGTCCAGATCAAGTCATTTAGCCCTAATCCAGTTTTATTAATTTAATTAAATATAATTAGGTTAATTAAATTGAATTGAATCTCAGCCCTTAAAAGGCGCGCGCAGTCAACCTTTTCTTCTTCAGTTTAAATCTAGGCCATTAGATCTACTTACTTTCTCTTTTAATTAATTTTATTTTCATTTTAACTCATTTTTCTTGCACATTTTATTTAAAATAGTAAAACACTTCTAAAAAATTTCATTTTTTGCACCATGGCTTATAAGATTTTTCTCATTCTGAAAATAATTTTTATTATATTTTTTGCATAATTTTCGTATTTTTAAAATATTTAAATGATTAGTTTAATTAATTAATGAAAATTAATTAATTAAAATACCATTTAAGTTTCTAAAAATCACCAAAAAAATCACATTGCATTTTGATACATTTAGAGACATTATCAAACCCTTCAAACAAATTTCTTTTTGGTGCTTGACCTATTTTGACATTTTTCTTTGGTTTAGGGTCCTTAAAAGTCAATATTTTTTCCCAAACTTAGAAAAATCCTTTCTGCCTAACCATGAAGAGTTTGATAATGGTTCTTTTTGCATTGCATTCCACATATCATGTAGTTTCTAGGATAAAATTGGCATGAATTTATCTTTCATTTTAGATTTTCTTTGCATTTTTCTTTGTGAGGTACCTTAAAACCCTAGCAAACTTAGGAAAATCATAACTTCCATTAGGTTAAGATTTAGGTCTCCTCCTTTGGGAAGTGAACTTGTGTAGGGTTAGGGTTCCTTTGATCCTATTTTCATTTTTTTATCATGTCATTGCTTCTGGTTTTGGATTTTTGCATTGCATGTTATGTATAAACCCTAATTTTTGCCTTCATTTGCATTCATCCTTCATATGCTTGCATACATGAACTTGCCATGACATTTTATGCATTCACATGACTTCTAAGACATTTTAAGACACATTAGAATCATGTTTGATCATTGCATCATCTATTTTCCATGTTTTTCTTCCTTGGTGGCTCTTCTTGAAGATCTTCTTGCAAGCCTCATAAACCCTAGGAACACCCAAGCATGATTACAATTAGGTTTTGATTAGTCCCCCCATTAGTTTTACCTTTGTGTCATCTTTGAGTCTTCTCTTCTCATCTCTTAATCAAGGAATAAACCTTAAAGGTTTTAAGGCTTTGTGATTAGGGTTATGCCTGCATCCTTCTATTAGGATGGAGTGTATAACTTTAATCCTAAGTGTTTAACCCTTAATGTGTTTAAATCCTCTAATCAATCCATCTAATAATCATTAAGACATCAAGCTTGTAACTTAGGCCTTGCATTAGGGTTCTAATTCTTCCTTAATTGGTTAAGAAAGACTAACCCTAGTGTTAATGGACAAGTCCCCATCAAGTTGTCTTACAAACAATAAAATCCACTTCTTGATCTTACCATTAAATAAAATCCACTTTAATAAAGGCTTTGTCTTGTCATGAGGTTAATCCATAATCATGGATTAAGTTTAGGAGCCTTCCTCAGCTTAAATATTCTCATCTATTATGTAGCGGTAAAATCATGAGTGTAAGCTATTGATTAACTTAACTCATTATACACAGAGTCGCCACCGCGCTTTTATTTATTTCCAAAAGGAAAAAGGCAAAAAGAACGAAGAAAGCCTTAAAGAATCTTAAAATCTAAGAAGCTAAAAGAATCAAACAGAGAATGGGTGCGGGGATTGGTTACAAATCGGGAAGGTTTTAAGCACCCGACTTGTCCGTGGTACTCCACGGGAACCCTTTGAAATGTTTACTGCATTTTTTTGGTTTGAAATGGTTTGCTTGAAAAAGGATTGAAGAGATGAGAAGAAGAATGTTTTTTTTAAGATTTTGGTGTTTGAAGAGACGAACGTCTCATGCCTACGTACCCACAGAGTGCAATGCGAGATCAAAACCCCGTAGTTCGTGGTACAAATTGTGAAAAGGCAAATGAGTTGAATTGATTTTAAAATGTAAAGATAAGTCGTCATTCTTTAGCAAATGAGTTGAATTGGTTTTAAAGTTTTTGAGAAAGAAAGTTTCGATATGCTTATGTGGTTTAGCATTTATTTAAAGAAATGAAATGAAAAGGTAAAAGCACATGACTGAAGTCAAGGTTTGATTGAGAAAATGTTTGAGGTTTGAAAACAAAGAAAGTTTTGAAAATAGGAAGGAGATTTGAAAATTGAAGAAGATGGGAAGAGATGAAGGGACTATCCTAACATTTGAATTAAAAAGCTAAGAGAAGAGTTACCAAACTAATAATATGCACAATTCTTCAAAGTTCGGAATTCCACCTTCAATGGCTAATGAAATAACTTGGAGCCGAGGTTTCTAATCCATTCCAACTTGAGCAAGGGGGAAGATCTTAAATTCTAAGTCCATTCTCCAAAAGCAAAGGGATAGTAACCATTAGTCCAAAATTAGAAGTCACAAGTCTTTTAAGTGTTCAATCCTTTATTAGTGTTTTGGTATCCAAATGGACAAAATAAAAAAACAAGCAACAATATGAATATGAACAAATGATATATGATATAATATGATAAAGCATAATAAAAAGATAAAGGAGCAAGGAATTGAAATAAAAGGATAAGGTGCAAGAGATTAAATTTAAATGTTAGTATATACACATTATTATAATATTTACAATATAAAGTGGTATGATGAACTTAATCAAGCACAACCACGAAAAGAAAATAAAATCGAGGCAACCGGATCCAAGTGGATCGCATTCCGAATCGGGACAACTTTAGGTCTATGTTAAGCAATCGCCGAGTAATTTACGGAGTAATTACCCTACAAATGAGGCCGGCCACCACTAATTAAAGTGGAAAATATTCGTGTTAATACATGTTAGAGAAACGATATTATGGATCGTTCTCCGAAAACATGCCACACTAAAAGAAAGATAACGGTCTAATCTTAATCGAGATTATCGTTGAATTTATCGAAAAGCAACCTATCACGATCTCAAAGTATGGAGCATGATCCAAATGATCATTCATCCATAGATTTGAAATAATGAAGATTAAACCGATCGGAAATCAACAATCTACGAATCGGAGATTGTCATCGACCAAAAATAAAAAGATGAAGAAAAAAAATGGATCTAAAAGTAGATCCAAAAAAGAATTAAAATAATTTTCAAATCCTTTTCTTAAAATCTATTCCTAAAAACTTTTCCAAAATTATTTTATAAATCTTTTTTCTTAAAGAATCATTTTAATAATATTCTAGGAATATTATTAAAATATTCTTTCTTCTAAAAAAAACCTTTAACAAAATTAAATAAAATAACAAAAAATAAAAAAAAGAAGAATTAACAATGAGGGAGGGGGACGCGCAGAGGTGGATGGTGAGAAAAGTAAATGCGGATCCAAGGCCCAAACCACATACTCACTTTTTCTTTTTTTTAAAACAATAAACAAATCAATATAAAAAAAGAAAAGAAAAATGAAACAGAAGCAAAATGAAGCATCTTCTTCGTCGCGGTGAACAATGGCGGCACACAAGAGATGCTCTTCACTCTCACCTTCAAAAAGCACAACAAACAGAAAAAAAACAATCCAAACAGGAAGAACAACGATGGTTTCCTTTCTTCGCTGCAAATCCTTCTCCTTCACGCGGCTACCTCACTCTTCTTCTTCTCTTTTTCCGAATCTAAGCTATTGTTGATGCACAATGGTTGATGCATTGGATGTTGCGGCTGAATTAATGGAGATTGTGGTCCTGTTTTGGATGGATTTTGTAGGTTTGAAAACAAATTAAAGGTAAGGGTTTATGGTTTTTGAGAGAGAAATTTAGGGTGGATTGAAGCTTTGATTCTGGATTTTTGCAGGGTATTTGTGGGCTCTCAAAGCTTGGTCTTGAAGGTGAGATGAGGCCGTTTTTATAGGAAGGAGAGAGTGCCGTTTTGATTCAATTGAGATGCGTTTGGAGTCTTCACGGGAATCCCGTTTTTGCCGCGTTTCACTGCGTTTTGGGGTTGGGAGTTCCGCGTGAGGTTTGCATTTTATGTGTTGAAGCCGCGGCTGTATAATTTGTATTTGGGGAAAGCTATGACTTAACTTGCGGCTGGGGGTTGTTGCATTCCGCGTGCGGTGAAGGCTGCATGTTGAAAAGTGTTGGCTAGTAGCTTCGGCTGTTGTTGGCTGTGTTGCAAAATGCGTTAGCAAAGGCTTACGGTATAGGCTTGTACTGATGCGGCGTGCACGGTATTTGGGCAAGGCTGATGCTTGGCTTGAGGGAAATATTGTTTAAAGCTAGTGGCTTACGCTGAGGCTTGTAGTGTGTTTGTAATGTGAAGCTTGGATGCAACGTACGGAATGGCTAGTGTGGGGAAGCATGTGCAAGGAGCTGATGGAAAATGTGTTGCAAGTAGATGATGTGAAGGCTTGTGTGACTTGCTGTGAATGCATTTGTACGGATTCAGCTGGCTTGGTGATGTGGGGAAAAGCTTGGATAATTTGTGGCTGGTACGGAAGAGGCTTTAGCTTTGGTAGCTTGGCATGATGTGAAATTGGCTTGTCATGTGGGGGAAAATGTTTATGAAGAACTTTTTTTTTTATATTTTGGTATTGATATTATAATATATATTTTTTAATGAATGGACTATATAATAAAAAAAATAATGGATATTGTAGACAATATATTGGGTTTAAGAGGAAATGATATGGGTCTAAAAAAAAATATGTGTGGGCTTATTGAAAATGAATTGGATTAAGAAATGATAAGTGGACATTTAAAAGTGGATAATGGATAAAAAAAATATTAATGATGGGAGATGAATAGAAGAAAAATGGATAGAATGGAGAGTATAATCGAGATAAATCGGATGACAAAAAAAACGAAATATAAATGGATAAGAAAATGGGTATGCATTTATTTTTATGACCTGAATCAGCTACCACTAACACGCGCACACAACCATGAACCAACTCCTGATTTTTCCTTGTACAAGCCCCTGATATTAATGAATACAGCCAAACACGAACCATTGAACAACTTGCCACTTAAGCCACAAACACTTGAAATCTGTATGAACATTGTCCTGATAACGGGAATTCATACTGAGGAAAATAGATCCTCAGATGAACCACTGATGAACCGATGCACTGATAAACTTGCAGATTCAAAACAAACTCCACACAAAATACCGCCTGATAAACTGATGATCTTCGCACACAACACAATTTGAACTTTGAATACGCACTGTCTAAAAAATGAACCACTGGCACAAGCAACTTGCAATCGAAACAATATTTTGATAGTTTAACCAAGATTAAGTCAAACGTCCATCTGAATCGAATCGTGACTGAACAAATGCATCTGAATTGGAATCACAGCCCTGTCTTTGAAATCCTGCAACACAGAAGAAGAAGAAGCAAACCGCACCATATTTTTTTGTATTTTGGTTAGAGGTTAGTAAATATAAACAGATAACGACAATTAAACAAGGTGATCCTCTGCAAGGCATAGACCTGCACCTGAAAAAGGATAAACGAACCAGTGCGTGATCTTGTTTGTATGCAAATGTAGATGAGATGCGGAAAATCTTAGGGTCAAAAATTAGGGTCTGACAGATGCCCCTATTTAAGTTTCTTCAATCCAGAGATAATGAAGATTGAAATCTTTGTTTCGACAAGATGGAAGATACTTAAATATAAAAAAAACCCAATTTTTGATCCTAAGATGCCAAAAACTGGAATGAAATGAAATGAACTGACATGAGCTGATATGAAGATGATATGGAAATGATATGAAGCAAATGACAATATATGAAAGCATACGAAATGTGATGAGAAAATATGAAATGATATGAAATGCAGAGAAAATATGTGACAGCAATATGAAATAATATGAGAAAATTTATGAGATGACATGAAATGTAACTGGAACCAAATGAAACACAGAGAAAACCATGAGGGATAAGACGACACATGAAAAAGAATAAACGCTGGGGATAAGGAGCATAAGACTCCGACGGGAAAAACAACATGCTAGAGACCAACCCATGACTCAGCTGAGGTGAAAATGTCCAAGAATTCGCAATTGGACAAAAAAGATCACAACATCCAGGAATGGCACTGAATGAAGTGAGAAAAAGTCCCGAGACAGTTCATCAGAAGCATCCATAGATGACATTACTGACTTTACTAGGAATATCCGAGAATGGCAGTCGGATAAGGTAAACACAACATCTGAGAATGGCAATCAGATAAAATGTGAATTTCAACATTTAGGAACAACACTGAATGAAATGGGAGAATTTCGGGAAAACACATCAACTCAAAGATGATTCCAACATGAAAATCCGAGAATGGCAATCGGAAGTGAAGTGATCACAACATCTGAGAATGGCAATAAGATAAAAAGTGGAGCACAACATTCAGGAACAGAACTGAATGAGATGGAAAAAAGGTCCGGGACAATACATCACATCAATGATGACTTCACTATGGGCATCCGAGAATGGCAATCGGAAGGAATGATCACAACATCCGAGAATAGAAATCAGATAAAATGTGAATCACAACATTCAGGAACAGAACTGAATGAGATGGAAAAAGGTCCCGGACAGTACATCAAATCAATGATGACTTCACTATGGACATCCGAGAATGGCAATCGGAAGGCTAGTGATCACAACATCTGAGAATGGAAATCAGATAAAAATGTGAATCACAACATTCAGGAACAAAACTGAATGAGATGAAAAAAGGTCTCGGACAGTACATCAAATCAATGATGACTTCACTATGGACATCCGAGAATGGCAATCGGATAAAAGGGTGTAATATCTGAGAAGACACAACAAGTAGGTGAAGGAAAAGTTAAGAAAAGACAGACAAGTGCCAAGTAAATTGGATTTTGACCAAAAAGTAAGAAGTTGAAAACAACAAGACTTCGAGAAATGCATATGAGGACTAAAACACTCAGTATGCAGACATTTACGAAAATGGGGACCAAACCACCCAAGAATACGCATAATGAGGACTAAAACACTCAATTATGCAAAGGTGAACAAAACTGGGAATAACATACCCGAGAAAACACATAATGAGGAATAAAACACTCAACTATGCAAATATAAACAAAACTGGGGACTAAAACACCCGAGAGAATGCATAATGAGGACTAAAACACTCGAATATGCAAAGGTAAACAAAACTGGGGAATAAAACACCCAAGGAGATAATATGAAAGAAAATGTTGACAACCAGTTTAGACTCTTAGAGGAGTGAAAAGAAAGAAGACTGATTCCTCAACACAGAAATCACTGCCATTCTGCTTGGAGATTAGAGAGGTTACTGCTGAACAAATCTCTGTCCCACTAGTAAATTGTACCAAGTTGAAAATCTTTTGAGAGAAATCATGCAAAGCTGCTTGGGGATTCTTGAAGAAAAATTGCCCCAAGTTCAATGACTGATGAGGGTAAACTGATAATGGATTCAGTTCTTGCCTACTGCTGGAGAAAATACTCAGATCTTTGAGATAACTGTTGAGAAGAATAAACTGATCATGGCTTCGGTTCTTGAAATGAATGCTGAGAAAATAACCCAATATGGATCTTGTAGAGAATCTTCTGACTAACCGAATCTGAGAATAACTTGCACTGAACAGCCAACCTTGAACCACGGGACCTGAGAAGGACTTGCCCCTAATAAGATCACTGACCAAGTTTCTCAACTGTTTGAAAATTCCTTGATGAGGAAAGTTTATTTGCAAATAAAAATGTTTGTACAAACCTGGTAATTTTAATGCAAAGTTCAATGCAAAGTTTGAAAATCAAAAATCATTTTTTGAATGAAATTTATTATTATAAAGTAAATGAAAACATTGTCAAAACACGGCGGTTGAGACAACATTAAAGATAAAGCAAAGGTAAGAAAACAAATGATTGGTAAAGAACTTGGGAGTCAGTTTACGCAACCTTGTTGTAGTATGCTTTTCAAAAGAAACCTAGATTCAATTAGGACTTTTGAAGGTTGTAACATGGCCTGGTTCACGGTTTATGAAACAAAAGATATAGGCTCAAAGTTTATTTGTACCCAACCCAACTTCGTGATGAACTCCATTCCTACATTCAATTAATTCAGCCTATGCATTCAAGTTCCAAGAAATTTGGGATTGCACAGATGAAGATGGTTCATAAGTCAAAGGATTTTGAGATAACAGTCACATCTTTCCCTTTGTTATTTCCATTGAGGACTTTGGTCCACTCAACTTATTTTTGCTGAGGATTTTGATGACTTCTTGATAAATCTTTCTCTTATTATCCCTAATTTTTGCCTGAACTGTGTCATCTCGACTTACAGTCAGCGGGATGCCCCAGTTTTTGCCTAAGTCTCCTTCGTAGGTTTTGACTTAGCGGGCCTTGATTTTTCAATAAATTTTTTCAATATCATTTTTTTTTGAAAGATAATGACTGCATGGCTTAATGATTACGATGAACCATCATTGGCTTTTGAATTGAGAAACATCTTCAACACTTCTTGATGTGTGCGAAGGAAAGCTTTAGATTACAACCTTTATTGAAAGGTGTCTTGAATGATTCTCTTGTACTTGAATGCACATTCGAATTAATTGAGAACTACCCATCCCCGGGTTAAAATTGAGGTTTTTTCGAATAGAAAGAAACTCCAACTTCAAGGCTCAAAAGGGTTGACACAAGATTAACTTCCTTATTTCTCCAGTGTTTAGGATTTGAAACAATGCCTGTATATCATCAGCTAAGTCTCAATTGAAAGCATACCAACAACAGTTATGGGTATCTCGTTTTCATCATCCTCCCTCCAATCATTGTAAAACTTTGAGAAAAGATAAAATGAACTTAAAATGTAAAGCATAAAGATGCAAATAGAAAATGAAATTGAATCAAAACAAAGCAATGCTCATTTCATTAAAATCAACATGAAAGTACAAACAAGCTTAAAGCAAAAAACTTAATGTGATTGAAGAAAATTGCAAACGTAAAGAAACAATGGCCTAGTGATCAATCAACAACAAAGATGAGCTGTCCCGGCTGATATTCTGGCCTTGAAGAAAATTTGACTGTTGAAGTCTTCTTGAAGATTCACTTCCCAAGCTTCGGCAAAGGATTGTTGATAACATTGGGATTAAGGTCATTAAAGTAAAGGATGTTGTTCCTGATAAGTTCCTGCACTTTAGCCTTCAGTGCAAGGCAATGCTCTAAGTCATGACCAGTTCCACCTTGATGAAACTCACAGCGAAGATCCGATCTATAACCAACTGGAAGAGGATTTGGAACAGGAGGCGGAGGACTAGTAATAATTAAACCTTTCCCAATCAAGGAAGGAAACAATTCAGTGTAAGACATCGGAATAGGATCAAAGTTTGGCCTATTGCGATACTGATTTTGTCCAACAGCAGGATGAGGAACCTGAGCTTGAGCTCGAATCTGAACTTGAGCTTGAGCTGGTCGAACTTGACCTTGAACTTGAGTTTAAGTAGGTTGAGTTTTAACAACAGGAGCAACTGCAGCTACATATGGTTGAACATATCGTTGTTGCGGGTGATAAGGCCTCCTCTCAGTTGAAACAACATAAGCATCACCATCTCTTCTCTTGTGAGGATTCCCAAAAGACTTTCTTGCAACATTAGGAGCTTCAGAATTGGTAATCTTACCCTTATTGATACCTTCCTCTAGTCTTTCTCCAATAGTGACTAGATCAGAAAAACCAGATGAAACACTTCCTACCATTTTCTCCCAAAAGAACGGTTGAAGAGTGTCCATGAACAAACTAGTTAATTCCTTTTCAGGCAAAGGTGGTTCAACTTGAGCAGCTAGCTCTCTCCAACGCTGAGCGTACTCTTTGAACGATTCTTTCTCTTTCTGTGACATATTTTGAAGTTGACGACGGTCAGGCGCCATGTCCAGATTGTACTTATACTGTCTTACAAAAGCATCAGATAAATCTTTCCAGCTTCGAATGTGACTCTTCTCAAGTCTAACATACCACTTCATAGAAGCACCACTCAAACTATCTTGAAAACAATGAATAAGCAATTTGTCATCCCTAGCATGTGCAGCCATTTTGCGACAATACATCAGCAGATGAATCTTTGGACATGTATGACCATTGTATTTCTCGAATACAGGAACTTTGAACTTATCAGGAAGAACCAAGTCGGAAACCAAACACATGTCAATTGCAGCAGAACCAAAGACATCTTTTCCTTCTAAACCTCTTACCCTCTTCTCAAGAGTCAAACATTGCTCTCTAACTTCATCCATATATCCAGGTTCACCCTGACTTTCAGCTTGTTGACCAGCAGCTTGATACAAGAAAGGAGAATTCTGATAAGTAGTTTGAGCAGTAGCGTGCACAACAGGTTGAGGTTCAGCAAAAGTCGGAGCTGAAAAGACTGGCACAACAGATGGACCACCAATCTGAGCAGTAGTAGAAACTGGCACATAATCCGGAGGTAACCTATATTCTGGCCAAGTAGAAACCGGTTGCTGAACAATAGGAGGATCAACAATAGCAGTAAAAACTTCAGAGATAACAGTCCTTTGAGGTGGTTCACCTCGAGCAATCAGAACTTGCATCATTTCAGTGAGCCTGGTCATACCAGCCTTCAACTCATCAATCTCCATTCGGACTTCCATGTTATGCTGTTCTTGGTGTTCCATTCTCAATCTAATAGCTCTTCGTCTGTTAGCAGCTCTAGTACCGTATCTGTGGTGAGGAGTCAGCTTGACGGATCAACAAACAACTGAGGAAAGAAACAACTGGGATGAGTTCCCACACAACTCGGATGAACGCAGGAATATGCGAGGATGCAATGATATGCAATGTTCACTTCCATTTTCAGAAAAACAACTCGATTATTGCAAACATGGTCAACATCGAGAATACTGTCATGAAAAATCTTGACAAAAAGGAATATTTACTTTTTTCCAACATTTTCAATAATCGGAATTGTTTTCCTTGAAAAATGGTTGTGACGATGATCATGATGAATATGTAGATGCAACAAACACAAACAAGATCACGCAAAGCACACAGGTTCAAAGGTTCGAATCACGAACATGGAGTCATGGTAACATAACACCAACCCACACAGGCATGTACTAAGGTTTGTCTTCATTGTACCTGCAAAAAACCAAAAGGGTGCTAACAGAGGTTCCCGGAGTTAACAGCCATCTTTAGAATATCATCGGTACATTGGATTACTCCCCAACCGATAACATTCTTAAAATGGACCTCGTCCGAGTGTAGTATCGCGTGACAACCACCTTAAGTTTACACCCAGATAGTTTCCGCACTACGTTCCTAAACTGGCTTAGATTGGTTAAGGGTTCTACGGTCCTCAGTATGATCAGCTCAAAGTCGGAAAATAATGCCACGTACGATTACTCGTCATGACATTGATAGTCCAAGAGAGCCTAACCGAGTGGAGATTATCAAATTGATATTGCCTTGGACTACTCCATCGCATATCGCTTCGAATATCGCCGTCCTATCATAAGTTCACTCAGATCCGGGTTAGAATCTATCTCACAGAGGATCACCAAAACCAAAACAGAACAACCAAGTAACAAGAAAATCAAACTAAAACAGTAAACAAATCAAAGTAGGGAGAATCCACTTAGAGATTTGATAATCCCCAGCAGAGTCGCCACTTTTCTGTAGCGGTAAAATCATGAGTGTAAGCTATTGATTAACTTAACTCATTATACACAGAGTCGCCACCGCGCTTTTATTTATTTCCAAAAGGAAAAAGGCAAAAAGAACGAAGAAAGCCTTAAAGAATCTTAAAAGCTAAGAAGCTAAAAGAATCAAACAGAGAATGGGTACGGGGATTGGTTACAAATCGGGAAGGTTTTAAGCACCCGACTTGTCCGTGGTACTCCACGGGAACCCTTTGAAATGTTTACTGCATTTTTTTGGTTTGAAATGGTTTGCTTGAAAAAGGATTGAAGAGATGAGAAGAAGAATGTTTTTTTTAAGATTTTGGTGTTTGAAGAGACGAACGTCTCATGCCTATGTACCCACAGAGTGCAATGCGAGATCAAAACCCCGTAGTCCGTGGTACAAATTGTGAAAAGGCAAATGAGTTGAATTGATTTTAAAATGTAAAGATAAGTCGTCATTCTTTAGCGAATAATTCCGCTAGAAAGAATGAATCATATCTAAACATCAAAAAGGTTAAAAGGAAACGTGCACGAGGGCACAAAAGCAATTGAATGAGTTGTGAATGTTTAAAAGTTTTTGAGAAAGAAAGTTTCGATATGCTTATATGGTTTAGCATTTATTTAAAGAAATGAAATGAAAAGGTAAAAGCACATGACCGAAGTCAAGGTTTGATTGAGAAAATGTTTGAGGTTTGAAAACAAAGAAAGTTTTGAAAATAGGAAGGAGATTTGAAAATTGAAGAAGATGGGAAGAGATGAAGGGACTATCCTAACATTTGAATTAAAAAGCTAAGAGAAGAGTTACCAAACCAATAATATGCACAATTCTTCAAAGTTCGGAATTCCACCTTCAATGGCTAATGAAATAACTTGGAGCCGAGGTTTCTAATCCATTCCAACTTGAGCAAGGGGGAAGATCTTAAATTCTAAGTCCATTCTCCAAAAGCAAAGGGATAGTAACCATTAGTCCAAAATTAGAAGTCACAAGTCTTTTAAGTGTTCAATCCTTTATTAGTGTTTTGGTATCCAAATGGACAAAATAAAAAAACAAGCAACAATATGAATATGAACAAATGATATATGATATAATATGATAAAGCATAATAAAAAGATAAAGGAGCAAGGAATTGAAATAAAAGGATAAGGTGCGAGAGATTAAATTTAAATGTTAGTATATACACATTATTATAATATTTATAATATAAAGTGGTATGATGAACTTAATCAAGCACAACCACGAAAAGAAAATAAAATCGAGGCAATCGGATCCAAGTGGATCGCATTCTGAATCAGGACAACTTTAGGTCTATGTTAAGCAATCGCCGAGTAATTTACGGAGTAATTACCCTACAAATGAGGCCGGCCACCACTAATTAAAGTGGAAAATATTCGTGTTAATTCATGTTAGAGAAACGATATTATGGATCGTTCTCCGAAAACATGCCACACTAAAAGAAAGAGAACGGTCTAATCTTAATCGAGATTATCGTTGAATTTATCGAAAAGCAACCTATCACGATCTCAAAGTATGGAGCATGATCCAAATGATCATTCATCCATAGATTTGAAATAATGAAGATTAAACCGATCGGAAATCAACAATCTACGAATCGGAGATTGTCATCGACCAAAAATAAAAAGATGAAGAAAAAAAATGGATCTAAAAGTAGATCCAAAAAAGAATTAAAATAATTTTCAAATCCTTTTCTTAAAATCTATTCCTAAAAACTTTTCCAAAATTCTTTTATAAATCTTTTTTCTTAGAGAATCATTTTAATAATATTCTAGGATTATTATTAAAATATTCTTTCTTCTAAAAAAAACCTTTAACAAAATTAAATAAAATAACAAAAAATAAAAAAAAGAAGAATTAACAATGAGGGAGGGGGACGCGCAGAGGTGTATGGTGAGAAAAGTAAATGCGGATCCAAGGCCCAAACCACATACTCACTTTTTCTTTTTTTTAAAACAATAAACAAATCAATATAAAAAAAGAAAAGAAAAATGAAACAGAAGCAAAATGAAGCTTCTTCTTCATCGCAGTGAGCAATGGCGGCACACAAGAGAGGCTCTTCACTCTCACCTTCAAAAAGCACAACAAACAGGAAAAAAAAGCAATCCAAATAGGAAGAACAACGATGGTTTCCTTTCTTCGCCGCAAATCCTTCTCCTTCACGCGGCTACCTCACTCTTCTTCTTCTCTTTTTCCGAATCTAAGCTATTGTTGATGCACAATGGTTGATGCATTGGATGTTGTAGCTGAATTAATGGAGATTGTGGTCCTGTTTTGGATGGATTTTGCAGGTTTGAAAACAAATTAAAGGTAAGGGTTCTATGGTTTTTGAGAGAGAAATTTATGGTGGATTGAAGCTTTGATTCTGGATTTTTGCAGGGTATTTGTGGGCTCTCAAAGCTTGGTCTTGAAGGTGAGATGAGGCCGTTTTTATAGGAAGGAGAGAGTGCCGTTTTGATTCAATTGAGATGCGTTTGGAGTCTTCACGGGAATCCCGTTTTTGCTGCGTTTCACTGCGTTTTGGGGTTGGGAGTTCCGTGTGAGGTTTGCATTTTATGTGTTGAAGTTGCGGCTGTATAATTTGTATTTGGGGAAAGCTGTGACTTGACTTGCGGCTGGGGGTTGTTGCATTCCGCGTGCGGTGAAGGTTGCGTGTTGAAAAGTGTTGGCTAGTAGCTTCGGCTATTGTTGGCTGTGTTGCAAGATGCATTAGCAAAGGCTTTCGGTATAGGCTTGTACTGATGCGGCGTGCGCGGTATTTGGGCAAGGCTGATGCTTGGCTTGAGGGAAATATTGTTTGAAGCTAGTGGCTTACGCTGAGGCTTGTAGTGTGTTTGTAATGTGAAGCTTGGATGCAACGTACGGAATGGCTAGTGTGGGGAAGCATGTGCAAGGAGCTGATGGAAAATGTGTTGCAATTAGATGATGTGAAGGCTTGTGTGACTTGCTGTGAATGCATTTGTACGGATTCAGCTGGCTTGGTGATGTGGGGAAAAGCTTGGATAATTTGTGGCTGGTACGGAAGAGGCTTTAGCTTTGGTAGCTTGGCATGATGTGAAATTGGCTTGTCATGTGGGGGAAAATGTTTATGAAGAACTTCTTTTTTTTTATATTTTGGTATTGATATTATAATATATATTTTTTAATGAATGGACTATATAATAAAAAAAAATAATGGATATTGTAGACAATATATTGGGTTTAAGAGGAAATGATATGGGTCTAAAAAAAATATATGTCGGCTTATTGAAAATGAATTGGATTAAGAAATGATAAGTGGACATTTAAAAGTGGATAATGGATAAAAAAAATATTAATGATAGGAGATGAATAGAATAAAAATGGATAGAATGGAGAGTATAATCGAGATAAATCGGATGACAAAAAAAATGAAATATAAATGGATAAGAAAATGGGTATGCATTTATTTTTATGACCTGAATCAGCTACCACTAACACGCGCACACAACCATGAACCAACTCCTGATTTTTCCTTGTACAAGCCCCTGATAATAATGAATACAACCAAACACGAACCATTGAACAACTTGCCACTTAAGCCACAAACACTTGAAATATGTCTGAACATTGTCCTGATAACGGGAATTCATACTGAGGAAAATAGATCCTCAGATGAACCACTGATGAACTGATGCACTGATAAACTTGCAGATTCAAAACAAACTCCACACAATATACCGCCTGATAAACTGATGATCTTCGCACACAACACAATTTGAACTTTGAATACGCACTGTCTGAAAAATGAACCACTGGCACAAGCAACTTTCAATCGAAACAATCTTTTGATAGTTTGACCAAGATTAAGTCAAACGTCCATCTGAATCGAATCGTGACTGAACAAATGCATCTGAATTGGAATCACAGCCCTGTCTTTGAAATCCTGCAACACAGAAGAAGAAGAAGCAAACCGCACCATATTTTTTTGTATTTTGGTTAGAGGTTAGTAAATATAAACAGATAACGACAATTAAACAAGGTGATCCTCTGCAAGGCATAGACCTGCACCTGAAAAAGAATAAACGAACCAGTGCGTGATCTTGTTTGTATGCAAATGCAGATGAGATGCGGAAAATCTTAGGGTCAAAAATTAGGGTCTGACATATTATCCTTCTATTAGGATGGTGTAATGGGTCCATTAAGTCCCTTATTATGGCTTAAATTCATTACTTAACAACAAACAAAAACTCCAAAAACATCTAAATAAATGCAAGTAGGTTAATGATCTTAATCCTACATCATGGTGATTAAGTGTGAGGTGCTTACTTCATGCTTAAGGTATTCTCATTACCCCTAATCAGAGGGAAGATGTGATGAGTTTACTAACCCTTGGTTTAGGCTTAAGCTCAACAACTTATGACAAACACAAAAAAAGCAATAAAAGATTGAAAACACAAAAAAAAACAATAATCGCCTCCTCCGGGATTCTTTTCTTATCATCTTCACTCATAAACTAGAACTTTCTTCTTCCGTCTAATGCAAGACAGTTTGCACCTGAGCCAGACAGGTCATTCACTTGAGCATAGATAAGTAAGCAGTTCACAAGTCAATTTATCTTTCAGTCTCTTTGAGTCGAACTACGATGTTCTGACTTCCTCATTGCACGAGAGGATACGTAGGCATAACTTAACAGTTATCGAACAAAAGTCTCTGTATATTCCCCCCTCTTCCAGCATTATTCTTTAAGCCTCATGGTCTTGAGCATTCCATTCCTTTCTTACACTGACACTCTTTATTTCATTTCACACTTCTTTTGCACCGACACTTGCATTCTTTTCCAGCTTTGCACACAAAATAGCACTAACACTACCCCTTTAAAACACAAACCTTTTAAGCGTGGATCCCGTCGAGTACGACGGACAATCTGGGTGCTAATACCTTCCCAGGTTGTTGATGGGGCGAAGACGCGATATGTGTCTAGCGGTATCTGAACTACAAGCGCACAACCTATCGAAGTAATATAAAAGATTGTCGATCCCACAGGGACTTTGTAATCACTTAGTGCTAGAAGGTCTGCTAGTTTAGCTAAGGTGGATGTTTGTCACGATTTTGGTTTTAAGGATTAAAAACGGGAATTAAATTTAGTTTTAAGGAAATAATGAGAAGGCGGTCGGTATGTAATTATGTTAACCTATGCGGGTCAATCTAACCTAAGCTTATAAAGATGGTTCACTTAAATTGTTCTGTAGAGATTATCAGTTTAAATACCCTCGACTCACACTCTCGTGGTCTTATCTCAGATCTTACTCCTAAAGCCCTATGCCTGCTCTCGCTAGCCCATAAGTGTTTAGAAAATAATTTTTGAAAACTTAATAAGTCTAATTCATTTTAAAGCGCTCTCGCTGTATATAAATCAAATTCCTAACTTTAGCTATCCGGTTAAAATCTCACACTCTCGTGGTCTCGACCTAACCTATTACACTTTTCTTACTCTCGTAACAAAAAGATTAATTTTAATTATAAAAAGCCACAGCCAGAATATAAGTTTTTAATTATTTTAGCTTAGATTCGATTTAACCGGTTTGGCTTAGTTTATTACATACCGCCTAATTAATTTAGCTAGTCATTTTATTTATACCAACAGACAGATGCAGAAATAAATAAATATTAATTAAAACATACATTATAAAATAATAATAATATCTTAACATAAACAATTAAATAAACTTAATATAAATGCAAAAATAAAAACCTGGATAATTAAATTCTTTAAACTCCTTCTTCCACAGATTGGCAAGCTCGGAGTGTTCGGAACCGGAATCAAAAACAAAACTACGAAACAAATTCTGAAGGCTAAAAAGAAATTAATTTTGAATAACAATTTCCTAATGTTGGAAATTGTTATTGAATTTGGGTTGGATATAGAAACAGGAAAAATAAACAAGAACAATGCTGGAAAAATTAAATGGAAGGGTTCAACAAAATTACGGCAGAGCTTCCGCGTGAAACTTAAAATAATACTCTGTAATTTTCAATTTGTAACTAGGGTATTTATAGAACTAGATTTTGGGCTTGGGCAGTTGAATTTGATTAGCGTGGGCATCCTTCCAAAATGAGAGAATCCAGCGAAAGTGCATACTGGGTTTGCTTCTGTTGAGAAATATTAGGAGTCGTCCTTGACTCATGTTGCACGTCTTCATGACTAGTTCAAATTAATTTAAGCACATTTTCCTTGTCACAACGTGACAAGGGTGTAACGGTCGTATTCTTCACTTCAAGCGTGTCACGGTCGTGATAGGTGAGTAACGGTCGTGAGACCTTAAAATAGATAGTCACCGTCGTGAGGATGTTGTGACGACCGTGAGTGTTGCAAAATATGCAGACTTAGCAGAATTCTTCTCTTCATCTTCTTTTCATGCTTGTTTTGGTTCATTTGATATTTTTCTCATAATTTAGCTCTAGAAATGTTATACCTGCAATTTGACATAAAAAACTCGAACAATCGGGAGTTAATAGGATCAATGTGCGATAAAACGGACTTAAAACGTAGTAATAAAGTGATACGATTTCTCGTTATAAAACTTCCCCAAACTTAAACCTTTGCTTGTCCTCAAGCAAATAGTCGGTTGAAAAATGATCGGACAATTTTCATCGGACGCATACACATAACAAACCGTATGAGAAATCATTTAGCTAGATAAACTGGTACTAGAATAGAACACTAACGATACACTAATGACACAAGCAACAAGCTAAGTCGTCGACTTCCCGTTTAAACGAAACATTCGGTAATTGCGTTATGATTCTACCTAGAGTCTTTCGATCTTATTTCACCCGATTTTGTTCTAGCGCAATCACATTAAGCCCTTTGCCTTAGCACGCACATAGTGGAGTAGCCGGTTAGTGACTTTGATCCTTTATAAGCACGGGGTCTGGTACACGAATGTGGCAACCCTTTATATATTATCCAAATTGGAGGTTGTGGGGGATCGAGCCGTAGCACGCCCTACCAAGTTCAGAACCAGGTACCTCTGAACCAACCCGCAATGGACTCCTTCTTATATTTCTCATCTCTTATATGCGACCGTGTACTTTGGTGCAATTTCTTTTTATTGGCATCGAGATATGAAGGATCGTTTATAGATTAGGCATCAAACACTTATGTTCATCGGCTCCCCACGTGGTTTGTGTTCAGACGGTGCTGACTGCTTGTATAAACTACTAGGGGTTACTTTAGAACTAAGACTTAAGGTGTAGTCGTAACAATTATCGGAATGGAATGCTTAAGTAGGAAGTCTAAGGTGTCAAGACTGTATTGATCTTGTTGGATCTTTCTCAGCTTCCTAACTACGATTTCATAGGTAAGTCGAGTAATGCGAAGATAAAGCAAAAAAATTTTGGTATGGCTAAATAAACGGGGAAGAATTTGAAACTGAAGAAATAACATAAATATTACTTTATTTAATTGAAAATACGGAAAGGGAAATACAATGAAATGGAAAATGCGGAAAGGGAAAGGTATCTCTCCCACACTATATCAGACATTGTCCTCAATGTTGTGATATAATAGCGGGGAAAATACAATACAAAATCAGAAATGCAAAAACAAAAAGATAAACTAATGCTGCTGACGACCACGGCCTCGGCTTCTGGTGCGGGAGCGTCTGGTAGGAGTGGCTTCCTGATCAGAACCGGTGGTGGTGAGAGCAGTGATATCTATACGCAAAGCTTCCAGCTCGCTAAAAATCTCTCCTAGCTTTTCATCTGTCGTTCTCTGGTTATTGGAAACAGTTGAAAGGAGTGCATCGTGTTGCTCTTTCTGCCTTCGTTCAAGTGCGGCATTCATCTGATTCTGCTGATGAATGGCATGGAGGATGTCTTCAAGGGTGATGTCATCTGAAGGTGGCTGCCTGGTGGAGGACTCAGGGATGTTCTGAATTGGCTCAGCAGCATCCATCGCATCCTGCATCTCGTCCACCGGTGAATCAGGCTGCTCGTCAATAATCGGAACGTGGCCTGCGACATCCGACAAATCAAATAGCCAATTGGCTCTGTTCGATGGATCAATGCGGTCCCTGCAAGGCAAAGTGATATGATGATAGATGGTGCCTTGGATCACAGGGTTGAACCTGCCATCCTCTCGCTGAGAGATCAAATGAGCGGACTTGCAATAGCTCTTGGTAAGCAGCTCCGATGCTCTATTAGGCAAATAAGTTATCTGGTCACCAAGCTCCAGCTGTATGGAAAGGGTAGTGACAATCCCGCCAATGTAGAAGGGAGTAGCGCCTCTTTGCGCTACAGACTGAATGTGGGCCAAAAGGAACGGAGCAGCATTGATGCGTTCTTCATTCAAGGCACAATGCAAGAATAAGAGCTCTTTGGAATTGAGCTTGTGGTTGCTCTCTCTTGCGAAGATAGTGTTGCATCTGATACGATGGAAGTACCGAATTGCAGGATTATGGATATGGGTGGCATTCAGACTCTGGTAGGCGGTAGCACGGCTGTTTGTGATGTTGTGCCACAAGGTGAAAGCAGCTTCGTTAAAGTTGTCGGGCACGCGGAGGTGAGCACCGTCGCCGTGACTGAAGCCTAACAGTTCAGCGATCCTGGTTTGAGTGATTTGAAACTCTCTTCCGAGCAATCGGAATTTTGCAATGCCGGTGAGTTGACTTGTTGAACCAGATGGTGTGATATACTGAAACGAACTCAGAAACTCCAAGGTGAGGTTTTCAAATGTCGGTTGCGGTTGACTGCACAAGTCCCACAAGCCAACATGCTCAAGCAGCAGCTTCACTCCATCGAGCAATCCTAACTCCCTCAAGCAGTCAAGGTCGACGTACCGAGTGGGTTGGATGCCACGGTTTTGAAACCTTACAAACTTCTATCTTTGTGCTTCTCCTTGGTCTCCATCTCTAAACTGTATATTCTCCATTGCATGCAAATGAGGTAAATGAGAGATAAGTGTTTTTGAGGTTTTGTGAGAAAATGTGAAGAAAATGTTCGGATTATAATGAAATGAAGTGAATATGAGGAGTTGTGAATAAATGGAGAGGTGGAACGGGTTAATCGAATTGATTGAGAGTAATGGGTGGTTACGGGAGAAGAGGAGATAATGGGAGGTTAGAGATTTTTATAAAAATGGAAGTGGGTGTTACAAAGGTGAACAGCCTCTGTAACTTCAGAATTCGTAAATTAGGGTTGTCACGGTCGTGAGGGGGGTCTTACGATCGTGACGCGCTAAATAGCCCGTTACGATCGTGAGGGGATGGTGACGACCGTGATGATTACAAAACATGGAATTTTCACAGAATGCATTACCTCAGTTCAGTTCAATTGCAATTTCTTATCACTTTCATTTAATTCCAACATAAACATAACGCATAACAGTAGATTAATTATATATAAGCAGAGGATTTCATCACACGAAAGTTCACAAAATATCCAGCAATTCAAATATATCAGCAAATAATGAAAAGCATGGAAATTGATTAAATTGGAAAGTTGCATAAATAGAAGTACTTTGCTTTTGACATAATAAAAATAAGCTACGAAATGTTGCAAAATATCAAAACTAACTAGAAACAAAAACGAAAAGTAAAACAAATCAAATCACTACAACATTATCAAAGTTGCTTCTTCAAATCTTCAAGTGCGGAGTTTAAATGATAGAATTGTTCACATGTTATGTCAGTTAAACCTATAACGTCCAATCGCATGCTTTTAACTTCATCCTTAACATCATTAATATCGGCTTGATAAACTTCAAGAGTGTTCAGAATTTTCTTTAAGTTGTCAGCATATCCTACTTGATTTATTTCAGGAGTTTCAATAACTTCATCAGTGTGGTCGATGTCATGGTAACCAGGAGGTGTCTCAGGGTCACTTTCTACATCAGTCATTATGTCATCCCTAATTTGGTAAGATTGTGGTGTTTCGGGTGTGGATGGATAGTCAGGAGGGGTAAGCTCATAAAGCCAATTATCTCTATTGTGAACACTGACTTTAGCATGGTTCGGTAATGTGAACAGGGTTACTATTTCATTTCTGATTAGGTACTCGTAAGGTGGTTGTCCTAAGTTTCTTATAATTTGCCGGTTAAAGCAGAAGTTCAGATTCATAGGGCGGATGGTACCTAAACGGTTGCACTTGTGTAATTGGTATCTAAGTCCGAGGGCATCAGCAATCATGGTGACCAGGCCTCCTACCAATATTGGTAGATCAGGTTCCTCTTGGATTCGGGTAAAGGTGTGCATCATGAATGGTACAGCATTAACAGGTTTTCCATCGGTCAAACAGGACATTATGAATATTTCATCTTTAGATACTCCTGTGAGGTTCTCTTCCTTTCCAAAGAAGGTGTGGGCAAGGATCTTATGGAAATAGCAGATAGCAGGGTTATGTATTTCATCATTGTTCATGTTATCCGACTCAGGATGGTAATTTCCGGTTAAGGTTCCCCAAAAGAAGTCTAGCTCAATATCCATTAATTCTACCTGGGTGGTAGTAAAGGCAAAAGGTCCACTAGGGAATCCTAGTAAGTCAGCTAGTTCCTTATGGTTAAAGTCATATTCGATCCCGAATAGTCGGAAACTAATAAATCCTTTCCTTAATCCAAATCCGCGCTCGGGTAAGTAAACTAAGGAGCTTAAAAACTCAAGTGTGAGCTCGCGGTAAGTTACAAACTTTTGTTTTATGAGAGCATTCTCCCATCCAAGTTGGTTAAACAGGTATAGGATGCTATCATGTATACCTAAAGTTTCCATAGTCAGTTCATCATGGTACAGAGTCAAATCCATTTGTCTCTGTGATAATTCCTCAAATTTCATTCTTTGGTTTCTACTTCTAAATTTGGTTTCCATAATGTTTCTTGGTTGGTTAGCCATAGTTAGTGTTAATGTGGAGGAAACAAATCAGGGGGAAAAAGGAAAGTGGAAAAGCCTTTAGAAAATCTGTAAAAGAAAATAAAAATTAAAATAAAGAAAATAAGAAAATAAATGCATAAATAAAGTCAATAATAATAATAATGAAATAAAACAATAAAATGATAAAATGATAAAATGATAAAATGATAAAATGAGTTGCCTCCCACTAAGCGTTGTTTTTATCGTTATAAGCCTGACGTAATGCTTAGGCGTAGATTAATCAGGGAAGTTAGTGGACAACTCTAAAAGCTTTAGACTATTTGCATAATCTCTATTTTCAATATTATGGTAATGTTTTAATCGTTGTCCGTTTACTGTGAACGGTTCACTATTCCTACCCTTAATTTCTATTGCTCCGCTCGGGAACACTCTAGTTATTTCAAAGGGTATTGACCATCTAGATTTTAGTTTTCCAGGAAAGAGCCTAAGTCTTGAATTAAAGAGGAGTACAACGTCTCCCACACTAAATTCTTTCCTAGATAGGCGTTTATCGTGCCATCGCTTGGTTCTTTCTTTATATATCTTAGCATTCTCATAAGCATCTAACCTTAATTCTTCTAATTCATTAATGTCGAGGATTCGCTTTTCTCCTGCGGCATTGTAGTTTATATTGAGTGTTTTAATCGCCCAATATGCTTTGTGTTCTAGTTCTACCGGGAGATGACAAGCCTTCCCATACACTAGTTTGAAAGGTGTAGTTCCTATGGGTGTCTTGTAGGCTGTCCTATAAGCCCATAAAGCTTCATTAAGTTTATATGACCAATCTTTCCTAGATATGGCGACAGTCTTTTCTAGGATTTGTTTAATTTCTCTATTTGAGACTTCGACCTGTCCACTTGTTTGTGGATGATATGGTGTTGCTACACGATGTCTGACTCCATACTTAGATAGTAATTTGTCAAATATTTTTGAAATGAAATGCGAGCCACCGTCACTTATGACAAGTCTAGGCACACCAAATCTTGGAAAGATTATATTCTTGAAAAGCAAAATTACTACTCGTGTGTCATTTGTAGGAGAAGCTATAGCCTCAATCCATTTTGAAACATAATCGACAGCTACGAGTATGTACTTATTACCGAAAGATGATGGGAATGATCCCATGAAATCTATTCCCCAGACGTCAAATACTTCTACTTCTAATATTCCTTTTTGAGGCATTTCATCTCTTCTTGAAATATTACCGGTGCGTTGACACCGATCGCAATTTATAACAGCGATTTGGACATCTTTCCATAAATTGGGCCAAAATAGGCCGACTTGTAAGATTTTTGCACAAGTCTTGGAAGTGCTTGCATGTCCACCATAAGGAGATGAATGACAATGAGCAATGACATCTTCTATTTCTTCTTCGGGAATACACTGTTGCACCCCAAAATTTGCCCTCACAAAACAAGACTTTGTGTACTAAGAGGCTCACAAGGTTCACAAGGTTCACAAGTTTCACAAGACATATTATGAGGTTCACAAGACATCTTATGAGGTTCACAAGGTTCACAAAGTTCACACATAGTCAGAAAGTTTGACATTTCCCTCAGACAATGCATCCTCCTAAGTAGTGCATCCAAAACTAGGGTTTTGACTTTAATCAGGATAAATGAATTTCCAAGACTTCAAGTGAGCTTCATAACATCTTATATGTGTTTAAGAACCCCCATGACAAGTTTCAGAATTTTTCTCAAAGGTTTGCTCAGTCAGATGATCAGATAAGTCAAAATCAGTCAAAGTAGTTAAAAAGTCAAACTAAGGTCAACTGTGGTCAAACCAAAGTCAAACTTCATGATTTTTTGTCAACATCAAGTATATGATGTAAAATTCATAATTTGATCAAGGGATGATCATGATTCATCAAGGAGATTTCAGATCATCAAGAATCAGGAGTTTCTAAATTAGGGTTTCCTCAGGAAAAGTCAATTGAACTTTGACCAGCCATAACTTTCACATGCTTCATCAAATTTTTCCCATCCAAAGCTCATTTTGAAGGAAATTGAATTCTATACAACTTTGTGACTCACAAGCCAAGCCCAAAAATGCCTCATTTGGAAGGTATGAGCTAAGACATTATAGGTCCTTTTGAAAGTCAACAAAAAGTCAACAACTTCAAAAGGGCATAACTTGAGAATGGTAAAAGATATGGACATGAAACCAATGGGGTTGGTTAGAGGACTCTTTAAGCTTTCCAAAATGTCCAAGAACACCCTTATAGCATTAAAATTGAAGGTTTTGTGCCCTTGCAAAGTTGGGAAATTTTTGGGTGGTTTATGGAGTAAATAGGGTCTTAAAACCATAATTCTTCAAATGGGCTGAACTTTTTGTGACCCAAGGTGTTCCATGACATCATGCACAAAATTTATTTAATATTTTCATAATTTTATTCTATTTATTTTATTTATTATGATTTTTTATATTAAAAATCATTTTAAATTCAAATAAAATATAAAATATGAAGATTTAAAATATATTTTGATTCTAGAAGGTCATGAAAGTTGATTAGATCAGATTGATATGCAATTTATGGTGATTGTCTTAAGATAGAAAGGATACATTCAAGAATATATGAAATTCAAAGCATGATCTTTTTCAATCTCTTGAATCCAAAAAGTCCAAACAACCATTCAATTTTTTAACCTAGTTTCATCCAACTATAAGTACATAAACATATCACAAGCATTGGACACGAAATTGCTGCCTCAAGAGTAAGTTTCCAATTTTCAAAACTCACCAAAAAACGTCAATTCGGATTCTTGCATAGAGGCCATATCAAAAGATTTTGAAGGTTGCAACATGTTCCCTGATGTTCACTGAATGCATAGCCATACTTATCATCATCTAAAACTCCATAAATCACATGAATCGAATAGCTTTTCATCTCACATTTGATTTTTTCGATTCAATAAATTTACTGAATTTCAATTGATTTAGATTGTTTAATCTTGTTTGTTTCATTGTGTTGAAGCTTTCTGGACCATTTAATTGGAGTTTCACTGCCTAGAATGAATTCGGCCATAGTTAGGGTTTATAACTCTCATTTAGGGTTCTTTGATTTAAACTATATAACTTGAATCTAAGACCATAATTGAATTGTATGAAGGTTGGGGATCACAACCATGTAACTAATTTGATGAATCGTTGCATATTGATGAGTGTATGAGATTGGCAGGTTTTGTATGCATGAAAATTCGCAGGAAATTTCTCAACAAATTTCGCAGGAAAACCTGCGAAAATCCAAGGAAGAAGATGAAGTTCCTGGCGCGCATTCTGGAATTTGTATTTAGTCTTAATATTTTATGAAATTGTTTGTAACTTATTTCACAGGTGCGCGTCTGGCCCAGTGGTGAGGGATGCGTGTGTTATAGTTCAAGGCCTGAGTTCGATCCTGGAGGGCAGCATTCTTTTTGCTTTATTTTCTCATTTATTCACATGACTTAATATATTATTATTTGTTGTGAATCATATATCAGGTGCGCCCTTCTGGCTGGATGGTTGGAGTGTGTGTTTGTTTGGTAGAGGGTCCTGGGTTCGAATCCCCCCCAGGCCCTTTTTTGTGTTATTTTTGCTTTTGTTGTGATTTTTACAGGATTTGAAACAAAACAATATGGATTTCCTTCTATGTCACCTGCGTGTGCTGGCCAGAGTGGTTTTGGTGTTGCGTTTGGAGGTAAGGGACCTGGGTTCAAATCCCAGGTCCTTTCTTTTTGATCAATTATCATGTTTTCCTCATTTTAATTTATATTATTATTATTTCTATTTTATTTAAATTAATAAATATAATTTATAAATACTATTTAAATACTTCTATCCATATTCTTAAAATTTCATAATTTCTTTTTATAAAAAATATTTTTTATTTATAATATATATATATATATATATATATATATATATATATATATATATATATATATATATATATATATATATATATATATATATATATATATATATATATATATATATATATATATATATATATATATATATATATATATATATATATATATATATATATATATATATATATATATATAAAATTTGAAAATAAATTGACTTATTTTGTAAATTAATAAGAAAAACCCTAATATTTTATAAAACCTAATTATTTTTACAAACCCTAATTTTATTTTGCAAAACCTAATTATATTATAACTTTTAATTTATTTATTTGTAAATTTTAATTATGTCCATTATTTTATAATTTGCTTATAATTATTATTGAATATAGTTTTTTGCATGTAAATAATTCAATAAAATAGTAAACCCTAGATTATGTTTAAAATAATTAAAAATCCTAAATATAATTCACTTTTATAATATGTTTATTTAATTAACCAATATTTTTATAAATATAAATCATTATAGTTTAGTATATAATACTTGTTATTTATTTCTTTTATTAAATTCTCTTTAAAAAAAATATTATTTAGTTAATTTTTAACTTTAAATTTATTTATTTTTATTATGTTAATTATTTCATCTTATTCTTATTTATTTCTATTACTACTAACCCTCTTTATTTATTTATTTATATATTATATGATTGTTTATTTTACTATTATTACTAACCCATTTAATTATTTATTTATTTACTTGTTTATTTTAATTATTTTAATTATTATAATGTAATTGTGCTCTTCATGTAATAGTTGTAGTATTATTTTTAATATTTAATTATAAATGCTATGGTTAGTAAAATAGGGAGTGCAAGACCTGTTTGTATGTAAAAATTGAATATAAATCACTAATCTAAAGATAAATATCTGAACTCGTACACTCACACACGTAAGCCGATCTTGGATCGCCATCTCACTTTTTAAGCGTTACCTCTCAAGTTGCCTAAACAAAAGGTCAAGTAGGGTGTATAAAGCAAAGTCCCTCATCTCATATCATCTAGTCCCTTAACAGATAAAAAGATCAAGTCCCTTCATGGTTGCCTTCGTAATGATCTTGTCCCTTTCGAATAAAGATGATAAGTCCCTTCGAATTGCTTATACACCTTACAGTTGCCTAAATAACAGTTGTCCCTTCACTTGTCCCTTACATCCAAGGTAATGACTACCTGTTCCTTAATAATAGGGATAGTCTTACCACTTAAAGGATATTTAAGAACAGAAAAGACTTAACTTAGGGTAGGTTCCTCTTATGTACTTGCTCACTTTTCAAAAACATTTCAAACACTTCACATTTTCAAATAAATTTTCAAAACAAAGACTTTATATATATCCGTACATGGATCATTATAAAGTAATTAAAGAAAATTCTATTCACACACTTCACATTTCAAAAATATTTTAAAGTGAGCTAAGTAACTAAGAGCCCATGGATAACCATGGATGTAAAGGGTGATAACACCTTCCCTTTACATAACCTACCCCCCGGACCCAAAAATATTTTAAAAGGTCTTTCCTGTTCTTTTATGCCTTTCCTTTGGATAAAATAAAAGTCGGTGGCGACTCTTGCTATCCGCAACATAACTAAAGTCAGTTCTCCCACCATGTTACAGAACTGGCGACTCTGCTGGGGATTTAATAAAAGAGGGGTACCCTTAGGAATTAGATCACTTTAAAATTGTTTGCCTTGTTTGCTTTATACTTATCTGTTGTGGTGCTCTTATGTGTGAAAGATCCTAACCCGGATCTAGTGTACCTTAGGTAAATGGCAATAGACCAAGGAAACTATACGGCGTATACCGATATGGTTGATCTGGTGGCCATAGTTAGTGTAACTTCTTGGTTGGTGCTTATGTTCCTTAAGTCAAGTTGAGGATAATATGAGGCTGCCATATGTTGTCAATGCACAAACTAACTTTTAGAACCCTAGTTATCCCATCTTGGCCTTTAGAAAAGTAGTGAGATAACCGGCTTTGGTGCAGACTGAAGTTGGTTGATACTCGATGCTACGCTCATTGAGATTCTAAACTTGGAGGGTTTTGGTTGGCAAGTAAGTTGCCTACTGAACAACCACCCTTGTGAAGGATCAATGATATTGAGATCCCTTAGAACATGGTTACTTTTATAGGACAGGATGAACCATCTAAACTTCAGGGGAGGGTACTTACCTTTGAACCTCATGCAAGCCTTTAAACCTAGGGCTATGGTGTGACTTGTTTGTGTGTGCCACATGTTTGTGATTGAGCATAACATCATAGCATCATCACGCATCATAAGCATAGCATTTTCACTAACCATTTCAAGGACCAAAGGATTTATCTTTGTTCTTTGTTGTAGGTCATGGCTTCTGCTCGTAGGAATACTATCAGGACCAACTTTGTAAGAGACTCATTACAAAGTAAGTCAAGAAAGAATTCTGGAGTTAACAAAGCAACCTCACGAGGAGCGGAATCTCAACTCATACCTCAACACAAAGAGGAAACGTCCATGGGAGACTTAAAACCCCATCTTTTGTATTTATTTCATTTCATTCTTATTGTAAGCCCAAGGGGCAAACAAACTTATTACTAATAAAAGTTTACTTTCTTGATTGTTTAAACAAATTTAAATCCTGCGGTCCTTGAAAACATTGCATACACATTTATACATCATATCATTGCATCACAGGTTTCTTGTGCACATGTTTCTTATCTTCTCGCTGTTTATTTCAGCAATGGCTCTTGAACAAATAGTTAAGGATCTCCAAGCACAAAATGCACAGTTCCAAGAGTTGATCCTGAACTTGTCCAAGGGGCAGGATGAATTGAAGACACTGCTGGCCAAGAAGACTAAAAAGACTAGAAGGCCAGGAGGCCTGATCAACATGGGAAGATGGTTCAGAGGTCCTATCAAGACCAAAGAACAGGTTGAAGATTATGAGTCTGAAGAGTCTGAGAAAGAGGGAGGCAGTCTCCATAATACAATGGGGGATTCTGATTCTGAAGCTAACTACTATCATGAGCCTAATGAAGATAAGTTCAAGATGTTGGTGGATAGAATGGATGCTATGGAATTGCAAAAGTCTTCTGGGCTGGATTTTGAAGACCTGAGTTTGATATCTGGGGTGGTTATACCCATTGGTTTCAAGGTTCCTACTTTCATAGTTTATGATGGTGTCTCTTGTCCCAAGCTGCATCTGAGGTCTTATGTCCAGAGAATCCAACCCCATACTGCTGATAAGAAGTTGTGGATCCATTTCTTCCAAGAGAGCTTATCTGGAGCTCAATTGGAATGGTACTATCAGTTGGAGAGTGTCAACATCCGTGATTGGAATGATCTTGCTGAAGCCTTTTACAAGCAATATCAATACAATGTTGATCTAGCCCCTACTCGCATGCAACTACAAAGCATGTCTATGGGTGCCAAAGAAAATTTCAAGGAGTATGCCCAGAAGTGGAGAGACTTGGCTGGAAGAGTGCAACCCCCTCTAACTGACAGGGAGTTAGTTGATATGTTCATGTGTACGTTGAATGGTCCTTTTTACAGTCATCTCATTGGAAGCTCATCATCTGGCTTCACTGAGTTGATAATGACAGGAGAGCGTGTAGAGAGTGGTATAAAGAGTGGCAAGATTCAAGTAGGTGCTTCTTCATCAAGTACTGCAAAGAAGCCTCCCAGTGGGAAGAAAGAGTCAAATGTTGTTTATGGTCAACCTGATCGTAATAGGAGGCATCAGGCTGTGAGTGCAGTTCATATCTCCAATCCAATTCCTGCAACACCAGAGCAACCACAGGGAAATCAACAGAGGAATAGAAGGCATTTCACTAAGATCAACATGTCACTGGCCCAAGCCTTGCAACACTTGTTGAAGGGCGAACTTATCACTTTGAGGGACCCTCCTCAGAATCCCAATGTTACTTCTCCCATGTACAATCCTAATGCACGATGTGCATATCATTCAAATTGTCAGGGGCATGATACCAATAGTTGTTGGGTATTGAAGAATAAAATTCAAGATATGATTGATGCTGGAGAGATTGAGTTTGACCCTCCGGGTACTCCAAATGTGATCACTGCTCCCATGCCAAATCATGAGAAGACTGTCAATGCCATTGATGAAGATTCACATATTTCCTCAGTTGCAGAGTTGACTACACCGTTGTCTGTTATTAAGAAGAAGTTAGTACAAGCTGGGTTCTTTCTAGGTTGTCGTGAAGATTGTTTATATTGTACCTATAAGCCGGATAGCTGCTGGAGGTTGAAGGATGGAATTCAACGCCTCATGAATAATTACACCATAGTGTTTGAAAGGACTCCACCTTATGTGGAAAGTATGGTTGATCATATAACTAGAGGTGCGAAGGTTGAAGAGGTGGATATGGTTGATAAAGTGCCGGTGAGGATTACTTCCAAGGGTCCTGTCAAAGTCACTCATAAGGGTCCAATTAAGATTACTGATGAAGGCCCTGTGAAGATTGTTGCTGAAGCTAGAGTGGCTCCTATGATCATTACCACTCCTGGTCCTATTCCGTACACTTCTGATAAAGCTGTGCCTTGGCATTATGGTTCCGATGTTTATATCCATGGTGTTAAGTAGGAACCCTTAGCTGATACGCCTGTTGCTGATGAAAACATTGATGTTGATAATATTGCTGGATCTAGTAAGATCAAACGAAGTGGAAGAGTTTTATCTCCTCCAGTTACCTCCAAGAATACAGTTACTCCAGCTACTACCTCTACTGCTGATGCTCGGGGCAAAGGTCCTATTATTAAACCTATACAGACTAATGTGCCAGCTGCTGATGATCTTGCTAAGCAGATTGAAGAAGTACTGAAGATCATTCACAAGAGTGATTATGACATTGTTGACCAATTGGGGCATACTCCCTCCAAGATTTCTATGCTGTATTTATTGTTGTGTTCTGAGGCTCATGCTAAAGCCTTGATTAAATTTTTGAAGACTGCTCACGTGCCGAATGAGATTTCTGTGGATCAGTTTGAAAATTGTGTTGCACACTTGACCTATGATAATGGGTTGGGTTTCTCTGATGCTGATTTGACTCCTGCCAAGAGGGATCATAACAGGGCTCTACATATCTCTATTGAATGCAGGGGCACTACTCTGTCACATGTGCTAATAGACAATGGTTCCTCGCTGAATGTGTTGCCCAAAGAAGTTCTGAATAAGCTTAGTCCTGAAGATGCTGTGTTGAAGCCCAGTAATATAGTGGTGAAGGCTTTTGATGGCTCGAGAAGAGTGGTGCATGGAGAAATTGATCTCCCAATCAAAGTAGGTTCTCAGGTCTTCAATTCTACTTTTTACGTGATGGATATCCGTCCTTCGTATTCTTGTTTGCTTGGGCGTCCATGGATCCATGGGGCAGGTGCTGTAACCTCCACTTTACACCAAAAACTGAGATATCCGGTAGAAGGAAAAGTTGTCACTGTTTACGGAGAGGAAGGATATATAGTTAGCCATGTGAACACATTTAAATATCTTGAAGTGGAAGGTGAATATGTTGAAACTCCATGCCAGACGTTCGAAGTGGTTCCTTAGGTTGTTAATAATTATGAAGCTCCTCCTGTTGTCAAGAAAGTTCCTGTGGTCACCAGAGTACCTCCAACAATGGCCTCCCTCAAAGATGCTAGAGTTGTGGTGGATAAAGGTGGTTGTACTATTTGGGGTCAGCTTCTTGACATTCCTTATAAGTCTGACAAATTTGGTTTGGGTTTCACTGCAGAGTCCCAGAAGGCTGTTCGTCGTGCTCGTGCTGTTCGTATCACCAATCAGGGGATTATGAAGGATCAGATCAATGTTGTGGGTGACTATGATGAAGATTACAATTTGGATGCTTGGATTTTTCCTATTGTGGGTGCTGGACTTAATAATTGGAAAGCTGAAGATGTTATTCCTATCTCCTTTAGTCAGGAGTAAATACTATTACTGTGTTGTTACTTTTAAAGTTTGTAATTTCTGAACAATTTAAACTCTTAAGCCTTGTGCCTTACCCGGGGCACAATGGTGTGCTTATTACGGGATGTCATTTCATTTGCATACTTCATTAAATAAAAATCAGTGGACGTTTCGTTTTCGTAAATATTGTGTTCCTTGTCTTTCTTTTCTTTTATTCTATCAGCTATGTGTTCTTACACACACCCACGTCACTAAAATGCATATCCTCATCCACTCTGGATCCTGTTGATAACAGTTCTACTATTGCCAATTATAATTTCGAGAATCCGATCTATCAAGCTGAAGATGGAAATGAGGACGATTGTGAAGTACCTGTAGAGCTTGCTAGGTTGTTACAACAAGAAGAGAAAGCTATACAACCACATGAAGAGCCAATCGAGGTTGTGAATCTGGGAACTGAAGAAAACAGGAAAGAGGTCAAGATAGGGGCTGAATTAGAGGATAGTGTCAAGAGCAGATTGATTCAAATGTTACATGATTATGTGGAGATCTTTGCTTGGTCCTATGAAGATATGCCAGGGTTGGATACAGACATTGTGGTTCACTGTTTACCGGTAAAAGAAGATTGTCGTCCAAAGAAGCAGAAAGTTCGTCGCATGCGTCCTGAAATGTCACAGAAGATCAAAGCAGAGGTAATGAAACAGTTTGATGCAGGGTTCTTAGCTGTGACTTCTTATCCTCAGTGGGTTGCAAATGTGGTGCCGGTACCTAAGAAAGATGGTAAGGTACGTATGTGTGTAGATTACAGGGATTTGAACAAGGCCAGCCCCAAAGATGACTTTCCACTTCCTCATATTGATGTTCTGGTAGACAACACTGCTCAGCATAAGGTATTCTCTTTTATGGATGGTTTCTCTGGTTCCAATCAAATCAAAATGGCACCTGAAGATATAGAGAAGACAACATTTGTTACACAGTGGGGCACTTTTTGTTATAAAGTGATGCCATTTGGTTTGAAGAATGCAGGGGCAACATATCAGCGTGCTATGGTGGCTTTGTTTCATGATATGATTCATCATGAGATAGAGGTATATGTGGATGATATGATAGCCAGGTCCCAGAATGAAGAGCAACATCTTGATCATCTGCATAAGTTGTTTGAGAGGTTGAAGAAATACAAGTTAAGATTGAACCCAAACAAGTGTACTTTTGGAGTTAGGTCTGGTAAACTCCTTGGGTTCATTGTCAGTGGAAAAGGTATTGAAGTAGATCCTGCAAAAGTGAAAGCTATACAAGAGATGCCAGCTCCCCGTACCGAGAAGGAAGTTAGAGGTTTCTTGGGACGATTGAATTACATTGCAAGATTTATTTCCCAATTAACTGCTACCTGTGAGCCAATCTTCAAGTTGTTGAAGAAAGATCAGGTGATGGAATGGAATGATGAGTGCCAGACAACCTTTGATGAAATCAAGAAATATCTTCTAGAACCTCCCATTTTGATGCCACCAGTTGATGGAAGACCCTTGATCATGTACTTAACAGTGTTAGACAACTCAATGGGGTGTGTCTTGGGGCAACATGACGAGTCAGGTCGAAAAGAGCAGGCAATATACTACCTTAGCAAAAAGTTTACCGACTGTGAAACAAGATACTCACTGCTCGAGAAAACTTGCTGCGCTTTGCCATGGGCTGCTCGCCGACTAAGACAATATATGTTGACTCATACTACCTTATTGATTTCGAAGATGGATTCAATAAAGTATATATTCGAGAAACCTGCTCTCTCCGGAAGAATTGCAAGATGGCAAATGATCTTGACAGAATATGATATACAATACACTACTCAGAAGGCCATTAAGGGAAGTGTGGTAGCTGATCATTTGGCTCATCAAGCAGTGGATGATTATCAGTCAATGAGTTTTGAGTTCCCTGATGAAGACATTATGATTATTACCAAAGAACCTGGACAATATGACGGACCTGAACAAGGATCCCGATGGACTATGGTTTTTGACGGAGCTTCTAATGCCCATGGTAATGGTGTTGGTGTTGTGATCAGTTCCCCTGAAGGTTGTCATACCCCGATTACTGCCAGACTTTGTTTTTATTGTACTAATAATATGGCTGAGTATGAGGCATGTATCCTGGGTATTAAAGCTGCCATTGATATGAAGATTCAGTTCCTGGACGTGTATGGAGATTCAGCCCTGGTAGTAAGTCAGATTAAAGGATATTGGGATACCAAGCATGATAATCTCATTCCATACAGAGAGCATGTGTTGTCTTTAATCCCACATTTCAAAGAGATTACCTTTGGACATATTCCACGAAGAGAGAATCAGTTGGTAGATGCATTAGCCACCATGGCATCCATGTTTGAGATCAGCTGGGATGATGAAGCTCCCAAGATTACTATTGATAGATTTGAAAAGCCTGTATACTGCAATGAGATTGACACTGAAGAAGCAGAGGAGAAGCCTTGGTTCTATGAAGTGAAAAGATATCTTGAAGCTCAGGAGTTCCCTGAAGGGGCATCTGTCAAAGATAGGAAGTTTCTGAGGAGGTTTTCTGCTAAGTTCTTTTTGAGTAATGGGATTTTGTACAAGCGCAATCATGATTCAACTATGCTTCGTTGTGTGGATAAGAAGGAAGCAACTGAAATTATGGAAGATATGCATGATGGGATTTTTGGCACTCATTCTAGTGGTCATACTATGGCAAAGAAGATATTGAGAGAGGGTTACTATTGGTCTACCATGGAAACTGACTGCTATCAACACTCCAGAACATGTCACAAGTGTCAAATTTATGCTGATAAAGTCCATATACCTCCATCACCATTGAATGTGTTGACTGCTCCTTGGCCTTTTGCCATGTGGGGCATTGATATGATTGGTGAGATCAAGCCTACTGCTTCTAATGGGCATCGTTTCATCCTGGTCGCTATTGATTACTTCACGAAGTGGGTAGATGCAGCTTCATTTGCATCTGTTACCAAGAATGTTGTGGCTCGATTCATTAAGAATAATATCATATGTAGGTATGGCATCCCTGAAAGGATTATTACTGACAATGGCTCTAATCTGAACAACACTATGATCACTGATCTCTGCACGCAGTTTAAGATTAAGCATCACAACTCTTCTCCGTATCGTCCGAAGATGAATGGGGCAGTTGAAGCTGCTAACAAGAATATCAAGAAGATTATACAGAAGATGACTGTCACTTATAAGGATTGTCATGAGATGTTACCATTTGCTCTTCATGGTTATCGTACTACAATACGTACTTCAACAAGGGCAACCCCATTCTCCTTAGTATATGGTATGGAAGCATTTCTGCCCATTGAAGTTCAGATTCCCTCCTTAAGAATTATGAAGGATGCAGGCTTGTATGAAGATGAGTGGATTCAGACTCGACTTGACCAGATAAACTTGATTGATGAGAAGAGATTGGCAACTGTGTGTCATGGTCAGATGTACCAGAAACGAATGATCAAGGCTTTCAACAAGAAGGTTAAGCCTAAGGTATATCAGGCTGGTGATTTGGTAATCAAGCGTATCATTTTACCACAGGGTGATCCTAGGGGCAAGTGGACTCCTACCTATGAAGGACCATTTGTAGTCAAGACAGTATTCTCAGGAGGTGCCATGATACTTACTACTATGGATGGTGAAGACTTCCCGCAGCCTGTAAACGCAGACATAGTTAAAAAATACTACGCATAAAAAGAGACCCGCTAGGTTGACTGGCCTAGGCAAAAATAAGGGCATCCTGGCGAACCAAAAGGGTTCGGGCAAAAATTAGGGATATATATATATATAAAAAAAAATGTACACCCGGCAAGTCGAAAACCTGAAAAGGCGGCTTGGGCAAAAAAGGGTATCCCGGTGGATTGAAAACCTGAAAGGGCAATCCAGGCAAAAGTTAGGGATTAAAGCGTATGACTATGTCTCGTTTGGATCACCCATGAAACTACAACCAGTTGTGCTACTTACTCAAGCTCGAACAGATAAAGCTCAATCCAATTGTTTCCGTCTCGACAGCAGAAGATGAGATACTTGAAGATAATGGCAATAGTAGAATTGAAACTCAATAGGATTATTTCTCACATAGCTGATTTTCTTTGTAAAATTTTACGACGAATTCCTCTTACTAGGATTTCTGTCTCCTTATACAAACTTGCCTATGTATAGGTCACTTTGTGATATAAATAAAATTTCATCTTTGAATCCAGATTTACTTTTACCCTATTTACATAAGCGAAACGTCCATTGGTTGTGTTTGAATGTATGTATGCTTTTGAATATGATTGATGTTTACCAGAAATGCATAAATGCTTAATATGATTGATGTTTACCAGAAATGCATGAAAATGAAGTAATAGTATTTACTAAGGACGAACAAGGGAAGGAATTCAACGAAGCTTCGCCGGTTCATCCCTACAAGACAGCTACAAATCCCCTAGTAGGGCAAATCCCTCTTCACAAATACTTCGAGTTACATCTCCCCTGGAATTTATATCCATCTCTTTTATCCTCATACGGATAGTCGGGAATTTATTCTTTCAATAGGAGTACGACGAACGAAGACGGGAGGTTATGAATACCCTACTATCGAACGAAGACGGGAAGTTATGAATACTATATTATCAAACGGGAACGAGTTCCTCATATTCTTCAGCAACAAATCGGGATTTATTTTCCCTGGCCAGCAGTTGTTATACGAAGATATCCAGACGCGTCAGGCTGCATGATTCATACATACATCATCTACATCATACCATAACATACATATCCATAAATGCATAATACATTACTTAAGCGCATCATACTATACATGCATACATAATGCATAAACTAATATTATCTTGCAAAAATATTATATACATTATGATATTTGCATCAAACTAATCTTGTTTTGCAGATTAATTCTCCAGCAGACAAACTTCATCAACAACTTGTTACCTTGGGCCGTTGTTTATCTTCCCAAAGGTTATCTCATTACCTCGGGACGTTGTTTATCCTCCTGAAAGCTATCATTTCTTTGGGCCGTTGTTTATCTTCCCAAAAGTTATACTTATACCTCAGGACGTTGTTTATCCTCCTGAAAGCTATCATTTCTTTGGGCCGTTGTTTATCTTCCCAAAAGTTATACTTATACCTCAGGACATTGTTTATCCTCCTGAAGGCTATCATTACTTTGGGCCGTTGTTTATCTTTCCAAAAAGTTATATCTTCATACTTTGGACTACTTTATTCTCCAAGAGAAATATTTGAAGAACTTTTTTCCAAGTGGCATCTTTAAGCCCACTCAAGCATCTACAGCTAGTCATCAGTATCACTCTACGCACCGGTGAGTGCAAATTTTTGGGCTTTTGTGTTCAATCCCCTTCAACCTTCCAGGTCACGACTGGCACATATACCAATCTAACCCCTCAGGTTTCAGAAAATTGAACAGGGGCAGCTGTTGCACCCCAAAATTTGCCCTCACAAAACAAGACTTTGTGTACTAAGAGGCTCACAAGGTTCACAAGGTTCACAAGTTTCACAAGACATCTTATGAGATTCACAAGACATCTTATGAGGTTCACAAGGTTCACAAATTTCACACATAGTCAGAAAGTTTGACATTTCCCTCAGACAATGCATCCTCCTAAGCAGTGCATCCAAAACTAGGGTTTTGACTTTAATAAGGCTAAATGAATTTCCAAGACTTCAAGTGAGCTTCATAACATCTTATATGTGTTTAAGAACCCCCATGACAAGTTTCAGAATTTTTCTCAAAGGTTTGCTCAGTCAGATGATCAGATAAGTCAAAATCAGTCAAAGTAGTTAAAAAGTCAAACTAAGGTCAACTGTGGTCAAACCAAAGTCAAACTTCATGATTTTTTGTCAACATCAAGTATATGAGGTAAAATTCATAATTTGATCAAGGGATGATCATGATTCATCAAGGAGATTTCAGATCATCAAGAATCAGGAGTTTCTAAATTAGGGTTTCCTCAGGAAAAGTCAATTGAACTTTGACCAGCCATAACTTTCACATGCTTCATCAAATTTTTCCCATCCAAAGCTCATTTTGAAGGAAATTGAATTCTATACAAATTTGTGACTCACAAGCCAAGCCCAAAAATGCTTCATTTGGAAGGTATGAGCTAAGACATTATAGGCCCTTTTGAAAGTCAACAAAAAGTCAACAACTTCAAAAGGGCATAACTTGAGAATGGTAAAAGATATGGACATGAAACCAATGGGGTTGGTTAGAGGACTCTTTAAGCTTTCCAAAATGTCCAATAACACCCTTATAGAATTAAAATTGATGTATTTGTGCCCTTGCAAAGTTGGGAAATTTTTGGGTGGTTTATGAAGTAAATAGGGTCTTAAAACCATAATTCTTCAAATGGGCTGAACGTTTTGTGACCCAAGGTGTTCCATGACATCATGCACGAAATTTATTTAATATTTTCATAATTTTATTCTATTTATTTTATTTATTATGATTTTTTATATTAAAAATCATTTTAAATTCAAATAAAATATAAAATATGAAGATTTAAAATATATTTTGATTCTAGAAGGTCATGAAAGTTGATTAGATCAGATTGATATGCAATTTATGGTGATTGTCTTAAGATAGAAAGGATACATTCAAGAATATATGAAATTCAAAGCATGATCTTTTTCAATCTCTTGAATCCAAAAAGTCCAAACAACCATTCAATTTTTTGACCTAGTTTCATCCAACTATAAGTACATAAACATATCACAAGCATTGGACACGAAATTGCTGCCTCAAGAGTAAGTTTCCAATTTTCAAAACTCACCAAAAAACCTCAATTCGGATTCTTGCATAGAGGCCATATCAAAAGATTTTGAAGGTTGCAACATGTTCCCTGATGTTCACTGAATGCATAGCCATACTTATCATCATCTAAAACTCCATAAATCACATGAACCGAATAGCTTTTCATCTCACATTTGATTTTTTCGATTCAATGAATTTACTGAATTTCAATTGATTTTGATTGTTTAATCTTGTTTGTTTCATTGTGTTGAAGCTTTCTGGACCATTTAATTGGAGTTTCACTGCCTAGAATGAATTCGGCCATAGTTAGGGTTTATAACTCTCATTTAGGGTTCTTTGATTTAAACTATATAAATTGATTCTAAGACCATAATTGAATTGTATGAAGGTTGGGGATCACAACCATGTAACTAATTTGATGAATCGTTGCATATTGATGAGTGTATGAGATTGGCAGGTTTTGTACGCATGAAAATTCGCAGGAAATTTCTCAACAAATTTCGCAGGAAAACCTGCGAAAATCCAAGGAAGAAGATGAAGTTCCTGGCGCACATTCTGGAATTTGAATTTAGTCTTAATATTTTATGAAATTGTTTGTAACTTATTTCACAGGTGCGCGTCTGGCTCAGTGGTGAGGGATGCGTGTGTTATAGTTCAAGGCCTGAGTTCGATCCTGGAGGGCAGCATTCTTTTTGCTTTGTTTTCTCATTTATTCACATGACTTAAGATATTATTATTTGTTGTGAATCATATATCAGGTGCACCCTTCTGGCTGGATGGTTGGAGTGTGTGTTTGTTTGGTAGAGGGTCCTGGGTTCGAATCCCCCTCAGGCCCTTTTTTGTGTTATTTTTGCTTTTGTTGTGATTTTTACAGGATTTGAAACAAAACAATATGGATTTCCTTCTATGTCACATGCGTGTGCTGGCCAGAGTGGTTTTGGTGTTGCGTTTGGAGGTAAGGGACCTGGGTTCAAATCCCAGGTCCTTTCTTTTTGATCAATTATCATGTTTTCCTCATTTTAATTTATATTATTATTATTTCTATTTTATTTAAATTAATAAATATAATTTATAAATACTATTTAAATACATCTATGCATATTCTTAAAATTTCATAATTTCTTTTTATAAAAAATATTTTTTATTTATAATATGTATATATATATATAATTTGAAAATAAATTGACTTATTTTGTAAATTAATAAGAAAAACCCTAATATTTTATAAAACCTAATTATTTTTACAAACCCTAATTTTCTTTTGCAAAACCTAATTATATTATAACTTTTAATTTATTTATTTGTAAATTTTAATTATGTCCATTATTTTATAATTTGCTTATAATTATTACTGCATATAGTTTTTTGCATGTAAATAATTCAATAAAATAGTAAACCCTAGATTATGTTTAAAATAATTAAAAATCCTAAATATAATTCACTTTTATAATATGTTTATTTAATTAACCAATATTTTTATAAATATAAATCATTATAGTTTAGTATATAATACTTGTTATTTATTTCTTTTATTAAATTCTCTTTAAAAAAATATTATTTAGTTAATATTTAACTTTAAATTTATTTATTTTTATTATGTTAATTATTTCATCTTATTCTTATTTATTTCTATTACTACTAACCCTCTTTATTTATTTATTTATATATTATATGATTGTTTATTTTACTATTATTACTAACCCATTTAATTATTTATTTATTTACTTGTTTATTTTAATTATTTTAATTATTATAATGTAATTGTGCTCTTCATGTAATAGTTGTAGTATTATTTTTAATATTTAATTGTAAATGCTATGGTTAGTAAAATAGGGAGTGCAAGACCTGTTTGTATGTAAAAATTGAATATAAATCACTAATCTAAAGATAAATATCTGAACTCGTACACTCACACACGTAAGCCGATCTTGGATCGCCATCTCACTTTTTAAGGGTTACCTCTCAAGTTGCCTAAACAAAAGGTCAAGTAGGGTGTATAAAGCAAAGTCCCTCATCTCATATCATCTAGTCCCTTAACAGATAAAAAGATCAAGTCCCTTCATGGTTGCCTTCGTAATGATCTTGTCCCTTTCGAATAAAGATGATAAGTCTCTTCGAATTGCTTATACACCTTACAGTTGCCTAAATAACAGTTGTCCCTTCACTTGTCCCTTACATCTAAGGTAATGACTACCTGTTCCTTAATAATAGGGATAGTCTTACCACTTAAAGGATATTTAAGAACAGAAAAGACTTAACTTAGGGTAGGTTCCTCTTATGTACTTGCTCACTTTTCAAAAACATTTCAAACACTTCACATTTTCAAATAAATTTTCAAAACAAAGACTATATATATATCCGTACATGGATCATTATAAAGTAATTAAAGAAAATTCTATTCACACACTTCACATTTCAAAAACATTTTAAAGTGAGCTAAGTAACTAAGAGCCAATGGATAACCATGGATGTAAAGGGTGCTAACACCTTCCCTTTACATAACCTACCCCTCGGACCCAAAAATCTTTTAAAAGGTCTTTCCTGTTCTTTTATGCCTTTCCTTTGGATAAAATAAAAGTCGGTGGCGACTCTTGCTATCCGCAACATAACTAAAGTCAGTTCTCCCCCCGTGTTACATACACCGATGAAAAATTCCGTCAGGACCTCTTTTAAACAATAATGGTTCGTCCCAATAGTAATGCTTGAGATTGTGGAAAAATTTCTTTTTCTGCTGATAGGTTAAGTCAGGTGGAAGTGCTCCTGCAGCTAAGTAGTTGACAATGTCAGCGTACCATGGCAGTCCTACGGTTGTTTGGATTGTTTCCACGGTTTTTGGTTCATCTATGTCTAACTGAACTGGGTCGCTTCCTATTTGTGCTATCAGCCGTTCATACGGAAAATCGTCGTTAATTGGCACTTGCTCAGGTTTAATACCTTCTATTCTAGATAAATGGTCCGCTACGACATTTTCAGTACCTTTCTTATCTTTTATTTCGAGATCAAACTCTTGTAAGAGTAAAATCCATCTCAAGAGTCTTGGTTTAGCATCCTTCTTGGTTAATAGATATCTGATAGCAGCGTGGTCTGTGTAGATGATTATTTTCGCTCCCACTAGGTAGGAACGAAATTTATCAAGCGCAAATACAACTGCTAACAATTCTTTTTCAGTAGTGGCGTAGTTCATCTGAGCAGAATCTAAGGTTCTACTGGCATAGTAAATTGCGTGAAGTTTCTTGTCCTTCCTTTGTCCTAGAACTGCGCCTACATCATAGTCACTCGCATCGCACATGATTTCGAAAGGTAATCTCCAGTCAGGTGGTTGCATGATTGGTGCGGTGATGAGGGCTGTTTTTAGAGTTTCGAATGCTTTAAGACAATCTTTATTGAATATGAACTCAGCGTCTTTCATTAATAAACCGGTAAGAGGTTTAGTGATTTTCGAGAAATCTTTGATGAATCGTCGTTAGAAACCAGCGTGTCCTAAAATGCTTCGTATTTCTCGAACGGTCTTAGGGGGTTGAAGATCTTTTATGACTTCTATTTTAGCTTTATCAACTTCAATTCCCTTATCAGATATAACGTCTCCTAGTACGATTCCTTCTCTGACCATAAAATGACATTTCTCCCAGTTAAGCACGAGGTTTACTTTTACACATCTTTCTAACACCATTTCTAAATTTGATAGACATCCTTCAAAACTTTGCCCGCATACAGAGAAGTCATCCATGAACACTTCCATGATGTTGTCTATGAAATCTGCGAAGATTGACATCATACATCTTTGAAAGGTTGCAGGAGCGTTACACAATCCAAAGGGCATTCGTCTATAAGCGAACGTTCCATAAGGGCATGTGAATATAGTCTTCTCTTAATCATCTGGGTGGATAGGGATTTGGAAAAATCCTGAGTAACCATCAAGATAACAGAAATACGAGTGTTTGGCTAATCGTTCTAACATTTGATCTATAAAAGGTAGTGGGAAATGATCTTTCCGAGTGGCTTTGTTTAGTTTACGATAATCGATGCACACTCTATGTCCGGTCACTACTCTTTGTGATATCGATTCGCCTTTAGCGTTTTTCACAATAATGATACCTCCTTTCTTTGGTACTACATGTACTGGACTAACCCATTTACTATTAGAGATTGGATATATTATTCCAGCGTCTAGTAGTTTCTTAACTTCTTCCTTTACTACAATGCTAAGGATTGGGTTAATTCTTCTTTGAGATTCTCTGGAGGTTTTGCAATCTTCTTCTAGCAGAATACGATGCATACAGATTGAAGGACATATTCCTTTGAGATCAGATATGTTATATCCTAATGCAGTTGGGTATTTCTTTAAGACATCTAAAAGTTTCTTTGTTTCAATTGTTCCTAAACTGGAATTGATTATAACTGGTCTTGTACATTCAGTGTCTAGGAATTCGTATCTTAGGTTCTTAGGTAAAGTTTTTAACTCTAATGTAGGTTTTTTCTTACTTGGCATGGGATCCGGTGTAAGTGCTAAACTTTCTCTTAGACTATCATCCTGATATGGTTTACGCCAATTGTCATCTTCGAAAATCGGAGGGATTTGAATTTTCATAATTTCAGAATAGGTAGTTTCTTTCATTTCCATTTCTCTTACACATTCGTCAATTACATCCAATAAATAGCATGTATCCTCTATAGCTGGTGATTGTAAGAATTGTGTTAAAATAAATTCAACTTTCTCTTCACCTACTTCAAAGGTTAGCTTTGCTTTCTTTACGTCTATAATAGCTCTGGCGGTAGCCAAGAATGGTCTTCCTAGTATGATAGGTGTAGTGGAATCTTCAAAGATGTCCATGATTATAAAATCAGTAGGAATGTAGAATTGTCCTATACGTACTGGGACATTTTCTAGTATGCCTACAGGATATTTAATAGAGCGGTCAGCTAGTTGAACAGACATTTTAGTTGGTCTTAGGTCTCCCATGTCTAGCCTTTTGCAAATTGTTAAGGGCATAACACTGATACTGGCTCCTAAATCGCATAGAGCTTTGTCAATGACGAATTTTCCAATTACACAGGGTATAGAGAAACTACCTGGATCTTTTAACTTAGGAGGCATATTGTTTTGAATTATTGCGCTACACTCAGCAGTAAGTGTAACGGTTCCGTTATCCTCTATCTTCTTCTTATTAGATAAGATTTCCTTTAGAAACTTAGCATACGAGGGCATTTGAGTGATAGCTTCTGTAAACGGAATAGTAATATTCAACTGTTTCAGAAGTTCAACAAATTTCTTAAACTGGCCCATCGCCTTAGAATTGGTTAATCTCTGAGAGTACGGAATTGGTGGTTTATAAGGTGGTGGAGGCACATAAGGCTTTTCTTTCTCCACTGCCTCTTGATTATTATCTTCCTTTTCTTCTGGTTCATTCTCCTTTTCAGTCGGCTTATCTGGTTTTTGGTACATGGCTGGATTGTCAAGTCTTGGATCGGCAGGTCCGTCAAGTTCCTTGCCACTTCTTAATATCACAACATTGGCCTGTCCTTTTGGATTAGGTTGGGGTTGTCCAGGAAATACTCCAGTTGGTGCAGCGGTAGGTGCTTGTTGTTGAGCTACTTGTGAAATCTGAGTTTCAAGCATTTTGTTATGTGTAGCTAACGCATCTACCTTGCTCACTAATTGCTTAATCTGCTCACTAGTGTGTATGTTTTGGTTTAGGAAATCCTTGTTTGTTTGGGATTGATTAGCTATGAAGTTCTCCATCATCAACTCAAGGTTTGATTTTCTAGGAACATTAGGAGCAGTCTTTTGATATCCTGGTGGTGTAGCTGGTGCTTGACCTGGTGCGTATAAAGCATTGTTGTTCTTATAAGAGAAGTTCGGATGATTCTTCCAACCTGGGTTGTATGTGTTTGAGTATGGGTTTCCTTGAGCATAATTCACTTGATCTGTGGGAATTCCTGCTAATAGTTGACAATCAGGGACAACATATCCTGGAACTCCACATAACTCACAGTTAGGTGTTACCGCAGCCATGGTGGCTGTTGGTGTTATGGCCAAGTTGTCGATCTTTTGGTTAAGTTGGTCAAACTTTGCATTGACTTGGTCCATACTACTCACTTCGTACATACCTCCTTTTGTTGGTTTCTCAGTTGCGACTCTCTCGCTTCCCCATTGGTAATGATTCTGAGCCATACTCTCGATAAGTGCATAAGCATCATTATATTCTCTGTCCATTAGTGCACCACCTGCGGCAGCGTCAATTGTCATTCTTGTGTTGTACAAGAGTCCATTGTAGAAAGTATGGATGACCATCCATTCTACTAATCCGTGATGTGGACAAAGTCTCAGCATATCTTTGTAGCGTTCCCAAGCTTCGAAAAGTGACTCGTTTTCCTTTTGCTTAAATCTGTTGATTTGAGCTCTTAGCATAGCTGTCTTACTAGGTGGGAAATATCTTGTCAAGAATACTATCTTTAGTTCCTCCCAGGTAGTTACTGAATTCGAGGGTAGAGATTGAAGCCAAGCTCTAGCTCTGTCTCGAAGTGAAAAAGGAAAAAGGCGTAATCTAATAGCTTCTTGGGTAACTCTATTAGCTTTTACAGTATCTGTGTACTGCACAAATATCGAAAGATGAAGGTTCGGATCCTTGGTAGGATTTCCGGCGAATTGATTTTGTTGCATGGCTGATATCAGCGAAGGTTTCAATTCGAAATCGTTTCGGTTGATAGCCGGTGCAGTAATGCTGGAATGCGGCTCAGCTTGTGAAGGACTAGCGTAATATTTGAGTGGATGATTTGGTTCTTCAGCCATCTCTGCGTCCTCTGATGTTCCAACTGGTTTAGGTGGATCAACTTGAAGATCTGGAATGTTGTATTTTCGTTCGTATTCGAATATTCGTCTTCTTAAATATAAGAAACGTTCTAATTCTTGGACAGGAGGTTGCAAGTCTTCGCCTTGAGAGCGAGTACTTGGCATACACTCGGGAAATTAGATTAGGAAAATAATAAGTTGTTACCTTAGTCTAGACAGTGCTACTCTAATAGTGCACTAGTAACTAAATGAAGGTCCCCGACAACGACGCCAAAAACATGATGGGGCGAATACGCGATATGTGTCTAGCGGTATCTGAACTGCAAGTGCACAGCCTATCGAAGTAATATAAAAGATTGTCGATCCCACAGGGACTTTGTAATCACTTAGTGCTAGAAGGTTTGCTAGTTTAGCTAAGGTGGATGTTTGTCACGATTTTGGTTTTAAGGATTAAAAACGGGAATTAAATTTAGTTTTAAAGAAATAATGAGAAGGCGGTCGGTATGTAATTATGTTAACCTATGCGGGTCAATCTAACCTAAGCTTATAAAGATGGTTCACTTAAATTGTTCTGTAGAGATTATCAGTTTAAATACCCTCGACTCACACTCTCGTGGTCTTATCTCAGATCTTACTCCTAAAGCCCTATGCCTGCTCTCGCTAGCCCATAAGTGTTTAGAAAATAATTTTTGAAAACTTAATAAGTCTAATTCATTTTAAAGCGCTCTCGCTGTATTTAAATCAAATGCCTAACTTTAGCTATCCGGTTAAAATCTCACACTCTCGTGGTCTCGACCTAACCTATTACACTTTTCTTACTCTCGTAACAAAAAGATTAATTTTAATTATAAAAACCACAGCCAGAATATAAGTTTTTAATTATTTTAGCTTTGATTCGATTTAACCGGTTTGGCTTAGTTTATTACATACCGCCTAATTAATTTAGCTACTCATTTTATTTATACCAACACACAGATGCAGAAATAAATAAATATTAATTAAAACATACATTATAAAATAATAATAATATCTTAACATAAACAATTAAATAAACTTAATATAAATGCAAAAATAAAAACCTGGATAATTAAATTCTTTAAACTCCTTCTTCCACAGATTGGCAAGCTCAGAGTGTTCGGAACCGGAATCAAAAACAAAACTACGAAACAAATTCTGAAGGCTAAAAAGAAATTAATTTTGAATAACAATTTCCTAATGTTGGAAATTGTTATTGAATTTGGGTTGGATATAGAAACAGGAAAAATAAACAAGAACAATGCTGGAAAAATTAAATGGAAGGGTTCAACAAAATTACGGCAGAGCTTCCGCGTGAAACTTAAAATAATAATCTGTAATTTTCAATTTGTAACTAGGGTATTTATAGAACTATATTTTGGGCTTGGGCAGTTGAATTTGATTAGCGTGGGCATCGTTCCAAAATGAGAGAATCCAGCGAAAGTGCATACTGGGTTTGCTTCTGTTGAGAAATAATAGGAGTCGTCCTTGACTCACGTTGCACGTCTTCATGACTAGTTCAAATTAATTTAAGCACATTTTCCTTGTCACGTTCGTGACAAGAGTGTAACAGTCGTATTCTTCACTTTAAGCGTGTCACGGTCGTGACAGGTGAGTAACGGTCGTGAGACCTTAAAATAGATAGTCACGGTCGTGAGGATGTTGTGACGACCGTGAGTGTTGCAAAATATGCAGACTTAGCATAATTCTTCTCTTCATCTTCTTTTCATGCTTATTTTGGTTCATTTGATCTTTTTCTCATAATTTAGCTCTATAAATGTTATACCTGCAATGTGACATAAAAAACTCGAACAATCGGGAGTTAATAGGATCAATGTGTGATAAAACGGACTTAAAACGTAGTAATAAAGTGATACAATTTCTCGTTATCAGTTGTAACCAACCCCCTTTCTCAGTTCCTCTAGTTCGCGACCGTCTTATCCATATCTTTCTAGGTTTATGCAGCATTACCTTTCCTTCGGGATAAAAATGCCTAGCTGGCGACTCTTTTCTTTTCAGTTCACCCTTGTGTGTTCTTTCCTGTCGCCGACCGTTCGCGTCTGTACCCTATCTGACCCCGGTGTCATTTGGTGGGAGCGACAGCTTGGCGACTCTGCTGGGGATCCTTATATTGCAACCAGGGCTTCTGGTTCTTTTTGTGGGTTACTCCTAGCACTTGTTTGATTTGTGTTTACTGGGGTGTTATGTGCTAGTTGTGTTTGTTTATTTGCTTTATTTATTGCTTTATGTACAACTTTTACTTACTGTTTTCTTTACAGTTTTTCATATTTCATACTGTCATTATCATTGCTGGATCTGGTTTCTGTTTTGGTGGGTGGGGTTCCATTGAGAGTTTAAGGTCCTATACCTGGGACCTGAGAGACACCTAGGCTAGAGTGGTTCATGTTCTTTCCCATTCCATTTCGGTCTGGTGCGTGAATATGAAACACGATTTAGATGTGGGTTTCTTCTTGAGAACTCTGTGCTACAGATTTCCTGTAGTGCTAAGGCTATCTGGGAAGCCTGCTAAGTCTGGATGACCTTTATAATGACCTTCAGAAACTGAGGTGAATTAGAGGAGGATCTTTTATGGTTATTGTAAACACTGTACCTCCGGGTTAGAAGTATTTACACTTCTCATAACTGATCCGAGTCTGAGGACCCTTGTTCTAGAACACTACCTGTGAGGGGGTTGGGCTGTTTACAGGTTTGCAGGTACCCTTGTCCACATCATACCCTGTTACTGTATTGATTAAGAGTACCTCATTTTGGACAGTTCTTATGATTAACCCCGGACATGTGACTCTTTATTTGAGTCTTCCACCCTGGTTACTGGATTTCTAAGCCTTCATCTGGACTTTTTGAACATACATGGGCCTTATGTCAAGGCAGATAATCAGATTCAGCTTGATCACAAACCCTTGCATATCATTTGCATATATCATCATTGCATCATTTAACATTTGTTTATTTGCTTTTCAGGGTATCCATATCATATCTGGTTTGGTTTTGACCCCTTCTTTTGCATAGACCTCTGCTTTAGCTATCTTCATCAGTTATCTGCTTCAGTTATCTCCATCCTCACCAGCACTAGTCTGTCAGTGATCCAACTTCAGCATTTCAGTCTGTGAATCTTCATTAGCACTTATCTTCAGTTTCTTCAGCAGCACTCATGACTACTCCCAGGAAAAGCAACATATCATACCACTTTTTTGAGCTTGTGTTGACTGGTATCAGGAAGGTCCAGTCACTTATCACACCTGACCACATCCCTTTGTTTAGAGAGCATTATGGAGGTATCCTAGATATGGTTATGGACCTGGACCCTTCTCAGAGGAGCATGATCCACACCTGCTTACAGTTTTATGATCCTCCTTTGAGATGCTTCACCTTTCCAGATTTTCAGCTAGGGCCTCTACTGGAGGAGTTTTCTTCATTGATTGGGATACCTATCAGGGGTGGAATCCCCTTCAACCCAGAGATACCAGCTCCCAGAAATGAAGAGATAGCAAAGGCACTATACCTGGAACCTGCTTTGATTGAGCAAAGTATGACAACAAAAGCTGGGATCCCTGGTTTGCATTTGGACTTCTTGATTTCTCAGGCCATCCTGAAGGCTTCATTAGGAGAGTGGAGGGCAGTCTGTGCACTGTTAGCCCTCAGTATATATGGGGTTATATTGTTTGCAGATGAGCCTAAATTTGTCAGCAAAAATGCCATCCATATGTTTCTTCTGAAGAACCCAGTACCTACATTGCTAGGAGATTTTTATTACTCCATTCATCAGAGGAATGAGAAACAAAGGGGGAAATTAGTAAGATGTTGTGCTCCTTTGTTTTACACCTGGCTGCTCAGACACCTGCCTAAGTCAGATGCTTTTCTGAACCCCCACCAGCAGAAGAATTGGGCTAAGAGACTCATTGCCTTGACTTCAGATGATATTAGATGGTGCACCCAGAGCACCAAAGGCAAGGACATTATCACCAGCTGTGGACAATACCCAAATGTACCTCTGATAGGAGTGAAGGGTTGCATCAACTACAAATGATGTTTGAGGGTGGATTTGAATGGGGTTTAGGTAGAGGATCATTTCTGTGTGGTTCATTTGATGTGGGGTGGCCTGTAAGGTGTTTTAGGGTTTTGGACACGCCGGAGAAGATGACCGGAGCTCCTCTCCGGTCACCTGAAAGTAATTAAGTCCTAACCCTAATTAATTTGCCAGTTTGCTTCGTGACCATTGGATGTGGATTAGGTTAACTTTTGAACGGTCCAGATCAAGTCATTTAGTCCTAATCCAGTTTTATTAATTTAATTAAATATAATTAGGTTAATTAAACTGAATTGAATCTCAGCCCTTAAAAGGCGCGTGCAATCAACCTTTTCTTCTTCAGTTTAAACCTAGGCCATCAGATCTACTTACTTTCTCTTTTAATTAATTTTATTTTCATTTTAACTCATTTTTCTTGCACATTTTATTTAAAATAGTAAAACACTTCTAAAAAATTTTTTTTTTTTGCACCATGGCTTAGAAGATTTTTATCATTCTAAAAATAATTTTTATTTTATTTTTTGCATAATTTTCGTATTTTTAAAATATTTAAATGATTATTTTAATTAATTAATGAGAATTAATTAATTAAAATACCATTTAAGTTTCTAAAAATCACCAAAAAAATCACATTGCATTTTGATACATTTAGAGACATTATCAAACCCTTCAAACAAATTTCTTTTTGGTTCTTGACCTATTTCGACATTTTTCTTTGGATTTAGGGTCCTTAAAAGTCAATATTTTTGCCCTAACTTAGAAAAATCCTTTCTGCCTAACCATGAAGAGTTTGATAATGGTTCTTTTTGCATTGCATTCCAGATATCATGTAGTTTCTAGGATAAAATTGGCATGAATTTATCTTTCATTTTTGATTTGCTTTGCATTTTACTTTGTGAGGTACCTTAAAACCCTAGCAAACTTAGGAAAATCATAACTTCCATTAGGTTAAGATTTAGGTCTCCTCCTTTGGGCAGTGAACTTGTGTAGGGTTAGGGTTCCTTTGATCCTATTTTCATTTTTTATCATGTCATTTGCTTCTGGTTTTGGATTTTTGCATTGCATGTTATGTATAAACCCTAATTTTTTCCTTCATTTGCATTCATCCTTCATATGCTTGCATACATGAACTTGCCATGACATTTTATGCATTTACATGACTTCTAAGACATCTTAAGACACATTAGCATCATGTTTGATCATTGCATCATCCATTTTCCATGTTTTTCTTTCATTTCATTTCATGTACATTCATGAACTTTCATGATCCTTTCATGTCTCATTTGCATCTTCATTATTTGTATGATCATCCACATCTCATGACAACCATTAGTATCATCTCTTAGCATCACTTGCATCTTGAATATGCTTCTGATTTTGGTTTGCATCTTTGCATTTCATCTCACTTTCATTTCATTTCATTTCTTTTGCTAACTTTTCAGGTGGTAAGTGTTTGGGAAGTGAATTTGCCTTCACTTCTCATAATCTCTTCTCATCTCTTTTATGCATTCTTTGCTGCATTTTATCTTTGCTTTAGAGTGAGCTTGCTCATTCATGCTCCTTCCCCTCTTTCTTTCTTCAAGCAACTTATCTTCTTAAGTGAAGTAAGTTGTCTTGCTGCTTCTTGGTTCTCCTTCCTTCATCTTCCTTCTTCCTTGGTGGCTCTTCTTGAAGATCTTCTTGCAAGCCTCATAAACCCTAGGAACACCCAAGCATGATTACAATTAGGGTTTGATTAGTCCCCCCATTAGTTTTACCTTTGTGTCATCTTTGAGTCTTCTCTTCTCATCTCTTAATCAGGGACTAAACCTTAAAGGTTTTAAGGCTTTGTGATTAGGGTTATGCCTGCATCCTTCTATTAGGATGGAGTGTATAACTTTAATCCTAAGTGTTTAAACCTTAATGTGTTTAAATCCTCTAATCAATACATCTAATAATCACTAAGACATCAAGCTTGTAACTTGGGACTTGCATTAGGGTTCTAATTCTTCCTTAATTGGTTAAGAAAGACTAACCCTAGTGTTAATGGACAAGTCCCCCTCAAGTTGTCTTACAAACAATAAAATCCACTTCTTGATCTTACCATTAAATAAAATCCACTTTAATAAAGGCTTTTTCTTGTCATGAGGTTAATCCCTAATCATGGATTAAGTTGAGGAGCCTTCCTTAGCTTAAATGTTCTCATCTATTATCCTTTTATTAGGATGGTGTAATGGGTCCATTAAGTCCCTGATTATGGCTTAAATTCATTACTTAACAACAAACAAAAACTCCAAAAACATCTAAATAAATGCAAGTAGGTTAATGATCTTAATCCTACATCATGGTGATTAAGTGTGAGGTGCTTACTTCATGCTTAAGGTATTCTCATTACCCCTAATCAGAGGGAAGATGTGATGAGTTTACTAACCCTTGGTTTAGGCTTAAGCTCATCAACTTATGACAAACACAAAAAAAAGCAATAAAAGATTGAAAACACAAAAACAAATAATAATCGCCTCCTCCGGGATTCTTTTCTCATCATCTTCACTCATAAACGAGAACTTGCTTCTTCCGTCTAATGCAAGACAGTTTGCACCTGAGCCAGACAGGTCATTCACTTGAGCATAGATAAGTAAGCAGTTCACAAGTCAATTTATCTTTCAGTCTCTTAGAGTCGAACTACGGTGTTCTGACTTCCTCATTGCACGAGAGGATACGTAGGCATAACTTAACTGTTATCGAACAAAAGTCTCTGTATATTCCCCCCTCTTCCAGCATTATTCTTTAAGCCTCATGGTCTTGAGCATTCCATTCCTTTCTTGCACTGACACTCTTTATTTCATTTCACACTTCTTTTGCACTGACACTTTCATTCTTTTCCAGCTTTGCACACAAAATAGCACTGACACTACCCCTTTAAAACACAAACCTTTTAAGCGTGGATCCCGTCGAGTACGACAGACAATCTGGGTGCTAATACCTTCCCAGGTTGTAACCAACCCCCTTTCTCAGTTCCTCTGGTTCGCGACCGTCTTATCCATATCTTTCTAGGTTTATGCAGCATTACCTTTCCTTCGGGATAAAAATGCCTAGTTGGAGACTCTTTTCTTTTCAGTTCACCCTTGTGTGTTCTTTCCTTTCGCTGACCGTTCGCGTCTGTATCCTATCTGACCCCGGTGTCATTTGGTGGGAGCGACACCTTCGAGTATAGTATCAGATAGAGATCTGCGGTTTACGTCGAAGTTTTGGAAGAGTTTGCAAGATGATTTGGGTACTAAATTGAGGATAAATTCTGCTTATCATCCACAGACGGATGGTCAGACGGAAAGGACATTCCAATCTTTAGAAGATCTGCTGAGAGCTTGTGTTTTGGATTAAGGATGATCTTGGGATAGTCATTTGTCGTTGGTTGAGTTTACATACAACAATAATTTTCATGCTAGTATTGGAATGGCTCCATATGAGGCGTTATATGGTAGACATTGTCGCACTCCATTGTGTTGGTATGAGTTAGGAGAGAGTTTGGCGCTTGGGTCAGAGGTTGTCCAGGAAACAACTGAAGATAAAAATAATTTGGGAAAGGATGAACACGTCGCAGAGTCGTCAGAAGAGTTATTGTGATAAGAGAAGAAAAGCACTTGAGTTCCAAGCGGGAAGATCAGATGAAGGAGTCATATCCGACTCTATCTACTTCAGGTAATTTTCGAGGATGAAAATTCTTTAAGTGGGGGAGAGTTGTAACACCCCAAATTTGATTATGAGTAATTGTTGCCTATTTGAGGATATATGATGATTTTGGAAAATAGGTGGTTATGTGACCCGATGCATTATGGTGAAATTATTTAATAATATTAATAATAAGAATAATAATCATGTAGCATTATTCGAAATTATTGTTTATTATTTAATAATTATAGAAATGGGAGTGTGGAGGTTATGTTGGTCATTTGAGAGTATAAGGAGTAATTTTATATAATATGAATAATTAGTGTATTATTATATAATTATAATTAATTTCATAAAAATATTGAAGAAAGGGTAAGGTGGTCTTTATGAGAAAAAGTAAGGATAAGTGGGGAAAAACCTAAACAAGGATAATTTTACCCAAATAGGAGAACACGATCAAAAGTTCTCACTTTTCGTGTTTTTGGTGAAGAAGAGCTCTGAGGAAAGGAAAATAGGAGAGAAAGCTCAGAGTCAGGAAGTTACAAAGAACCTTGGTGAAGAATATCAATCGGCGGAATTCTCTAAGGTATGGGGAGTTTTCATAATCTATTATAATTATATAGGAATTGGTTTATGAATAGATTAGGTTTTGTATGATTTTGGTGATTGTTAGGTTTGATGACATATATTGAGTTATAAGAGTATGAATTGGTCAATTAGGATTGATAAGATGATTTAGAATGGTGTGTTTGATGTTTGAATTGATATATTGTTGTTGTATATGATTAATTTTGATTGGTAAGAAGTTTTGGGTTGCATTGGAATGAATTCGTGAAAAATTGAGGTATTTTGGTGTAGAATTCGTAAAAACAGCAGAAAACTGCTTATGTACAGGTGTTAACTGGTTAACCATAGGTGTTAACCGGTTAACCAGTGAAAAATATGCGTTTTGGGCAAAAAAAATGAGGCATTAACCAATTAACGCTATAGGTTAACCGGTTAACACTTTAACAGTGGCACTTTTATTTTGAAAAAATTCATAACTTTTGATCCGTAACTCCGATTTAGGTCCCGTTTGAAGCGTCGGAAAGCTAACGAGACGAACTTTAATTTGATGAAATAAAATGAGTGAAGTGAGACATTTTTCAATGATGAATATTTAGGAAAATTTGAATTGGTTTTATGATTATAAGCATAATTTTATTGAAAGTTGATGATTTGATGTTGTTGATGAAGGAAGTTGTTTTGTTGTATTGTTGGAATAAGTTTTATGATTAAAAACATGATTTTTATTGCAAATTGATGATTTGTTGTTATTGACAAAATAAGTTGGTTTTTTTGTATTGTTGAAAATTGGTTTCATGCTTATAAACATGATGTTATTGTGAATTGAGGATTTGTTGATGTTGATGAGAGAAACTGTTTTATTATCTCGATGGTCATAGGAGTTGTTTTGTTATATTATCGATAAAGAAGTATTATCGATGTGTTTTCTTGATGAAAGACATGATTACTTGATGTTTGAATTGCTGGGTGTGAAATGAATGATGCGCATTTGATTTCTCGATGAATTTTTACGATGTAACGCATCATTGCATATCATGACATTCACAATGGGGGCTTCAACATATTTTGTAACTTCAATCCCATTGTGTGGATTGAAGTGTCTCTATGATTATGGTGTGCTCCCTTGTGGAGGGTTGATGGTCAAGTATCCATCTCACGATGAAATTGGTACCACATGCATAATTGCATATCATGATAGTTGGAATTGCATATTTCTGGATGAATTCACGATTGTGTTGTGTTGCTGAAGTTTTATAATGTGTTCATGATTGTGTTGTTGTTGCTGGATTTTATGGTGGACGATGTTATGACATGTTTATGCTAATTTATTTATATTCCATATTCTAGTATATTTATGATAAATTATGATTACTCACCCTGCCTGGTTGGAAATGTTGCCTCCTATGTGGGTAACTTGCAGATGATAAAGAATAGGCTTGCAGTGCAAGAGGAGTTTTTCATGAGTCTTAGAGCGTGCTTTAGTGTTCCTTAGAAGTGGTTTTGGTCTATGTGTCCTGCTCTGTGTCATGTAACACTGGGACGGGGTTTATTTGTTAAACTGTTTTCAGTTATGTTATTACTTTGATAAATGTTTTCTCATTATATGATGTTGAAATTTCGGATGGTGAAAATTATGTTTATGAAGTAAAAATTATGATTTTGAAATATGAAGTTTAAATTCTGCTGCGAAATGCTATATGTTATTCTTGATGTTGATTAACCCGTGTTACGGGACATGACACTGTTCGATTGAATTATGATGAAATGTGATACCCTTCTCGATGATTACTCTGATATTATTTAAATATTTTGTTTTGAGGTAGAAGGGTGTTACATTAGTGGTATCAGAGCAGGTCGGTCTGTTCGGCCAGTGTCGTTAATGTCGTTTATTTCCCTAGTGCGCGATATGTGTGTTAAACACTGTCGACACTTGTTTGTTGATTTTCCTCTTCTTCTCCCTTTTCTTCAGAGCTCTCTGTTCTTCGTAAAAATGCACGATAATGAGAATTGTATTGTGTTCTCACTTTTCATAACATAATCAATTTACACCTTTGCCCCTTAGACCTCCAACTAATTATTTTATTATTTAAATAACAATATTATAATAATATACCACCTCATTATCATATTATTATTTTAAAAAAATAATTCTTTAATTATTATCCCAATTATACCTCAAAATCTCCATATTATTATATAAAAATAATTTATAAAAATCGAGGCATTACACTGAGAGCGTGATATTTGTTCAGTTCTTCTATATCAAAACTTCGTTGTCTTGAAATTGTTAAGATTCTTCTATGCGTAAATATTATACAGTATCAAAACTTCTTACTTTTGTATTAGAACTTCCCTATACATCAAAATAAATAATCAGGGAGCATATTTGTTCATTATAATAATAAAGTATTTGTTATCATCAAAACTATTAAGGAATGTAGAATCAAATCTTGTTCTAACACAGGGTTGACTACCTTCAATTGAGAAACCGCATTCTTGAAAGCCACCGCTGCCATCTCCTCGAGATCCTCATCCCCCAAGTTGATCCTTGTAATCAAATCAGCTCGGGTTAACAAAAATTTTTGGTCCTCAGTCTCGTCCTCAAAAGGGATCATAGATGCCTTAAGATGGGCAGATTCCTCCTCCGCGGTTGTCTTCTGAGACCCAACGATGTCCAGGGACTCATTCAATTCCTTGTTCTTCTTAAGAGCGTCTTTTTCCATCTCAAAAGATTTGTGTCTCAGCTTGGTGGACCTGGAGGGTATTCTCCTTGAAAAACTTTGGCTGGAGGAAGTAGATTGGAAGTTCGAACGTAGGCTTCAGAAGAGTCCCTGTCAGGATAACAACATCATTGGCCCACGGCCTCTTCCCAAGTTTAGAGCTGGTTCTCGGAGACCCCTGGGGAGTTGAGGAAGAATTACCTGAACCTATTCCTGTCAATGCGAAATGGTCGCCAACCGAGTTTGTTTCAGTTTCTTTGCCCATCTCCTTCTGACTACATTCTCGATAACCTTGTCTTGCACGTCCGACATTGAATCTGAAAAAGACAAGAAACAAGTTAGAATATAAATATATACGAGGAAAGAACACAAAGCGTGCATATGACTCTAAGAACTACCAAGGTAAGCTGAAACTTCCTTGTCTGTATCGTAGGTGAGGAGCTTCGCCACCTCTATAAACCGAGGGGAGACCTTTGCTCCCCCATCCTTATCCAAGATAAGACATCCTTGCTCGACCACATATTCTATCATGGAGAAACCCGAAAAAAACTTCATCAGGACGTCGTAACTAGTCTTGTCCTCGACACTCATATTGAAAGCAACTGTCAGATATTCATCTGTACCATGCAAGAAGTGTGTACGCGATCAGGACTCTTCCCTAGTTGTTAGTATCATATCCCCAAAAGTGAACAGAGTCCTGAATATGATCAGATATCGGCTCGACCAGGTAATACATATCCTTGGAATCCCTAATCGATTCCAGCCATATCGACCTTGGACAACATGCTTATGAAGATGCAAAGTGTAGAAGAACAGAGGAAGGGTGGCCCCAATCTTCAAGTACTCACAAGTCAACTCGAAGGTTTTCAAAAAGCAAAAGAATTTAGGTAGAGTTGCGAGGGCGACAACTCCAAATGAACAAACACGGACGTGTGAAAGTCTTCGAGGAAACTGATTCTGAGGAAACTACCTCTGCTCGGACCGAAGGTAACCCTCAAAGGAGGATTACGTCGACCAGGAAGTCCTTGTTGATGACTGGGTTGATAGGGAGCCTCTACATATCAAGTCAGTCTATGTTGAGCCCCAAGAAAGGCATGGCCTTGTGATTAGGGACCCAGCAGATTGATGTGTTAGGTATCCTGACGCCGGGGATCGCATATGCTCGCTGTATGGGCCTAAAAGGTTTGTCATGTACGACTTTATTTTCAATGACTAGGCATGGCCCAATCCACTTCTACATCCAGGATGACCCAATAGCCCAATGTTAAAGGGACCCATTGAATTTATGCCCCTCGGTCAAGGAAGACTTGTTGAGCACAGTTACCCGTGGTCAGATTCCTCTGCCCTTTCAAAACTTATGTCTGACACCTAGGAGAAGTCACCCAGATTCAATTGAGGGTAACTCTTGCTCGGTACACCTTTTTCCTGATTGACACCAAATCCGAGCAGATTTATTCGTCCCAAGGGCTAGTTTTTGGCAGTTACCTATTTACGGGGGATCCACGATCCAGGCCTAAAATAGGGATCAATAGCCAAGCGCTGAGGTCTCTATATAAACCCTCTCACTTGAGAGGGCCAGATATCCAATATTCATTCTCTTAATTCACTTTACTCGTACTTTCTCACTCTTCTGCTCTGTCTTACTTTAGCATCAGAGTGTCTTGCAGGTAAACCCTCATTCTCTCCTCGCCGATCGAGCATCACCATCAATGTCCGTGGTCCACCTCAGATTCTAATCTCCAAGAGCGATCAATACTTATATATATATATATATATATATATATATATATATATATATATATATATATATATATATATATATATATATATATATATATATATATATATATATAAGTGAAGATATTCTTACTCCAAGAGTAAGTTCTTAACACTTACTCCACATCTTGACCATTAATTTTTTAATCCAATGACTAAAAGTAATAACCAATTAAATATGGAGAGTGAAAATCATTACTTATTTTTTTAAAAAAATTGGATTAAAAAGAATGGGTTAATAGTCGTTTACCCCTTGCAATATAGGCGAATTTTGATTTATCCCCATTTAAAAAATAAATTTTGGATTACCCCCTGAAATTTTGGGTACCCCTGAAATATAGGCGTGTAAAAACCAAGGGGGTAAATCAAAAAAATATATTTTACAAGGGGTATTTTTTCCACTTGTGGGACAAAAGACTTTGAATTTTAATATTACAGGATGTAATCAAAAATTTAATTTTTAAAAGGGGATAAATCAAAACACGTTTATATTACAAGGGGTAAATGACTATTAACCCAAAAAGAATTAATGGTCAAAATATGGAGTAAGTATTAAGAACTTACTCTTGGAGTAAGAATATCTTATATATATATATATATATATATATATATATATATATATATATATATATATATATATATATATATATATATATATATATATATATATATATATATATATATATACCCTTTCATACTTAAGGAAGCCGGTGAAAACTAAATAAAAAAAATTAATATTGAATTCATATGATTGACAAGTTTTTTATTTTGCCTTTTTAGGATGTGAGGTGAAAGGGCAAAAGAGTTGTGACCATTCCATAAGGTTTTGAAATATATTTAATAGATGAACGAGTAAATGTGCTTTATAAATCATCAACTAATAACAAATTATTACATGAAATTGTGAGATATGGCAAAAGATTTCAATGTTTTTTGTGTTACGATTATATTTATTTTCCTATTTTTTGTGGTACCCAAAGTTGAAGGTAAATCATATGTATTCTTTTCAATTATTGTCTTTACTCTATACACAATATTTTAGTCAATTTAAATTACATAATTTTGTTAAATTTTCTAATTTCAGCGGAGAGTCCTAAAAAATGTTATAGAGATTCACAATGTCCCAAAAGTATGTGTATTAGTCCGATGATAGTAAAGTGTTGGTTTCATTCCTTCTGTATATGTTATATTCCTAAAACGAATGGCCCCTGATGATTATAAATCAAGTACCCTGTATGAATCTTGATGGATACATATTCAAATCATTTTGTGCCTTGTTTTGTTTTTGGGATCCCTTTTCTATTTGTGGTGGTTTAGTGGTTTTTCTAAATTTTTTGTTTTATTGTTTGTGGTATGTTGTCGTGTTGTTTTCCTTTTTTCTTTGTTATGTTTTTCTCTTTTAGTATCATGGTTCTTGTACTATCTCTTGTTTTATATAACTTGCAGGATTTCGTCTTGTCTGTATTTACACGCTACAAAATATAATTTATCAATTCTATCTTTTTTTTTCATGCTCTAAATTTCGTCCAGAGTAATCAATTTAATATGTTAATAAATCCAACAACAATATGAATAAATTACAAATACAAATTTAAGACTTCTTAGATATAGTATTCAAAATATACAATGATATCATTCAATACACAATATGTGTTTTCGATAAATATATCAAACTTAATTCAATGTATGAAAAATAAAATTCAAATGATCAGTATCTTATAGATTTTTAATATATTAACATTAAAATGATCAGTCTACCGGTGATATATAATAGATACGTTCACGTCTACCCGTGGATCATGTCTGTATCATGCATGTAATTCCAGTAATTACCAAAACTCAGTTGAATTCAGATGAGTCTAAAACTACAACCATGAATAAAGATGAGTCTAAAACTACAACCATGAATAAAAACATGTTTTCAGAGGCGGACCATTATAGTGACAAGGGGGCCACGACCACCCCAAAAAAATTTAATTTTTTTTTCATATTGTGAAAATTCATAAATATCCTTTATTTAAAAATAAATTTACAGAATTGCCATCAGTATATATACTTTATAAAATAACTTAGTAACAATATTGGAATTGATAGTAAGAAAACAAAAAGGTTTGTCGCCGTACACACAGTATACCTAAAAAGAAAAAGTATTCTACGGCCTCCATCGAATTGGTTTTCAATGTTTTTCTTGCTTATTGTACTACCGGTCTCTAATTGCCACTCTCTGAACTGTATACTTTTTCGGTAAATAATTTTTTTTCCATTTATTTATTTATTTACATAATTGAATATTAGGTTATTTCTTGAATTTCACAAATTGATAATATAATTGTCACACCCTAAATTTTGACCGAACCTTTTTTTATCATTTCATTTTTTTCGACGCATTTGCATCGTTTTTGATAATCGATCATTTTTGTATTGTTTTAAGTTAGGTGTGTCACTAATCTAAACCATGCATGTTCCATTTTTATTTATTCCATATCAATTTTTATTTCATCATTTTTTAGAACATTTTTATTTTAGTTTAATTTTTTTAGCTTAATCTTAGTTTTAATTTTTTAAATATAGGATTAGCAAATTTTAATTTAATTTAATTTAGAATTAGCTTCCTTTTAAATTATTTTCACTTAGGTTCTAGATTAATGTAATTTTATGATTAATTAGTTCATAATTTAAATTCTACTTAGTTTAAATAATTTAATCTTTTTTTATTTTTTTATTTATTTTTAAATTGAAATAGTTTTATTTAACTAGATAGTTAGTTTAGAGTTATTTAGAATCCATTTTAAGTCTATTTTAAATTCAAATTTGGTCTTGTTATTATAGTTGATACTTTAATTTGATTCAATCTTAATATTAATTAATCTTTTAACTTTTTTTATCTGGTTTAATTTTTTTTAATTTTAGCTTTAGTCATTAATTAGTTCAATGTTTTATTCAGTTATTTATTTTTTGTATATTTTAATTATTTAGTTTTTAGTCATTTTAATTAGTTTTATTTTCATTAGATTATTTATTAATTAAATTGGGTTTATTTGGTCTAGTTAGTTTATGTAATTTTCTTTAAACTATATAGTTCATTTAGTTAGTTTATTTATATCAGTCCAAATTTGTGTATCCTATCACTGCACCCCTGCTATTAACTTTGCATTATTTTGGCCAAATTCAAATTGATTTACAAGAAGGCCAAAGCAGAGTTTGCAAGCCTATTCCACTTTCTGCAACATTGACAGCCTGCCACCACAAGGTTTACACCAAAGGATCATAAGAGAAACCTGCATCAGAAAAAGGAAAAAAGGAAAGGATTTATTTTTCATTTTTTTGTCACTCTTCTAGGAGGAAGAGAGACGATACAGGGGGCTTCAGAAAAAGAAAGGGACCTGACCTTTTCATGCTCTTTCATCGATTGATTAAACAGGAGGGGAGGAATAACCCTCAGACATAAAAAGAGACAACATGTGAAATCAGATTTTTTGGACGACAAAACATGAAGCGGTCTTCATCTTCTCCTCATCAACAAAACCAAGATAAAAAATAATAATAAACTTTTTTTTATATAAGAGGAAGATGAGAAACCGAAAGAAAAAAACCATCTTCTTTCCCTATAAAAAAAAATCACCTGACGGCACTTTAACATCCGCCTTCCGCGCCTTCACCTCCCTTAACCTCCACCTCCATCACAGCCGCCGGAATCCTTCAATCCACCCTCATCAACACAAAAAGCCAGATAACCCTCTTTAACCGCACAAACACGTCAAACACCCACAACCCCTCCGCCGCGTGACCCTCATTCCTCTTCACCGCGAAACCTTCTCGCACCATCACCCATCTCCAACACCCTCACAACGACTAAACTTTTTTTCTTTACCCTTCAAATCAACAAACTTAAACCACCACAATCACAAACAACCATCGGAATCAACCACACAGCTTTCACGAACCAACAACACCAAAACCTTCGTGAAACCAGAAATCGCGAAACCCACACCGCGGAAAATACCAATCCAACTGACGTCGATCCAGAACGGTGGGAGAGACGAAGTTGTACGTCGCGAGGGGAAAACCATTGAGAGTGAACCTGAGGAAGAAACGCGAATCTCCTCCGCGACGAGAGGGTGCAATCTGGGAGAGGCCGCCACGCCGTTGGTTTTGTGGGTTATTCCATTTGTTTGTTCTGGAATGTTTTTTTATTTGTTTGTTCTGGAATGTTTTTTTTCTTTCCCTTTTATTTCTACTATGAACTTATGTTTCTAACCCTTTCTAATTAACTTGTTTATTTTTATTTTATTTTATTAAATGTTGTTGATTATTCGGTCTTAATCCCACCATGATATAGATCCAATCTTCTTTGTGTTTTTAAATTTTATTTTTTTATTTTTTAAAAAAGAAAATTCTTTTGCCTTTTTGAAAGTTGCCAGTAAACACAATAGTTATTGTTTCTTTATTATTATTATTATAGATTTTAAATTCTGTTGGGCCAAGCCCGACAAATCTATTCCATGAGTTTGTTACATACACACTACAGACTCACAGTTCACCTCTCATAATCTTTGATTTTCTTTTTCTTAAAGAAGAAATTTTTCTATAGATAGATTGCAAGTGTTTTAATAATACCTTTCTTTCATGTTTATGATTTAATTCCATCTCACCCTTATTTTGTTTATTACTTTATTATTTTAAATATTTGCGTTTTACCTCTATAAACACCCAAAATTTGCCCTCACCCATTCACACCATGGCTTGTGATCTTTTCATTTGCATAAGTTCAATCATAACATCTCATACCACATTTTTGATTCACTGCATTGATTCAAAGCCATCTGCATCTAGGGTTTGTGATCTAAGCCATCCCTGAGCTATTTGAGCCACTCCAAAGGTCATCAATCACTTCAAAGGGGTCCATGTGTGTTAAAGCACCATAATATATCCTCTCAAGATCAATTAGTCAAAGAATCACAAGAACTGAGAAAGGCATGGAAGCAGAGCCAGGCTTAACTGCACAGTTGACCTAGAATTAGGGTTTTGGTTTCAAAGGCCATAACTCCAAATTTTTTTGGTCATTCTTGTTTCTATTGGTCTCTATATGTTATAAGGATCATTCATATCATTTTTCATGAAGAAATTCAATGGGGAAGGCATCTGATCAAGAGTTGACTTCTTGAGCAAGTCAGTGCAAAATCAGGGCATCTAAGGCCCCCAATGACCCAACCAAAGGGTGTCCTCCATCATTTTGAATGTGTATGATCTTTATTTGATTATAGAAGATGTTATAAGTTTACAAAATTGAATAATTTCAAGCCATTTGCAAAGTTGCCTTTTTGGGAAAGTGACTTGTAATGTAAACTTGCCATTTTGGGAAAGTTTTTCAACCTCCCCTTTTTGATTAAAAAATGCTTCAAATGAAAGAACTTTGGTCATGAAAGTTGTAGAATGGATCCTCCCATTTTCAAAAAGTACAAGAACTCACTCTAATTCATTATGGATCAAAAGTTATGGCTTGTCAAAGTTGGACAAAATCACATAAATTTCACTTTTACACCAAAAGAAGAAAGTTGCAAAACCTCATGCCAAGGCCAATTTTGACTTCAAATCAATTTCTAAACATTACACAAACCTCACACATGACCCAAAACTCAGCATTGCACAAGAATTTCTCAAGCTTCATGCCATGAACTTCACAAATTTCTAAAGGGGCCAAACTTCCCCAAAATTGCAAAATGGATCAAAGCTTCTCATCCACTTGTGCCAGCTGCCAAAAGTGACTTCCATGGACCTCCTTGAAGCATGCTTATTCGAACCATGCCCTTGTACCATGACTGAACCAGCCCATACCTTCACTTACACAAAAGTTGACTTTATGCAATTTGAGCCATACCAATCAAGCTGAGCCACACCAACTACTCTAACCAATCACAGCTTCACATACATGCCTCATGGATCATTTCTCACACAATCTTGGAGCCTGAAACCAGAGCATTGCCATAGTTGACAAAAACCTCCCTCTTTGCATTTTCATTCGAATCTGATCACAAAAGCTTCAAACCTCAAAACAAATTCCACAGAACAACTCACCATGATCCACTGATCATTTCCCAACCATCACCTTGCCCTAAAAAGCCCTGAATCAAAAACACGATTTCCACACTTCACAAACTGAACCTCTGCCATTTTCATTTTAAGTCCATATAAACTCCAGCTAAGCATCACAAACTTCTGGGGAAGATCATTGGAGCTTGTTTGGAGCAAAGGACTGGCCAGAAAGCACCATTTTCGAAAGCTTCAGTTCAGGTATCATCAAGAACAATTTTTTCCAGAAACGTGTTTTTAAGTTACTAATTGATTCTCCATGATTCACTGATGATGCTGATGTGTTTGGTTTTGAAAATAGTTAAGTATTAAGCATGTATTGATCTTCTGAAATTTCTGCCATACTTTCCGTTTTGCTTCGATTCATGATTTTGGGGTTGAGTAAATGAGTTTTGATGTTTGATTCTTGCTGGGGTTGAGGAGAGGATCATTTCTGGAGCTTTAGGGGTCTTGGGGTTGCATATTGAGGGAGTTGGGGTGAGGAGCTAGCCGGAGAAGATGACTGGAACACTGTTTCGGTCATCTGAAAGTGATTAGGGCTCAGGATTAGGGTTTAATCATAATTAATTGAGTTTGAATGCTGGCCGTCCATTAGCGCGCGTAGTCAACTCCCGCCTCCCTGAGTTTGAATCCTGACTCTTGGATTTGCATACTTTCTCATTTTTCATTTAATTTCATTTTAATTTCATTTGTTTTATATTTAACTTCTACGAATTTTTAAAAATAGGAAAATACATTGAAAAATTCTGATTTTTTTTGTCAAACATTTCATTAATTTTCAGAACCCAAAAATATTTTTATTTTTATTTTTTGCATTAAAAATTATTTTTAAATCATTTAAATGTTTATTTTTAATTAGTTAATGGAAATTAATTAATTAAAAATGCATTTAGGTATTTAAAAATCACAAAAAAAATTCACATTGCATTATAAAACATTTAGAAACATTATCCAACTCTCAAAAAAAAATTTCTTTTTGGTCCTTGATGCATTTTGACATTTTTCATTGGAATTAAATTTGTTTAAAGGCAATATTTTTGTTCAAACTTGGAAAAATCCATTCTGCCTAACCATGAAGAGTTTGATAATGGTTCTTCTTGCATTTCATCCTTCATAGCATGTAGTTTCTAGGGTAAAATTGGTTTGAATTTATCTTCCATTTTCAATTTGATGAGCATTTTTCCTTTTGAGGTGCCTTGAAACCCTAGTTAACTTGAGAAAATCATAACTTCCATTAGGTTTAGATTTAGGTCTCCTCCTTTGGGAAGTGACCTTGTGTAAGGTTAGGGTTCCTTTGATCCCATTTTAAATTTTTTGTCATGTCATTTGCTTCTGGTTTTGAATTTTTGTGTTGCATGTTGTTCATAAACCCTAATTCTTGCCTTCCTTTGCATCCATCTCTCATATGCTTGCATTCAATAACTTGCCATGACATTTTGTGCATCCATATGACATATAATACATCTTAGGACATATTAGAATCATGTTTGATCATTGCATCATCCATTTGCCATGTTTTGTATCCTTTGCATTACATAAGCTTTCATGAACTTTCATGGTTCAAAACATGCTTCATTTGCATCCACACCCTTGTATGATCATCCACAACTCTTGACACGTGTTTGCATCATCTCTTAGCATCATTGAAATCATGTTTATGCTTCTGACTTTGGTTTGCATCATGACATTTCATCTCATTTGCATTGCATTTCATTTCTTTTGCTAACTTTTCAGGTGGTAAGTTGTTTTGAGAAGTGAATTTGCCTTCACTTCTCACAATCTCTTTTCATCTCTCTTATGCATCATTGCTGCATTTTATCTTTTGTATTAGAGTAAGTTTGCTCATTCATGCCCTTCCCCACTTTCTCCCTTCAAGCAACTTGTCTTCTTAAATGAAGCAAGTTGTCTTGCTTCTCTCTGCTTCCTTCTCCATTCATCTGCTTCTTTCCTGGTGGTTTCTCTGAAGATTTTCTTGCAAGCCTCATTAACCCTAGGAACAACCAAGCATGATGACAATTAGGGCTTGATTAGTCCCCCATTAGTTTTACCTTTGTGTCATCTTTGAGTCTTCTCTTCTCATCTCTTAATCAAGGACTAAACCCTAAAGGTTTTAAGGCTTTGTGATTAGGGTTGTGCCTACATCCTTCTATTAGGATGGAGTGTATAACTTTAATCCTAAGTGTTAAACCCTTAATGTGTTTAAATCCTATAATTAATTCATCTAATAATCACTAAGACATCAAGCTTGTAACTTGGGCCTTGCATTAGGGTTCTAATTCTTCCTTAACTGTTTAAGAAGGACTAACCCTAGTGTTAATGGACAAGTCTCCCTCAAGTTGTCTTACAAATCATAAAATTCATTTCTTAATCTGACCATTAACTAAAATCCACTTTAATAAAGGCTTTGTTTTGTCATGAGGTTAATCCCTAATCATGGATTAAGTTGAGGAGCCTTTCTCAGCTTAAATGTTCTCATCTATTATCCTTCTATTAGGATGGTGTAATGAGTCCATTAAATCCTTGATTATGGCTTAAACTCATTACTTAACACTAAACAAAAACAACAAAAACATCTAATAAATGCAAGTAGGTTAATGATCTTAATCCTATATCATGGTGATTAAGTGTGAGGTGCTTACTTCATGCTTAAGGTATTCTCATTACCCCTAATCAGAGGGAGGGTGTGATGAGTTTACTAACCCTTGGTTTAGGCTTAAGCTCATTTACTTATGACAAATTCCAAAAGCAATAAAAGATTGAAAACACACAAAAAAAAAACAATAATCGTCTCCTCCGGGATTCTTTTCTCACCTCATTCACTCACAAACGGGAACTTGCTTCTTCCGTCTAATGCAAGACAGTTTGCACCTGAGCCAGACAGGTCATACACTTGAGCATAGACAAGCAAGCAGTTCACAAGTCAATTTATCTTTCAGTCTCTTTGAGTCGAACTACGGTGTTCTGACTTCCTCATTGCACGAGAGGATACGTAGGCATAACTTAACAAGTTATCGAACAAAAGTCTCTGTATATTCCCCCTCCTTCCAGCACTATTCCTTTAGCCTCATAGTCTTGAGCATTTCACCTTTGTTCTTGCACTGACACTTCTTTTGTACACTTCACTTTCTTCCAGCACTGACACTTGCATTCTTTCCAGCTTTGATACACAAATTGCACTGACACTACCCCTTTAAAACACAAATCTTTTAAGCGTGGATCCCGTCGAGTACGACGGACAATCTGGGTGCTAATACCTTCCCAGGTTGTAACCAACCCCCTTTCTCAGTTTCTCTAGTTCGCAACCGTCTTATCCATATCTTTTCTTAGGTTTATGCAGCATTACCTTTCCTTCGGGATAAAAATGCCTAGCTGGCGACTCTATTCATTTCTTCTCTTTCGCCAACCGTTCGCGTCTGTACCCCTCTTGACCTGTGTCATTTGATGGGAGCGACAGCTTGGCGACTCTGCTGGGGACTCCTTATACTGCAACCAGGGCTTCTGGTTCTTTTTGTGGGTTCCTCCTAGCGTTTGTTTGATTTGTGTTTACTGGGGTGTTATGTGCTAATTGTGTTTATATATTTGCTTTATTTATTGCTTTATGTGCAGCTTTATTTATTGCTTTCCTTTACAGTCTTTCATATTTCATACTGTCATTATCATTGCTGGATCTGGTTTCTGTTTTGATGGGTGGGGTTTTATTGAGAGTTTAAGGTCCTATACCTGGGACCTGAGTGACACCTAGGCTAGAGTGGTTCATTTTCTTTCCCATTCCATTTCGATCTGGTGCGGGAATATGAAACACGGTTCAAATGTGGGTTTCTTCTTGAGAACTCTATGCTACAGATTTTCTGTAGTGTTAGGGCTATCTGGGAAGCCTGCTAAGTCTGGATGACCTTTATTATGACCTTCAGAAACTGAGGTGAATTAGAGGAGGATCTTTTATGGTTATTGTAAACACTGTACCTCCGGGTTAGAAGTGTTTACACTTCTCATAACTGATCCAAGTCTGAGGATCCTTGTATTAGAACACTGCCTGTGAGGGGGTTGGGCTGTTTACAGGTTTGCAGGTACCCATTGGCCACATCATACCCTGTTACTTGTTTTGTTTAAGAGTACCTCATCTTGGACAGTTCTTGTGATTTAACCCTGGACATGTGAATCTTTATTTGAGTCCCTCACCCTGGTTACTGGATTTCTAAGCCTCCATCTGAGGCTTTGAACATACATGGACCTTATATATCAAGACATATAATCAGATCCAGCTTGATCACAAACCCTTGCATATCATTTACATACTCATCATTTGCATCATTTAACATTTGTTTATTTGTTTTTCAGGGTATCCACATCATATTTGGCTTGGTTTTGACCCTTTCTTTTGCATAGACCTCAGCTTCAGCTATCTTCATCAGTTGCCTGCTTCATCCATCTCCATCACCAGCATCAGCCTATCAGTGGCTCATCTCCAGTATTAGTCTTGATCCTCATCAGCACTTGTCTTCAGCTCTTCATCAGCACTCATGGCTACTCCCAGGAAAAGCAACATATCTTACCATTTCTTTGAGCCTGTGTTGACTGGTATCAGGCAGGTCCAGTCACTTATCACCCCTGACCACATCCCATTATTCAGAGAGCATTATGGAGGTATCCTGGATATGGTTATGGACCTGGACCCTTCTCAAAGGAGCATGATCCACACATGCTTGTAGTTTTATGACCCTCCTTTGAGATGTTTCACCTTCCCAGACTTTCAGCTAGGACCTCTGCTGGAGGAGTTTTCATCATTGATTGGAGTACCTGTCAGGGGTGGTGTCCCCTTCAACCCAGAGATGACTTTTCCCAGCAATGGAGAAGTAGCAAAAGCACTGTACCTGGGATCCCTGGTTTACACTTAGACTTCTTGATTTCTCAGGCCATCCTGAAGGCTTCCTTGGGAGAATGGAGGGCAGTCTGTGCACTGTTAGCCCTCAGCATATATGGGGTTATACTGTTTGCAGATGAGCCCAAATTTATCAGCAAGAATGCCATTCATCTTTTCCTTCTGAGGAACCCAGTACCCACATTGCTGGGAGATTTCTATTACTCCATTCATCAGAGGAATGAGAAAAAAAGGGGGAAGTTGGTGAGATGTTGTGCTCCTTTGTTTCACACCTGGCTGCTCAAACACCTGCCTAAGACAGATGCCTTCCTGAATGCCCACCAACAGAAGAATTGGGCCAAGAGGCTCATTGCTTTGACTTCAGATGACATCAGATGGTGCACCCAGAGCACCAAAGGCAAGGACATTGTTACTAGTTGTGGGCAGTACCCAAATGTACCTCTGATAGGAGTAAAGGGTTGCATCAACTACAATCCTTTGTTGTTTAAGAGACAACTGGGCTATGCTTTGGTTCACCCTCCTAGAGTGCAAGATTTAGCTGAGACCTTGTATTGTGAAATAAAGCCTAATCTAGCTGCTGTCAGACAAGCATCTTGGGCTTGGAACAACATCCAGACAAAAGGGATGGCTATTCTAGGGAGGGGTAATAATGTTGCTTCAGCTCAGTACTATGACTGGTCCCATGCTAGAGCTCAGATTACTGGAATGCCCTTCACCTTGGAGGACACACCTGGACCATCTACAGTACAGCCAGCAGCCACTGTCAGCCTGGAAGAATTTGAGAAGCTGAAAGAAAGGAATGAGAATATGTCTCAAGCTCTGAAGAAGACTCTGTGGGAAAGGAGTGATGGTCATCTGGACATTGAGAGGTTGGAGAAGCTTAGGGTGGAGCATCTGGCTAAGATTGAGAAGACAGAGGACTACATCAGAAAAGCAAGAGCTGGGGAGCAAATATTGAAGAATGCCTGTAAAGAGGCCAAGATTCAGAAGGCTAGGACTGAGCTCTATCTGCAAGAAAGTCAGGCTAGGTGGGTCAGGATCACTGAAGCCTGGACACAAGAAGATCAGAGAATTCAAGCCAAGATTGAGCAGTTGGAGGCCAATGAAAAGAAGCAACAAGAAGCTTTGCTGGCAGCCCAGAAGGAGATTTCAGAGTTGAAGCTTAGGGCTGGGTTGAAGAGATCAAAGGACCAGGACAGGAACAAGAAGCTGACCACTGCCATTGCCACCAGAAACCTCCTCATCAGGACTATTACAGAGCATCCAGCTGGTCCAGTGACTGAGGCACTTCTGAAGGAGGTTAAGGAGGATGAGTTTGGATTGGATGTTTGATTTCTTTGCTTGTTGTTCATTTCCATTTGATGTACTTTTCTTTTTGTTGTATTTTTTACCCTCCAGGGGCATATGTTGTAAAACAAGCTATGTATGATTCACCATTTGTAATATATATTAGTTTGTTTCCATTTTGGGGTTTCTTTTCTCAACAAAGTCAAAAGCATCTTCCTCGAGGTCTGGAAAGGTCAAAACCAAGAACCAAGCCGGATACCTTGAAAGACAAATAAGCATACTGCATTGCATGCTAACTTTTGTTTTGTTTTGTAGGTTTTGTTATTATTTTGTTTGTTTCTAACTCTATTGTGGTTCAGGAAATATTGCTCGCAGAAGAGTGTTCCCTGTCAACCGTACGCACCGGTATCCTACTCGCAACAACCTTCCTGGTATCCAAATGGAGCAAGTACAGCAGGACCTGACTGAGGTCAGGACTCAGATGGCTAATGAAAGAGTGGAGATGAGAAACCAAATGACCCAATTCATGAACGTAATGACTGGCTTGGCCCAAAGTCAGGAAAGGTTAAGGGCATTGGTAGAAAGACAAACCCCCGAGGAACCTCATCCTGGAACTGGAGGAACAAGTAATAATGAGAGGGGTCAGCCTCATGTTAATCCACCAGTATTTGGACCTCATCTAGATCCGGAAGTCCACATCCCGGGAAATGTGCAAGGAAATACTGCTGGGGGGAGAATTTTACAGGAGGATCCCCAAGAAGAGTAATTCACTGTTATGGGAGCAGGAGATGAAGTCTATGACCGGAGATTAGATGAAATTGCTGAGAAGTTTAGGTCTTTGGAGTCTCAAAATTCCTTGGGCTTCGATGTAATGGATATGGGGCTAGTGGATGGGGTGAGAATTCCCCATAAATTCAAACCCCCGTACTTTGAGAAATACAATGGAACCTCCTGTCCACGAACTCACCTGCAGTCTTTTCTGGGGAGACTTAAAGCATATACCATGGATGAAAAGCTGTGGATGTTCTACTTTGAAGATAGTTTGACTGGGGCTTCAAGGGAGTGGTATTCACACCTGACCAGAGCTACTATCAGATGCTGGAAGGACCTAGCTGAAGCTTTCATCAGGCAGTATCAATACAATCTGGACATGGCTCCTAATAGGACCCTCCTGATGGGGATGTCTCAATCTTCCAGAGAAAGCTTCAGAGAATATGCCCAGAGGTGGAGACAGCTTGCTGCTGCTGTCCAACCACCCATGTCGGAAAGAGAAATGGCCGACATGTTCATGAATACTTTGCAGGGAACATATATTGATAGACTAGCTGCCTTTTCTTCCACCAGTTTTGCTGACGTAGTTATAGCTGGAGAAAGGATTGAAAGTCTGCTAAAAATGGGCAAAATTTCTGATAACGGCGCAAGTTCATCTAGTAATCCCAGGAAGCCTTTTGTGGGACCCCGAAGGACCGGTGAGACAAATGCCATTCATGCCAGCAGGGGCAGACCTCAGTATGTCCACAGATCAGTAGCAGCTGTCACTATTCCAGCTCCGATTCCTCAGCAATCAGCATATCAATAACAACAACAACCACATTATCAACAACAAGTTCAGTATCCACAACAGAGAACCTACAACAACAATAATAGCAATCAACAACAACGACCCTTCCAACAAAGACCATCACAGGCAAACAGGGTGATTGACCCTATCCCTATGCCTTATGCTGCCTTACTGCCACAACTCCTGGAGCTTAACTTGGTTGAGCTAAGGACATTGGCACCTCCAGATCCCTCCAATCTTCCAAGGAATTATGATGCCAACGCCAGGTGTGCTTTCCACTCCAATGCACCTGGTCACAATACTGAGAAGTGCAGGGCCCTGCAAATGAAGGTCCAAGATCTGGTAGATTCTAAAGCCCTCAACTTTGCACCCCCTCCAAATGTCAACAAGAATCCTATGCCTAATCATGGCGGGCCGAGGATTAATGCCATTGAGGACGACAAACCATCTACTTTTATCACCAGTGTTGCACAAATTCGAACACCTTTGGTCGAAATTAAAGCTCAGCTTCTAGAGTGCCAAGTGTTCCCCGGGTGTGAGCTCGGTTGTGGGTATTGCAACATTGCAGTCAACGGGTGTGAAAATTTGAGAAGCGGCATAGATGGTCTTATCAAGGATGGGATCCTTCAGATCTCAACAACGGCGCCTACAAATCCAGCAATTCTTTTGACAACAATTCCTGATTCTTCTACAACAGCAACAACAATCATTCCTACCGATTCGTCAATATCATCAGCAATGGCTCCGTCCATCACTTCAACAAGTGAAAATTCAACAACCATTTCTTCTACAACATCAGCATCCTTTTTATCAGCAGAATCTTCTACAACGCCAACAGAAATTAATGAAGATGTCTCAGCAGTCACCATCTACTATCATCCATCAAATGTTCCTCCCAGCAACAATTTCCAACAACAAACAGTGGCACCTCCTGCCAGGTCACCAGTCACAATTTACTACGATCCGCACACCATTACAGTACCCTCCTATGCAGCAGTCAGTCCAGTTACTATCACGGTGCCTGGACCAGTTCCCTATGAAAGCAGTAATGCCATACATTGGCATTATGGCTCTGATCTTTACTGCAATGGGGAGAAAATCACTCTGGATTCTTCAACCTCTTCTCCACAAGTTGATAATGTTGGGGGAGGCGGAGACTTCACCAGAAGCGGACGCCTTTTTGCCTCACAAACACAGAGACCTAATGCTGAAGCAGAGGCTGTTGCTAAAGCAAAAGGAAAGAGTGTGGTACCTGAAGAGCCAACCGTCAAAGAAACTGAGAAGACATCTTTTGAGCAAGATGTAGACGAGTTCATGAGAATCATAAAAAGAAGTGATTACAAGGTGGTGGATCAGCTTCACCAAACTCCCTCAAAAATCTCCATATTATCACTGTTGATGTGTTCTGAAGCTCACATGAATGCATTATTAAAAGTCCTGCACGCAGCATATGTGCCAGAGGAGATCACTGTTAATCAGCTAGAAACTGTGGTGGCCAAAGTCAACACCAGTCATGGACTGGGCTTTACCAACGCTGATTTAAAAACTGAGGGACGCAACCATAATAAGGCTTTACATATCACCTTGGAATGCAAGGGTGCTGTTCTGTCTCATGTACTGGTGGACACTGGGTCCTCACTCAATGTCCTACCAAAGAAGGCCTTAGTGAAGCTGGAGTATGATGGCTTGGCACTGCGTCCGAGTAATTTGGTGGTGAGATCATTTGATGGCTCTAAGAGATCAGTGCTTGGAGAGATTGATCTGCCTGTGATGATTGGCCCACAAACTTTTAAAACTACCTTCTTTGTGATGGACATTCAGCCGGCCTACAATTGTTTGTTGGGTAGACCCTGGATCCACGCCGCTGGCGCTGTTACGTCTACCCTTCATCAGAAGCTGAAATTCGAGTGGGAAGGCCAGATCATCACCATCTGTGGGGAAGAAGACATCTTTGTTAGCCATCTGGCTACGTATAAGTACATAGAAATGGATGGAGAAATCCATGAAACCATGAGCCAGGGGTTTGAGGCCCTGAACATTAATGAAGCATCTGCTGTACTGGGAACCTCCATAACGTCATATCAGCAAGCCCGGAAGGTTGTTGAAGAGGGTACCGCCCAAGGCTGGGGCAAGCTGTTGCCCGTGGAAAAGAAAGAAGACAGATTTGGGTTGGGTTACAGACCAACTCAACAAGATCAATCAGAGGCTGCAAAAGAGCCCAATTTTGTCAGCAGGGGAATGCTCACCCCGGATGCTGTGAACAATTTGGAAGACGAGGAGGAAAGCGACCGCAACCTGGAGAGCTGGATACGTCCAAGGATCCCGGGGAGCCATGTCCTTAACTGGTCTTCCCAGGAAATTATAAGGGTTACTCCTGCAGAGTAATTATTGTTTCCTGTATTTTAAAGCATGCATCAAGTCTTTCATCTTGCCCAAGATGTCAAGAATCATTTTGTAATCGGGCCATCTTGTAATTTTGTGCAAATGGATTAATCAATGAATATCGGACATCTTTTGCAAATGAGTCTTTCTCTTTTCCGCTCACTGTTTTTCATTTTTTCTTTTTGTACAAAAATAAAATGGAAATGTTTTCAAAATGATAACTTCATTTCACTTTTTTCTAAACAAGATTAAAATTGATCACTAAAATAAACCAATCTAAACCCTTGCAGAGAGTGCCTTTCAGACTGCACCGACAACAACACTGCTATGACTTTGTATGACTTTGACAATCCAATCAATCAAGCTGATGAAGGGGTTGAAGAGGATTATGAGCTACCTGAGGAACTAGCCAAGTTGTTAAGGCAAGAGGAGAAGGTTATCACTCCTCATCAGGAGGATATTGAAACGGTTAATCTTGGTACGGAAAAAGACGTGAAAGAAGTTAAGATCGGGGCCTGCCTACAAGATTCAGTAAAAGAGCAACTGATTGATATGCTTCGGGAGTATGTGGATGTCTTTGCTTGGTCTTATCAGGATATGTCAGGGTTGGACACCGATATTGTCATGCACAAGTTGCCTTTAAAAGAAGACTGCCCGCCAGTAAAACAGAAGTTGCGCCGTACTCGCCCAGATATGGCAATAAAGATAAAGGAAGAGGTACAAAAACAGTGGGATGCCGGTTTCCTTATTGTGACCAGTTACCCGCCGTGGGTTGCTAACATTGTGCCTGTGCCTAAGAAGGATGGCAAGGTGAGGATGTGTGTGGATTACCGGGATCTGAACAGAGCCAGCCCGAAAGATGACTTCCCTTTACCTCTCATTGATGTATTGGTCGACAATACGGCTCAGTTCTCGGTATTCTCCTTCATGGATGGATTTTCAGGATATAATCAAATCAAAATGTCACCTGAAGACATGGAGAAGACAACTTTCATCACACCCTGGGGCACATTCTGTTACAAGGTGATGCCATTCGGACTGAAGAATGCGGGTGCCACTTATCAACGGGCTATGGTAACATTATTCCATGACATGATCCATAAAGAAATTGAATTTTATGTGGATGACATGATTGCCAAGTCCCTCACAGAAGAAGACCACCTGGTGAATCTGCTGAAGTTATTCAAGCGTCTGAGGAAGTACCAATTAAAGTTAAACCCCAACAAGTTCACATTCAGGGTGCGATCCGGTAAGCTGTTGGGATTTATTGTAAGTGAAAAAGGGATTGAAGTTGACCCTGATAAAGTCAAAGACATTCAAGAAATTCCTGCACCAAAGTCTGAAAAAGAAGTTCGGGGGTTCCTAGGTAGATTGAACTACATCTCACGGTTCATATCTCACCTTACGGCAACCTGTGAACCTTTGTTCAAATTGTTAAGAAAAGAACAAACGGTCAGGTGGAATGAAGACTGCCAGAGGGCTTTTAACAAAATCAAGGAATACTTACAAGAGCCTCCAATCCTTATGCCTCCAGTTGAAGGAAAACCTCTAATCATGAACTTGACAGTATTAGAAGAGTCAATGGGGTGTGTGCTGGGCCAGCATGACGAGTCTGGTCGAAAAGAGTATGCAATATACTACCTAAGCAAAAAGTTTACCGACTGTGAACAACTTTATTCAGTGCTCGAGAAAACTTGCTATGCTTTAGCGTGGGCTGCTCGCCGACTAAGACAGTATATGTTGACCCACACTACTTTATTGATATCAAAGATGGACCCAGTTAAGTACATTTTTGAGAAGCCAACACTTACCGGACGGGTTGCAAGATGGCAAATGATCCTCACGGAGTATGACATTCAGTACACATCTCAAAAAGCCATCAAGGGCAGTGTATTGTCTGATTATCTCGCTGAGCAACCCATTGATGATTACCAGCCTATGAGATTTGACTTCCCTGATGAAGACATCATGTTCATAAAAGCAAAAGATCATGAAGAGCCTATTCACACTGAAGGGCCTGACCCAGAAGAAGAATGGACTATGATGTTTGACGGGGCTGTTAATATGAATGGTCGTGGTGTTGGTGCAGTACTCAATACACCTAAGGGGGTTCACATGCCTTTCTCGGCAAAGCTCACCTTCAACTGCACTAACAACGAAGCTGAATACGAAGCTTGCATTATGGGTCTTGAGGAAGCCATTGACCTCAGGATCAAGACTTTAACTGTGTTCGGAGATTCAGCTCTGGTAATTAATCAAACCAATGGCATTTGGTACACCCACCAGGATCATCTGATACCTTACCGGGATTATACAAGGAGGTTATTGACTTTCTTCACAACGGTCAAGCTTGAGTATATCCCTCGAGACAAAAATCAGTTTGCGGATGCTCTGGCTACCATTTCATCCATGATCAAGGTTCAAGCTGCCAACTTTGTGCCTCAGATTTCGGTGTCCAGACTTGACAGACCAGCATATGTATTCTCAGCAGATGTCGTTAAAGATGATAGGCCTTGGTTCCATGATATCAAACGCTTCTTGGAGGATCAAACATACCCACCTGGGGCATCTTCCAATGATAAGAAGACGTTAAGAAGGCTAGTTGGTAGTTTCTTCCTGAATGCTGATGGTTCCCTGTACAAGAGAAACTTAGATATGGTACTCCTCAGATGCGTTGATAGGACAGAAGCGGACTTGTTAATGCACGAGGTGCACGAAGGATCCTTTGGTACCCATGCAGGAGGGCATGCTATGGCTAAAAAGTTGCTAAGATCAGGCTACTACTGGATCACAATGGATGCAGACTGTTGTGCCTATGCCAGAAAATGCCATAAATGCCAGATTTACGCGGATAAAGTGCATGTGCCTCCCAATCCTTTGAATGTGATGTCTTCACCCCTGGCCCTTTGCTATGTGGGGCATTGATATGATTGGCAAGATTGAACCAACTGCTTCAAATGGCCACAGATTCATCCTGGTTGCCATTGACTATTTTACCAAATGGGTTGAAGCAGCTTCCTATGCAAATGTTACAAGGCAAGTGGTAGCCCGATTTCTAAAGAGAGACATCATCTGTCGGTATGGAGTTCCCGAGCAAATCATTACTGATAATGGTTCCAACTTGAACGATAAAATGATGGCAGAGCTATGCCGGGACTTCAAGATCCAACATCACAATTCTTCTCCTTACAGGCCAAAGATGAACGGCGCTATTGAGGCAGCTAACAAGAATATCAAGAAGATTGTACAGAAGATGGTGGTCACCTACAAGGATTGGCATGAAATGCTACCGTTTGCCTTACATGGGTACCGTACGTCAATCAGAACATCCACTGGGGCAACACCGTATCAGCTTGTGTATGGTATGGAGGCAGTCCTACCTGTTGAAGTTGAATTACCCTCCCTGCGGGTACTGATGGATGTTAAGTTAAATGAAGCAGAGTGGGTCCGATCCCGATACGAACAAATGAATCTGATTGAAGAAAAGAGATTGGCTGCAATTTGTCATGGGCAGCTGTATCAGAAAAGAATGAAGAAAGCCTTCGATCAGAAAGTCAGGCTTCGAGAGTACCAAGTAGGGGACCTTGTGCTGAAAAGACTCCTTCCTCCTCATACTGACCACAGGGGCAAGTGGACTCCGAATTATGATGGTCCGTTTATAGTAAAGAAATTTTTCTCTGGTGGAGCACTGATGCTCAGTACTATGGATGGTGAAGACTTCCTGTCCCCTGTGAATTCAGATGCAGTTAAAAAATACTTCGCATAAAATGACCCGCTGGACATAAAAACAGAATGTGAGTCCAGGCAAAAATAGGGCATCCCGGCGAGTCAAAAACAGAATAAAAGACTCGGGCAAAAATAAGGGAAAATAAATAAATAAATGTACACCCGCTGAGTTGAAAAGCCACATTGGACAACTCAGGCAAAAAAAGGGTATCCCGGTGGATTGAAAACCCGAAAGGGCGATCCACGAAAAATAAGGGAATAAGCGAACAACTGCATTCTGAATTCATCTGTATCACTTACAACATGGCAAACTCCGAAAGGTTCGAGCATCGGTCAGAATCAGCCATCTTCAGAAAGCAGGATGAGAAGAACGTCAATGTCATACGAGTCATAGCAAACGGGAAGCTCCTTGAAGCATCATCAGCATTGCCAGCACCTTTTTGTTTCTCAGTTTGTAACGATTTCCTCATTTCAGGGGATCCGTTCCTTTGACTGTATCTTGCCAATTCAGGGCACACGAATTAATAAAATCAGATTTTCAGTCATGTTTCGTCTCGTACATTTTATTTTCATTTGCAAAAATGTCCGATGTCTTTAAGATATTGATTGCATAAATACAGATGCTTCCCTTCTAAAAATACGTGCTTACAGGAAATATATTTACTCCCGGGAGTGTCTAAACTCCTATGATGGAATCCAGTAAGGGATACCTCGGGATACTTGTGCGTTTCTTTGTCTTTACAGGATCTGCAGGTATCCAAAGTGCAACATGGGGCATGAAAGCTTCTCCCCAGTAGGCTGCCAAATCATTGTTCCTCGGCACACTTTCCAAACATCACCAGAGATGCTTTCTCCTCACCAGAGTTGCCAGGCATCACTTCTCCAACATTTCCTTCAAAGAGAAGCACCTGAAGGAGTTCATATCCCCGACTGAGTTGTCAAATATCATCCTCAGCAGGATCCCCACAGAAATCTCTAGGAAGATCTTTCAGTGATCTTTCTTCTTCCCCAACCAAGTGCTAGATAGGGAACCGTCTCTCCACAGAGTTTCAGCCTCTATCCAGAAGAGCAACGCCTGAAGATCTCACAACGGAGCAAAGAAAGCTTCTACATGCCCCAGCTGGGTTCCTCATCACTGAGATAGGTCTATCAGTGATTTATTTCCCCATGAAGAGTCGTATATGTCAGATCTACCAATGATCTCGTCCCCAGCTGGGATATCCGCTTCAAGCAGATCACCCGGAGATCTCCACGGCAACTGGATCCGAATCCCAGATCGGTATCTCTGCATAATCATAGCATTCGCATCATATTTTCCCACAGAGCGTAGCATTCCGTCTAATACGGAGCATTACGGCAAAAATCAAACATATTGCATAATCATAAGCCATGTTCTGAATCAAACACTTGTAAATACTGACAATCCATCAACAATATACAGAATATTTCCCTATTCCCCACCAGAGAGCCAAAGCATTTCCCTTACAAATACGGGAACACACTCCTTTTGGGCACTAGTCTGTGTCATCATTCCCCAGTAAAATCACCCAAACAGATACTTACACATAACAGATGCTTCTTGACACTCGTCTGTGTCATACCCCCAGTAAAAAGCCAAAGCGTCCCCTTTGCACTCACTAACACAGATACATATATATATATATATATATATATATATATATATACAACCTCATTGACATTCATCCATGTCACCCCCCCAGCCTAGTGCCTAAATACTTGGTAAACCAAATACTTATTTATAATACACTTTTTCCGACACCCGTCCATGTCACCCCCCCAGCATAGTGCCTAAATACTTGGTAAACCAAATACTTGTTTATAATACACTTTTTCCGACACCCGTCCGTGTCACACCCTCCCCAGCATACTGAACACTCGTTTGTGTCTCACTCATACTTTTTACCGATACTCGTCCGTATTTTGTATATACCACCTAATCCCCTCAGATTCGACACTCGTCCGTGTTCTTTGTTAACCAGTTGGTACTCGTCCGTATCATCATCTCTGAACATGCGTCAAGCGTTTGTTTCTACTGATACTCGTCCGTATCATGGTCTTAAGGATGCTCGTCCGCATCTTTAATCTATACACCGTGTCAAACACTTATGTCTTCTTGAATATAGACACCCATCTGTGTCTACCGTTCCCCAGAAGAATTCCCAGCAAACCCCGATGATTATTTCCTTTCTATCTGACATTCGTCCTATGTCATGATACCTTTTCGGCAGCTGTACCCTGCCAGGTGATCGTCCTTCACCTTTTTGATGATCGTCCTTCATCACTCCCAGTGGAGTCTCTATTTTCATTAGAACCCCTTCCTATCCAACATTCGTCCTATGTCGTGATATTTTTAGCAGTCGTCCCCTGCTAGGTGATCTTCCTTCACCTCTTGATGATCGTCCTTCATCATTCTATCCGATGGTCGTCCCCATCGGTGATCTTGTTATCTAACATTCGTCATATGTCATGATCCCCAACAGAGCAGCCGTACCCTGCTAGGTGATCGTCCTTCACCTCTTGATGATTGTCCTTCATCATGCTTAACTGATGGCCGTCCCTATTGTCGACCTTTTTATCCGACATTCGTCCTATGTCGTGATGCTTTTGGGCAACCGTACCTTGCCAGGTGATCGTCCTTCACCTTAGATGACCGTCCCTCATCTTATCCCCAACAAAGCAGCTGTCCCCTGCTAGGTGATCGTCCTTCACCTTTGATGACCGTACCTCATCATCTATTTCATTCATACCTTGAACTTGATGGTCGTCCCCATCATTTACCTATAATCCCCAGAGAGTCTTATAGCTTTACCTGATGGCCGTCCCCATCGTAATCTCTTATATCCCCAGCTTGTCGGTCGTCCCCGTCATTGCTTTACTTCCCGCATCTTCCCCCAGCATGTCGGTCATCCCCGTCATTACTTCATCCCCAGCAGTCGTCCTCTGCTCGACGGTCGTCCTCCGTCACCCGCACTTTATAAATCATACTTTATTTCCTTTTACAATCAATATCCCTTTTCTTCTTCATTCTGTGAGTGCAAATTTTGGACTGTCTTTGGTATTCAACCACAAGTTATCTTGTTTGACTGTTAAGCCGTTGCTTACATCCTGCACAGCTAACTCATGCTTGAATAGGGGCAGCTGTAAACACCCCAAATTTGCCCTCACCCATTCACACCATGGCTTGTGATCTTTTCATTTGCATAAGTTCAATCATAACATCTCATACCACATTTTTTATTCATTGCATTGATTCAAAGCCATCTGCATCTAGGGTTTGTGATCTAAGCCATCCCTGAGCTATTTGAGCCACTCCAAAGGTCATCAATCACTTCAAAGGGGTACATGTGTGTTCAAGCACCATAATATATCCTCTCAAGATCAAAGAAGTCAAAGAATCACAAGAACTGAGAAAGGCATGGAAGCAGAGCCAGGCTTAACTGCACATTTGATCTAGAATTAGGGTTTTGGTTTCAAAGGCCATAAATCCAATTATTTTTGGTCATTCTTGTTTCTATTGGTCTCTATATGTTATAAGGATCATGCATATCATTTTTCATGAAGAAATTCAATGGGGAAGGCATCTGATCAAGAGTTGACTTCTTGAGCAAGTCAGTGCAAAATCAGGGCATCTGAGGCCCCCAATGACCCAACCAAAGGGTGTCCTCCATCATTTTGAATGTGTATGATCTTTATTTGATCATAGAAGATGTTAGAAGTTTACAAAATTGAAGAATTTCAAGCCATTTGCAAAGTTGCCTTTTTGGGAAAGTGACTTGTAATGTAAACTTGCCATTTTGGGAAAGTTTTTCAACCTCCCCTTTTTGATTCAAAAATGCTTCAAATAAAAGAACTTTGGTCATGAAAGTTTTAGAATGGATCCTCCCATTTTCAAAAAGTACAAGAACTCACTCTAATTCATTATGGATCAAAAGTTATGGCTTGTCAAAGTTGGACAAAATCACATAAATTTCACTTTTACACCAAAAGAAGAAAGTTGCAAAACCTCATGCCAAGGCCAATTTTGACTTCAAATCAATTTCTAAACATTACACAAACCTCACACATTACCCAAAACTCAGAATTGCACAAGAATTTCTCAAGTTTCATGCCATGAACTTCACAAATTTCAAAAGGGCCAAACTTCCCCAAAATTGCAAAATGGATCAAAGCTTCTCATCCACTTGTGCCAGCTGCCAAAAGTGACTTCCATGGACCTCCTTGAAGCATGCTGATTCGAACCATGCCCTTGTACCATGACTGAACCGGCCCATACCTTCACTTACACAAAAGTTGACTTTATGCAATTTGAGCCATACCAATCAAGCTGAGCCACACCAACTACTCTGACCAATCACAGCTTCACATACATGCCTCATGGATCATTTCTCACACAATCTTGGAGCCTGAAACCAGAGCATTTCCATAGTTGACAAAAACCTCCCTCTTTGCATTTTCATTCGAATCTGATCACAAAAGCTTCAAACCTCAAAACAAATTCCACAGAACAACTCACCATGATCCACTGATCATTTCCCAACCATCACCTTGCCCTAAAAAGCCCTGAATAAAAAACACGATTTCCACACTTCACAAACTGAACCTCTGCCATTTTCATTTTAAGGCCATATAAACTCCAGCTAAGCATCACAAACTTCTGGGGAAGATCATTGGAGCTTGTTTGGAGCAAAGGACTGGCCAGAAAGCACCATTTTCGAAAGCTTCAGTTCAGGTATCATCAAGAACAATTTTTTTCAGAAACGTGTTTTTAAGTTACTAATTGATTCTCCATGATTCACTGATGATGCTGATGTGTTTGGTTTTGAAAATAGTCAAGTATTAAGCATGTATTGATCATCTGAAATTTCTGCCATACTTTCCGTTTTGCTTCGATTCATGATTTTGGGGTTGAGTAAATGAGTTTTAATGTTTGATTCTTGCTGGGGTTGAGGAGAGGATCATTTCTGGAGCTTTAGGGGTATTGGGGTTGCGTATTGAGGGAGTTGGGGTGAGGAGCTAGCCGGAGAAGATGACCGGAACACTGTTCCAGTCATCTGAAAGTCATTAGGGCTCAGGATTAGGGTTTAATAATAATTAAGTGAGTTTGAATGATGGTCGTCCATTAGCGTGCGTAGTCAACTCCCGCCTCCCTGTGTTTGAATCCTGACTCTTGGATTTGCATACTTTCTCATTTTTCATTTAATTTCATTTGTTTTATATTTAACTTCTACGAATTTTTAAAAATAGGAAAATACATTGAAAAATTCTGATTTTTTTTGTCAAACATTTCATTAATTTTCAGAACCCAAAAATATTTTTATTTTTATTTTTTGCATTAAAAATTATTTTTAAATCATTTAAATGTTTATTTTTAATTAGTTAATGGAAATTAATTAATTAAAAATGCATTTAGGTATTTAAAAATCACAAAAAAAATTCACATTGCATTATAAAACATTTAGAAACATTATCCAACTCTCAAAACAAATTTCTTTTTGGTCCTTGATGCATTTTGACATTTTTCATTGGAATTAAATTTGTTTAAAGGCAATATTTTTGTTCAAACTTGGAAAAATCCATTCTGCCTAACCATGAAGAGTTTGATAATGGTTCTTCTTGCATTGCATCCTTCATAGCATGTAGTTTCTAGGGTAAAATTGGTTTGAATTTATCTTCCATTTTCAATTTGATGAGCATTTTTCCTTTTGAGGTGCCTTGAAACCCTAGTTAACTTGAGAAAATCATAACTTCCATTAGGTTTAGATTTAGGTCTCCTCCTTTGGGCAGTGACCTTGTGTAGGGTTAGGGTTCCTTTGATCCCATTTTCAATTTTTTGTCATGTCATTTGCTTCTGGTTTTGAATTTTTGTGTTGCATGTTGTTCATAAACCCTAATTCTTGCTTTCCTTTCAATCCATCTCTCATATGCTTGCATTCAATAACTTGCCATGCCATTTTGTGCATCCATATGACATATAATACATCTTAGGACATATTATAATCATGTTTGATCATTGCATCATCCATTTGCCATGTTTTGTATCCTTTGCATTACATAAGCTTTCATGAACTTTCATGGTTCAAAACATGCTTCATTTGCATCCACACCCTTGTATGATCATCCACAACTCTTGACACGTGTTTGCATCATCTCTTAGCATCATTGAAATCATGTTTATGCTTCTGACTTTGGTTTGCGTCTTGACATTTCATCTCATTTGCATTGCATTTCATTTCTTTTGCTAACTTTTCAGGTGGTAAGTTGTTTTGAGAAGTGAATTTGCCTTCACTTCTTACAATCTCTTTTCATCTCTCTTATGCATCATTGCTGCATTTTATCTTTTGTATTAGAGTAAGTTTGCTCATTCATGCCCTTCCCCACTTTCTCCCTTCAAGCAACTTGTCTTCTTAAGTGAAGCAAGTTGTCTTGCTTCTCTCTGCTTCCTTCTCCGTTCATCTGTTTCTTTCCTGGTGGTTTCTTTGAAGATTTTCTTGCAAGCCTCATTAACCCTAGGAACAACCAAGCATGATGACAATTAGGGTTTGATTAGTCCCCCATTAGTTTTACCTTTGTGTCATCTTTGAGTCTTCTCTTCTCATCTCTTAATCAAGGACTAAACCCTAAAGGTTTTAAGGCTTTGTGATTAGGGTTGTGCCTGCATCCTTCTATTAGGATGGAGTGTATAACTTTAATCCTAAGTGTTAAACCCTTAATGTGTTTAAATCCTCTAATTAATTCATCTTATAATCACTAAGACATCAAGCTTGTAACTTGGGCCTTGCATTAGGGTTCTAATTCTTCCTTAACTGTTTAAGAAGGACTAACCCTAGTGTTAATGGACAAGTCTCCCTCAAGTTGTCTTACAAATCATAAAATTCATTTCTTAATCTGACCATTAACTAAAATCCACTTTAATAAAGGCTTTGTTTTGTCATGAGGTTAATCCCTAATCATGGATTAAGTTGAGGAGCCTTTCTCAGCTTAAATGTTCTCATCTATTATCCTTCTATTAGGATGGTGTAATGAGTCCATTAAATCCTTGATTATGGCTTAAACTCATTACTTAACACTAAACAAAAACAACAAAAACATCTAATAAATGCAAGTAGGTTAATGATCTTAATCCTACATCATGGTGATTAAGTGTGAGGTGCTTACTACATGCTTAAGGTATTCTCATTACCCCTAATCAGAGGGAGGATGTGATGAGTTTACTAACCTTTGGTTTAGGCTTAAGCTCATTTACTTATGACAAATTCCAAAAGCAATAAAAGACTGAAAACACAAAAAAAAAACAATAATCGTCTCCTCCGGGATTCCTTTCTCACCTCATTCACTCACAAACGGGAACTTGCTTCTTCCGTCTAATGCAAGACAGTTTGCACCTGAGCCAGATAGGTCATACACTTGAGCATAGACAAGTAAGCAGTTCACAAGTCAATTTATCTTTCAGTCTCTTTGAGTCGAACTACGGTGTTCTGACTTCCTCATTGCACGAGAGGATACGTAGGCATAACTTAACAAGTTATCCAACAAAAGTCTCTGTATATTTCCCCTCCTTCCAGCACTATTCCTTTAGCCTCATAGTCTTGAGCATTTCACCTTTGTTCTTGCACTGAAACTTCTTTTGTACACTTCACTTTCTTCCAGCACTGACACTTGCATTCTTTCCAGCTTTGATACACAAATTGCACTGACACTACCCCTTTAAAACACAAATCTTTTAAGCGTGGATCCCATCGAGTACGACGGACAATCTGGGTGCTAATACCTTCCCAGGTTGTAACCAACCCCCTTTCTCAGTTTCTCTGGTTCGCAACCGTCTTATCCATATCTTTTCTTAGGTTTATGCAGCATTACCTTTCCTTCGGGATAAAAATGCCTAGCTGGAGACTCTATTCATTTCTTCTCTTTTGCCGACCGTTCGCGTCTGTACCCCTCTTGACCTGTGTCATTTGATGGGAGCGACAACCTCTGTGGGCCAATGATATAGCAAAGTTGCGATAGGTCGTTTCCGACTAATCGCGACCAATATGAGGCCATCTATTATTCATTTATTTCATAAGATTAATTTATTCTTATTTCATGATTATTCTATTTAGTATATTTAGTTTATTTATTTTATTCTTACATTTTACACAATACTAAATTCTAACGTTTCCAAATAACTTATCGCGCGTCTTAATTATTTTAGCAAGGAACAGAACTCCGGAGTCTAGCACTCCGCACGTTCTAGAACGGACCACAACTGGGCTAGCCCCACGCGTATCGTTTCGTTCACTCCTTCGTTATTAATTACATCAATTCTAAAACATCTAAAAATAATTATTCAACTTATTAAAAAAAATTAATACGGAAACAGAACTCCAGAGTCCAGCATTCCGCACGTTTTAGAATGGACTGCAACTGGGCTAGCCCCATGCAACGTGGTCCATTTGCTCTTTCATATCTTAAAACAACTTAAAATTTACCAACCAATTTAAATCATTTTCATAATTAATTATCGAAAGACAGAACTCCGGAGTCCAGCACTCTGCACGTTTTGGAATGCAATCGCTCCTGGGCTAGCCCCACGCGACGTGGTTCATTCGCCCTTTCGTTTAAAACACCTTAACAAAAATCAAACACTTTTCTCTAAAAACGAACATTGTTTAAATCATTCTATCTCGCCAACAAGCTAGCGCTTCAGCCTCCACCGCGAGTATAAGCCAACGCTTAGCAGTAGAATGCGTTTTAAACAATTGTTCAATTAAAATCACAAACCGTAGTAGCACGAACTACGGAGCTCTGACTTTCCCATTGCACAAGGGAATACGTAGGAACGGGGATTTTTATCCTTCGCGAGCACCCTATTAAAAAAATCAATCTTTTTCTCCCCGTCACCCTAATAAACATTTAATCTTTTCTCCGTCATAATAATAATAATTTAAAACTTTAAACAAACATATTAACAATCATTTAGAAGACAAGACTTAAGATCAAGCATTTAATCGCATAATTAGCTAAGAGGTTCCCATTGAGTACAACGGACATGAGGGGTGATAATACCTTCCCCTCGCGTAACCGACTCCCGAACTTAGAATTTGGCTTCGTAAATCATTTCTTATCCTATTTTAGGTTGTATCTATATCTCCCTTTTCTCTTGTAGAATAAATATAATTAGGTGGCGACTCTGTTGTTTATTTTAGGATCGTATTTTTTCGAGGTACGACAGTTGGCGACTCTGTTGAGGAATAGCTCCATGCTAGAAGGAGTCGAGCCTAACTTAGCTTTGTGTGTTTATTTGTTTGATCTTATCGCTTCTTGTCTTCTCTATGTTTATTATTTATGTTTGTTATTTGTTCTTTTATCGCTCATTATATTATTTGTCTGTGGAATCTCGGGGTCACTTTGCAAGTAAAATTTGAGTGGTGGAAAAAGCAGAGGGAACACCTAAGTTTAAAATTGGATGTTATTAGTGTTAGCCTCCAAGGACTCGCTCCTTGCACGCCTAGCATGAAAGCTCCCCCAGATAGTTAGACTTTTCGTAGATCTTGTCATAACACAGCTAGCCTGTCGCGTGACCTGATTCACGAAAGGGCTGTGATTCTGGGACCCCCTAGGACCTGTGTCAATTTTGGTAGTTGTGTAATGTTAGGCCCCGAGGGCTCGCACCTTTATCAGCCTAGCATGAGAACTCCACTCAAGGTAGACCTTATCGTTATTATCGTCACAATGCAGCTAGCCTGCGGCGGGGCGTTAGTACGATAAAACGTCTGTGATCTCGAGTTTCCTTAAACTATCACCGTAGAAACCATCCTGTATGTGGGATCTATGGGTACAGACTGTAGAACCAATCTCTTACAGCCTACCATTTAAGAATTTTTGAGTTTTTCCAGCTTCCGAGTCTGTTTGTGCTTGTGATCTTAAGCATCCTTGCATTGCATCCATTTGCATACCATTGCATTTGCATTGCATATCATTTTCTTTCCTCGGAGAAAGCTCATCCTGTGTCCATAACCCGCAGTTGAATTCACGACACCTACTTTGGACTTGAAGAAGTTCTTGATTGATCATGGACCCTAAAGGACAGAAGTAGATTACGTCAAGAGGAGATTTTGATTTGACAAGGGACCAGATGAACCAATTCATGCATGATGTGACAGCTTTGATCAGGAGAGGGGATAATGTTCAACAGGCTACCGTAACTGGAGATGTCTCCCCACCTCAAAGGAACAGTTTTGTTCAACCTCAGTCTGCCATGACCCCAGTTGGTGCACCTGTTATTCAAGAGCATACCATTATTCGAGATGGAAACTCCTTACCTCACGATGTCATCGAGTACCAAAGCTTTGGGTTCTCTGAGCCAATTTCCCAAGGGGCAATCCCAGTGAGAAGGACCAAGGGACCAGATGTTGCTGAGATGAATGAGAAATGTCGAATGCTGAATGAAAGACTCAAGGTTATAAAGGGGAAGAATGCTTTTGACCTGGATGCTTTAAACATGTGCTTAGTACCTGGTTTGGTTATACCTCCTAAGTTTGAAGCACCTACTTTTCAGAAGTACAAAGGGGATAGTTGTCCAAAACACCATTTGGTGATGTTCTGTCGAAAAATGACTACATATGCTTTTGATGATAAGCTGATGATTCATTGCTTCCAAGATAGTTTGAGTGGGGCACCGTTGAATTGGTACATGGGTTTGGAAAGAAGTCATATTCAGTCATGGTTGGACTTAGCCAATGCTTTCATGAAGCAATACCATTACAATTTGGAAGAAGCTCCCAGCCGCTTTCACTTGAAGGACATATCTCAAGAAAGTAATGAGCCATTCAAAAGGTATGTCCAGAGGTGGAGAGAGTTTGCTGATTGTGTTCAACCACCGCTCTCAGAAAGGGAGTTAGTTGACTTGTTTATGGACACTCTGCAGAGCCCGTACTTTGAGAAGTTGGTAGGCACCGCATCAACAAGTTTCTCTGACCTGGTAAAAACGGGAGAACGTATTGAGATTAGTTTCAAAAGTGGAAAGATCCAAGGCGCCTCAAGCAACCAGGCCAGTGAGAATGAATCTCTCAACAGTTCCCTAGAGGAGGAAGAGGATGTAATCAATGCAGTCATGGCAGACGTTAAGTATTCTTGTGGTGCATCAACAAGATCCTATGACCCTCCATCTTTTCAGCAATCACTATTCCATATGCCTCATCACCCTTGTAGGCAACCAACAATGTTTAGGGTACCTTACCAGCAACCCTGGATGTCTTCTCATCCAAGCCAGCGAGCCAAAAGCCTAGGATATCTGAATCAGCATCAGAGTCCACATAAGCCTCGCAACAATTTGGAAAGAAGGAGTGCTCCTCTTCATCCAGTACCTTTATTGTACACTCAGCTTATGCAACCTTTGATTCAAAGCTCATTGGTTGTTCCCAAGTCTCTCAAGCCATTGACAGAGCCATACCCGCCTGAGTATAATCCACATGAGCAATGTGGATATCATGCTGGATCAATGGGGCATTCAACTGAAGACTGCAGAGCTTTTCAAGCCAAGGTACAACAATTGATCGATAAAAAGTACATATCCTTTCCAGAAGGAAACATGTTGGTGCATGTCAACCTCTCACCTGAGTGAGTACAAAGACTCTTCGGGGCATCTCTTGAAGACAGTGAATCAAGACATTTTCAATTCCCTAAAGCTGGCAATCCCTTGTTTGTTTCAGAACTGTTGTATTTTCTTTGCATGTTGATTTTGTATTTGCTTGTTAGCTTTGTTGTTTTTGAATTGGCAAAATTAATGAAATGTTTATGCATATTTTGAATCAATCCAGTCGTATTCACTCGTTTTCTTTCATTGTTATAAAAAAACATAATTTCTCTCCTTTTATTTATCAAACTTTTGTTTTAGCAAAGAATGGAGGGAGGATGATGAAAACCAGATACCAAAAATTCTCGTTTGTATGCTCTCAATTAAAACCCTGCCAATGATGTACAGGCATTGTTTCAAATTCCCAAACACCGGTGAAATAAGGATGATAATCCCTTGCTAACCCCTTTGAGCCTAGAAGTAGGAGTGTTATTTTTCAAAAAATGCAAAAACCCTTAATTTCAAACCTGGGGCAGGGTAGTCAGTTCAGTTAATCTGTTTGCATTCAATCTTCAAGAGATTCAATCCATCATTCGAGAAGGATCAGCTACATACTTTCTTTCACACCAAAGAAGTCGTGAAAAGTCAAAAGTTTGTAGTGCATGTTCTCTATCCTCCAATAAAATGCCAGTCACAACCGTCCAACCAAAAGAAAGGCAAAAAGGAAAAAGAAATACGAAGAAAAAGTCTTCTAAGTCAAAAAACAGAAAAAGACGACTTAGGCGAAAATTAATGAAGTCATCAAATCCAGCAAAGCAGAAAAAAGCAAGGTGGCTGCCATCACTTTCAAATCCTAATCCTTATCACGCATTATCAAAAGAGTTTTGAGATATGAATGCGTATGTCAAATTAACTAAACATAGGATTGGAGTTTATCACGAAGATGGGATGGGTACAAATGAATTTTGAGCCTTTTATCCTTTATTTAATAAACCATGAACCAAGCCACGTTACAACCTTTAAAAGACCTAATTGAGGCAGGGTTTATTTCGAGAGCATATTACAACAAGGTTGTGTTAACCTGACTCCTAACGGTCTTTGCTAATCATTTGTATTGATCACTTCATCTGCCATTCCATAAATGGCTAGATCCACTTTTTATTTTATTTTAATCAACTCCATTGTATCACTATCATACCAATAAATTGTGATTTCAAAACTTGCATAAACGTTGCATTAAAATTGCCAATTTTTAAATGTATAATGTTTATTTGCAAGTCAATTCAGCATCAATGGAATCCCGATAAATGCAGCCAGTTAGGGAATTCGACTGAGTAAGAGAAGCCCAGCCAGGTGTAAACACCCCAAATTTGCCCTCACTCATTTCACCATGGCTTGTGATCTTTTCATTTGCATAAGTTCAATCATATCATCTCATATTGCATTTTTACTTCACTATATTGGTTCAAATTCATCTGCATCTAGGGTTTGTGATCTGAGCCATCCCTGGGCTATTTGAGCCACTCCAAAGGTCTTCACTCACCTCAAGAGGGTCCATGTATATTCAATCATCATATTATATCCTCCCAAGATCAAGAAAGTCAGAAAATCACAAGAACTGAGAAAGGCATTGAAGCAGAGCCAAGCTTAACTGCACAGATGACCTAAAATTAGGGTTTTGGTTTCAGAGGCCATAAATCCAAAATTTTTGGGCATTATTGTTTCTATTGGTCTATATATGATATAAAGTTCATGCATACCAATTTTTATGAAGAAATTCAATGGAGAAGGCATCTGATCAATAAATGACTTCTTGAACAAGTCAGTGCAAAATAAGGGCATCTGAGGCCCCCAATCACCCAACCAAAGGGTCTTCTCCATCATTTTGGGTGTATATTATCTTTATTTGATCTTAGAAGAAGTTAGAAGTTCACAAAATTGAAGAATTTCAAGCCATTTGCAAAGTTGCCATTTTGGGAAAGTGACTTGTAATGCAAACTTGCCATTTTGGGAAAGTTTTTCAACCTCCTCTTTTTGATTCAAAAATGCTTCAAATGAAAAATTATTGGTCATGAAAGTTGTATATTGGATCATTCCCTTTTCAAAAAGTACAAGAACTTGATCTAATTCATCATAGAACTCAAGTTATGGCTTTGCAAAGTTGGGAAAAATCACAAAAATTTCACTTATGTACCAAAGAGGGAAACTTGCAAAACCACTTGCCAAAGCATTTTGTGACTTCAAACACACTTCTAACCATTACACAAACATATCATATGACTAAAAAATCAGAATTTTGCACCAATTCACAAAGCTTCATGCCTTGAATTACAAGTCACCATAAGGCATTTCTCATAAATCTTCAAGAATGGAATTTTTGCAAAAGGGACTTCTAATGATTGGATTAGTTGCTAAGTGATCTCAAAGCATCATAACAACTTCATGTGGTCCATTTTGCTGCAAATTTCCCAAGAGTTCATAGGTTTCATTGCCTTGGTTCACAAAGAATTCCAAAGAGGGAAATATGCAAGAACCTTGAAAACTCTTGATCAAGACCCTCCAGCTCACAAAATCAGATCCAAAGGCCTTCCTTGACTCAAGCTGAAGCAGGACAAGCCCTAAGATCTCCTCTGACCCGAGCCATACCTATGGTACACAAAATCTTGACTTTTTGCATCTTTGCCCATACCAATCAAACTGTGACATTACCAACCCTGTGCCCAATCAGAACATAATATGTGGACATCAAGGACTTGAAAGACACACACACATAAGCCAGCATCCTGCCATAAGCCAGGATTCACAAAAACTGTAAATTTCTTCATCTCTTCGAAACTCTTCCCACAGCCATCAAACCTCAAACTTTTCTTCACAAACAAGTCATATACCATCCATGGATCAAGAATCAAGCACTAAAACAGCCTAAAACATCACATATACAACCCTTCAAATCTGCTACACCAAAGCCAAAACCTTCAAACCAGGCCATACAAGCTTGTTCTAAGCTTCATTTCATCATCAGGAGGTTCATAGAAGGGGATTTGCACCAAAGAAGGGTCCAGAAAGCTCAGCATTAGGAGGTTCAATCTCAGGTATAGCTCAAGAACTTTTTTCCCAGAAGCTTAATTTTAAGTTCTTAATCGAATCCTTATACTGTGCTGATGATGTTGATGTATTTATTTTTCAAAATGGTGGGATATTGAGCATGTATGGAGTGTCGGCAAGTTTCTGACCTAAAAATGTCTTGTTTCGATTTGGCTTTTTGATGAGTGATAAATGGTTTTTGTTTGGGGATTTAGGTTTAGTGATGTGTGGGGTTCATTTCTGGGAAGAGAAATCATGATTTAGATGCTTAGGGAGAGAGATAGGGTTTTGGCTCGTCGGAGAAGATGACTGGAACACTGTTCCGGTCACCTGAAAGTAATTTGCCCTAATCAGATTAATTAGTGAGGTTTAAACGTGAGCCATCTGATCTTGCTTCCCGCGCGCGTTTCAAGGGATGAGATCCTTTCATTAACCCTAATTCTGATTTAATTAAGTTTAATTAATAAATTAATGAAAATTAGCTAAAATTCCCCAGGTTCAATCCAGACTTTTAGATGCGCATACTTTCATTAATTCTTATTTTTATTTCATTTTTTCTCATTTATTTTGCATCATTTTTTTAAAATAGTTAAAAAATTCCAAAAATATTTTCCTTTTGCATTTTCACTTCAAATATTTTTCTCAACCTGAAAATAATTTTTATTTTATTTTTTGCATAAAATTTGTATTTTAAAAATATTTAAATGTTTATTTTAATTAATTAATGGAAATTAATTAATTAAAATACCATTTAAGTTTCTAAAAATCACCAAAAAAATCACATTGCATCTTGACACATTTAGAAACATTATCAAACCATTCATACAAATTTCTTTTTGGTTCTTGATCCATTTTGACATTTTTCTTTGGATTTAGGGTTCTTAAAAATCAATATTTTGACCCTAACTTAGAAAATATTTTCTACCTAACCATGAAGGGTTTGATAATGGTTCTTTTTGCATTGCATTCCACATGTCATGTAGTTTCTAGGGTAAAATTGGCATTAATTTATCTTTCATTTTTGATTTGTTTTGCATTTTTCTTTGTGAGGTACCTTAAAACCTTAGATAACTTAGAAAAATCATAACTTCTTTAGGGTTAAGAGTTAGGTCTCCTCCTTTGGGGAGTGATATCATGTGGGTTTAGGGTAATTTTGATCCCATTTTCAATTTTTTATGTCATGCTTTGCTTCTGATTTTGAATTTTTGCATTGCATATTGTATGTAAACCCTAATTTTGCCTTCATTTGCATTCATTCTTCACATGCTTGCATACATGAACTTGCCATGACATTTTATGCATTCACATGACTTCTAAGACATCCTAGGACACATTAGAATCATGCTTGATCATTTCTTCATCCATTTGCCATGTTATGCATTCATTACATTCCATGAGCATTCATGAACTTTCATGCTTCCTTTCATGTCTCATTTGCATCTTCATTACTTGTATGATCATCCTCATCTCTTGACATGCTTTCATACCATCTCATAGCATCATTTACATCATGATTGTGCTTCTGATCTTAGTTTGCATATTTGCATCCATTTCATTTCATTCATTTCCTTTGTTAACTTTTCAGGTGGTAAGTGTTTGAGAAGTGAATTTGACTTCACTTATCATAACCTCCTCTCATCCCCTTTATGCATATTTGCTGCATTTTTACTTGTGAATTAAAGTGAGCTTGCTAATTCATGCTCTTTCTCCTCCTTCTTTCTTCAAGCAACTTGACTTCTTAAGTGAAGCAAGTTGTCTTGCTTCTTGCTGCTTCTTTTCATTTCATCTGCTTCTTTCTTGGTGGCTTCTCTGAAGATCCTCTTGAAAGCTTCATAAACCCTAGGAAAATCCAAGCATGATCACAATTAGGATTTGATTAGTCCCCCCATTAGTTTTACCTTTGTGTCATCTTTGAGTCTTCTCTTCTCATCTCTTAATCAAGGACTAAACCTTAAAGGTTTTAAGGCTTTGTGATTAAGCTTATACCTGCATCCTTCTATTAGGATGGAGTGTATAACTTTAATCCTAATTGTTAAACCCTTAATGTGTTTAAATCCTTTAATAAATCCACCTAATAATCACTAAGACATCAAGCTTGTAACTTGGGCCTTGCATTAGGGTTCTAATTCTTCCTTAATTGGTCAAGAAGGACTAACCCTAGTGTTAATGGACAAGTCCCCCTCAAGTTGTCTTACAAACCATAAAATTCACTTCTTAATCTTACCATTAACTAAAATCCATTTAATAAAGGCTTTGTTTTGTCATGAGGTTAATCCCTAATCATGGATTAAGTTGAGGAGCCTTCCTCAGCTTAAATGTTCTCATCTATTATCCTTCTATTAGGATGGTGTAATGAGTCCATTAAATCCTTGATTATGGCTTAAAATCATTACTTAACACTAAACAAAAACAACAAAAACATCTAAATAAATGCAAGTAGGTTAATGACCTTAATCCTACACCATGGTGATTAAGTGTGAGGTGTTTACTTCATGCTTAAGGTATTCTCATTACCCCTAATCAGAGGGAAGATGTGATGAGTTTACTAACCCTTGGTTTAGGCTTAAGCTCATTTTCTTTTGACAAACTCCAAAAGCAATAAAAGAATAAAAATACAGAAACAAGCAATAATCGTCTCCTCCGGGATTCTTTTCTCATCATCTTCACTCACAAACGAGAACTTGCTTCTTCCGTCTAGTGCAAGACAGTTTGCACCTGAGCCAGACAGGTCATACACTTGAGCATAGGCTAGTAAGCAGTTCACAAGTCAATTTATCTTTCAGTCTCTTTGAGTCGAACTACGGTGTTCTGACTTCCTCATTGCACGAGAGGATACGTAGGCATAACTTAACAGTTATCGAACAAAAGTCTCTGTATATTCCCCCTTCTTCCAGCATTATTCTTTAAGCCTCATTGTCTTGAGCTTTGCATTCTTTCCTTACACTGACACTTCTCTTATTCACTTCACATTTCTTTTTGCACTGACACTTGCATCCTTTTCCAGCTTTTGCACACAAAGTAGCACTGACACTACCCCTTTAAAACATAAATCTTTCAAGCGTGGATCCCGTCGAGTACGACGGACAATCTGGGTGCTAATACCTTCCCAGGTTGTAACCAACCCCTTTTTTCAGTTTCTCTGGTTCACAACCGTCTTATCCATCTTTTCTTAGGTTTATGCAGCATTACCTTTCCTTTGGGATAAAAATGACTAGCTGGCGACTCTTTTCATCCTTTCTCTTTCGCCGACTGTTCGCGTCTGTACCCCTATTTGGCCCCGTGTCATTTGGCGGGAGCGACAGCTTGGCGACTCTGCTGGGGACCCTTATATTGCAACCAGGGCTTCTGGTTCTTTTTTGTGGGTTCCTCCTAGCGCTTATTTGATTTGTGTTTATTGGGGTGTTATGTGTTATGTGTGTTTATTTATTTTGCTTTATATACTGCTTTATGTACAGTTTATTTATTGCTTTCTTTTACAGTTTTGCATATTTCATACTGTCATTGTCACTGTGTTGGATCTGGTTTTCTGTTTTGGTGGGTGGGGTTCCATTTAGAGTTTAAGGTCCTATACCTGGGACCTGAGTGACACCTAGGCTAGAGTGGTTCATGTTCTTTCCCATTCCATTTCGGTCTGGTGCGGGAATATGAAACACGGTTCAGATGTGGGTTTCTTCTTGAGAACTCTGTGCTATAGATTTCCTGTAGTGCTAGGGCTATCTGGGAAGCCTGCGAAGTCTGGATGACCTTTATTATGACCTTCAGAAGCTGAGGTGAATTAGAGGAGGATCTTTTATGGTTATTGTAAACACTGTACCTCCGGGTTAGAAGTGTTTACACTTCTCATAACGGATCCAAATCTGAGGATCCTTGTTCTAGAACATTACATGTGAGGGGGTTGGGTTGTTTACATGTTTGCAAGAACCCTTGGCCACATCATACCTTGTTACTGTTTTATTTAAGAATACTCCACTTTGGACAGTTCTTGTGATTAACCCTGGACATGTGACTCTTTATTTGAGTCCCCCACCCTGGTTACTGGATTCTTAAACCTCCATCTGGACATTTTGAACATACATGGGCCTCATATCAAGGCAGATAATTAGATCCAGCTTGATCACAAACCATTGCATATCATATGCATATATCATCATTGCATCATTTGACATTTGTTTATTTGCTTTTCAGGGTATCCCTTTCATTATATCTTGGTTTTGGTTTTGACCCCTTCTTCTACATAGACCTCTGCTTCAGCTGTCTTCATCAGTTACCTGCTTTAGTTATCTCCTCACCAGCATCAGTTTGTTAGTGGTTCACTTCCAGCATCAGTCTGTCAGTGGTTCACTTCCAGCATCAGTCTGTGATCTTCATCAGCATTTGTCTTCAGTTTCTTCAGCAGCATTCATGACTACACCCAGGAAGAGCAACATATCCTATCACTTTTTTGATCCTGTTTTGACTGGTATCAGGAAGGTCCAGTCACTTATCACCCCTGACTACATCCCACTCTTCAGAGAGCACTATGGAGGTATCATGGACATGGTTATGGACCTGGATCCTTCTCAGAGGAGCATGATCCACACATGCTTGCAGTTTTATGACCCTCCTCTGAGGTGCTTCACCTTTCTAGACTTTCAGCTAGGGCCTCTAATGGAAGAGTTTTCTTCATTGATTGGAGTACCTATCAGAGGTGGAATCCCTTTCAATCCCGAGATGACTGCTCCCAGGAATGAAGAGATAGCAAGGGCACTGTACTTGGAACCTGCCCTGATTGAGCAAAGTATGACAACAAAGGCTGGGATTCCTGGTTTGCATTTGGACTTCTTGATTTCTCAGGCCATCCTGAAGGCTTCATTAGGAGAGTGGAGGGTAGTCTGTGCACTATTAGCCCTCAGCATATATGGGGCTATACTGTTTGCAGATGAGCCTAAATTTATCAGCAAGAATGCCATCCATTTGTTTCTTCTGAAGAACCCAGTGCCGACATTGCTAGGAGATTTCTATTACTCCATTCATCAGAGGAATGAGAAACAAAGGGGGAAGTTGGTAAGATGTTGGTAAGATGTTGTGCTCCTTTGTTTTACACCTAGTTGCTCAGACACCTGCCTAAGTCACAAGCTTTCTTGAATCCCCATCAGCAGAAGAATTAGGCTAAGAGATTCATTGCTTTGACTTCAGATGATATTAGATGGTGCACCCAGAGCACCAAAGGTAAGGACATTATCACCAGCTGTGGACAATACCCAAATGTGCCTCTGATAGGAGTGAAGGGTTGCATCAATTACAATCCTTTACTGTTTAAGAGACAATTGGGCTATGCCTTAGTTCACCCTCCTAGAGGACAGGATTTAGCTGAAACCCTATATTGTGAAGTGCAACCTAATTCAGCTGTTGTCAGACAAGCATCCTGGGCATGGGACAACATCCAGACAAAAGGGGTAGCTATTCTTGGAAGATGTAACAATGTTGCTTCAGCTCAGTACAATGACTGGTCCCGTACTAGAGCTCTGATTACCAGAATGCCTTTCACCTTGGAAGACATGCCTGGACCATCCACAGTACAGCCTGCAGCAACAGTCAGCCTGGAGGAATTTGAAAAGTTGAAGGAAAGGAATGAGCAGTTATCTCAAGCCTTAAAGAAGACTCTTTGGGAAAGAAGTGATGGTCGTCTGGACATTGAGAGGTTGGAAAAGCTCAGGGTGGAGCACCTTGCCAAAATTGAAAGGACAGAAGACTACATAAGGAAAGCAAGGGATGGGGAACAAATATTGAAGAATGCCTGCAAAGAAGCCAAGATTCAGAAAGTTAGGGCTGAGCACTATCTGCAAGAGAGTCAGGCTAGGTGGCTCAGGATCACCGAAGCCCGTACACAAGAAGACCAGAAGACTCAAGCCAAGATTGGACAGTTAGAAGCCAATGAGAAGAAGCAGCATGAAGCTTTGCTGGTAGCTCAGAAGGAGATTTCAGAATTGAAGCTCAGAGCAGGATTGAAGAGGTCAAAGGACCAGGACAAGCATAAGAAGTTGACTACTGCTATTGCTACCAGGAACCTCCTCATTAGGACCATTACAGAGCACCCAGCTGGTCCAGTGACTGAGGCACTCCTGAAGGAGGTCAGAGAAGATGAATTTGGGTTGGATGTCTGACTCTTTGCTTGTTGTTTGTTTCCTTTTGATGTACTTTTCCTATTGTTGTATTTTGACCCTCCATGGGCATGTATTGTAAAACAAACTATGTATTTTTCATCATTTGTAATATATTCCAGTTTATTTTCATTTGGGCTTTCTCTCAACAACATCAAGAATCTTCCTCGAGGTCTGGAAAGGTTAAAACCAAGAACCAAACCGGATACCTTGGAAAACAAATAAGCATATTGCATTGCATAATAACTTTGTTTTTGTTTTGTAGGTTTTGTTATTATCTTTGTTTCTAGCTTTGTTATGATCTCAAGAAACATTGCTCGTCGCCGAGTGTTTCCTGTCAACCGCACGCACCGGTACCCGACTCGTAACAATCTTCCCGACATTCAAATGGAACAAGTACAGCAGGATCTGACTGAGGTCAGAAATCAGATGGCTAATGAGAGAGTGGAGATGAGAAATCAGATGTCTCAGTTCATGGTAGTGATGACTGGCTTAGCCCAGAGTCAAGAAAGGTTAAGAGAGCTGGTGGAAAGGAAAACTCCTGAGGAACTTCATCTGGGAACAGGAGGAACTAGTAACAATGAACGGGGGCAGCCTCGTATTGACCCACAAGAGTATGGACCTCACCTATATCCAGAAGTTAACATCCCAAGAAATGGTCAAGGTAATGCTACTGGGGGCCAAATCCTGCAGGAGGATCCCTAGGGAGAACAATTTACTGTCATTGGGGCTGGAGATGAGGTATATAACAGAAGGTTGGACGAGATTGCTAAAAAATTAAGATCTTTGGAATCTCAGAATTCTTTGGGCTTCGATGTGATGGATATGGGACTAGTGGATGGGGTGAGAATTCCCCACAATTCAAACCCCCTTGCTTTGAAAAGTACAATGGTACCTCCTGTCCTCGCACTCATCTGCAGTCTTTCTTGGGAAGGCTCAAACCTTACACCATGGATGAAAAGTTGTGGATGTTCTACTTTGAGGACAGTCTAACTGGAGCTTCGAGAGAATGGTATTCACATTTGTCTAGGGTCACCATAAGATGCTGGAAGGATTTGGCCGAGGCTTTCATCCGTCAATATCAGTACAACCTGGACATGGCTCCCAATAGGACTCTTCTAATGGGCATGTCTCAGTCTTCCAGAGAGAGCTTCCGGGATTATGCCCAAAGGTGGAGACAGCTTGCTGCTGCTGTCCAACCACCCATGTCAGAAAGGGAAATGGCTGACATGTTCATGAACACATTGCAAGGGACTTATATTGATAGACTGGCTGCTTTTTCCTCTACCAATTTTGCTGATGTGGTCATAGCTGGGGAGAGGATTGAAAGTCTCCTGAAGATGGGAAAAATCTCCGACAGTGGTGCAAGTTCCTCCAGCAATCCCAGAAAACCTTTTGCGGGACCCCGAAGGGCAGGTGAAACAAATTCCATTCATACAAGCAGGGCAGGCCTCAATATACTCACCAGTCAGTAGCAGCTGTTACCATCCTAGCTCCAATGCCACAACAATCATCATATCCTCAACAACAACAACCACAGTATCAACAACAAGTTCATTATCCGCAACAAAGGTTGTACAACAACAACAACAACAACCAACAACAGCGCCCCTTCCAACAGAGGCCATCACAAGCAAATAGGGTAATTGACCCAATCCCAATGCCGTATGCGGCACTCTTGCCACAACTCCTAAAGCTCAACCTAGTTGAGTTAAGGACGTTGGCACCTCCAGATCCTCTCAATATGCCAAAGAACTATGATGCAAATGCCAGGTGTGCATTCCACTCAAACGCACCGGGGCATAATACTGAAAAGTGCAGGGCCCTACAGATGAAAGTCCAAGATCTGGTAGACTCAAAAGCTCTCAATTTTGCACCTCCTCCGAACGTTACAAGAAATCCAATGCCTAGTCACAACGGGCCTAGGATCAATGTTATTGAGGAGGGCAAACCATCCACATTAATTAACAGTGTTGCACAAATCCGAACACCCTTGGTTGAAATCAAAGCTCAGCTGTTAGAATGCCAAGTGTTCCCCGGATGTGAGGTCGGTTGTGGATATTGAAACATTGCCGTTAATGGATGTGAGAGACTGAGAAACGGCATAGATGGCCTCATTAGAGGTGGCATTCTTCAGATTACAACAACAACAACTACAACTCCAACAATTCCTTCATCAACAATCACAGATACTCCTGCAACGTCAGCAACCATTGTTCCAACAAATTTTGCTACAACTCCAACAATTACTCAATCAATCACTTCAACGGATACAAGTTCAGTCACAATTCCTTCTACAACGACAACACCCATTATTCCATCAGTTCCTGCTACAACTTCAACACCCGTACCATCTACAACATCAGCAACAGTTATTGAAAGTGTCTCAACGGTTACGATATACTACGATCCCGCAATTGTTCCTTCCAACAACTCACAACAAAATGCTACTCCTGTCAGAGCTCTAGTTACCATATATTATGATCCACACACCATTGTGGTCCCCTCTACAACTGCTATCAGTCCGGTCACTATCACAGTACCTAGGCCAGTTCCTTACGAAAGCAATAATGCCATCCCTTGGCATTATGGCTCAGATCTATACTGCGAGGGGCAGAAAATCACTTTAGAGTCATCAACTTCTTCACCTCAGATAGACAATGTGGGGGGAGGCGGAGGCTTCACTAGAAGCGGGCGTCTCTTTTCCTCGCAAATACCAAGACCCATTGCTGAAGCAGAAGTTGTTGCCAAGGCAAAAGGGAAGAGCATGGTGCAAGAAGAACCAGTTGCTAAAGAAATTTTGAAGACTCCTTTTGATCAAGAGGTTGATGAATTCATGCGGATAATCAAGAGGAGTGATTATAAGGTGGTGGACCAGCTTCACCAAACACCTTCTAAAATCTCCATACTATCATTGCTAATGTACTCCGAGGCTCATCGGAACGCACTATTAAAAGTCCTGCACGCGGCTTATGTGTCGGAGGAGATTACTGTCAATCAGTTAGAGGCTGTGGTTGGAAATGTCAATGCTAGTCATGGACTAGGATTTACCAACGCTGATCTGACAACGGAAGGTCACAATCACAACAAGGCTTTGCACATTACCTTGGAGTGTAAGGGTGCAGTTCTTTCTCACGTATTAGTGGACACAGGGTCATCACTCAATGTCCTACCCAAGAAAGCCCTTGTGAAGCTGGAACATGATGGATTGGCACTACGCCCAAGAAACTTGGTAGTGAGAGCCTTTGACGGTTCTAAAAGATCAGTTCTGGGAGAGATAGAGTTACCGATAATGATTGGCCCACAGGTTTTCAAAACGACCTTCTTTGTGATGGATATACAGCCTGCCTACAGCTGTCTATTGGGTTGACCATGGATACACGCCGCTGGCTCCGTGACGTCAACCCTTCACCAGAAGTTAAAATTCGAGTGGGAGGGCCAAGTCATTACCATTTGTGGGGAAGAGGATATCTTCGTTAGCCAGCTGGCTACTATCAAATACATTGAAATAGATGGGGAGATCCATGAAACCATGAGCCAAGGGTTTGAGGCCCTTAATATTAATGAAACATATGTTGTGCCTGGGACCTCCATCACATCATATCAACAAGCCCGGAAGGTTGTTGAGGAAGGTACCGCTCAAGGCTGGGGCAAGCTGCCGCTAGTTGAGAAGAAAGAAGACCGATTTGGGTTGGATTACAGACCAACTCGACAAGATCAACCAGAGGCTGCAAAGGAGCCCAAGTTTGTCCGCGGGGGGATGCTCACCCCGGATGCTGTGAATAATTTGGAAGATGAGCCAGAAGACGAGCGCAACCTGGAAAGCTGGATACGTCCAAGGATCCCGGGGAGCCATGTCTCAAACTGGTCTTCCCAGGAAATTATAAGAGTTACTCCTACAGAGTAATTATTATTTCCTGTTTTTAAAGCATGCATCAAGTCCTGCATCTTGCCCAAGATGTCAGGACTCATTTTGTAATCGGGCCATCTTGTATTTTGTGCAAACGATCAATTAATGAATATCAGGACATCTTTTGCAAATGAGTCTTTTCTTTTCCGCTCACTGTTTTCATTTTTCATTTTTTGTACAAAAATAAAATGGCAATGTTTTTCAAAATAAATAACTTCATTTTCACTTTTTCTAAAGCAAGATAAAACTGATCACTAAAATGAACAAATCTAAACCCTTGCAGAGAGTGCCCTCCAGACTGCACCGACAACAACACCGCTATGACTTCGTATGACTTTGACAATCCGATTAATCAAGCTGATGAAGGGGTTGAAGAAGATTATGAACTACCTGAAGAACTAGCCAGGTTGTTAAGACAAGAGGAGAAGGTCATCACTCCTCGTCAGGAGGAAGTTGAGATGGTTAATCTTGGTACAGAAGAAGACTTGAAAGAATTTAAGATCGGGGCCTGTCTGCAAGATTCAGTAAAAGAGCAACTTATTGACATGCTTCGGGAGTATGTGGATGTTTTTGCTTGGTCTTATCAGGATATGCCAGGGTTGGACACCGACATTGTTATGCACAAGCTGCCTCTGAAAGAAGACTGTCCACCGGTAAAACAGAAGTTGCGCCGTACTCGCCCATATATGGCAATAAAGATAAAGGAAGAGGTACAAAAACAGTGGGATGCCGGTTTCCTTATTGTGACCAGTTACCCGCCGTGGGTTGCTAACATTGTGCCTGTGGCTAAGAAGGATGGCAAGGTGAGGATGTGTGTGGATTACCGGGATCTGAACAGAGCCAGCCCGAAAGATGACTTCCCTTTACCTCTCATTGATGTATTGGTCGACAATACGGCTCAGTTCTCGGTATTCTCCTTCATGGATGGATTTTCAGGATATAATCAAATCAAAATGTCACCTGAAGACATGGAGAAGACAACTTTCATCACACCCTGGGGCACATTCTGTTATAAGGTGATGCCATTCGGACTGAAGAATGCTGGTGCCACTTATCAACGGGCTATGGTAACATTATTCCATGACATGATCCACAAAGAAATTGAATGTTATGTGGATGACATGATTGCCAAGTCCCTCACAGAAGAAGAGCACCTGGTGAATCTATTGAAGCTATTCAAGCGTCTGAGGAAGTACCAATTGAAGTTAAACCCCAACAAATGCACATTCGGGGTGCGATCCGATAAACTACTGGGATTTATTGTGAGTGAGAGAGGAATTGAAGTTGACCCTGACAAAGTCAAAGCCATTCAAGAAATGCATGCACCAAATACTGAGAAAGAAGTTCGAGGGTTCCTAGGTAGATTGAACTACATTTCAAGGTTCATATCTCACCTTACAACAACCTGTGAACCCTTGTTCAAGTTGTTAAGAAAAGAACAAACGGTCAGGTGGAATGAAGACTGCCAAAGGGCTTTTGACAAAATCAAGGAATACTTAAAAGAGCCTCCAATCCTTATGCCTCCAGTTGAAGGAAGACCTCTGATAATGTACTTGACAGTTTTAGAAGGGTCAATGGGGTGTGTGTTGGGCCAGCATGACGAGTCTGGTCGAAAAGAGTATGCAATTTACTACTTGAGCAAAAAGTTTACCGACTGTGAACAACGTTATTCACTGCTCGAGAAAACTTGTTGTGCTTTAGCGTGGGCTGCTCGCCGACTGAGGCAGTATATGTTGACCCACACTACCTTGTTGATCTCCAAGATGGATCCAGTCAAGTACATATTTGAGAAGCCATCACTTACCGGACGGGTTGCAAGATGGCAAATGATTCTCACAGAATATGACATTTGGTACACATCTCAAAAGGCCATCAAAGGCAGTGTATTGTCTAATTATCTTGTTGAGCAACCCATTGATGATTACCAGCCTATGAGATTTGACTTCCCTGATGAAGACATCATGTTCATAAAAGCAAAAGATCATGAAGAGCCTATTCACACTGAAGGGCCTGACCAAGAAGAAGAATGGTCTATGATGTTTGATGGGGCTGTTAATATGAATGGTCGTGGTGTTGGTGCAGTACTCATTACACCTAAGGGAGTTCACATGCCTTTCTCGGCAAAACTCACTTTTAACTGCACTAACAACGAAGCTGAATACGAAGCTTGTATTATGGGTCTTGAGGAAGCCATTGACCTCAGGATCAAGACGTTAACTGTAATCGGAGATTCGGCTCTGGTAATCAATCAAACCAACGACAAATGGTACACTCACCAGGAGCATCTGATACCTTACCGGGATTATACAAGGAGATTACTGACTTTCTTCACTACAGTCAAGCTTGAGTATATCCCTCGGGATGAAAATCAGTTTGCAGATGCTCTGGCTACCATTTCATCCATGATCAAAGTTCAAGCTGCCAACTTTGTGCCTCGGATTTCAGTATCCAGACTTGATAGACCAGCATATGTATTCTCAGCAGACCTTGCTAAAGATGATAAGCCTTGGTTCCATGACATCAAATGCTTCTTGGAGGATCAAACATACCCACCTGGGGCATCATCCAATGATAAGAAGACATTAAGAAGGCTAGCTGGTAGTTTCTTCCTGAATGCTGATGGTTCATTGTACAAAAGGAACTTTGATATGGTACTCCTCAGATGTGTTGATAAGACAGAGGCAGACTTGTTGATGCACGAGGTGCACGAAGGATCTTTTGGTACCCATGCTGGATGTAACGCCCCGAAAATCTAAATTTAATTATTTATTTATTTATTTAATTAATTTAGAAAAATTTGGAGAGTTTGGATTATTTTGAGAATTTTGGAGAAAATGAGTATTTTTATATAATAAGGATAAATAGTATTTTATTATACTATTTTATTTTTATTATTAAAAATATATTAAAGAAAAGGGTAAGATGGTCCTTTTGTGAAATCATGAGGGTAATATGGGAAAAGGCTAAACTGGGATATTATAGCCAAAGAAGAGAATACGATCAGTTTTCTTATTTTTGTTGTTTCTATCGTGTTTTGGAAGTGCTCTGAAGAAAAGAGAAACTCAGAGTCAAGAGGTTATGGAGAACCCAAGAGAAGCGTGTAAAGCGGCGAAATTCTCTAAGGTATGGGGAGTTTTCATAATCTATGATAAATGTATAGGAATTGGAATATGAATGGATTAGGATGGTATGAATTTTAGGAGTTTTGGGGTTTTGAGTTAGGTTGAGTTTTAGGAGAAATCATGATGAATTAGAGCGATTAGAATGAGTTATAATTGTATATTTGTCTGTATAATTGTTGTCTGGATGTTGTTGAGGTTTAATTGATGTTTTTGAATGGTTTTTGGGTGTTATGATGTGAAACCCATAATGGAGTTTGGGAGTTTTTGGAAATTGGAACAGTCTGTAGTTGTGTAGCAGAAGACTGATGAAACGCGTGCGTTAACCGGTTAACGCTTTGGTTAACCGGTTAACCATTGGAAATTTTGAGGTATTTTCTGAAATTACGCAGGCGTTAACTGGTTAACGCTTTGGTTAACCGGTTAACACTGTTGGAATGACAAATTTTAATTCTTTGAAAATTCATATCTTTTAAACCGTAAGTCCGATTCGCATTCCGTTTGAAGCGTCGGAAAGAGTATAAACTGAACTTTATTTTGATGAATAGAAACGAGAAAAATGCAATAGTTTTTGATAAATGAATTTGTGAAATAACCTTATAATTACCTTATAAATTACCGGGTACGGGTTAATTCTTAATGTGTCAGAGTAGTTAGAAAACCAGTGTTCAGGGTGTAATGTCATGATGATATATATGAATATTTGATGGTTGTTTTGCTGATTGAAATGAATGATGTGAATTGTTTTGATGAATTTTTCGATGTAGCCCATCATTGTATTTCATAACATTCACGATGGGGCTTCGGCCTATTTATTTGCTTCAATCCCATTGTGTGGATTGAAGTGTCTCGATGATTATGGTGTGCTCCCTTGTGGAGGGTTGATGGTCATGTATCCATCTCACGATGAAAATGGTACCACATGCATATTGCATATCAGGATGTAGAATTGCATATTCTGGATGAATTTCATGACTGCATGGGTGTTGATTGATTTCATGATAGTGTTGTGGTTGATGCTGAATTTTATAGTTGACGATGTCATGATATGTGTACTAATTTATTTATGATTCTATATTCTCGTAAGTTTATGATATATTATGTTTACTCACCCTGCCTGCTTGGAAATGTTGCCTCTTTCATGGGTAATTTGCAGATGTCGAAGAATAGTCCTGCAGTGCAATAGGAGTAATTCATGAGTCTCGGAGCGTGCTTTAGTGTCCCTTAGGAGTGGTTCTGGTTATGTGTCTTGCTCTGTGTCATGTAACACTGGGATGGGTTTCTTTTGTTAAACTGTTTTCAGTATGTTGTTATCTGGATAATGTTTTCCATTTTATGATGTTAAATTCGGGATGGTGAAAAATTATTTTTATGAAGTTTTGAATTATGAAGTTAAATTCCGCTGTGAAATGAATTATTATGTTTTGATGTTGATTAACCCGTGTTACGGGACAGGACACTGTTGTGTATTTATGATGAAAATGTGATACCCTTTTAGATGATTACTCTGATAATATTTAAATATTATGTTTTGAGTAGAAGGGTGTTACACTAGAGGGCATGCAATGGCTAGAAAGTTGTTGAGATCAGGCTATTATTGGATCACAATGGATGCAGACTGTTGTGCTTATGCCCGGAAGTGTCATAAATTCCAGATTTATGCAGATAAAGTGCATGTGCCTCCGAATCCTCTAAATGTGATGTCTTCACCTTGGCCCTTTGCCATGTGGGGGCATTGATATGATTGGCAAGATTGAACCGACTGCTTCAAATGGCCACAGATTCATCCTGGTAGCTAATGACTATTTTACCAAGTGGGTTGAAGCAGATTCATATGCGAATGTCACCAGACAAATGGTAGCCCGATTCCTGAAAAAAGATATCATCTGTCGGTATGGAGTGCCCGAGCAAATCATTACTGATAATGGTTCCAACTTAAACAACAAAATGATGGCAGAACTGTGTCGGGACTTCAAAATCCAACACCACAATTATTCTCCTTACATGCCAAAGATGAATGGCGCTGTAGAGGAAGCTAACAAGAATATCAAGAAGATTGTGCAGAAGATGGTGGTCACCTACAAGGACTGGCATGAAATGCTACCATTTGCCTTGCATGGGTACCGTACGTCAATCAGAACATCCACTGGGGCAACACCGTATCAGCTTGTGTATGGTATGGAGGCAGTCCTACCTGTTGAAGTTGAATTACCCTCCTTGCGGGTACTGATGGATCTTAAATTGAATGAATCAGAATGGGTCCGATCCCGATACGAACAACTGAATCTGATCGAAGAAAAAAGACTAGCTGCAATCTGTCATGGGCAGTTATATCAGAAAAGAATGAAGAAAGCCTTCGATCAGAAATTCAAGCTTCGAGAATACCAAGTAGGATATCTTGTGCTGAAAAGACTCCTCCCTCCTCATACAGACCACAGGGGCAAGTGGACTCCGAATTACGATGGTCCGTTCATAGTAAAGAAAGTTTTCTCTGGTGGAGCACTGATGCTCAGTACTATGGATGGTGAAGACTTCTTGTCCCCTATGAATTCAGATGCAGTTAAAAAATACTTCGCATAAAAAATGACCCGCTGGACATAAAAACAGAATGTAAGTCCAGGCAAAAATAGGGCATCCCGGCGAGTCAAAAACAGAATAAAAGACTCGGGCAAAAATAAGGGAAAATAAAGAAAAATGTACACCCGCTGAGTTGAAAAGCCATATTGGACAGCTCAGGCAAAAATGGGTATCCCGGTGGATTGAAAACCCGAGAGGGCGATCCACGCAAAATAAGGGAATAAGCGAACAACTGCATTCTGAATTCGTCTGTATCACTTACAACATGGCAAGCTTCGAAAGGTTCAACCATCGGTCAGAATCAGCCTTCTTCAAAAAGCAGGATGAGAAGAACGTCAATGTCATACAAGTCATAGCAAGGGAAGCTCAATGAAGCGTCATCAACATTGCCAGCACCTTTTTGTTTCTCAATTTTGTAACAATCTCCTCATTTCAGGGGATCTGTTTCTTTGACTGTACTTGCCAATTCAGGGCACACCAATTAATAAAATCAGATTTTCAGTCATATTTCGTCTCGTACATTTTATTTTCATTTGCAAAAATGTTCGATGTCCTCATAATATTGATTGCATAAATACAGATGCGTCTTTTCTAAAATTACATGCTTACAGGAAATGGATTTGCTCCCGGGAGTGTCTAAACTCCTATGACGGAATCCAATAAGGGATACCTCAGGATACTTGTGTGTTTCTTTTTCTTAACAGGATTGCAGGTATTCAGAACACAACATGGGGCATGAGAGATTCTCCTCAGCAAGTTGTCAAGGCATTACTCAACACATCTTCCAAATAGCACCAGAGTTGCTTTCTCCCCAGCTGAGTTGCCAGACTTCAATCATCTTCAGCAAAATCACAGAAATCACTAGGAAGGTCGTTCAGTGATCATTACTCCTCAGCCACGTGTCAGACAGGGAACCATCTCCCCGCAGAGCTCCGGCCTCTATCCAGAAGAGCAATGTCTAAAGATCTCACAACAAAGTGACGAAAGCTTCCACAGACCCCAGCTGGGCTCCTCATCACCAAAGATAGGTTTATCAGTAATCTATTTCCCCAAGCAGAAGCTATGTATCAGGTCTACTAGTGATCTCATGCCCAGCTGGGATATCACTGCAAGCAGATCAGCCAGAGATCTTCACCGCAACGGGATCCGAATCCCGGATCGGTATCTTTTGCATAAACATAGCATTCGCATCATATTTCCCATCAGAGCGTAGCATTCCGTCTAATACGGATCATTATGGCAAAAATCAAACATATTGCATAATCATAAGCCATGCTTTGAATCAAGCACCTGTTTATACCAACAATACCACATCAGCAGTGTACAAAATACCTCTCAATTTCCCCGGCAGAAAGCCAAAGCGTCCCTTTTCACTCTCAAAAAAATAGATACATGCTCCTTTTGGCACTCATCCGTGTCATCATTCCCCAGTAAAGTCGCCAGGACATTCTCCACAAACAGATATCTGTACACTCTTTGGACACTCGTCCGCGTCACCATTCCCCAGCATTGTTTCCTAAACCCTTATTATAAATCAAACACTTATTCATAATACACTTCTTCTGACACCCGTCTGTGTCATCTTATCCCCACAGATCTGCAGAATATCTCTTACATTCATAGGTTCATAAGTCATACATTTTCTCTTATGATACTCGTCTGTGTCATACTCTCCCCAGCAAGTTGAACACTCGTCTGTGTCTTACTCATACTTTCTATTCATACAGATACTCGTCCGTATCTTGCATACACACCTTTTTCCCCTCAGAGTCGACACTCGTCCGTGTTCTTTGTTAACCAGTTGATACTCGTCCGTATCACCATCTCTGAACATGTGTCAGCATTGTTTCTACCGATACTCGTCCGCATTTTTAATCTATACACAGTGTCAAACACTTATACTGTTCCTTTCTTGAATGTAGATACTCGTCTGCATCTATCATTCCCCAGAAGAGTTCCCAGCAAATCCCCAGTGAAAAGAAAAGAATTTCTTTTCTATTTGACATTCGTCCTATGTCATGATACTTCCGGCAGCCGTACCCTGCCAGGTGACCGTCCTTCACCTTTTGATGATCGTCCTTCATCATCCCCAGCGGAGTCTCCATTATTGGAACCCTTTTCTATCCGACATTCGTCCTATGTAATGATATTTTAGCAGCCGTACCCTGCTAGGTGATCTTCCTTCACCTTTTGATGATCGTCCTTCATCATTTAATCCGATGGTCGTCCCTATCGTTGATCTTGTTATCTGACATTCGTTCTATGTCATGATAAACCCCGAGAGCAGCCGTACCCTGCTAGGTGATCATTCCTTCACCTCTTGATGATCCTCCTTCATCATGCTTATCTGATGTCCGTCCCCATCATCGACCTTTTCTACCCGACATTCATCCTATGTCGTGGTACCTTCGGCAACCGTACCTTGCCAGGTGATCGTCCGTCACCTTGGATGACTGTCCCTCATCCTTATCCCCAACAGAGCAGCTGTCCCCTGCTAGGTGATCGTCCTTCACCTCTGATGACCGTCCCTCATCATTTATTCCTCAACCCGATGGTCGACCCCATCATTGACTTTACCTTTGATCCCTAGAGAATCTTTGTTTGATGGTCGTCCCCATCATGGCCTCTTTATTTCCCCAGCGTGTCGGCCATCCCCGTCATTACTTCATCCCTAGCAGTCATCCTCTGCCCGATGGTCGTCCTCCGTCGCCCGCACTTTAGAATCATACTTTACTTACTTTTACAATCTATATCCCTTTTCTTCTTCATCCAGTGAGTGCAAATTTTGGGCTGTCTTTGGTATTCAACCACAAGTTATCTTGTTTGCCTGTTAAGTCGTCGCTTACATCCTACACAGCTAACTCATGCTTGAATAGGGGCAGCTGTAAACACCCCAAATTTTCCCTCACTCATTTCACCATGGCTTGTGATCTTTTCATTTGCATAAGTTCAATCATATCATCTCATATTGCATTTTTGCTTCACTATATTGGTTCAAAGTCATCTGCATCTAGGGTTTGTGATCTGAGCCATCCCTGGGCTATTTGAGCCACTACAAAGGTCTTCACTCACCTCAAGAGGGTCCATGTATGTTCAATCATCATATTATATCCTCCCAAGTTCAAGAAAGTCAGAAAATCACAAGAACTGAGAAAGGCATTGAAGTAGAGCCAAGCTTAACTGCACATATGACCTAAAATTAGGGTTTTGGTTTCAGAGGCCATAAATCCAAAATTTTTGGTCATTCTTGTTTCTATTGGTCTCTATATGATATAAAGTTCATGCATACCAATTTTCATGAAGAAATTCAATGGAGAAGGCATCTGATAAATAGATGACTTCTTGAACAAGTCAATGCAAAATCAGGGCATCTGAGGCCCCCAATCACCCAACCAAAGGGTCTTCTCCATCATTTTGGGTGTATATGATATTTATTTGATCTTATAAGAAGTTAGAAGTTCACAAAATTGAAGAATTTAAAGCCATTTGCAAAGTTGCCATTTTGGGAAAGTGACTTGTAATGCAAACTTGCCATTTTGGGAAAGTTTTTCAACCTCCTCTTTTTGATTCAAAAATGCTTCAAATGAAAAATTCTTGGTCATGAAAGTTGTAGATTGGATCATTCCCTTTTCAAAAAGTACAAAAACTTGATCTAATTCATCATAGAACTCAAGTTATGGCTTTGCAAAGTTGGGAAAAATCACAAAAATTTCACTTATGTACCGAAGAGGGAAACTTGCAAAACCACTTGCCAAAGCATTTTGTGACTTCAAACACACTTCTAACCATTACACAAACATAGCATATGACTTAAAAATCAGAATTTTGCACCAATTCACAAAGCTTCATGCCTTGAATTACAAGTCACCATAAGGCATTTCTCATAAATCTTCATGAATGGAATTTTTGCAAAAGGGACTTCTAATGATTGGATTAGTTGCTAAGTGATCTCAAAGCATCATAACAACTTCATGTGGTCCATTTTGCTGCAAATTGCCCAAGAGTTCATAGGTTTCATTGCCTTGGTTCACAAAGAATTCCAAAGAGGGAAATATGCAAGAACCTTGAAAACTCTTGATCAAAACCCTCCAGCTCACAAAATCATATCCAAAGGCCTTCCTTGACTCAAGCTGAAGCAGGACAAGCCCTAAGATCTCCCCTGACCCGAGCCATACCTATGGTACACAAAATCTTGACTTTTTGCATCTTTGCCCATACCAATCAAACTGTGACATTACCAACCCTCTGCCCAATCATAACATAATATGTGGACATCAAGGACTTGAAAGACACACACACACAAGCCAACATCCTCTCATAAGCCAGGATTCACAAAAACTGCAAATTTCTTCATCTCTTCGAAACTCTTCCCACAACCATCAAACCTCAAACTTTTCTTCACCAACAAGTCATATACCATCCATGGATCAAGAATCAAGCACTAAAACAGCCTAAAACATCACATATACAACCCTTCAAATCTGCTACACCAGAGCCAAAACCTTCAAACAGGCCATACAAGCTTGTTCTAAGCTTCATTTCATCATCAGGAGGTTCATAGGAGAGGATTTGCACCAAAGAAGGGTCCAGAAAGCTCAGCATTAGGAGGTTCAATCTCAGGTATAGCTCAAGAACTTTTTTCCCAGAAGCTTAATTTTAAGTTCTTAATCGAATCCTTATGCTGTGCTGATGATGTTGATGTATTTATTTTTCAAAATGGTGGGATATTGAGCATGTATGTGTCGCTCCCGACAAATGAAATTAGGTCAAATGAAGGTACAGACGCGAACGGTCGGCGAAGGGAACAATGAGAACACACAGCCGTGAACTCACTGGAGAATGAATAGAGCCGCCAGCTAGGCATTTTTATCCCGGAGGAAAGGTAATGCTGCATAGACCTAGAAAGAAATGGATAAGACGGTTGCGAACCAGAGAGACTGAGAAAGGGGGTTGGTTACAACCTGGGAAGGTATTAGCACCCAGATTGTCCGCCGTACTCGACGGGATCCACGCTTAAAAGATTTGTGTTTATAAAGGGGTAGTGTCAGTGCAATCTGTGTATAAAATAGCTGGGAAAGAATGTACAGGTGTCAGTGTAAAGAAGTGAAGTGTAATATGTATAGTGTCAGTGTAGGGACAAAGGAGGAGATGCTCAAGACCATGAGGCTAAAAGAATAATGCTGGAAAGAGGGGGAATATACAGAGACTTTTGTTCGATAACTGTTAAGTTATGCCTACGTATCCTCTCGTGCAATGAGGAAGTCAGAACACCGTAGTTCGACCCAAAGAGACTGAAAGATGAATTGACTTGTGAACTGCTTGCTTGTCTATGCTCAAGTGTATGACCTGTCTGGCTCAGGTGCAAATTGTCTTGCATTAGACGGAAGAAGCAAGTTCTCGGTTATGAGTGAATGAGGTGAGAAAAGAATCCCGAAGGAGACGATTATTGTTTGTTTTTGTGGTTTCAGTCTTTTATTGTTTTTGGATTTTGTCATAAGTTAATGAGCTTAAGTCTAAACCAATGGATTTAGTAAACTCATCACATCTTCCCTCTGATTAGGGGTAATGAGAATACCTTAAGTGTGAAGTCAGCTTCTCACACTTAAACACCTTTGGTGTAGGATTAAGATCATTAACCTACTTGTGATTAATTAGATGTTTTTGTTGTTTTTGTTTAGTGTTAAGTAATGAGGTTAAGCCATAATCAAGGATTAAACAGGCTCATTACACCATCCTAATAGAAGGATAATAGATGAGGGTGTTTAAGCTGAGGAATGCTCCTCAACTTAATCCATGATTAGGGATTAAACTCATGACAAAACAAGCCTTTGATTAAGTGGATTTTATTTAATGATATGATGAAGAAGTGAATTTTATGGTTTGTAAGACAACTTGAGGGGGACTTGTCCATTAACACTAGGGTTAGTCCTTCTTAACCAATTAAGGAAGAATTAGAACCCTAATGCAAGGCCCAAGTTACAAGTGTGATGTCTTGATGATTATTAGGTGGATTGATTAAGAGATTTAAATACATTAAGGGTTTAACACTTAGGATTAAAGTTATACACTCCATCCTAAGAGAAGGATGCAGGCATAAGCTTAATCACAAAGCCTTAAAACCTTTAGGGTTTAGTCCCTGATTATGAGATGAGAGGAGAAAACTCAAAAGAGACACAAAGGTAAAACTAAGAGGGGAGACTAATCAAAACCCTAATCATTGTCATGCTTGGTTGTTCCTAAGGTTTGTGAGGTTTTCAAGAGAAGTCTTCAATGGAACCACCAGGAAGCAGATGAACAGGATCAAGAGAAGCAAAGTGACTTGCTTCATTCAAGAAGACAAGTCACTTGAGGAAAGAAAGTGAGAAGAAGAAGAATGAGCAAGCTCAATCTCAAACACAAACAAAAATGCAGCAATGGATGCAAGGGAGATGAAAAGAAAAGTTATGAGAAGTGAAGGCAAATTCACTTCTCAACCTCACTTACCACCTGAAATGTTAGAAAAGAAATGCAATGCAATGCCAAATGAGATGAAATGACATGATGAAAAACAAAACCAGAAGCATGTTGATGATGATAATGATGCTATGAAGATGTTACAAACATGAGGCAAGGCATGGAGATGTTCATACAAGTTCATGGATGCAAATGGTGCAAGCTTAGAAGCATGGATATACATGAAAAGTCATGAAACATACATGGCATACAACATGGCAAATGCAAGATGCAATGATCACACAAGCTTTCTACATGTCTTATGATGTCAAATGAATCAAATGGATGCTTGAAATGTCATGGCAAGTCATGTTATGCAAGAGAATGCAAGAAGGATGCAAGAGAAAGCCCAAATTAGGGTTTATGGATCAAACAACAAACAAAAAACCAAAAGCAGAAGCAAACCCTAAGATAAAAAATGGAAAATGCTACCCAAAGAAACCCTAAACCTATACTAAACCAAAGTCCAAAGGGGAGGTCTCAACTCTTAACCAATCTCAAGTTATGATTTTTCTAAGTTATTAGGGTTTTTAGGGTTCCTAAACAAAAGAAATGCCAAACAAATTGAAAATGCAAGATCAAGCCATGGCCATTTTATCCTAGAAACTACATGCTAAACACAAAACAATGCAAGAAGAATCAATGTCCAACCCTTTCTAGATAGGCAGAAATGAATTTTTGAACTTTGGATCAAATTAATGCACAAAAAATGATTTAATTCAATGGAAAATTCTCAAAATGCATCAAGATCAAAAAAGAAATTTGGTTTGAAGGTTGGACAATGTTTCTAAATGTCTTAGAACATTTCATGAATTTTTTGGTGATTTTTAAATACCTAAAAGTATTTTTAATAAATTAATTTCCATTAATCAATTAAAAATAATCTTTTAAATATTTAAAAATACTTTTTTTAATGATAAAAAATGAAATGAAAATATTTTTGTGTCATAAAAATTAATAAAACCTAGGAGAAAAAGTTTCATAATTTTTTAAGACTTTTTACTATTTTAAAATAAATATGCAAATAAAATGAAAAGAAAATGAATTAAAATTAAATAAAAGGGAAAGTCAACCAAATGGAAGGCTGAGATGCATTCTGGATTCAAATGCATTGACCACGCGCGCTATCCAAGGGCTGTGGTTCTTCCTGAGTTAATTAAATTAATTATGGATTAATTAAATAAAACACGTGGATTAGGGCTAATTGGATGCATCTGGGCCTTCCATTCGCGCGGGGAGTCAACAAGGTCAGCCAATCCAACGCCCAGAATTCAAACAAACATTAATTACAGGATTAGGGCACAAATCACTTTCCGGATGCCGGAGAAGACTTCCGGTCGTCTTCTCCGGCCAGCATCTCCCCTGAAAATCCCCAAAAACCTAAAAAACTAACTAAAATGAAATCTAAGAATTGGGAAATGGTCCCCACTCACTCACGAATCAAAACCCTCTCTCGAAACAAATTTATATTTCCTAACAAAGCTGAATCGAAGCAAACAAGAACTAGGGCACGCAAGTTTCAGAGAGCAATTAAATGTTCATTTCATCACCATTTCAAAAACTGAAAGCATATTCATGATCAGGAAGGCATAAAGAGCAAGTTTAGAACAAAAGAAATGATTTCTGGAAAAATATTTTTCAAGCTACCTGAGATTCGAAGCTTTCACTCTGATGACTTTCTGGCCACTTCCTTCAGTGCAATCCACTCCACTTGATCCCCAGATAATGTTTGAATGCTCAAAAGGAATTTGTGTTGGCTGGATGAGGAGTTTAGACAGCTTCTGCTTCAACTCAGTTGAAAATGGCAATGGAGTTTCAGGCAGTTTCAGGTCATTGTGAATGGTTCTTTGTGATCAGAATAATGAGTGGAGAAGGTCTGTGGTGTTTGTTTGGATGTTTGTGAGCTATGGAGAGAGTTTCGAATGAAACTGCAAGTTGAGGTGAGAAATGGCAATGGGGTGTTCTTGCTTGTTTCAGGCCTGGCTCTTGGTGGTTTGAGGTCTATGAAGTATGGTGAGTTGAAGTGTGGAAATGGTTTGGATGTTTGATGGCTGGGCAGGGAGATTCGAAGCAATATGCAGCTGGGGTGTGTTTTGTGAATGTGTTGGTATGTGAGGTTTCAGCCTGGCCTCTTGATACATTTTGCTTGCCAAATGATATTGTATTTTAATCCTATAGGTCAGATGATGTGACCTGGCCTATAGTGATTGGTAAGTTTGCTTTTGCAAAAAGTCAAATTTTGTGTAAGGAAAGTATGGCTTGATCTATGGCTAGTACATGGGCTGGTTCTGGCGCAGCAAGATGAGGTGAGAGGGCTAGCAAGGTGCAGCAACCAATGCATCAAGTTGGTGAAGTGATCATGATGATTTTGCAAGTTGTTTGCCTTTTGGTTCATATGGAAAGATCTTGTCCCAAAGGCCATGAAACATGAGCAATGCCTAGTCCATTCTGAATTTTAGGACTTACATGATGTTTATGTGATGGTTTGGGGCCAATTAGAAGTTGCAATTTGCCTTGGTACATGATTTTGCAATTTTCACACTTGGTGCATAACTTGAAAATCAATGATTTTTGCCAACTTTGTCACACCATAACTTTTGATCCAAGAAGAATTTGATCATGTTCTTGTACTTTTTGAAAAGGGAAAGATGAGATCTACAACTTTCATGACCAAAGTTTTTCCATTTGAAGCATTTTTGGATCAAGAATCAAGGCTTGAAAAATGACCTAAAATGAGGCATTCTTGAAAAGTCAACTATGCCCAAAAAGTCAACATTTGCAAAACTTCCAAATTCTTGATTTCTATGAACTTCAACCTTCTTCCATGATCAAATAAAGATCATATACACTCAAAATGATGAAGATCACCCATTGGTTGGGTCATTGGGGGCCTCAGATGCCCTGATTTTACACTGACTTGTCCAGAAAGTCAACCCTTGATCAGATGACTTCCCCAAGGAATTTCTTCATGAAAATTGATATGCATACTCCCTATACCATATAGAGACCAATGGAAACAAGAATGACCAAAAAATTTGGAGTTATGGCCTCTGAAACCAAAACCCTAATTTTAGGTCAACTGTGCAGTCAAACTTGGCTCTGCATCCATCCAAACCCTAGTTCTTGTGATTCTTTTGAAATCTTGACTTTGAGAGGATGTAATATGATACTTGAACACATATGGATCCCTTTGAAGTGATTGGTTGCCTTTGGAGTGGCTCAAGGGGCTCTTGGATTGCTCAGATCACAAACCCTAGGTGCAGATGACTTAGAACCAATGCAGTGAATCAAAAATGAGATATGAGGTGATATGATTGTGTTCATGCATATGAAATGATAACAAGCCATGATGTGAATGGGTGAGGGCAAATTTGGGGTGTTTACAGTATGGAGTGTCTGAAAGTTTCTGACCTAAAAATGTCTTGTTTCGATTTGGATTTTTGATGAGTGATAAATGGTTTTTGTTTGGGGATTTAGATTTAGTGATGCGTGGGGTTCATTTCTGGGCAGAGAAATCATGATTTAGATGCTTAGGGAGAGAGATAGGGTTTTGGCTCGTCGGAGAAGATGACTGGAACACTGTTCCGGTCACCTGAAAGTAATTTGCCCTAATCAGTGTAATTAGTGAGGTTTAAACGTGAGCCATCTGATCTTGCTTCCCGCACGCGTTTCAAGGGATGAGATCCTTTCATTAACCCTAATTCTGATTTAATTAAGTTTAATTAATTAATTAATGAAAATTAGTTGAATTTGAATTATGGTCGTTAGATATGGCGCGTGGTCAAGCTAAAATTCCCCAGGTTCCATCCAGACCTTTAGATGCGCATACTTTCATTAATTCTTATTTTTATTTCATTTTTTCTCATTTATTTTGCATCATTTTTTTAAAATAGTTAAAAAATTCCAAAAAATTTTCCTTTTGCATTTTCACTTCAAATATTTTTCTCAACCTGAAAAATAATTTTTATTTTATTTTTTGCATAAAATTTGTATTTTTAAAATATTTAAATGTTTATTTTAATTAATTAATGGAAATTAATTAATTAAAATACCATTTCAGTTTCTAAAAATCACCAAAAAAATCACATTGCATCTTGACACATTTAGAAACATTATCAAACCATTTATACAAATTTCTTTTTGGTTCTTGATCCATTTTGACATTTTTCTTTGGATTTAGGGTTCTTAAAAATCAATATTTTGACCCTAACTTAGAAAATCTTTTCTGCCTAACCATGAAGGGTTTGATAATGGTTCTTTTTGAATTGCATTCCACATATCATGTAGTTTATAGGGTAAAATTGGCATGAATTTATCTTTCATTTTTTATTTGTTTTGCATTTTTCTTTGTGAGGTACCTTAAAACCTTAGATAAATTAGAAAAATCATAACTTCTTTAGGGTTAAGAGTTAGGTCTCCTCCTTTGGGGTGTGATATCATGTGGGTTTAGGGTACTTTTGATCCCATTTTCAATTTTTTATCTCATGCTTTGCTTCTGATTTTGAATTTTTGCATTGCATATTGTATGTAAACCCTAATTTTGCCTTCATTTGCATTCATTCTTCACATGCTTGCATACATGAACTTGCCATGACATTTTGTGCATTCACATGACTTCTAAGACATCCTAGGACACATTAGAATCATGCTTGATCATTTCTTCATCCATTTGCCATGTTATGCATTCATTACATTCCATGAGCATTCATGAACTTTCATGCTTCCTTTCATGTCTCATTTGCATCTTCATTACTTGTATGATCATCCTCATCTATTGACATGCTTTCATACCATCTCATAGCATCATTTACATCATGATTGTGCTTCTGATCTTAGTTTGCATATTTGCATCCATTTCATTTCATTCATTTCCTTTGCTAACTTTTTAGGTGGTAAGTGTTTGAGAAGTGAATTTGCCTTCACTTCTCATAACCTCCTCTCATCCCCTTTATGCATCTTTGCTGCATTTTTACTTGTGAATTAAAGTGAGCTTGCTCATTCATGCTCTTTCTCCTCCTTCTTTCTTCAAGCAACTTGACTTCTTAAGTGAAGCAAGTTGTCTTGCTTCTTGCTGCTTCTTTTCATTTCATCTGCTTCTTCCTTGGTGGCTTCTCTGAAGATCCTCTTGAAAGATTCATAAACCCTAGGAACATCCAAGCATGATCATAATTAGGATTTGATTAGTCCCCCCATTAGTTTTACCTTTGTGTTATCTTTGAGTCTTCTCTTCTCATCTCTTAATCAAGGACTAAACCTTAAATATTTTAAGGCTTTGTGATTAAGCTTATACCTGCATCCTTCTATTAGGATGGAGTGTATTACTTTAATCCTAAGTGTTAAACCCTTAATGTGTTTAAATCCTTTAATCAATCCACCTAATAATCACTAAGACATCAAGCTTGTAACTTGGGCCTTGCATTAGGGTTCTAATTCTTCCTTAATTGGTCAAGAAGGACTAACCCTAGTGTTAATGGACAAGTCCCCCTCAAGTTGTCTTACAAACCATAAAATTCACTTCTTAATCTTACCATTAACTAAAATCCATTTAATAAAGGCTTTGTTTTGTCATGAGGTTAATCCCTAATCATGGATTAAGTTGAGGAGCCTTCCTCAGCTTAAATGTTCTCATCTTTTATCCTTCTATTAGGATGGTGTAATGAGTCCATTAAATCCTTGACTATGGCTTAAACTCATTACTTAACACTAAACAAAAACAACAAAAACATCTAAATAAATGCAAGTAGGTTAATGACCTTAATCCTACACCATGGTGATTAAGTGTGAGGTGTTTACTTCATGCTTAAGGTATTCTCATTACCCCTAATCAGAGGGAAGATGTGATGAGTTTACTAACCCTTGGTTTAGGCTTAAGCTCATTTTCTTATGACAAACTCCAAAAGCAATAAAAGAATAAAAATATAGAAACAAACAATAATCGTCTCCTCCGGGATTCTTTTCTTATCATCTTCACTCACAAACGAGAACTTGCTTCTTCCGTCTAGTGCAAGACAGTTTGCACCTGAGCCAGACAGGTCATACACTTGAGCATAGGCTAGTAAGCAGTTCACAAGTCAATTTATCTTTCAGTCTCTTTGAGTCGAACTACGGTGTTCTGACTTCCTCATTGCACGAGAGGATACGTAGGCATAACTTAACAGTTATCGAACAAAAGTCTCTGTATATTCCCCCTTCTTCTAGCATTATTCTTTAAGCCTCATTGTCTTGAGCTTTGCATTCTTTCCTTACACTGACACTTCTCTTATTCACTTCACATTTCTTTTTGCACTGACACTTGCATCCTTTTCCAGCTTTTGCACACAAAATAGCACTGACACTACCCCTTTAAAACACAAATCTTTCAAGCGTGGATCTCGTCGATTACGACAGACAATCTGGGTTCTAATACCTTCCCAGGTTGTAACCAACCCCCTTTCTCAGTTTCTTTGGTTCGCAACCGTCTTATCCATCTTTTCTTAGGTTTATGCAGCATTACCATTCCTTCGGGATAAAAATGCCTAGCTGGCGACTCTTTTCATCCTTTCTCTTTTGCCGACCGTTCGTATCTGTACCCCTATTTGGCCCCGTGTCATTTGGTGGGAGCGACACCAGGGGCAACCACTTCAAGAATAAGTCGATCGGAATCGATCTCTTCAAGAGTCAGATACTCAGAGGTTGAACCTTTTCTCAGGACTCAGACTAGTGTGAGCTATTACAAACGGTTCAAGAGTTCAATTGCCAGTCAAATCAAAAGTTTCCCATCCTAGGAGTTGGGTAACCAGGGGCAAAACACTTCAAGAACCAATCAATCTGAATCAATCCATTAAGGAGTCAACAATTCAGAGGTTGAGCTTTCCTCAAGACTCATACTTGAGTGAGTTATCAGAAAGAATTCAAGAGTTTAATGGCTAATCATCATAGAGGTTTCCCATCCCAAGAGTTGGTGAACTAAAGGCCAATCCAGATATTCAAGCTTTGGGGTAACCATTTCAAAGTCCATGCCATGGCAGACTGTTTCCAAACCTTTTGAAAAGGATATGTTCAAGAAACCATTGATTCTATGGCAAGATGAATCACACAGGGGCAAATCCTCTTCGTGCCTTCAAGTTGTTCAAGTAGGCCTTATGCGACAACAAACTTAAAATTCAGGACGGGTGTTGGGAATCATGTTGTTATCTTTTGTCTAGAGAGTCGTCTTCCAAGAACTATTCCATCCAATACCCATTACAGGGGCATATTTTGAAATCACTGAGTCAGTACATAATCACTCTCATGCTTTAGTCATGTCGCTCCGCTCATAGCGTCAACCTTGCATATCGTCTTACTCATCTAGCATATGTCCAGGTCAGAACCCAGGTATACCAGTCCCCGTCTGGTATTTTAATTTGAAATTTATTTCACAGTCAGTTCTCGTCTGACAGTCAGCTTTTATTCCAGTCCCCGTCTGGTATTTTAATTTGAAATTTATTTCACAGTCAGTTCTCGTCTGACAGTCAGCTTTTATTCCAGTCCCCGTCTGGTATTTTAATTTGAAATTTATTTCACAATCAGTTCTCGTCTGACAGTCAGCTTTTATTCCAGTCCCCGTCAGGTATTTTAATTTGAAATTTATTTCACAGTCAGTTATCGTCTGATAGTCAGCTTTTATTCCAGTCCCCATCCGGTATTTTCATTTGAAATTTATTTCACAGTCAGCTTTTATTTCAGTCCCTGTCTGTTATTTTCATTTGAAATTTATTTCACAGTCAGCTTTTATTTCAGTCCTTGTCTGTTATTTTCATTTGAAATTTATTTCACAACCAGTTCCTGTCTGGTAGTCATTTCTTTTCAAACCAGTTCCTGTCTGGTAGTCAATTTCTTTTCAGACCAGTTCCTGTCTGGTAGTCAATTTCTTTTCAAACCAGTTCCTGTCTGGTAGTCAATTTTCTTTTCAAACCAGTTCCTGTCTGGTAGTCATTTCTTTTCAAACCAGTTCCTGTCTGGTAGTCATTTCTTTTCCAACCAGTTCCTGTCTGGTAGTCAATTTCTTTTCAAACCAGTTCCTGTCTGATATTCATTTTTCTTTTCAAACCAGTTTTCGTCTATTAGTCCATTCTGAACCAGTTCCTGCCCGGTATTTTGTTTTAAAGTTTTGACAGTCGGTCCTCGTCTGACAGTTATCTCTTTCCCAAATCCAATTCAAAACCAATTCTTATTTGGTAGAACATTTCCAAAGTCAGTCCCCGCCTGACAATGAATCAAAAGAAACTCGTCCCCTTCTGGCATGTCAAGGAAAAATCATTCGTCACCAGCAGCTTTGTCTGAAAATCCATTGTTGTTAACACCCTTTAGTGTGGTTTATCAAAGTGTTTTTCCAATAACACTAATATCCCCAGCAGAGGTCCTTCTTGTTATTGATATCCACCCTTTTACCACCAATATTTCTCTTAAGTTCAATCATCATTGGCACAAATCCTTCAAGTTCTTCATTTAGGGAATTTCCGGAGTTTGGACGTTTATCTTGTTTAAAACTCCAACATTTTTATTGCCAGTCGGTCGCTTAGAGCCGTTGATTTATATCTGAACGCTTCACATGCTACTCCCAGTATCAGTTTGTTTGCACAAAGTCACTTCCTAGATAATGTCTTTCGTTTCCCGACCACCATGTCGATGTCTGTTATTTTATTTCCCGACCGCCGTGTTGATGTTTGTTATTTCCCGACCGCCGTGTTGAGCTGTTTTCCCGACCGCCGTGTCGATGTCATTTTAACTACCCTTCTCAATCACCGGATTGTTGTATTGGGATCCCCAGCAATCACCTTGAGCTTGCTAACTCATCACTTCAGATAGCCTGTTTTTGTTCATAGTATCAGTTTTGGTCACATCAAGCCATTACGTTTTCACTTTGAACCATTTTCTTGATATCATAGGGTGTCAGTCTGTCTTTAATCTTATGCTCTAGATTTTTGTTTGGTTTTCCCGTCTTTTGTTATTCTTAGTGCCAGTAGTTACACTTGAATCTGTTGATCTATCACTTTGAATACATCCTGTTTCCGTCTTGTCATCCCCAGCATATTGTTATCCCACGTGAGTCTTCACCCTTAGTTTCGTTTTTGTGGGTCACCGTTGATTCATCATACCATTTTTAGCATATTCATCATTAAAAAGAAATCAGCGCACTAGGTTTCATTGCATCTTGCATATCATATCCCCAACAAAAGAGTCCCTCATGAGTTCATAACATTGCATACCGCTGCATCTTATCTGCATTCGGTCAAAATTTTAGGTATTTTTATATTTAATCCTCTTCTACCTCGAATGTCCAAAAAACCTAGTTATTCATACATTCGGGTGTAAGATGATTAAATAGGGGCAACTGTCACACCCTAAATTTTGACCGAACCTTTTTTTATCATTTCATTTTTTTCGACGCATTTGCATCGTTTTTGATAATCGATCATTTTTGTATTGTTTTAAGTTAGGCGTGTCACTAATCTAAACCATGCATGTTCCATTTTTATTTATTCCATATCAATTTTTATTTCATCCTTTTTTAGAACATTTTTATTTTAGTTTAATTTTTTTAGCTTAATCTTAGTTTTAATTTTTTTAATTTAGGATTAGCAAATTTTAATTTAATTTAATTTAGAACTAGCTTCCTTTTAAATTATTTTCACTTAGGTTCTAGATTAATGTAATTTTATGATTAATTAGTTCATAATTTAAATTCTATTTAGTTTAAATAATTTAATCTTTTTTTATTTTTTATTTTTATTTTCAAATTTAAATAGTTTTATTTAGCTAGATAGTTAGTTTAGAGTTATTTAGAATCCATTTTAAGTCTATTTTAAATTCAAATTTGGTCTTGTTATTATAGTTGATACTTTAATTTGATTCAATCTTAATATTAATTAATCTTTTAACGTTTTTTATCTGGTTTAATTTTTTTTAATTTTAGCTTTAGTCAATAATTAGTTTAATGTTTTATTCAGTTATTTATTTTTTGTATATTTTAATTATTTATTTTTTTAGTCATTTTAATTAGTTTTATTTTCATTAGATTATTTATTAATTAAATTGGGTTTATTTGGTCTAGTTAGTTTATGCAATTTTCTTTAAACTATATAGTTCATTTAGTTAGTTTATTTATATCAGTCCAAATTTGTGTATCCTATCACTGCACCCCTTCTATTAACTTTGCATTATTTTGGCCAAATTCAAATTTGATTTACAAGAAGGCCAAAGCAGAGTTTGCAAGCCTATTCCACTTTCTACAACATTGACAACCTGCCACCACAAGGTTTACACCAAAGGATCATAAGAGAAACCTGCATCAGAAAAAGGAAAAAAGGAAAGGATTTATTTTTCATTTTTTTGTCACTCTTCTAGGAGGAAGAGAGACGATACAGGGGGCTTCAGAAAAAGAAAGGGACCTGACCTTTTCATGCTCTTTCATCGATTGATTAAACAGGAGGGGAGGAATAACCCTCAGACATAAAAAGAGACAACATGTGAAATCAGATTTTTTGGACGACAAAACATGAAGTGGTCTTCATCTTCTCCTCATCAACAAAACCAAGATAAAAAATAATAATAAACTTTTTTTTATATAAGAGGAAGATGAGAAACCGAAAGAAAAAAACCATCTTCTTTCCCTATAAAAAAAATCACCTGACGGCACTTCAACATCCGCCTTCCGCGCCTTCACCTCCCTTAACCTCCACCTCCATCACAACCGCCGGAATCCTTCAATCCACCCTCATCAACACAAAAAGCCAGATAACCCTCTTTAACCGCACAAACACGTCAAATACCCACAACACCTCCGCCGCGTGACCCTCATTTCTCTTCACCGTGAAACCTTCTCGCACCATCACCCATCTCCAACACCCTCACAACGACTAAACTTTTTTTCTTTACCCTTCAAATCAACAAACTCAAACCACCACAATCACAAACAACCATCGGAATCAACCGTACAGCTTTCACGAACCAACAACACCAAATCCTTCGCGAAACCAGAAATCGCGAAACCCACACCGCGAAAAATACCAATCCAACTGACGCCGAATCGCCGCTACGACGAGAGGGTGCAGTCTGGGAGAGGCCGCCACGCCGTTGGTTTTGTGGGTTATTCCATTTGTTTGTTCTGGAATGTTTTTTTTTCTTTCCCTTTTATTTCTTCTATGAACTTATGTTTCTAACCTATTATAATTAACTTGTTTATTGTTATTTTATTTTATTAAATGTTGTTGATTATTGGGTCTTAATCCCACCATGATACGGATCCAATCTTCTTTGTTTTTTTAAATTTTATTTTTTTATTTTTTAAAAAAGAAAATTCTTTTGCCTTTTTGAAAGTTGCCAGTAAACACAATAGTTATTGTTTCTTTATTATTATTATTATTATTATTATTATTATTATTATTATTATTATTATTATTATTATTATTATAGATTTTAAATTCTGTTGGGCCAAGCCCGACAAATCTATTCCATGAGTTCGTTACATACACACTACAGACTCACAGTTCACCTCTCATAATCTTTGATTTTCTTTTTCTTAAAGAAGAAATTTTTCTATAGATAGATTGCAAGTGTTTTAATAATACCTTTCTTTCATGTTTATGATTTAATTCCATCTCACCCTTATTTTGTTTATTACTTTATTATTTTAAATATTTGCGTTTTACCTATGTGGGCCAATGATATAGCAAAGTTGCGATAGGTCGTTTCCGACTAATTGCGACCAATATGAGGCCATCTATTATTCGTTTATTTCATAAGATTAATTTATTCTTATTTCATGATTATTCTATTTAGTATATTTAGTTTATTTAGTTTATTCTTACATTTTACACAATACTAAATTCTAACGTTTCCAAATAACTTATCGTGCGTCGTAATTATTTTAGCAAGGAACAGAACTCCGGAGTCTAGCACTCCGCACGTTCTAGAACGGACCACAACTGGGCTAGCCCCACGCGTATCGTTTCGTTCACTCCTTCGTTATTAATTACATCAATTCTAAAACATCTAAAAAATAATTATTCAACTTATTAAAAAAAATTTAATACGGAAACAGAACTCCGGAGTCCAGCATTCCGCACGTTCTAGAATGGACTGCAACTGGGCTAGCCCCATGCAACGTGGTCCATTTGCTCTTTCATATCTTAAAACAACATAAAAATTACCAACCAATTTAAATCATTTTCATAATTAATTATCGAAAGACAGAACTCCGGAGTCCAGCACTCCGCACGTTTTGGAATGCAATCGCTCCTGGGCTAGCCCCACGCGACGTGGTTCATTCGCCCTTTCGTTTAAAACACCTTAACAAAAATCAAACACTTTTCTCTAAAAACGAACATTGTTTAAATCATTCTATCTCGCCAACAAGCTAGCGCTTCAGCCTCCACCGCGAGTATAAGCCAACGCTTAGCAGTAGAATGCGTTTTAAACAACTGTTCAATTAAAATCACAAACCGTAGTAGCACGAACTACGGAGCTCTGACTTTCCCATTGCACAAGGGAATACGTAGGCACGGGGATTTTTATCATTCGCGAGCACCCTATTAAAAAAATCAATCTTTTTCTCCCCGTCACCCTAATAAACATTTAATCTTTTCTCCGTCATAATAATAATAATTTAAAACTTTAAACAAACATATTAACAATCATTTATAAGACAAGACTTAAGATCAAACATTTAATCACATAATTAGCTAAGAGGTTCCCGTTGAGTACAACGGACGTGAGGGGTGCTAATACCTTCCCCTCGCGTAACCGACTCCCGAACTTAGAATTTGCTTCGTAAACCATTTCTTATCCTATTTTAGGTTGTATCTATATCTCCCTTTTCTCTTGTAGAATAAATAGAATTAGGTGGCGACTCTGTTGTTTATTTTAGGATCGTATTTTTTCGAGGTACGGCAATAATCAAATTGATAATATTGTGTAAGATTGAATTGTGAATTTAATAATTTTTGGGATTATTTCTCTTTTATTATAAGTTGTAATGTGAATTTAAAGGACTTCGGGAATTTGTTGTGTTGTGCTAAAATTTTAGTTGGAGTTGAAAAATACTCAACTAATGTGTATTTTTTTATTAATTTCGTCAATTGATTTTGCAGCACAAAAGTGATAATGAAGAGTAGAAAAATTGATTCTTTTTTCAAGAGGAAAGAAAGAGATGACGAAAATTTAACTTCTATGTCTGAACCTCAAAGAGTTCTTGAGAATCCAAGAATTGAAGAAAATGTTAATAGAGTTTGCCCGGATGACATTGAGAATTCTTTAGAACGTGATCCTGGAAAACGTCCTCCAATGTGGAAATATCCATTAAATCAAATGGATGAAATATGAAGAGCTTATTTGAAATGGGGTCCATATCAAATGCATTTAGAGCAATATCCATTATCTGGAAAAGAAGACCATCAAAGAAGATTTCAACATGCTTGGTTTAGCCTTTTTCCTTCGTGGTTAGAATATTCACCTTCAAAAGATGTTGTTTATTGCTTACCATTTTATCTTTTTAGCAAAAGACCAAGTGGACGTCCTGGTTCAGATGTATTCATTTCTACAATTTTTAGAGGTTGGAAGAAAGTTAGAAATGGAAAGCATTGTGCATTTCTCAAACACATTGGGAATGATCCTTGTTCACCACACAACAATGCTATGAAATATTGTCAAGATCTATTAAATCAATATGGGCATATTAGGAACATTATTTAGGCTCAAAGTTCTATTGAAATTATGAAGAATCGACTACGTCTCAAGACTTCAATTGACACAGTTCGTTGGTTAAATTTTCAAGCTTGTGCTTTTAGAGGTCATGATGAAAGTAAAGAATCATTAAACCAAGGTAATTTTCTTCAATTGATAAAACTCTTGGCATGTTACAATGATGAAGTTGCAAAAGTTGTGTTGGAAAATACTCCATCTAATAGCAAGTATACTTCACATAAAATTCAAAAAGAGATCTTGCACATTCTTTCTAGTAGGGTGAAAAAGCATATCTGTGAAGAAATTGGCGATTCTAAATTTTATATTGTTGTAGACGAAGCTCGTGATGAATCTAAAAAAGAGCAAATATCTCTTGTTTTGAGATTTGTTGATAAAGATGGTTTTATACAAGAGATATTTTTTGGCCTTGCATGTGTTAATGACACTACATCTTTAACTCTTAAACAAAAGGTATGTGATATACTTTCTCTACATAACCTTGATGTCTCTAACATTCATGGTCAAGGATATGATGGTGCTAGTAATATGAGAGGAGAATGGAACGGTTTACAAGCATTATTTATGAAGGATTGTCCTTATGCATATTATGTTCATTGTTTTGCTCATCGATTACAACTTGCCCTGGTTACTGCATCAAGAGAAGTTAAACCAATCCATCAATTCTTTGATAAGCTAAATCATATTGTAAATGTTGTTTGTTCTTCTACAAAGCGTCATGATGAGTTACAAGCTTCTCAATTAGATGAAATTGAACATTTGTTAGAGATTGGTGAGATTGTAATTGGTAAAGGTAAAAATCAAATTGGTACTTTGAGACGGGCTGGAGATACTCGTTGGGGATCAGACTTATATTCTATTAGTAGCTTGATGAACATGTATGAAGCAACTTGTACAGTTTCAAAAAAATTTGCAAAGGAAGGATTAAATTATGCTTCACGTGGAGATGCTGATAGTGCTTACAATTACTTGAAATCATTTGATTTTATATTCATATTGCATCTGATGAAAGAAATTATGGGTGTCACAAATATGCTTTGTCAAGCCTCACAACAACAATCTCAAGATGTAGTTAATGCTATGCATTTGGTTTGTACAACAAAAACCCTTATTCAAGAATTGAGAGAAGATGCTTGGGATAAATTATTTACTTGTGTGAAGTCTTTTTGTGAAAAACATGATATTGAGGTTCCTGGTCTTGATGATGTTCATTCAACAACAAGATTTGGATGCTCTCGTCTTGAAGAAAACCAGGTAACCATTGAGCATTATTTTAGAGTTGAAATATTTTTCTCTACCATTGACAAACAATTACAAGAGTTGAATAGCAGATTTAGTGAGCAAGCAGTTGATTTGTTAACTCTAAGTTGTGCTTTGGCTCCCAAGGAAAATTACAAGGCTTTTAACTTTGATACTGTTTGTACTCTAGTTGAAAAGTATTATCCTATGGACTTCAATGAGCAAGAGAGGATTAATTTGCAATTTCAACTTCGGCATTTCATTATTGAAGCTCGTCAAGCATCAAGTTTGAATAATTTATCAACTATTCAAGACTTATGTTCATCTTTGGCTACAACTGGAAAGAATGAAATTTATTATTTGATTGATAGACTGCTCCGTCTTGTCATGACTCTCCCTGTATCTACGACGACTACTGAAAGATCTTTCTTGGCAATGAAAATTATCAAGACAAGATTGAGAAGCAAAATGGAAGCTGATTTTCTTGAAGATAGCATGACAGTTAACATTGAAAGAGAAATTGCTGCAAATATTGATTCTGAGACTATTATTGATGATTTCAAACTACTCAAAAACCGTAGAGCGTTATTATAAGGTATTTTTAAGTAATAGTTTTTAATCATTTTCTATTCAACTTTGTGTTTATTGCATTTTAGATATTTTATATACAATATAGTATGAATATTTTATTTATAAATTATAATTTAATTTTGTGGCCACTCCAAACATTATAGTCTAGTTCCGCCACTGCATGTTTCCAATTCAAATAATATTATCTTTTAAATATTAGTCAATTTTTAAAGCCTAAAATCTATACCAGTTTATTTATTTATTTTTATTTTTTGTAGGAGAACTTCATAATAGAAGTTTAACTCTACAAAATTCTGTAAATTTAAAATTTTTAAATTATTTGATATTTCATTGAATAATTTTAAATAAAAATATAATAAAATTTATAAAAAAAATTACAAACCTAAAATTTATAATAGCATCCCGTCAAATATCAGTTTTAAATTCTTCTTATTATATCTTAAAGATTTAATATATGAACATTAAAATGATGATCATACTTGCAATTCCAGTAATTAACAAAACTAAGTTGAATTCAGATGAGTAAATCTAAAACTACAAACATGAATAAAATCATGTTTTCAATTCAAATAACATTATCATATAGATATTAGTCAACTTGTTCAAACCTAAAATTTATAACAACTTCCCGTCAAATATTAGTTTTAAATAATCCTTCTTATTATATCATATTTACAATTTTTACAAACCTATAATATATGACAGATCCCCGTCAAATTTCAGTTCTAAATGAATATCTGCACTCCGTGGTATCTTAAAATTTCAATTCTAAATAAATATTTTATCTATCTTTTGTGTAGGAGAATTTCACAATAGAAGTTTAACTCTACAAAATTTTAAATTTCATATAAGAACATTTAAAGTCATTATATTTTTAAATTATTCATTTTTTCTTACCTTAGTATGATTTTTTCTTTTCACTATATTATTTGAATTTTCAATTATTTATTTTTAATTTAGTAGAAAACAATTGTATAAATTATTACCATTTATCATTATTTTTTCATGACTACCAATCATCTTTTCTTTTTTACGATTACTATTTAATAAAATGTAACAATAAAAGTTACTATAAATTAAAATTGGGAGAAAGAGAAAAAAAAACATATATAAAAACAACTCGAGTGGATTTAATTTTCTATGGCTATCTTTATAAAAAAAACTACATATAAAAAAATAAATTAATATTGATATTTTATGTTATTTTTCTGTTACTAATATAAATACCTATAAAATATAAAGTCATACCATTTTTTAAATTATTTATTTATAATCAAATTAACAAATAAAATTATAAAATAAAATAAATTAAATGTTAACAAATAAAATTATAAAATAAATTATAAAATAAATAATCGATTAATTGCAATTAATTAAATTTAACGATTATAATAGAAATTTGGAAAAAAAATATTCATCTTTGATGGTAATAAGATTAAACTTTTTAATTCTTAATAATATAGTTGCGACAATATACATGATCAATAATTAATACTTAATTTTATAATTATGATAATTAATATTATTTAGCCTTGCAATTTGTTAAAAATAAACACTTTGATTCTAATAATTGAAGAAACATATATGATAATAATTTATTTATTTATTATTATTATTATTAATGATTAATATCAATAATTAATAATGATTATATGTATTACACAAAAATGACATATCTTTAAAATAAATATTTGGAAATTTTTTTCCAAAATCATAAATCAAAGCCTGTAAAATTAATATAAGAAATTAAAAAAAATAATTTTTTTTGTTTTTCATTAGAAATTTATGTATTTAACTATCATAATTGTCTCATATTTTATTTTATTAAAACATATATTATATTATATTATATTTTCTAGTATAAATACTTCTATCTTAAATAAACCAATAATAACTATTTTTTTTAATTTATAATAATATAATATTACATATAAAAATTTATAAATATAATTTAATATTAATTTTTTATTTTGTAATTTTTTTTACCGATTCATTTACTGTGTAACCAATTTAATAGATTAATAAATCCAATAACAATAGTACATATAAAGTACAAAATACAAAATTAATAAATCTAATTGTATTAATACTTGAACTTTTCTCCTTTAAAAATATATTTATAATTTTTTTTGTTTTATAAAAATAATTGTAAATTTTCTATGTTTATAAAAAAAACAATTATATCTTATTCTCATTTATAAAAAAAAAACGATTGTATCAATTGTTTTTACCATTTTTCATTATTATTATTTTTATGATTACCATTTATCATTAAAATTGGTGTTAATTGTTATTATTAAAATTGGAACAAAATAAAATTTAATTCATTTCATTTGAATCACGTGAAAAGTACAACAACAAAAATCCAATTTTTTTTTTATTTATAAAATTACTAATATAGAAATAAAATCTTTAATGGTAGTGTGAATAAACTCTTTAATTCTTAATAATATAGTTGTGACAATATACATTATCAATAATTAATTTTATAATAATGTTAAATATTATTTAATCCTGTAATTAATTAAAAATAAACTTTTTAATTCTAATAATTGAAGCAACATAATAATAATAATTTATTTATTTACTATTATTAATGATTAATATCAATAATTGATATATATATATATATATATATATATATATATATATATATATATATATATATATATATATATATATATATATATATATATATATATATATATATATTAAAGCATATCAATTTAATATATGTCATTAAAATTGAAAATTTTGTGTTTTTCATTAGAAAGTGGTGTATTTATCAATCATAATTGTGTCATGTTTTTATTTATTAAAACATATATTATATTATATTTTTTTAGTATAAGTACTACTATCTTATATAAATCAATAATAAGATTGTTTAAATTTCTAATAATATAATATTATATAAAAAAATTATAAATATTCATTAACATTAATATCTAAATTAATGTAGGAATAACGTGTAAACTACAAAAATATTTTTAAAATCTATAAATATATAAGATTACAATTAAATATGTATTTATTTTTCCATTTAGTTCATCTAATTAATTTTTTTTTTAATGATTTACTAATCTTGTATTTTTATAAGTTATTTGTTTATTATATTTTGGATTTAATTATACACAAATAATGAGTCACCATTCATATCGACATATCTGATTATATTAAAAAAATACTCTGGTAAAAAAATCAATTTTAATTTTCTATATAAATTTTCTATTATTTATATGTTGTTAACTTGACACATAAACAACATTATTAAATAATTTATATTAATAATAAACTTTAAAATACAAAATTTAAAATTATTTTCTCAAATCATGAAAAAATAATTGCTACGAAATAATATAAAAAAAATATTAAACCAAATCATCCAATTATGCACTAAATAGTCATTATCTTCTATTACCATAAAGACGAATGTATTTCAATTACTTTAAAAATCTTTCGTATTCTAAGCGTGACCCAAATATTGTGTTTTGTCCCATATTTATTTAGCCAACTAAAATATGATCTTTGGTATTTAGAATTCATATAAATTATTATTATTAAAACATATTTATTAACGAAAATTGTGATTCATAGTTGAGCCAATTACGAATAAAATTAATGAGTACAAAACTTGTAGAGACTCTTTCAAAATAATAGTGCAAATAAACCAACCCTTGAACAATATGAAGAGCAATTCCATATAATCAATACCACTCATCAAATCCTAAAGCATACAGTAAATTATATGTTAACATAAATACATATCAACTATGAATACAAAACTTGCAAAGACACTTTCAAATATATCGAAGTTTCATCCACAATCTATATGCTATGGTATCTCACAAACATTTTATTACAGAGCCACGTATTAAAACTTTTTAAGTCACTATTAGTGTAAACTATTATGTAAATAAGTCAACCTTTGAACAATATCAAGATCAATTCCAAATCTATTAGACCAAATATACAACTCACCTCATTTCTTATGCAAAAATCACTTAAACAACCATAAAATCACTTAAACAACCATTCTCTCTCCATTGCACTATATGTCATTCACTTAACTAATAATGTGACATCTAAACCAAGCCTAAGACATCTAAACCAAGCCTAAGATAAGTATGTATCAGATTAATATATGGTAAATAAACTAAGTAAATGACAAAAGAGCCAATTCAGAGTCAAATAATTGTCTACCTTCTTGTGATTGTGATTGTGATCATAAGAGCTGCTTCAAATTTCTATAATGATAAGCTTCAAGATCAATAAGAGAAAATTTTCTGGGTTCTAAAATATTCAAAAGTAAAAAAAAAAATGAAAAAAAAAAATTTAATAAAAACAAATTCAAGTAAAAAATCAATTTCTTGACCAATTTCTTAACAAAAAAAATCTCAAATTCAGCCGTTTCCAAGTTGCACTTTAGTGGATGCACTTTAGTGGAGGCCTCCAAATAACTTCATAATAGCATAATCAATTTGGTTATGTCAGTCATAGTCTTTTTCTGAGCAACTCCAACACCTACAAAATTAAATTCTCGCTTTAAAAATAATCCTTTATTTAGTTTTCTGATCTGCAAACAAATGTAACCCATTTTCAAAATCTACCCAGAAATCCAAAATAACCTAAAATTTTCAAATTCTAGCAATCATAAATAGATTCAACCTCTGATAGCATTTGCAACCAAACAACCTTCAATGGTTGCCATCAGAACTGCGATACGTGCTATTTAGAGTGATGATTCACTTATCCATGAGGAGAATACAAAGAAAGTTATGAGCTTGTTAGCGGATCGGTGAAGCCGATTGAGAAGAATTACGTGACTAAGAAGATTGGTATGACAGATATCTTTCATAGCGGTTTGAATTGCTCTACCTGTATGTTTTTGCTTGAGAGACATGTTATTGCGAGATTCTTTTGATTCTACTTTTGCGGTTTTTATAAAAGAGAAGATGGTAGTGCTTGAGAAAATGGGTTTTTAATGTATGTTACTCCAGCCCTCAAGTGATCTTTCAGTACCCAATGCATTGAGGAGAGTGAAAGGTTCATTGAGTCAAAACAATATTCATGATTACCTCTTAGGGTTCAATTAACCGTGTAAAGGAAGGTTCCAATTCTAATATCAATATCAATTCACCATAGTTTTTGATGTTTCAAATGTTAATGGAATAGATTTTTCTCTCCATATAATAATAATAATTAGACAAAAAAATACCCAATGTGAAATAATATGGGAATGACACGTCAGATTCAATAAATACAAAATTGCTATTAGTTAAGTATTTTGGAATAAGTCCTTATTACCATGCAATTAGGTTAGAATTAAAATTAATTAGAAGAGTTTAATGGAGAAATATTAGGTAAGCAATTATATAGTTAGATATTAGATGGATTTTTAATTCTCTACTATCTACATATTTATTTTTTCCATAAATAAGTATCATACCAAAAAAGTACAAATAACATACTTGAATATTTCATGTCCTTTGAATATTTCATGTCCTCATGGCATTCTAGTTTTAGATCATCATCATTATACACTTTTATAAAATAAATTAACTTGCATGAAGTCTAATATATCATTAAAAAATCTTGTTATAAACATCCAATTTAAGAGAACACACAACGTATTTGACCTCTTTATTTCCATTTTGAAATAATACTTGTTTAATAAATTCAAAATGATTATGCAAAAAATCATACAAGGCATATGATTTAAAATTAACATTAAATTATTCTGATCAATCTCAAATCTACGATATTTTGAATACGAGGTATTATCTATATTGGGTGTGAAATCCTTCAAGGCTATGCCGTTTAGAAAAAGGCACCTTGTTGAGTTTAGATGCTTGAGTCTTGTTGTATATCAACTATTCTTAGTCTCGATTCCTAATAAATTATAAATTATTTTTGCTTGCCAAAAAAAAATTCTCCTCAATCGAGGTTAAGGGTAATTGATGAACATGTGAGACTGACCCATGCTTCTAGCACAAATATTTCGGTTAACCTAAGTCATTGTCATTGTGGCTACAGGATATTGTTCGCTTTTGATATGGGAATCCTCATAGTTTTATCCTTTAGAAAAGGAACCTCATTAGATTAAGGTGTGTATGCTGTATATAAACTACCTTTAGCCTCGTTTCCCAGGTAATATTGAACTTGTTTGGTATGTAAGAAGCAAATATATATATATGGGAATGAAGGCCTGGGATTCCAGCCTTGGAAGTCATGTACTCATCAATGATAGCTACTTCCAGATGTAGTGCCTTAGCTATATCTTCATTCTTAGGAGCAGTCATCTCAGGGTTGAAAGGAATTCCTCTTCTGATAGGGATACCCAACAACATAGAATACTCTTTCAATAGAGGACCTATATGAAAGTCTGGGAAAGTGAAACATCGGAGAGGAGGGTCATAAAACTGAAGGAAAGTATGAATCATGTTCCTCTGCAATGTGTCTAAGTCCATGATCATGTCCAGGATCCCACCATAATGCTCTCTGAATAAGGAAACATGATCAGGAGTGATGAGTTCCTGAATCTTCCTGATGCCTACTAGAGGGTACTCAAAGAAATGGTATGTGATGTTGCTTTTCCTGGTTGAATCCATAATGAAGATATGCTGATGAAGATAACTGGAGAAGATAACTAAAGCAGATAGCTGAAGAGGATGGTTGAAGCAGATATCTAAGAAGAAGAACGGTCAAAACCAAACCAAAGAAGATGTGGATACCCTGTAAAACAAATAAACAAATGTTAAATGATGCAGTATGATGTATGTTGAATGATATGCAAGGGTTTGTGATCAGGTGTTGGATTGTCAGTTGCTCTTGGTAGGATCCATGAGTGTTCAAAGTTCAGATGAAGGCTTGAGAACCAGTAACCAGGTGGGGGACTCAAATAAAGAGTCACTTGTCCAGGGTTTCATAGAATCAGTCCAAAGTAGTGTAACCTTAAAACAAAATCCAGTAACAGGGTACGTTGAGGCCAAGGGTTCCTGCAAACCTGTAAACAACCCCACCCACTCTCAGGTATTGTTCTAGAACAAGGATCCTCAGATTCGGATCTATTATGAGAAGTGTAAACACTTCTAACCCGGAGGCACAGTGTTTATCCTAATCATAAAGGATCCTCCTCTAATTCACCTCAGATGCTGAAGGTCATTTAAAGAGGTCATCCAGACTTAACAGGCTTCCCAGATAGCCCTGGCACTACAAGAGATCTGTAGCACAGAGTTCTCAAGAAGAAACCCACGTCTGAACTGTGTTTTCATATTCCTGCACTAGACCGAAATGGAATGGGAAAGAACATGAATCCACTCTAATCCTATGTCTGTCACTCAGGCATTTGTGTTGGACCTTTCTCACTAGATTACCCCTCCCACCAAAGTAAACCAGAAAATCCAGCACATGATATGATAATAATAAATGAAATGCGTAAAGCAGTAAATGAAAGCGATAAAGTAAATGCAATAAATAAAGTTGTACATAAAGTAATAAATAAAGCAAAAACAAAAAGCACACATAACACATAACACCCCCATAAACACAAACAAACAAGTGCTAGGAGAAACCCTCGAAAGAACCAGAAGCCCTGGTTGCAAAGGTCCCCAACAGAGTCTCCAAGCAGTCGCTCCCCGAACTCTCGTCCCGGTGCAGACGCGGACGGTCGGAGATGTTGGAGGTTGAGGTTGAATAGAGTCTCCAGCTATGCATTTTTATCCCGAAGGAAAGGTAATGCTGCATAAACCTGGAAGGGTATGGATAAGACGATTGTGAACCAGAGAAACTGAGAAAGGGGGTTGGTTACGACCTGGGAAGGTATTAGCACCTGTAACACCCAAAAATTTGCCCTCTTATTTTCATGTCATTTAGCATATCCTTTCATACATTGCATTGCATTTAGATCAAAATTGCATCATAAACATACATGAACATACATCTCCATTTGAGCTTTCATAGATTGTGACTGACCTTTATTTCTTCATGCGGCATGTGCATAAGAATCTCAGAAGAAGCCAAAAATTCTCGGTTGATTCAGAGGAGTTTAAGCAGAATATCAGTTTTATGATGCAGTTTGCAAAAGTTGTAACTTATGCTCGGAAACTCATTTTTGCTTGAAAATCAATAGTTTAGACCGTTTCGGTATTCTCTACAACTTTTGTGTTCGACTCGGAGGCCAATTCATCAAGGAAAATGGCGGGAGTTATTTGTTTCTGAAATTTCGGTTTCGCCGATTAACTGTGCTAGCGGTATTCAAGAGTTTGTAACTTCTGATTGGGTCAACATGTCTGAGAGATTCACATGCCAAAAGTTCTGTCTTGATATCCTTTCCAACTTTTGGGTTTTGGCCGAGAACTAATTCTTTGAAGAAGATCTCAGAATGTGCGAGTCTTTAGAGTCGACATTGTGAAAAACAGTGCTGAACCATTGAGTTTTGAACACTAAAAAATTCATAACTCTTGGCTCGTTCATCGGATTGATGTCGTTTAGGCGCCTAAAATTCCGTTTAGATGTTATCTTCATTATGTGAATTCAGTTTGGGTTAGGTCCGAGCGGAAGGATCCCGAAAATGCGAATTACCAGTAAGGTTCTTTGATGCAATGCACTGTCTGTCAGATTTTGTAAAATTCATAACTCGGTCAATTTTCATCTGATTTCACTCGTTCTTGAAGCGTTGGTTCATTAATGTTATCCTTTTTAAGTTCAAAGACAAGCGCAAGTTCGAACGGTGCTCCAAAGACTGTTGTTTTGGTTTATTTCACAAAACTGAAGTGCTGAACCGAAGAAAAAGGCTGAAAGTGGTTTCACGAGAAAATTCATATCTCCCTCGTCGTTTTTCCGATTGAGCTTATATTTTAACACCAGGTCACTGACTCATAGATCTACAACTTTTCTAACAAAGTCGAGTCGAGATTATACTCCGAAGAGGTTGACCTCGTCACATTTTTGAGTAGCGGACACCAAATAAGCCGAAAAAACAACTTATTCAGCGACGTCTTGCAGCTTAAACGTATCGATCCCACTCGATTTTGATTGTATGACGTCCGTTCTTTTTGCGTTGCAACCGTGATTCAGAGGCAGACGATGTCGTGGAAGGCTCAGATTCGAAATTTCTTGCTGAAGATATTTTTATTTTCACTTAAGCCGAAATTCTACCTTTTGCCTTTCATTTTACACTCCACTATATATTCTTTTGACCCACAATTTGTCCCATAACTTCAATCATAATTTACAAACACCAAAAAAACTCTCATAAACTTTCTCTAAAGGATCGAAGTTCATTCTCTCAACTCTTTCTCAAGAACACAACAACAATTTCATCAAGAACTCAAGAATACAACAATTCCGATCAAGCTTTCGGTAGCCGAGCCGCCACGAACTACCACCTCCGGTCAACTTCACCACCGTGAGACCACCATCTTCCTCCGCCGGCAGCCACATGGCCTCTCTTCCTATCCTCCGTTCATGATTGCGTCTTACTTCCTCCGGATTCACAATTTCTTCGTTGATTCTTCATTCGGTAAGCTTCTTAAACTTTAATTCATGAATAATTGTTGAATTGTTTCTTGAATTGAATTTTCAAGTTGAATTAATCTTGTGGAGATTATGTGCATTGATTCATGATTTGATTGTTGATTGATGCTTGATTAATTGATCCTAATAATTGTTGTGGTGCATAATTGGAAATGATTGTTAAAATTGACGTAGAATAATCGGTACATGTTAGGTGTTTGACAAAATTCTTAGGAGAGTTAATTATTGTGACTTGATATTGATTGAAGTGCTTGACTTTTAAATTCATGCTTGTTTCAATGTGCAAATTCGAAATAGGATAGGTTGAGGCTTAATTGTTTATGTTGTTCATGTGTTGCGTGTCGAAAAGTGCGTTTTGGTCATAACTTCCTAACCGTAGCGCGTTTTCGCGAATGTGAATAGTATAACTTGACCTTGTTGATTATTTCGGAGCTATTGGTGAACTTTTTAGTCGATTTCAGACAATTTTTTCCGGCTATTTCGCTACTGCCAGCCGAAGAAATCGGCCAAAAAGTATCACTTCCGAGCAGAATTTTAAAAACCGATTGCATATTTGAATCCGTTGGCACGTTTGCTAGTTACCATGTGATTTTCGTTCAATTTCGAGTCGGTGATTTTTGACGCGTTTTTTTCGTTTTAAGGCTTTTTAAGTTTGGTTTGGTGCGATTTTGATGCATTGATCTTTTTTTTTACTTGTACTTATGTTTGTTGATCATTTACCATTCATTTCATGTAAATTTGTTCGATTTCGGTTTGAGTTTGCATGTTGTTTATGTTGGAGCATAAGTGCTTCCCTGTTTTGAAACGTAAATTTCAATGCATGTCCATGACTCGTATATTCATCTTTCTACTTGATTTTGAGTTGTGAGGCATAGGTGAAACTTCCGATTGCACCTCTTTTTGGTTTCTAATGCGTTTGTTGAGTTCATGCAAGGTTCTCACAAAGATCTTAACGACGGTCGTTTGGTTGGTATTCCACTTTATTTGTGGGATACCTTTGGATTCAAATGATATTGTGTGACGTTGTTTTTGTTTCGATTATGGTGGATCTTCACAAAGCTAATATGGAAGATAAGCATTTATTTTGCTCATGGGAGATTACAAGACTTGGCAAGAAGTTTTTGGATTTCTTTTATATGAAGAATCGGTACTTCGATCAAGTAAGTAATCTCGATGCTCCACTTTTACGCATCATTCTAGTTGTATGCGGCTTAGGATCATATAACTTAAGGTGCATATTGAGCCCTCCCACCTGAGGCACTGGATTTATTTATGATTTTTGATTATATGTGTCGATTTCGGAGCTTAGGAATTAGGTTACGGATTGTAGAATTCACTTCCTCTCGCTTTCCCTTAAAACATCGTTTTTTGCCCATTTCGTCGCAATTATTAAAAATAGTTTTAAGTGTGATAAAAGTTTGGGAAACTTCATGAGTGATCCTTATCCTCTTAATTAATTTTTCATATTTTTTTATTCCAGGTTTGATTGGTTTTAGTAATTAATTTGGATTTTTCATTCCAAGTTGTCTCAAAAGGAATGGTATTGACATAAGGGACCAAAAGCAATTTTTTCTAATAGGTGTGAGACCTATTTTTTGTGTGTGATTAACCACTGGAATTTGTGACATTTTTATGCTCCTTAGGAATTTTTTAATAATTTTTAGTGCCCTTTTTGATCCACTTTGTGGAGTTGTTTTTCGGCGATCATGCCTTGCTATCTTGATCATCAAGTAATTGTTTTGGCACATTGGTGCATAATTTTGTAAAATACTTTTAGACCATGTTAGATACTGACTTCAACATTCCAGGTATTTAATTTCATAATTTTAAAATCCTTTTTTCTATTTTTCCATGTCACTTAGATTATAGGTCCAAATATGTGTTTACTAGCTCCATAACCTAGATATTAGAAAGACATTCATGCCATTTGCTTGAGGCACATTTTGGTAACTTCTAGGAGTTAATTATAGATCATTTATAGGTCTTTAATTCCAGTTAAAGGTCACTTTTTGAACCATGTTTCATTTGGTTTGTTTTGGTGTTTCAAAGTGCATACTTATGTGAACTAATTTTGCCTTAAACTAGTTTCCCTTCTCCTCTAATTGTTAACATGAATTATGTGGAAATCATAAATGGCTATTCATGCATTATAATTAAATATCACATCTTGTATGCTATTGACCCATAATCATCCCATGCATATTCACACGCCATTCATCTTTAACTTGCATCATTTGTGATCTTATGCGACACCATGTTCCATTTGTTCTCACATCTTCTTCTCCTTGCTCCATATGCTTACACCATTGCATCCATGATTGTATATTCATTCATCCATATTCATAAGCATTCACTACTGACTTTGATGCTCATTTCATGTATTAATTCATGCTTGTATGCCATATGCACTCATACTTCATCCTTGAACCGTAACTTGCATTTAGGTGAACTTAGGTGAACTTTTTGTACATAGTTTGACATAGTTTGATCTTGTGAGGTATCCTAGCATACTTAGGCACCTATAGAATGTAGCTAATTACTTTAGAATTCATGTAACCTTTAGGTACCTTTATCTTTAGACTTAGGTCTTATTTTGAACCCTAGTTCCATTCTAGGACGTTTATGGTACTTAATCGCTTTTATGCTTTGATTTTACTTTCAATATGCATTGTCATGCTAACTTTTGTTTTGTAGGGGGGAAGATTGAGGTAAGCATCAGTTCATTCCTATCTCTTATGCATTATAATTGTGTTTTCCTGAGCACCTTGTGCTTTGCTCCTATGCTTTCCTTTTCTTTAGAGACAACTTAACTTCCTTAGGAAGTAAGTTAGTTTCTAACTCTCTTTTCTTCTTTTCCTTTCTTCCTTAGGATTAGAAAACCACACAAACAATTAGGATCTCCCTATTGCATATAATAAATAACTTAGGGTTGTGTCTTAGTCCCCCTTAGTTTTTTCCTTTTGCAACTTGAGTCTTTCATTCTCACCTCACAAAGAAAATAATAAAATACCTAATAAAGGTTGAATGTTCTCATACGACATAAGACTTTGTCGCAGAGTACTTATACGCGTCCTGTTTCAGGGCGAGGTGTAAGTATTTACCATGATGGATAGGTTTTAGTATGAGAATATTCACAAACAAATTCAAAAAATTTCTCATAAAAGGCAAAACAACATAATAAGTGGCTTTCCTGCGGGAACTTCTATTCTCATCTCATTCATTCTCAACACGAACTTGCGATGACTTGTCTCGCATGCAAGACAGTAAACACACTCGTACCAGACGAGTCTGCAACACCTGAGCATAGACATACGCAGTTCCAGCACATAAAAAACACAAACATAGTTCCCGCCTTAGTTAGGCGAACTACGTCGACTCTGGTCCTCATTATCCCGATGAGGTATGTAGGCAGTGGGGTAGGGCCCGTTCGAGCACATTCTTTATTTTCCCTACATTTTCCTCTTTCTTTTCATCTTCTTTTTCAGTTCCTTTCTCATTTCTCATTTCCATTCCAGTTAGAAATTCTTTTGTTCAGCAGCAGCTTATTTCTCACCCTTTGAAACAAAACAAGCAAGCGTGGATCCCGTCGGGTACGACGGACGATCTAGGGTGCTAATACCTTCCCAGGTCGTAATCGACTCCCGAACCCAGATCTTTGGTTCGCAGGACCTTGTCCTTTCCTTCTTCCCTAGGTTTGTGCAGCATTACCTTTCCCTTTCTTTCGGGATAAAAATGCATGGCTGGCGACTCTACCTTTTCCGCGCCACTTTCGCGTTTGTACAAGGATGAAAATCCCGGGAGCGACAGCACACAGATGTGCTGACTGTGTATGAAAAGCTAGGAAGGAATGTACAATGTGTCAGTGCAAAAGAAAGTGAGTGCTCAAGAATGAGGCTTAGAAAGAAAAGCTGGAAGGAGGAGAGGGGGAAGACAAAGAGACTTTTGTTCGATAACTGTTAAGTTATGCCTACGTATCCTCTCGTGAAATGAGGAAGTCAGAACACCGTAGTTTGACTCAAAGAGACTAGATGATTTTGGTGTGAACTGCTTGCCTGTCTATGCTCAAGTGTGTGTGACTCGTCTGGCTCGAGTGCTAATTGTCTTGCATTAGACAGAAGAAGCGAGTTCCCGTTTTCAGAATGAGAGTGATGAGAAAAGAATCTCGGAGGAAACGTTTATTGTTTGTTTTTGTGTTTTTCAGTTTTTTATTGTTTTTGGTGTTTTGCATAGGATAATGAGCTTAAGCCTAAAACAAGGGTTGTAAACTCATTATATCCTCCCTGATTAGGGATAATGAGCCTACTTAAGCATGAGATGAAGATCTCAACTTAATTACCATGATGATATAGGATTAAGATCATTAACCTACTTGGTAATTATTAAGATGTTTTTGGGTTTTGTTTAGTGTTAAGTAGTGAGTTTAATCTCTAATCAGGGATTAGTGAACTCATTACACCATCCTTAGAGAAGGATGATAGATGAGAACACTTAAGCTGAGGAAGACTCCTCAACTTAATCCATGGTTAGGGACTAAATTCATTATATAACAAGCCTTTATTAAGTGGATTTTAATTAAAGGGTGAGATTAAGAAGTGAGTTTTATGTTTGTAAGACTAACTTGAGGGGGACTTGTCCATTAAACACTAGGGTTAGTCCCTCTTAACCAAAAAGAAGAGATGTAACCCTAATATAAGGCCCAAGTTACAAGCTTAAGTCTTAATAGTTATTAGGTGTTTTTGATTAAGAGGTGTAAACAAATTAAAGGTTTAACACTAAGGATTAAAGTTATACACTTCATCCTAAGATAAGGGTACAGGCATAACCCTAATTCAAAGTCCTAAAGCTTTAAGTGTTTAGCCTTTGATTATGAGATGATAAGAGAGACTCAAGGAGACTCAAAGGTAAAAAACTAGGGGAGACTATGTACAACCCTAAAATTATCATGCTTGGATGTTCCTATGGTTTTTGAGGCTTAAAGAGAAGATCTTCAGAAGGCCACCAAGGAAGAAGAAGCAGATGAAAAGAGAAGGAGAAAGAGAATAGGTTACTTACTTCCTGAAGAAGATAAGTAACCTAAAAGAAAGAGAAAAGAGCAAGAGAGCACAAGTGAAGAAAGTTCACTTCAAAGACAAGTAAAGAATGCGTATGAAGAGATGATAAGAGGTGGTATGTGAAGGCAAATCCACATCCCAAACAACTTACCATAAGCCCCTGAAATGTTAGTGTGAATACATAAGATGCAAAGCAAAAGGAAATAAAGCAAATGAAGATGCCATGATCAAGACCAGAAGTGAATATACTATGCAAATGTGTTATGGAATGATGCAAAGATATGTAATATGCTTATGAATATTCATACAAGGGATGAGATGCAAAGAGAAGCATGTTAGAAGCTTAGAAACACATGGATATTCATGAAATGTAATGAATGCAAAGCATACCAAATGAATGAAGAAATGATCAATCAATGTTCTAACATGTCTTAAAATGTCTAAGATGGCATACAAGAACATGGAATGTCATGGTAAGTTCATATGATAATGATATGCAAACATGAATGCAAATGAACATGAGAAATTAGGTTTTTATGACTGTATGAGATGCATATGACCAAAACAGAAGCATACATCATGATAAAAATTTGAAAATTAAATCAAAAAAACCCTAAACACACACAAGATCACTCCCCAAAGGTGAAGGTCAGAAGCTAAACCTAGGCAAATATATTAATTTCCTAAGTTAATTAGGGTTTTTGGGTGATTCTTCATGAAAAATGCTAAACAATTTGAAATTGCAATTCAAAATTATGAGTTAAATAACCTAGATACTAGATTCAATGTATGAAAGAATGCAAAAAGAATCAAGTTCAAACTCATCACGGTTGATCAGAAATGAGTTTTTCAAGTTAGGGTTAGAAAATGTGAATTTTATGAACCCTAATTCAAAGAAAATTTTGAAAATGTGATTAAACCTAAAAAGAAATTTGTATAATGAGTTTGTAAATTGTTCTAAATGTATGAGAATGCTTCATAAATTTTTTTGTGATTTTTAGATACCTAAATATATTTTTAATTAATTAAAATCAATTAATTAATTAAATTATACATTTAAATGATTTAAAAATACATTTTTAATGAAAAAATTAAAAATAAAAATGGTTTTGAGTTTAGAAAAATATTTAAAGTGAAAATGCAGAAAATGGGATTTTTATAAACTAATTTGCTAATTTAAATAATTATGCAAAATAAAATACAAAGAAAATAAAATAAAAACAAAAGTAATCTAAATGAAGGGCTAAGATTTAAAGTTGCGTGGATGAGTGGTCCAGATGGCAGGTCAGGTTGACTTGTGGTAGGGCAATCCAAGGGCTCAGGTTTAAAAATCCATTTGGCGCGTGATCTAAGGGTCACGAATTAATATGACTTAATTAAACTCAATTAAAATTAATTAAACAAAATTATGGTTAACAACAAATCTGGCGCGTCCATTTCCTTAACCTAATCAAGATCCAAGGGTCCACATTAAATCTGGAGAACTAACCCTAATTATGCCCTAATCACTCTTAGATGACCGAAATAGTGCTCCGGACATCTTCTTCGGCTACCCCAAACACGCAACTTCTTCCCTAGGCAAAATCAAGATGTCTAAACCACCCATAAATGATCCTCACACTAAATGCAACTCAAATCAATCAACAAACATCATTTATGCTTCACAAACATGGAGAATCAAAGAAAAATAAAAATCTGGACAAACTTTCAGAAGATCTTGAAATGATCATTTCTCCACCATTTTCAATTTTAAAGACATCATGATAAACCCCATAACATATATTTTCATCTTGTAACAAGAAAATAAGGTTTTGAGAGAAAATGTTCTTGAGGTTACCTGAGCTGCAGATCTTCGAATGTGGACTTTCAGAGCCTCTCTCTTGTTCAAAATGCCTCCTCTGGTCCCTCTGGTGCTAATGGAATGCTTGGAAGGAGTTTACAATGGCTATTTTTGTGATTTTTGGTTTTGGTGTAATAGAAATGGTGCTTTTGGTTTATGATGTTTCAGGCCATTTTGAGGGTGAGGGTTTAATCCTTATGTCAAGTGGAGATGATTGATGAAAGAATTAGTGTGTTTTGTTGGCTGAAGAGGGAGATTCGAAGAGATGAAGGTTTTTGAGGATTTTTTTTATTCTTCTTATGTGTGATGTTTCAACCTTTGATGTTGTATGAAATTAGGTCCTTAGGTCTCACATAATGTATGTTGATTGGCCAGAGAGTTGTTGTGGCATAGTGTGATTGGTATGGACCAATTTGCAAAAAAGACAAAGTTGGTGTACGAGAAGCATGGTTGTGGTCAGAGGTGATCTAAAGGATGGATTTGCCTCAGCTGAGTTTATGGAGAACCCTTGGATTAATTTTGAGGATTTGTACCACTTGATTCATGAGATAGCAAGACTTTTGCATTTTTCCCTCTTTGTAAATTTTGTGAAAATGAGGCATGGTTTCTTGTGATCCAAGGCACAAATTTGGTCAAGGCAAGTTGTGTTATCATGTTATGATTCTTAGAGGTTGATTAGAGGTCATTAGAAGTCTTGAAACTTAATTTTGCAAAATTCCCTCTTTGGCATGAACTTGAAAATTATAAGATTTTCCCCAACTTTGAAACATCATATCTTGAGTTCTAGGATGAATCAAGAGGAGTTCTTGTACTTTTTGAAAGTGGGAATATCCAATCTACAACTTTCATGTTTGAAGATTTTTCATTTGAAGCTTTTTTTATCAAGAAAGAGGAGGTTGAAAATCTTTCCCAAAATGGAAAGTTTTCATTACAAGTCATGTCCAAAAATGGAAAGTTTGCAAATGGCTTGAAATTCTTCAATCTTGTGAACTTCTAACCACTTATAAGATCAAATAAAGATCATAGAACCTCAAAATGATGAAGATGACCCTTTGGTACCATTGGTGGTGGCCTCAGATGCCCTGATTCTGACTTTTCTTGTACAACAAGTTACTAGTTAATCAGATGACCTCCACAATGAATTTCTTCATCAAATTTGGTACACATGCTCCTTATAACATATTAAGATCATTAGAATCAAGAATGACCAAAAAATTTGAGGTTAAGGGCCTCAAACCCAAAACCCTAATTTTAGGTCATCTGTGTAGAAAACCCTAGCCTGCCTGGGCCTCTGTGCAATGCTTTGTGAAATTTTTTACTTTTAAGAACCCTGGGGAGCATATTATGATCATGGAACACACATGGACCCTCTTGACAAGCTTCAAGGCCTTTGAGATGGCTAATATCACTTCTTTGGATTCTCCTGATCACAAACCCTAATTATGCAACCTATGCAGTGAAACAAATATGCAATGTGAGATGATATGCTTATGCAAATGCAATATGAAAGATCACAAGCCATGGTGTGAGAAAAAGTGAGGGAAAATTTGGGGTGTTTACAGACACCCAATTATGAAGGACCATTCGTGGTTAAAAAGGTTTTCTCAGGTGGAGCCTTGATGCTAACAACCTTGGATGGAGAAGACTTCCATTCCCCTGTCAACGCAGATGCAATAAGAAAATACTTCGTGTAAAAAGACCCGCTGGATAAAAACATAATAAAAATCCAGGAAAAAATGGGCATCCTGGTGAGCCAAAAACAGAATAAAAGGCTCGGGCAAAAATTAGGGAAATATTAAAAAAATGTATACCCGCTGAGTTGAAAAGCCACATCGGAGAGCTCAGGCAAAAAAGGGTATCCCGGTGGATTGAAAACCCGAAGGGGCGATCCACGCAAAAGAGGGACTAACACGAACGACTGCGGTCTGTGAAATTCGTAATCCATCTGTAACTACGATTATTCTAAGAGTTGAAGACCAGTTCAATCATCTTTCTCAAGGGACAGAGCAAGCGGATAGTCTTGAAGATATACAAGTCATAGCCGGGTCGAAACTTGATGAGATCCATTTTTCACATTGCCAATAGGATAGTTTGTGTTCCTTTTGGGTGACTTCCTCTTTCCAGGGAATTGCTTCCTATTGTAATGCCTATTCATGTCCATTTTGCAAATCAATGAAATCCAATTTCAGTCAAATTGTGACTAGTTGTTGTTGTTTTTGTTTTTCATTTAACATTGTTTGATTGCAAAAACGTCTAGCAAATTATGATTTATATTGTGTTGTGAACATTTGAATGCTTTCTAACTAATGCAGGAGGACCGAAACATATAATACAACTCTAAAAAGGTTAAGTGGTCGGGATAATGATTCATACCATGAGCCTGGGGCATACAGGTCCAAACTAACTCTCCATGTTGCAGGCACTATCAGTTGTGTTTACGCAAATGCAGGTACATGCGTTGCTAGCAGAGCTAAAGCGAACTTCTAGGAAGAATATTTCAACAACATACTTGAACAAGAACATGTGCCTTCCTGTGTGTTTCTTGTTATCCCCATTAGAAATGAAGTTGAAGTTCTTCCCCAGCGGTAATGACAAAAGATGTTTTTCCTCCCCAAGCCGAGGTTTTCTTTCAATACAGGGGCAATCCCCAGCAGTAATGACAAAAGATGCTTGTCCTCCCCAAGCAGAGGTTCCTTTTCAATATAGGGGCAATCCCCAGTAGTGCAAGGAATGTCTTTCCTCCCCAGCAGGTTGCTTCCTTAGCGGGGCCATACCTCTGGTTCCCAGCCAAGTCAGGAGGTCTCCACTTCCCCAATAGAGTTCAAGAAGAGTCAATCTCCAGCAGGGTCTTGGCTCTCCAATCTTAAAGTCCAATTTATTTTTGGCAATGACGGCAGTTCAGAGCCGGTGTATCATTAACAACGTTCCCCGTATAATTGTTTCCTCCTCACCAGGAGGGACCAGGTCAATACATTGATCATCAGTTCTCCCCAGTAGAGCCATCTGGGATACTTGTACTTTCCTTATCAGGAGATGTCCTTGCATTTACATTTGCATTTAGTAATCATCATTACATTTGCATCCTCCAAAGCATAGAATTTCCATCATCATGGAGCATTACGCCATAAATTCAAACATATGCATGCCAGCATTGGCAGTTTTGAGGTATTATATATGACCTATAACATCTTCTCAACCTGAAATACCCCCCACAGAAGATACTTATACCATTTTTCAGACATCCTTGTCTTTTCAGGTCAATGTTTGTGGCCCATTCCGCATCTTATTTTGTACAACAATTGCGTCGCAGGTTCTCGTTTTATACAACGGTCTTGTTTGCATGGGCTCTCATTTAGGTACAATGATCCCGTTCCATCTTCTCCTATTTTCTTTGTGTTTCTGGTTATCGACTGAGGCCGGTATACCATTGCGTCTCCATTCAAGGATGGTTTCGTGTTAGATCCGAGGATCTTTTGAGAATTGTCATCCGAGGATGGCATTCATTTCTTCAAGTCCTTCTGAGGTTGGTCTTGTTTGTTGTGGCTATCATTCGAGGATGATAGACCATTTTGAGCTTATTGATTGAGGTCAGTTTGTCTCTTTTGCAAAGTCTGTCTGAGGTCAGTCTTTGTGTTTCTGGTTATCGACTGAGGCTGGTATACCATTGTGTCTCCATTCGAGGATGGTTTCGTGTTAGATCCGAGGATATTTTGAGAATTGTCATTCGAGGATGGCATTATTTTCTTCAAGTCCTTCCAGAGGTTGGTCTTGTTTGTTGTGGCTATCATTCGAGGATGATAGACCATTTTGAGCTTATTGATTGAGGTCGGTTTGTCTCTTTTGCAAAGTCTGTCCAAGGTCAGTCTTTGTGTTTCTGGTTATCGACTGAATCCGGTATACCATTGCATCTCCAATCGAGGATGGTTTCGTGTTAGATCCGAGGATCTTTTGAGAATTTTCATTCGAGGATGGCATTCTTTTCTTCAAGTCCTTCCAGAGGTTGGTCTTGTTTGTTGTAGCTATCATTCGAGGATGATAGACCATTTTGAGCTTATTGATTGAGGTCAGTTTGTCTCTTTTGCAAAGTCTGTCTGAGGTCAGTCTTTGTGTTTCTGGTTATCGACTGAGGCTGGTATACCATTGTGTCTCCATTCGAGGATGGTTTCGTGTTAGATCCGAGGATATTTTGAGAATTGTCATTCGAGGATGGCATTATTTTCTTCAAGTCCTTCCAGAGGTTGGTCTTGTTTGTTGTGGCTATCATTCGAGGATGATAGACCATTTTGAGCTTATTGATTGAGGTCGGTTTGTCTCTTTTGCAAAGTCTGTCCAAGGCCAGTCTTTGTGTTTCTGGTTATCGATTGAATCCGGTATACCATTGCGTCTCCATTCGAGGATGGTTTCGTGTTAGATCCGAGGATCTTTTGAGAATTTTCATTCCAGGATGGCATTCTTTTCTTCAAGTCCTTCCAGAGGTTGTTCTTGTTTGTTGTAGCTATCATTCGAGGATGATAGACCATTTTGAGCTTATTGATTGAGGTCAGTTTGTCTCTTTTGCAAAGTCTGTCTGAGGTCAGTCTTTGTGTTTCTAGTTATCGACTGAGGCTGGTATACCATTGCGTCTCCATTCGAGGATGGTTTTGTGTTAGATCCGAGAATCTTTTGAGAATTGTCATTTGAGGAAGGCATTCTTTTCTTCAAGTCCTTATGAGGTTGGTCTTGTTGTTGTGGCTATCATTCGAGGAGGATGATAGACCATTTGGAGCTTATTGATTGAGGTTAGTTTGTCTCTTTTGCAAAGTCTGTCTGAGGCCAGTCTTTGTATTTCTGGTTATCGACTGAGGCCGGTATACCATTGTGTCTCCATTCGAGGATGGTTTCGTGTTAGACCCGAGGATCTTTTGAGAATTGTCATTCGAGGATGGCATTCTTTTCTTCAAGTCGTTCTGAGGTTTTTCTTGTTGTTGTGGCTATCATTCGAGGATGATAGACTATTTTGAGCTTATTGATTGAGGTCAGTTTGTCTCTTTTTCAAAGTCTGTCTGAGGTCAGTCTTTGTGTTTTTGGTTATCGACTGAGGTGGGTATACCATTGTGTCTCCATTCGAGGATGGTTTCGTGGTAGATCCGAGGATCTTTTGAGAATTGTCATTCGAGGATGGCATTCTTTTCTTCAAGTACTTTTGAGGTTGGTCTTGTTGTTGTGGCTATCATTCGAGGATGATAGACCATTTTGAGCTTATTGATTGAGGTCAGTTTGTCTCTTTTGCAAAGTCTGTCTGAGGTCAGTCTTTGTGTTTTTGGTTATCGACTAAGGCCGGTATACCTTTGCGTCTCCATTCAAGGATGGTTTCGTGTTAGATCCGAGGTTCTTTTGAGAATTGTCATTCGAGGATGACATTCTTCCCAACATATTTTATTACCCACAGTGTGCAGATTTTCATGTTTTATTCGAGTATTCAATCACTCCATACCTTGAACGTCTAAAAGTTGTTGCAATTATTTGTTCAGGCTCGCAGATGATTGAATAGGGGCAGTTGTAATACTTCAACATTTGCCCTTATATTTATTTCCACCTACATTGGCTTTATGCTTCACATTCATTTGCATCTCTCCATTAGGTCATGACATTCCCAACCATGCATTTCATTAAACTCCTAAGGCATGGGATCAGGTTTTCTTTTGTGACTTGGATCTCCCTGTTCACTAGTGATTTCTCTGGCCATCACACTCAAGGTTGAGACCAACAATGGGCTCTTATTATCATGGGTGTCTTACTAAGTTACAAGAGCTTCAATGAAAGTCATGGTATTAGGGTTTCCTGGCGAGGGTTTTCTTGGACATATTGTTGCCTTTATGGCATATTCATCTTCAAGGTTTCCTTAAAGTATTCGCTTTGAGACTACTGTCCATTGAATGGGTGAATTACGAGGTACGAACCATGACAAGAGATATGAAGCCGTGGATATCCTTTGGAAGCCAGATGTTTTCTTTCATTGGAGTTATCTTGGCCAGAGGGTGCTCTGAGTTCGCTTGGCTAATTTATAGAAAGAAATTAGGACATTTGGCACCAAAATTAAAATGAATTGTCCCTATTGCAAATTAATTCGGATTTTATGGGATCAAGAGAGGTTGAAGGGCATTTTTGGCATATAAAGTTCAGAGTTCATTCGAAATCTCAAGTTATCATTTTACAAGTATATTAAGGTGAATCCTTGTTTGTTGTGGAGCTACAACTGTCCATGTCTTTACGAAGTTAGCACATTACAAGAACATCCAAATCAAGATTACACGGAACATGGAATTTTGGTCAATTATGGATCAATATCCCAAGGCCTTCCCCTCATTGGTTTTCGTTCTTCACCTTTGTGCCCTTAATGACCATAGATGTATTATCCAATCTTCATACAGAACTGATCTTACCTGATCAGGAGGGCCTTCCAAGGATTGCAGACTGGACCAGAGAGTGAGGTGAGTGAGGGGGTGTACCTGCAAGGTGCTCCAATGCCTAAGTCAGAAGAGGTATAGAGTAAGGTTATTAGAGAGTAAGTCAGAATACCTGGCCCTTTGCTATGAAAGGGTATTTATATTGAGCCCCCAGCGCTGGGCCAAGGCTCCTAATGGGCTGAATTTAGCTAGGCCCAAGGAGGAGCTGCCAAGGGACGCGTAAGAAGCGTGAAGACCTAGACCAAAGGTCTGCTCCCTGGTCCAACTGCCCCTATCCCTAAGGAGATAATACAGGGGAGTTGGGTGACGTGCCATATGAGGTGGCAGAAGTGGTTCTGTCGGACATAGCTCACGTGCCCATGATGTAGATTGGTGGTATGAGGATGAGGATCATTGAACGGGGACCGCGCTCTTTGCCGGACACGCAGTCAAGTCGTCGAGGTGATGTCCCTCCGATGTGGGTGGAAGGACCTTTGCTCGACGCGTTCGTGTTCTCGGACGCTTGGGCCTGGACCCGACGGGCATTGAGCCATGCCGTGCATCTCGTCATGGCCCAGTCCAGAACAGGAGCCCCCCAAGTCGAGTCTCTGAGTCAGAGTGATGACTTGTATTGCAACTGGGGTTCCCCGCGTTGAAGGAGAGGTGCGGTCGTTCGGCATATGAGGTTATAATAGATTCGCTCGCGAGCTCCCCTTTCCATGGCAGTGTCGGGGAAGGAAAGTGACATGATGGGCATGCGTCTTCCTCGTAACGGCCGAGGATTCGACGAGGGGATATGACGTCTTGATGAGTCGGGAAGGTGGTCGGATGCCCGGTGTCGTTTCAGTTTCTTTTTTGGATAGACGTGTCTCACTTAATGGCGTCGCTTCGTTTTGTGTGCAAAGACAGCGTAGGCAGTAGGTAATGATGACCTAGCGCGTTGGCCCACGCGCCAGGGATTATAAAAGGAAGTTGGGTAACTTCATTTTCATTTTTTCGCTCCTACGTTCACCGGAAGTTCTGAAGATTTCTCCCTTGTCTGCTCGTCTGGCCGTCTGAACCGCCGTCTCCGCCCGTCTCATCGCCTGAACCACCGTCTACGCTCGTGAGCCACCGTCGCTTTCTCAACTTCTCTATGTCAGGTACCATTTTGCTTCTGTAATTCATCATTTTACCTTCTGTTTTATGTCAAATGTCTACAATGTATGTGATATTCGTAGCATGTGGTTAGATTTGACTTAGGAATAGTGTAATGGACCGTAGATGGACTGTAGATGGTAGAAAAATAGGGTTAGGTTTATACTGTACCGGGCAGAAATTACATATGTCGGGCAATATTTGCATAGGCTGCATGAATTTTCTGCCCGGTCTCTCAAGAACGTGCGTATCTCTGAGTCGAGCATAATTAGTGCCTGTCGCCGCTACGCCCTTTCACTTGACCTGCGGTGGAAGGGTGGATTTGATATGACGTCGAATTCACTCTTTCTGTCTTCATTTCAGGTGCTACCGGGCGTTTACGACCGAGGAGGGAAGATTCCGGGTCCTCGACCGAAGATGCGGAAATCGCTCGTCTCCCTGTTGGGGATGGGAGTGTCAGGGACGACACTAAACACGTCTCATCCTCCGGGCAGATTGATCTCTCATGGGTTGCGGATGAACCTTTGGAGGAGGAGTCATATTTCTGCGACGAGGCTATCCCCGCTTACGCCGTGGTCGAAGACATAAGCCGGGAAGACCCACCGAATTGGTACTGTTGTGCCCCCAAGGAGGAAGACTGTATCTGCCATCATTTCCCGGGGAAGCAGTTTACTATGTATGAATTCGCTTTCCGGGAGGCGGGGATCAGGCTGCCCTTCAAGTTGGTCTGCCGCGTCTTCCACGTCTTCCATCTCCAGCGGTCCGGTCAGCGCGGGCGCCATGGTTGGGTCTCTTTTAAACAGCCCGTGCGTTTGTTCAAGACGTATGTGGATTCTGCCCGACATTTCAAAGGTCGTTGGTATGTAGTGATGCCGACCACCCGTGCTGCCCTCCACTCTCTTTACTATTATCAACGAGCATCAAATGGGGAGGAGACGTTGATGTCGAAGATACCGCTGAGGTGGCAGCGCGATCATTTCGACCTCTCCACTGCCCACTATAGGATCAAATTTTCGATGCTCGGCGTTGAGGACAGGCTCGCATACAAAAAACTGGTCGATTACATGCAGAGTTTCAATTTCGGGGTCTGGACGGATCGACAGGGTGTGCCCTATCTCGACGAGGCCAGAGTGCCAATCACTGAGACGCGCTACATCAATACCAAGGCCTTGCTCGAGTGTGGAACCGAGGAGAAGGCTTTAGAATTATTGAGTAGGTAGATTTTTTCTTGATCTTTTATTTTTGTCAGTGTTTTCGCTCGCTAATGTTTGTGTGTATTGTTACGCAGGTGCTATGCCCAGTACGCGTGATCGGGTCCTGAAGCTGGCCAACCAGGTCGGTGCGGCTGACTGGGTGCCGAAGAAGAAAAAGAAGACTGCGGCTCGTGTTCAGGTGACCGCTGCTGATGCTGGGGTCGGGACTTCGAACACAGCAAGTCCGGCACCCTCCTCTCCTCCTCGGGCGTCAACGATAAATATTCCTGATAGTCCGCCTCGATCGGCCTCTCCACTCCATAAGCGGAAACGTCCGGCGGGGACTCTTGCGAGGTCATCCTTGGGAAGTCCGGGTGGCCCGGGCAGCTATCTGTTACCTCCGTGCTATGTGGAACGATCGTTCTTCAAGGGCGAGGAAGCCATTGCGGTGCCGGCGCCTGAAGCGAAGGCTATCCTGGACCAAGAAGCTGGTGTCCGGCGTAAGGAGCTGGCTAGAGACCTGGCAGCTGTCATCCGGGTGATGGAGACGGCCATGGTCTTGACCGACACCTCGGTCTCTACTGCCACCTTGGAGGACGCTCTGGTGCAGGTTCGGTCGGAAAAGGAGAAGCTGGCCAAAGACCTGTCGGACTATAAGGAGGAGCATCACCTGCAGGAAGGGCTGAGCAAGAAACTGGAAGAGGCAGAGAAGGAGCGGGACCAGCTAAAGGCGGCTAAGGTGAGCTTGGAGGAGCAGGTGGCTGATCACCAGTAGCTGGCCGAGGACAATGCCGGACTGCGGGCTCAGATTGAATCGCTCGAGGAAAAGGTCCGTCCTTTGGCCGATGAGACCGAGGAGGAGCATGCCCTTGGTTCTCGCGGTGAGCTGCTGGGGCATATACGCTCTCTCAACCAAGACCTCGTGGCCGTTTTCAAGGAGGGCTTCGACAATGCTGTCGAACAACTTAGGGTTCTGAATCCTGAGTTGGTGACGGAGGGGTCGGCCCACAACTATTGCGTCAGGGATGGGGAGATCGTCTGCCCGTTTGAAGCTGAGGAGGAGCTGGGGGAAGACGAGGAGGAAGTGGAGGATGTTGAGGAGGATGTTGAGGAGGCGCTCTGGGCGGAGACTTGATTATTTTTCTTTTGATTTGTTGTTTTTATTATGGCCTGCGTGCCTTATTATGTGTTTTGGCCTTTGGGCATATGTAATATGGCCTTCGGGCGTACTTGACTTCGGTCGTTGTTATTGATTATTTTGAATATATGAATGTTTTGTTGTCATTCATTGTGTTCGTGTATGTGTTATTTTTACTTTTTATAAGTTTATGCTCTGCTCGACCTCGTTAATCTCCTCGGTTTAGGGAACCGATGAAGCGTCGGGCTTTATGCCCGTTGGGATCGAAGCCCGGGATCGTTGTTCGAACTCCGGCCTCGGGGCTTGGGCTTTCCCATCGCGAGCTGGGTGCCCTTCCTGTTGTGGTACTTCGACGTTGAGTCTCGATCAAGATCCCACCGTCGGGGAGGGTTGTGTTCGCTGTGTGGCCCTGGATCGTCCTCGGGTCTCGCGGTTCCTCTTAGGGGTTTTGGAGACGAAGAGCATGGTCGTACCACCCACGTCTCCCCGTGATACATTTAGCTGTAATATTGTCTAAGTTTTTCTGCGTTCCATGGTCGAGCGAGTTGTTCCCCTTGTAGGTTTTCTAGGTAATAGGCCCCGTTGCTCGTCTTGTCGCGGACGCGGTAGGGGCCTTCCCAGTTGGCGGCCAAGTATGTCGGGGACTTTCTCTTCCTCGACACACTTAAGTAACGGGATGGAGAACCCTCTACGGTAGAGTTTACCTTCGAGGAGTACGTACGAGCATGCCCGTCGTTTGGTAGTGGCCGCCTCCTTTGGGTCGGCTGGGAGTTCGTCTCTTGTTAGGTAATTGTAGATGGGCGTCATCCAACAGTGAGCATCCCCGATCGTGTTGACCTCGAGGGGAGGAGGTAGTTTGTCGATGCTAGGTCGAGGAAGGATTTCTTGAATTACGGATTTGTTTCCGCCCTTTTTCCTCGTGCTTGCTAGTTTTGAGAGGATATCTGCCCGTGTGTTGTGCTCGCGAGGTACGTGTTGAACTTCCCACTTCTCGAATTTCTCAAGCTTTTCTTTGACAAGGGATAAGTATTCGACGAGGTTGTCATTCTTGGTTTGGTATTCTCCTCGCACTTGTGATGCCACGAGTTGGGAGTCTGTGGATATTTTCACTTCTTTTGCTCCGAGGTCCTCGGCTAATCTCAGACCGGCGATAAAGGCCTCGTATTCGGCCTGGTTGTTCGATGTCGGGAAAGCTAGTACTAGTGAGACTTCAATCAGGATCCCATCCTCGTTTTCGAGGATGATCCCTGCCCCGCTGCCTGATGTGCTGGAGGCGCCGTCTACGAAGATCGTCCACTTGTGGGCGCCGTCCGCCGGTGTTGGGCAGTGGGTCATTTCCGCGACGAAGTCGGACAGTGCCTGGGCTTTCAAGGCCTTTCTATTTTCGTATTGTATGTCGAATTCAGAGAGTTCCAATGACCATTTGAGCATTCTGCCGGCCATATCTGGTTGCCCGAGTAGCTGTCTGATTGGCTGGTCGGTCCTTACTTTTATCGTATGTGCGAGGAAGTAATAACGTAGCCTCCTCGCCGCATTTATGAGGGCCAGGGCGACCTTTTCGATTTGCTGATATCGGAGCTTAGGACCTTGGAGTGCTTTGCTCGTAAAGTAGATGGGTTTTTGTCCCTCGTCGGTCTCCCTTATTAAAACGGCGCTGACGACCTCGGTCTCCACGGATAGATATAGGTATAGAGTTTCCTTTTCCAATGGTCGTGATAAGACCGGGGGTTCGGAGAGGACCTTTTTCAAATGGAGCAATGCTTGCTCGCATTCGTCGGTCCAGTCGAAGCTGGCCTCTTTGCGAAGGAGTCTGAAGAATGGCAGTGCATGTTGGGCGGATTTGGCAATGAAGCGGGAGAGTGAGGCGAGCACTCCGTTGAGGGATTGGATTGATTTCTTGGTCCTCGGGGTCGGAAATTCTGAGAATGCCCGGCATTTGTCGGGGTTGGCTTCGATCCCTCTTTCGGTGAGGTAGACCCCAGGAATTTTCCTGCCCGTACCCCGAACGTGCATTTTTCAGGATTGAACCTCATTTTGCACTGCCTCGCCTGCTCGAAAACTTTGGATAGGTGTCGAGCATGGGTAACCTCCTCGTGTGACTTGACGATCATGTCGTCCATGTACACTTCGAGCATGTCCCATATTTCTTCCTTGAAGACTTTGTTCATCATGCGTTGGTACGTGGCACCGGCGTTCTTGAGCCCGAACGGCATTACGTTGTAATAGTAATTGCCCGTTCGGGTCATGAATGTTGTGCGTCTCTTGTCTGTGGGCGACATAGGGATTTGGTTGTATCCGCTATATGCGTCCATGAAGGACAAGAGTTTAAAACCTGCAGAATTTTCTACGAGCATATCTATATTAGGGAGGGGGAAAGCATCTTTCGGGCAAGCCCTATTAAGATCAGTATAATCAACACACATACGCCATTTTCCATTATTTTTCTTAACGAGGACTACATTAGAGAGCCAGGTTGTGTACTGAGCTTCAGAAATAAAATTTGCCTCTAAGAGGTCTTTTACAGCCCGTTCGGCAGCCTCTGCCTTCTCGGGTGACTGTTTGCGTCTACGCTGTGCTATGGGCTTGACTGCCGATCTAAAGCTAGCTGGTGACACGCGATCTCAGGATCCAGCCCGGGCATTTCTGCGGCATTCCAGGCGAAGAGGTCAGAGTTCTCTTTGAGGCATGCCACGAGCTTCTCTCTTGTTTCCTCGGGCAGTCCCTTGCCTATCTTCATTGTCCTGTCTGGATCGTCTCCGAGAGGAATGAGTTCGAACTCTCCGTCAGGTATTGGTCGGACCGGGTGTTAGAGAGATCGTTCCTCGGTGGGCTTACCTTCTTCGGTTTCATTTGGCTCAATGCGACAGTCGAGATCGACGGTGTTAACTCCCCGGGGAGGATCCTCGGTCCTGAGTTTTTTGTTGCTGCTTTTGGTGTTGACCGTGGCCTGTCCTTTTACTGCAGCGTCGTAGCACCGTCGGGTAGCTTCGATGTCACCGTGGATGGTGACCACGCGACCCAATTTGGTGTAGTATTTCATCTTCAGGTGGACGGTGGATGGGACCGCGGTGAGTTCGGCCAATGTCGGTCGTCCAAAGATGCAATTGTAAAGGGATGGACAGTCCACGACCAGGAATTGGATCTTGACTTCCCTGGCCGTTTCTTGTTCCCCGAAGGTGACGAGGAGCTCGACATATCCCCACGGCCTTGTTGTTGCTCCGTTGAATCCCTGGAGGTCGGATCCGACGTAGGGGGCCAGGTTGGTCTTGTCTAGTTTCAGAGTCTTGAAGAGGTGGACATACATGATATCCACCGAGCTGCCTTGATCGACCAGGATGCGCCTGACGTCGAACTGGGCCATTTTTGCCCTGATCAATAGTGGGATGCCCGAATTCGGGGATCCGCCTGGGAGTTCTTCCAGAAAGAAGGATATTGGGTTGGATTTACCCCGGTATTTTGTCAGCGTCGCCTTTTGCTCGGGGGCAGTTAGTAGGAGCTCGTCGAACTTGCGTTTGACCGAGAGGGCGGCGGCTTCACCGTTAATTCCTCCGCCTGATATAACCAGTGCAGTTGGGAAATCTTCCCAGGGGCTGAGTGCAGTGATTCTACCTTCGGGCAATGGCTCGGGGAGGATGAAATCTTCCGGGCGTGACACGCAGAGGGCCACTTGATAAGGAGAGTTGTCGGGGGATGTTTCTTCCCGGGGTCTCTTCTTCTCTGCCTCGTCGTGTCTGGGGGTTTCGTTCTTCCTCGTATACTGCTTTAGGTGCCCTTCTGGGATTAGAATCTCTATTGCATCTTTCAGGTGGACGCAGTCCTCGGTCACGTGCCCGTGGCTCCTGTGGAACCGGCAATACTTGGATTTGTCGGTGTGAGGTTTTGGCGCAGATGGTTTTGGGAACCTGACTCTGCCCTGTTTAAATTCAGAGTTGATGCATTCCGCGAGGATGCGCTCTCGAGGAGCTGTCAATAAGGTGTACTCGCTGTATCGGCCTGCGGGGCCTCTTCCTTCTCGGAGTTCGCGAGGTCTTTCTTCCCTTCGCTTGTCCCCGTTGCGACGGGGAATGTTCGGGTCCTCACGTTTGGAATGCTCGGTATCCCCAGCATTACGGCCGGTGCGGGCGTTGTGTGCTTCCTATTTTTCCTCATATCTGATGTAGGCCTGGGCCTTGTGTAGAAGTTCGTTCAAGGTGCGGGGAGGCTCGATCCCGACGGCTCTGCTAAGTTCACTGCCGGGCAAGAGTCCTCTTTCGAGGAGATACTTCTTCATGTGTTCGGTGGTATCCACCTCGACAGCTTCTTGGTTGAATCGCTCGATGTACGAGCGCAGTGTTTCGTTCTTCTTTTGTACTATGGCTTCGAGGGTCGCCTCAGTTTTGGGATGACGACGGGAAGCCGTGAAGTGCCTGGTGAACATGGACCTCATGACTCTCCAAGATGTGATGGATTCGGGGGCCAAGCTTTTATACCAAGCCATGGCCCCTTTCCTGAGGGTTGTTGAAAACAGTCGGCATTTGAGGTGACCGGTGATATCATTGCGGTAGTCGAGCATTGCGTTGACGTTGTCCCGTCGTATACAGCTAGATTGGGCGGTTTCTCCATGCCTTTGGGGAGCGGGGCCTCCATTATTGCCCGAGACAGGGGGCAGTGCAAGTCTTCCTCGTCGCTCCTTAATGGAGATAGTTCATTGTTGTCGGGGCTGCGCCCGCGCCTTGGTGATGTTCCTGCTCGATCGTTGTCACGACGTGCACGTGCCCTGCTGACGTGAGGTTCGGGAGAGCGACGCCCGCGCTTCTTTGTTGGTTCAGGACGTTGCTGTATCCTCCTCTCCTGCTGGGGTCGGGCCTCTTGTCGCTCGGCTTCGAGAGCCATGATTCTTTCGTGCTGCTGGTAGAGCATAGAACTGGCCTGGTTGAGGGCATTCACCATGGCAATCATTGTTGCGTCTCCTTCAACGGGAACGGGAATAGGATGAAACGTCTCTGCCCCTTGGTTTTGGGCGTGAGGGACATCCCCGTTGTTTTGAGGCTCTGGGCACAGGGTAGACGGACGACCGTCTCGAGCGTCCGCTTCATGGGGCTGCGGGCCATCGTCCATAGTGTAGTCGACAAGGGGACGGCTGCGCTCGCTGGGTTGTTCTCCGGCCATGTTGGAAGGACAGGAATGGATGAGCTTTGGTCCTCTGTTGATGAAGACGGGGATAGCTAGTTCCCACAGACGGCGCCACTGATCTTACCTGATAAGGAGGGCCTTCCAAGGATTGCAGACTGGACCAGAGAGTGAGGTGAGTGAGGGGGTGTACCTGCAAGGTGCTCCAATGCCTAAGTCAGAAGAGGTATAGAGTAAGGTTATTAGAGATTAAGTCAGAATACCTGGCCTTTTTCTATGAAAGGGTATTTATATTGAGCCCCCAGCGCTGGGCCAAGGCTCCTAATGGGCTGAATTTAGCTAGGCCCAAGGAGGAGCTGCCAAGGGACGCGTAAGAAGCGTGAAGACCTAGACCAAAGGTCTGCTCCCTGGTCCAACTGCCCCTATCCCTAAGGAGATAATACAGGGGAGTTGGGTGACGTGCCAGATGAGGTGGCAGAAGTGGTTCTGTCGGACATAGCTCACGTGCCCGTGATGTAGATTGGTGGTATGAGGATGAGGATCATTGAACGGGGAACGCGCTCTTTGCCGGACACGCAGTCAAGTCGTCGAGGTGATGTCCCTCCGATGTGGGTGGAAGGACCTTTGCTCGACGCGTTCGTGTGCTCGGACGCTTGGGCCTGGACCCGACGGGCATTGGGCCATGCCGTGCATCTCGTCATGGCCCAGTCCAGAACAAGAACCATTAACATTTGGCTTGATGTTGAGATTTAGAGTGTATTGTTATGCTTAATGGACGAAGTTTTGTTTGTGTGTTATATTCGTTTAATTTTATTCGTCCGAATTTGTTATTATTTGTTTGAGAGGAGCCTTGGTGATTCATTTTGGAAGCCTTGAGTTTCATTAAGCTAAGGGTGAGGTTTTTGAGATTAAGGATCACATAACGATGTGAGACCGTTCATTTTCTTTGAAGTCACACAAGCTTAGACCAAGCAATAAAAGGCATCATTGTCATTTTTCGTGGCTTTCTTATGCTTGAGGTTATATCATGTAACTAAGTACGTTAGTCATTCTTGAATATTGTTCCATTTACAACCTTAATATTCAAAGTCGAGATCTTACAAAACTGATTTTTGCACAATACATCGATGAGAAAAAATATGAGGTCTTACAAAATCGATTTTTACATAATATTCAAGGGTGCATCAGGTCCTATTCGCATAACAATTACAACCATAAAGTTCAAAGTCATTCTCTTCACATCTCGCAAAGGCACCGAAATCTTAAAGAACTCAGGCCATGTTTCACAGACGGCCATCATCCTTATCTCAAAGTCAACAAATGTTTCTTTTCTTCTTCACAGTCCGCAACAAGCTTGAACTCCACAGTTTCCCTCACATGAGCTCGAACTTCACCAGAAACGCAAATAAGAAAGTCGTACCGCTAGTTACTTGCACTTGTTATTAATGTGATCAATCATTAAGAACACAATGTGACACAACAAACGATTTTAAAGCTTAACACTGCAATATAAGTAAACTCAGAATTCAATTATGCAGTCATGAGGATCGTTACCAGCTCAGTATAATTCATAGCAAAAACAAAAAGGAAGCAAAGAGGAACAATTGAAAAAATAGATAGCCATTGTCGTTTGAATGCACATGCTTAGAACTTGAAGGATTTCACGTGTGAATTCAAGACTACTTCTTCCAAGAAAAGCTCCATTCCTCTCTAAGTTCTCTCTCCATGAACTTTCTCAAGCCTGACAAAGAGAGTTAGGGTTGAATTTAGCAAAGGACCAACATTTATACAACAATTAAAGCAAATAGAAAGGAGAGGTGCATAGAAATGTGTTAAGATTCAAAACTGGCCATTGAAAGTTCTTAGGCGGGTTTTCCCTCGACCCGAAGTTTTAAGTGAAGAAAGGAATTCGTAACAGGGCATGGTGCTAACAGAAAATCGAAAAAGCAAGGCTTATTACAAGAGGAGTTTCTAACGGAAAACAAAAAGAATAAAATCAAAACTCATAACAATTCTAAACAAAATATCTAACTCATAACAGAAATAATAAACCTATAATCGATTGTTTCTGGAAGCTTCACCTGAGTTCTTCATAGGAGCTCTCTCTTATCTTCTATAAAGCAGTGAGATTATTCATTTCTCAGGGTTCCGAAAATCATCTCCCTCAATCATTCTTCTTCACACAGCTTCCCAAATCCTTCTTCACCTATCTTTTTCAATCCTTCTTCTTCTCCTTCAACCTCTTTTCGCCATGGCTTCAAGAATTGCGTTCAATCTTCATCAATCCGTAACAGCAACGATCCTTCATTAACTTCACAATAACTGAGTCAACAAACAAGAGAAAAAAAGAGAAGAAGGTTAACCGAATCAACATCAACATCAAAGCAACGATAACGAATTGCACAGAGAATCGAAAAGCATCATACCGTGCAAGAAGATCCATCATCGTTATCATCATCTTCATCGTAAACGCAATATCAAACACACCTCCATGTCAATCGTCGTCTGAAGTATCGCCTTCATTCTGTAGCTTAATTGCAGAGCTTCGTCCCCGATCGTCATCATCACCTACATCACACAAGCATTCATAACAACCTGCAAAGCCACAAGGATCAATAACCAGGTCGTAAACGAGTCGAATCGCGTGAAAAAGGGGAGTAACAAACCGAACACGGATATGTAGCTTTGATCATCATCTTCACCGATTCAGATTGTTAACAAACCATCAGCAAAGTTCATCACTCTGATTAAAGGTACGACTCTTGATACGCCTTCTGTTCCTCTTTCTATTTGGCTTCCGAATCGTTTGATCTATGAGACGGTGAAGGATTTAGGGTAAGTTATTGATTCAGAATGATAAACAAAGGAGAATGGATGTTTATTCTTTGGGGTTTTCGGTTTTGTAGAGGTCCACCAGTGAGGAGGCCAGCGCCGGAAATGAGGGTTTCTATGAGAGAGAAGATGAAGTTGAGAGGAGGGAGAATGTGCGTGAAGAAGGGTAGATAGAGAGTCTTTAGTCTGATTGCAGGTTTATTTTCGTTTTATGATTTGATTAGGTTAATTTGGTTTTATGGAGTATTGTAAAGATCATAAATCCACTTAATTACCACCGTTAAAATTTATAAAAGCCATTAATCCACATTAATTTGCAACTAATTCCGTTTACTTCCCAATAAGATCACCGTTAGAGATGCTAAGAGATAAGATTGAGATTTTTGTGGATTCTTAGCCACACCGGCGGTGACACTTGTCACCATCCGGTTGGTACTTCGTGCGGTGGTTCGTGTGTGCGTCATTACACCATGTTCTCATGGACATGCATTTGTGAAATATCTGATTAGATTACCATAGAAAAAGATTGAATCATGTGGCCCATGTTAAAGTCAAAGAATTGACCGAAAGTTCATGCTATGCACCCCAATTTCCAGCGCAATTGGACCTTAGCTGTTCTCTATTCACACCCCTCCATTCTAGGCCCATTAACATTTTAACTTCAAAGAAAACGCTTCCTGCACCCCCCTCTCATTAGTTCTTTTACATTTTATTTTCTATTTAGATATAGTTTGATTTTAATCCATAAAAAATAGTAAAACACTCGATAAAATTCCATTAAAATTTCAATAGATTCCTAACTCAATTTAGAACTTTTCTACTTTTTTACTTTCTGAATTTTGGTAGTTTTCAATTTAATTCGATTTTCCATTTAATTAGTGTTATATTGAATTCTTTCATCTACACTTTATTTTTCACATTTTATTTCTCCCACCTCCTGTATGATATTTGGCCCATTCTTTTTGCTATGATTAGAGGACTAGTAATAGGACCTGGATTAATTTTTGGTATATTTTTTAGGCCATTTTATCCACTGTTTTGGTAACTTAGTTTGTGTAAAATTATGAATAGTTCTTAGGTAGATTTAAGTAGCTATTTGGCATAGTTAGGCTTTGAGTTTTTAGGATATTTTTTAACACAATATCAGGTTCAGGTTAGAGACCTTAGGAATTTAATTTCATATTTTTTCCAGGATATTTACTATTTTTTTAGTGCATTGGTTTTAGTCCATTTTTACATTGTAAATTCACCTAGTTTAGTTTAGGATTTTATGGTTCATTAAGATTTAGTTTAATTAGGCTTAATCTTAGGATATTAGGATGACTTAGTATAGTTTAGCTACTGATTTTAGAATATTGATATTAAGTAAATTCCTTTAGTTTTAGGACTTAGGTTTAGAATTCCCATTAAGTGTGCTTACATGAGGTTTAGCCTTATTTTCGTTTTATGCTTTAATATGCATTTTGAATTAACATTTCTTCACTCTATTTTTGTTTGTTGCCTTAATATTTATGTTTTCAATTGTATAGGTTTCCCCATTTTCTTAGAACCAACTTAACTTCCTTAGGAAGTAAGTTGAGTTTTAATTCTCTTTTCTTATTTTCTTCTCTTCCTTAGGTTATAATACCTCATTAACCATAGGATCACATTTTGTACATAATAAGATAACTTAGGGTTGTGTCTTAGTTCCCCTTAGCTTTTACCTTTCTCCTTTTGAATCTTCTCTTCTCATCTCCAAACAAAATCCAAAAAGACTTAACAAATGTATGAAATGATCCCCTGTGTATAGCCTTATTCCATGGGGCACTTGCATTCATTCCATCTTGGAGTGGTGTAAGCTTGTCTAGTATGATGTACAAGTCTTACCAAGGGGTTGTTTCAGAAAGAAAATTTAAAAGATATCTCTTCACAAAAAGCTACAAAAACACTTAATAAAGTTCAACAAGCTAGTGAACTTAAACCCTAATTCATGGAAACCAGTCTTGGATAAATTCTCCTTGCTGGGTGTGCTTGTTCTATAATTCCATCTTGGAATGTAGTAGCAAGAACACATTCCATGGAAAAGAGTTTGCATTCACTTCCTTGTGCCAAATTCATACAAAATTCATAAAAGAAAAAAACAAACAATAAGCGACTATCCTGCGGGAACTTCTCTTTCTCATCTCATTCATTCTAAAACGCGAACCCGCGACGACTTGTCTCGCATGCAAGACGGTAAACGCACTCGTACCAGACGAGCCTGCAACACCTGAGCATAGACATATGCAGTTCCAACCATAAAAACACAAACAAAAGTTCCCGCCTTAGTTAGGAGAACTACGTCGACTATGATCCTCATTTTCCCGATGAGGTACGTAGGCAGCGGGGTAGGGCCCGTTCGAGCACATTCTTTATTTTCCCTACATTTCCCCCTTTTCTTTTTGTTCTCTTTTTCCAGTTCCTTTTCTCATTTCAGTTCCAGTTCCAGTAGCAGGTCTTTATTCAGTAGTAGTTTATTTCTCACCCTTTGAAACAAGCAAGCAAGCGTGGACCCCGTCGGGTACGACGGACGATTTGGTGTGCTAATACCTTCCCATGCCGTAAACGACTCCCGAACCCAGATCTTTGGTTCGCAGGACCTTGTCTTTTCCTTCTTCTTCAGGTTTGTGCAGCATTACCTTTCCCATTCCTTCGGGATAAAAATGCATGGCTAGTGACTCTATCTTTTCCACGCCACTTTCGCGTTTGTACTAGTATGAAAATCTCAGGAGCGACACTTGTCACTTTGCAAGACAGTAACGCACTCGTACCATACGAGCCTGCAACACCTGAGCATTGACATAAACAATTCACGCTTTTAAAACACAAACATTCTTTCCACCCCTAGTTATGGGAACTACGGCGACTCTGATCCTCATGTCTAGATGAGGTACGTAGGCAGCGGGGTAGGGCCCGTTCGAGCACTCTTTTATTTTCCCTACATTTTCCCATTTTCTTTTCTTATCCAGTTTCAGTCTTTCTTTTTGCAGCAACTTTCATTTCTTCACCCTTTAAAACAGTTTCTTTGCAAGCGTGGATCCCGTCGGGTATGACAAACGATTTGGGGTGCTAACACCTTCCCAGGTTGTAATCGACTCCCGAACCCAGTTCTTTGGTTCGCAGGACCTTTGTCCTTTTCTTTATTTCCCTGATTTGTGCAGCATTACCATTCCTGTTCCTTTGGGATCAAAATGCCTAGCTGTCGACTCTACCCTTTTCCGCGCCACTTTCGCGTTTGTACCAGGATGGAAATCAAGGGAGCGACACATTGCTCCAAATTGTAATTTAAATTTTGAACTTATGTGTGATGCAAGTGATTATGTCGTTGGAGCGGTGTTGGGACAAAGAAAAGAAAAAACTTTCCATGCCATACACTATGCTTGCAAAGTGCTTAATGAGGCACAAGTGAATTATGCAACAACAGAAAAAGAATTGCTAGCCATAGTGTATGCGCTTGAGAAGTTTTGTTCTTACTTGATAGGTTTAAAAGTTATCGTCTACACAGATCATGGCGCAATTAAATATTTACTAACCAAACCAAATTCTAAGCAAAGGCTTATTTGTTGGATCCTTCTTCTCCAAGAGTTTGACTTGGAGATTAAAGACAAGAAAGGATCGGAAAATTTGGTAGCGGGTCATTTATTGTTGTTTGTTAATGTGGACATAACTAAATCCGGGAAGAATTTCCGGATGAAAAATTGTTTATGGTCCAGGTTAGGCCGTGGTTTGCCGAATTTGCTAACCACGAAGCAACGGGTTGGATTCCGGAAGACCTAACTTGGAATCATGAAAGGAAGTTCTTGTCGGATGCATAATTCTATATGTGGTATGAACCTTATCTGTTTAAAATTTGTAGAGACAATTTGTTGAGAAGGTGTGTGACAAGTGACGGGGCTAAAATAATTCTTTGGCATTGTCATGACTCTCCATATGGAGGACATTTCAATGGATCTAGAACGACCACCAAAATCCTTCAATCGAGATTTTATTGGCCTACTATTTTCAAAGATGAAAACCTCCATATGAGGAGTTGTGACACATGTCAACGAACAGGTGGAATAGGTAAATGTGATGAAATGGCCCTCCAAAATATCCAGGAGGTTGAAATTTTTGATTGTTGGGGAATTGATTTTGTTGGCCCGTTTCCACCATCTTTCACTAATGAATACATTTTGGTTGTTGTAGATTATGTCTTGAAATGGGTGGAAGCAATTGCTTCACCAAGGGAGGATAGAAAAAGGGTGAATAAATTTCTAAAGAAATATATTTTTTCCTGTTTTGGAACCCCTCGAGTGTTGATTAGTGATGGTGGGTCGCACTTTTGTAATGCACCTCTTGTAAAAGCAATCTTTTAGTTTGAACCATCAATTTGGGTGTGTTATCTTTGTCTGATTTTGTTCTTTTTTTTTTCTTTAATCTCACTTTTGTTTGAGGACAAAAAAATAAGTAAGTTGGGGAGAGTTGATAAGTACCAATTTGTATTAATATGTAGTATAGTTTTTGGCACTTTTCTTGAGCTTATTTGGTTTTCTGATGCTTTTTCCCATTGTTTTCTGTAAGTATTCGTGGTATAGCTTAATTACTTTAATAATATCATTTATTTAACTTTTTTTTATATTTTTAGGTTTCACCATTGGAATGAAGAAAGCAAAGCAAGGGGACTCTCTTTTGGAAGATTTTGAAGAAAATGATTTTTTTGGAGCTCGCTTCATGCTCGTTAAGCGAGCCCCTAGTGAGCGAATCCAGGGAGTTTCGCGCTAAGCGAGGTCCTGAGCTCTCTTAGCGAGCAAAGGTAGTTTTAGCAATTAATGAGAGCTAGCTTAGCGAACGTTGCATTTTTCAGGTTCTATAAAAAGGGTTGAACAGTCATTTTTTATGGATCATCTCATTTTTCTTGGAGCAAGAACTCTAAAACTCAGAATTTCACTTGTTTTCAAAGAATCAGCGCATCAATAGTCAGGAGATCGTCTTTGATGCTTTGTCTTCTTCATCTCTTTCTTGTAATGAAAGCTTCCATTGTTATGGCTAGCTAAACTCTTTATATGTCAAGGTTAGAAGGTAGATATGTCTTTAATTTGTATGTTAGTCTTTGATCATTATGTATGAACTCTTAATGATAAATATATGGTGGAAAACTTTGTGTTTATGAAATATAATTTGTGTGCTTCATGATTGAGAAATGTGTTCCACACTTGACCTAAGTTTCTCACTCATTAATGATCATAGGCTAGAAATAGTTATGAGACTTGGTGTTCACCATGTATTGATCTTTAATGTTGCCATTTTGATAGATTGATTGAGTTAGAAATAAATATTTTGAAAGGATATTACGATTGTGTTTATCGTTTTAACAAGTTCATCCGCTTGATCGAAACTATCCATGCAAATGGGCTTATTGAACCCTAACCTTTGCATGTGCTTTTTATAAACTTTCACCAACCGATATTTTTAACTCGTAGCTTTTAATTTGAATGCAAACTAAACATTCCGTTAAGAAAACCAAAACCCCTTGTTACCATTAAGTTTTAAACTAGTGCAACTATAGAAGGGCGGTGATATCAAAAAACAATCTTCGTGGATCGATAAAAAAAATCGAACTCTATTTTTACTCTAACAGAAGACTACTCTATACTTGGGGGGTTATCAATCCTTATTGCTCTACTGAGTAATGAAATCTTTCAAGATCTGTTGGGGAAGAGAAAAATTCGTCTGATATATGCTGGGGAACGAGAGCCACAATAGATATGTTGAGGAACAGAATTAAGGAAACCTGCTGAAGAGAAAGAGTTTATGATGCCCTCTGCTGGATATAACTTCCATCCGTCTGTTGGGAATAATAAAACTGAAACACATCCTGTTGGGGAGGAAATATTTCAAGTAGTCTCGTGCTGGGGATCATTTGCTTTTTCCCGGACTTTATCTCAAGAGGATTTTACAAACGACACGATATCTTTAAACTCTTAGATATCGTAGTGATTGTATGAGTTAGTGTAATACCCTTGCAAATGAGGTAGCCATGATCAACACAAATGAGCTTGTAGTAGTTGGAAGTGTTGAACAAGAGAAATGGCTTGATGAGCAACCGCTAGATGGGTAATGGACTCAATCAGTAAAATTTGTGACAAAAGGGTGACATAGAAACCCTTCATAAGTACAGCTGACTCAGTACCCTGAACCTTGGATAGGGGCTTCCGACTGTCCGTGTTTGGGGAAGAGTGAATTCTCGTGCTATTGGGGTGGCATGCCCAAGTACGAATGTTTAAGTAGTTTTTCCCTTAACTAGATGATCTTTGAGGGATTACATTTACTAGTTTCTCTTGGACAGATTTGAATCTCGAAGTGATTGACCCAGTTTAGCTGAATTGTGAGGAGATTGCTCAACGTGATTGTCCCAGATTGGCTGCATTTAACCCAACTGGTTGGAAAAAAAATCCTACTCAAAAGAGTTTCTTGGAAAATGTGTACTTCGACATGATTGTTCTTTAGAAGTTTCAGACTTCTCAACTTGGTAAGATTAAGCTCCTGGAATGAGATTCCATAGGTGAACTTCTATGATGCTAAACAAGTGTATGCAAGCAGAAAATGTTTTACTCTAAGAATGATTATTCTAATTCAACACACATGTTAATCTTGAAGTATTTATTGAAAAGGTGTCGCAATCCTTTGTGAGCGAATCACTAGTTAAGATACAACAGTATTTTTGAATAAAAGAAAGCATGCACATGCAATATCAATAAAAAAATTTAGCATAACTTATAGGAGTTAGGAACACTGTCTCATGGTAGTATGCTCTCGAATTAACCCTGTTTCAGTTAGGACTTTTGAGGGTTATATCGTGCCTGGTTCACGGTTATAGAAACAAAAGATATAGGCTCGAAGTTTATACGTCCCCCCCTTCGTGATGTCCTCCATTCCTATGTTCAGCTAATTCAGCACAAGCACTCACCTCTCAAAAAGGGTTTTGTGATGATTGAGGAACCAATAACACTAACGGTTCAATCACCAATCAGGTTGTCATTTGGAGTTAGTCACGCCTTTGTCTTTCGTGTCTGTGCCATACGACTTTGTTCTTGTTTAAGGATCTTTCTTGTGTAATCCTATTCGTCTTTCGCTTTTGCGTTCTTTTGCTTATCCCTAAATTTTTCCTGGACTGATTGTTGTGAATCTTTGATTGTGAAGTCCAGCGGGATGACCTAATTTTTGCCTAAGTCGCTTGTTTTCAAGTTTCGACTTAGCGGGCTTTTTCATTTTTTTTATCCTTTTTTTTAATAAATCGTATGTCACTGGTTGTCTTTATTTCTTTGAAAAGGTCGTGATTGTCTCACTTCTTAGTTGATGAGGGATAACTCTTGTGGTTTCAAGTCTTTGGACCTGTTTATTGGGATAACCATGGTGGTTTCTGGTCTTTGGACCACTTGATTTGGTACAATGAAAGGTACCGGATCCTCAAATACGCACTCCTTTAAGAAAGTATGAACACTCGGTCCAACTAGCTGACACCTACCTTTCCCCTGGGTTAAATGAAAGGGTTTTTTCATTCAAAAAGAAACTCTTACTTCAAGGCTCAAAGGGGTTGGTGAGAGGCTATCTTCCTTATATCTCCAGCTACTAGGATTTTAAACAATGCTTGTACATCGTCAACAAATCTTATTCAAGAGCACACAATTAAAGACTTTTTTGTTTTTATTTCTTCATTCTCCCTCATAAAGTTTAAGCACGACAATTGGCATTGCAATGCGCATAGACAAAATCATGAGTAAATACGAATGGATTATTTCAAGAAAAACATGTGCGATTTATTATGATTATCATTCAAAAGAAAACAACTTTCATACATATAGACAAATTTTTAGCAAATAAAAGAAACTACAAATGAAAATGCGAAAAAAGAGCTAAATCATTGCCATCATTGAGGAGACTTGGCTCCGTCTGGACTTATCAGTTTTGGATACTTTTAGTGATCAGTAATTTTTACATGGGCTTGCAATTTTCAATTAAATGGCCACATGCCCAGCATGGCAATCATACCTCCTCTTGCAATTATTCTGACCTTAAGGATTCGGCGTTGAATACTGACACGAGACGTCTGAAGGAAAGAATAGAGCTAAGAAATAAAGTTTCCCTATAAGGTTGCTCTTAAAAACCTGGAGATCTTCTGCATACGTATCTCCATTGACTCAAGACTAATCAAGAATCAGAGCGGCATAGTTCCACTCATTAGGGATGAAAATATGTTGAAGAAAAAAAACACAATTGCCATTACTGAGAGTATTAGAATACTCATGGATTTATTTCTTCTACGAATACCCTTGCAAACCGGGTGATTAATTCAAGGATTTCAGCTTAACAACAGACAATCTGGTGTAATAACCTTTGCATCAATCAAACCTTGCACCTTCATTCACAAAATTCACTCTGGATCCACTGTGATTAGGCATTGGATTTCAGAGTACATTTTGGGGAGGAGAAAAATTGATTGCCTTGGAGTCAGTTAGGTATTGTACCTTATTCTGAAAAGCCAAACATTTCTTAATAGTGTGACCCTGGGCACCTGAATGGAATTCACACCTGGCGTTTATATCAAAATTTGGTGGTAAATTGTTAGCTGAAGGGGCTCTTATGGTACGAAGTTCGACCATGTTCAATTTAAGCAACTCTGGAAACAATGCAGAATACGCCAATGGGATAGGGTCAATTTTGTGATCCCTCGCTCATGTTCTTTGATGAAATTGTCTTTGTGCTTGTTGTTGTTGAACCTGAAGTTTTTGTTGAACCTGAAGTTGTTGTTGAACCTATACCGAAGGAATAGTTATAGCAGCTGCTTGTTGTATCCTTGGGAGCAATCTCTGCCCCGACCCTTGTACAAAACATTGTTTTCTCCTTCTCTTCATCTTTGGCCATTGGCAAAAAGGCTTCCTCGTGCCAGAAGAAATAGCACCACTTACGTCCTAGATCTTTCCCAACTTCAGTAAGTTTTCTATCCTTTCTCCCGCAATGATAATATCAGAAAAATCGATGGACGGGCAAATGGCCAGACGATCCAAGAATGCACCTTGCAAGATGCCCATGAACATGTCTGCCATTTCCCGGTCTAGCAACAGTGGTTGAACTTGGGCAGCCAGCTCGTGCCACCTTTGGGCATACTCCTTAAAACCCTCTTTAGATCCTTCAGACAAGTTCTGTAATTGGGTGCAGTTTGGAGCCATATCATTATTATATTGATACTGCTTGAGAAAAGCTTCAGCTAAATCTTTCTAGCTCCAGATAGAGACCCTACTTAGCTTCATGTACCAGCTCAACGAAGCTCCATATAAGCTATCTTGGAATAAGTGCATCCACATTTTCTCGTCATCAGTGTGAGATGAGATTCTTCCAAAATATGCATGAATGTGATTTCTATGGCATGTACAGTCGTTGTACTTGTCGAATGAGGGTACCTTGAATATATGGGATCAATAGATAAAAACATAGTTTTTATAATATATATCAACTTTAAGTCCTCTGTCCCAATACATTGAGGAATTTTTCAAAAATTGAATATTTCTCTGTTCCCGATTGTAATATCCTAAAATTTACCCTCTTAATTTATTACCAACTTCAAGTGGTGTATGCTTCATCATCTTGCATGTCCGTCCATATTGCATTGCATTCAAAATAAATAATAAATAAAATAAATCATCATCATATGCATGTGCGTGAGGCTTGTGATCAAGTGTCTCTTGTCAATCTTTGGAGCTCAAGAAGGAGAAATAATATCACAAAAATAACCCAGCTCATTTCCAAACTGACCCATTAAAGGAAAGTAAAATTCACATTTTTCATCCGTTAACCGGTTAACTCCTGGGGTTAACCGGTTAACAGAGGCGAAATTTGTGAAGAAATTTCAAAAGTTGGTTGGTTTTGCACACTTCCCTCCACTTTTGCCACCTTGCAAGTACTCAATTTTCCCATTTTTCATTTTTCCTCCTTTCTCTACCACTTTCTAGACTCTTCCATACTATTTCAAGGAATATTCTAGAAACCCTAACCAACTTTAACTAACTCCAAGACTAAGTCTTAAGCTCATTTTCCAAACCTAATGCCCAAGCTAACTCCATACCCAAGCCACATGTCAATCCTAATTCCTATATAAGTTGAATTCACTCCAAACCTCACAACTTCAACCATTTTCACATTTTCATCTCATTTTTCATCTCAATTCTCCCAATTTTCTCTCATCTTCAACCTTTCACCAAAAAGCTTATTCATCAAAAGTTCTTCAAGTTTTGCATTGAAGCTTGAAGAACTTGAAGCTAAATCCTCATCCAAGCATTGATTCCAAGGTCTATTTAAGATTAATCGAAGTAATTGATTTTTTTTGGGGCAGATTCTTAATTTTGGAAGTGCTTTTGTGATTGTTCATCAAGATCTTCATCAATTTCATTTTTTTGCATTCTCGTGGATCGAAGCTGGGAATCTCCGGTATTCTTTTCATTGGTGCATCGATTGACTCGCAACAATCACCTTAGCAAGTCTCCTCTTTGTAGGTTGGTGAATCTGAAATCGCTTTTCGCTTTTAATTTATTCACTTCATCTTGCCGTATGGCATTCTTTGATCGTTTTACATTTTTATTGCATTTTGTTCGATTTACTTGTTAGTTGCTAGAATCATAGCTAGTTCTTGGTGCTAATAGGTATTAGAAGACTAGGTTTAAGTGGAAATTGCGTGCTAGCATGTACATGAATGTATTAGGAGCTTTTAGAAGTAGGTTGGTGGCTAAAAGTGCTTATTTCATTGTTGTTTTTTTCATTTTGTTTAGTGTTAACTGGATAACACCTAAGGTTAACCAATTAACACATTGATTTTTGCCCCTGGATTTGGTTTTTTAAAGTTGTTAACCGGTTAACGTTGCTCGAATTTTTGAAAATAGCTTGTTTCATTTCATGCTTGTGCATACCTCATCCTTTAATCACCATGTATTGGTATATCATGATTTTATTGAATTTTTAGGATCACTTTAGGTGCATGATTATATAGTTTTGATAGCTTTTGACATGCGTTTCATTAGTTTCCATTTTTGTGCATAAATGTTGCATAATATGTTCATAACATTTTGTGAGCATAATTTGCATAATTTAGCATCCTTCATAGCATAATAAGGAATGTGTACACCTCTGGTTTTTGCATTGCATTATGAAGCTATTCACATCTTGATTCAATCATGTGCATATTGAAAATTACATAATGTTGTAAAAGCTCAAACAATCACAAAAAACATTTAGTTTCCATCATTTAATTGCATATTGATGTTGCATTCCATTGTTAATAATCCATTTCATGTTATTGCATTAATCTTGCATAATTTTTGCATTACTTGTTTGCATTAAAATTCATGTTTTGTGCATAAAAGAAAATAATTGAAATTTGTCTTGTTTTCATAGCTGCATTTTGAAACAGGAGTTGTAAGAACATGTTGCATTCATGTTGTTTTGACTTTTTACACCTATTTTGCATGCTATTTGTTAGCTGTAATAGGTTGTTTTCATTTTGCATTGCATTTAGTAGTTGTTTGTGCTATAGGAGCTGTAGTAGTTGTTGGATTTTTGTTTTGCATAGTTTTAGGTCCCTTAGACTTAGGATTGAGTCTAGATTAGGTCCTAGTTGTATTAGGATTTGTTTGGTACATGTTTACCTCATTCCTTTTATCATGTTTATCCTACTAACCTTTGTTTTGTAGGCAGGTGGAGGTAAGTTTCCACAACCTTTTCCTTTTAAATTCTTTACGCTTTTCAAAGTGTGTTTGTTTTAGCATTTGTTGTACTTAATTTGCATAACTTCATGCTAATCCCCTTTAGAAACGACTTAGCTTCCTTAGAAAGTAAGTTGATTTCTAAGTTCCTTTTCTTTTCCTTTTTCTCATTAGGATTAGAAAACCGCACTAACCTAGGTTCATCCATGCATGACAACACTTAGGATCACTAGTCTCCCTCTAGACTTTTGCCTTTGGTCCGCTTTGCTTTCTTTCTCATCTCAAAGAAAAGTGAAAAACACCTAATAAAGGTTAAGCTTTCTCATACAACATGAGACTTTATCGTGGGTTACTTATACATGTCCTATTTCGGGGTGAGGTGTAAGGCATCTACCACGATGAACAAGTCTTAGTATGAGAATGTATCACAAACAATAAATAGAAAACACTTATACAAGACGGTAAACGCACTCGTTCAAGGAGAGCCTGCAACACCTGAGCATAGACATAAGTAGTTCCAGCATAAAAAACATAAATATATAGTTTCCGCCTTAGTTAGGCGAACTACGACGACTCTGATACTCATTTTCCCGATGAGGTACGTAGGCAGCGGGGTAGGGCCCGTTCGAGCACACTATTTATTTTCCCTACATTTTCCTCTACCTTTTCGTGCTCTTTTTCTGTTCCCTTTCTCATTTCCATTCCAGTTAGTGGTTTTATTCAGTAGCATCTTTATTTTTTACCCTTTGAAACAGACAAACAAGCGTGGATCACGTCGGGTACGGCGAACGATCTGGGGTGCTAATACTTTCCCAGGACGTAACCGACTCCCGAACCCAGATATTTGGTTCGCAGGACCTCGTCATTTCCTTTTCTCTTCGGTTTGTGCAGCATTACCTTTACCATTCATCAGAGATAAAAATGCATGGTTGGTGACTCTACCTTTTCTGCGCCACTTTCACGTTTGTACTAGGATGAAAATCCTGGGAGCGACAACTGGCGACTCTGTTGGGGATCGAACCCAGAATATCTGGTTTTCCCTTTTGAGAGTCAATCCTATCGCCTATTTGTTTCTTCTTCTTTGGGTGTTTATCTGTTTGTTGTTGTGTGCTTTAGTTTAGCTTTACTGTTTTCATGTACAGTCTTACTTTACAGCTTTACTTTACAAGATTTATTTACTGCTTTCAGTATTTATTCCATGCATCATATATACTGGATTGTGCTGGTTTGCTTTTTTTCTATGGGTGGGATTTACTGAGAGATAAGCCAACTACCCGGCTTGAGTGCACCATAGGATTAGCATGGACAGACATTGTACTCCCATGGTATCTCACCATGATGAATGGCGATGTGTTCCACACCCAAATTACAACCGTCTTGGGACTATTATGTGTGGGGATTACTCCACTTCAGGGTAAGACCTTGGTAGTTATGTGCATATGGTGACCGATCATTGAGGACCTTAGTGGAAACGACGCTCTCCAGTGATGATAGTGGTAGACCACATTTGTTGGCAAACCCACTCGCATCCAAGGGCCCACTGGGAACTCGCATAGGATGGTATGGTTCTCTCATAGGAATCCAATTAAAGTGAACTATTCGTATGACGATAGTATTGTACCCTTCAGGATGAATGTACTATTGTTTCTCGATTCAGTGCTTGAAGCTGGGGACTTATGAGGGATGCTTGTTTCCTTGGATTCAGCTGAGACCTCCCTGAGTAGTAGATAATGCCAAACTGATTCCTTGATCTGGTCATGAGCCATTTCTCGGAAATGGTGAATGTATTATTGCTATTCGGCTTTGAGAGTCCGTGATGTTGACCCGAGTAGCACACCCGTGAGATGGGAGGGGTTTACAGGTTTGCATGAACCCTAAAACTTCCAACATACCCACTTTGCCAGTATTGTTCAGTATTGTGATCTGGTTCTTTGTTTCCTCGATTCTGAGATCCGGGATTTCTGTTCAGAGAATTGATGTTGTGATTGCTATTGTGACTCTGCACAGACACAGGGTTATTATGATTGACACACCATAGACACGTTAATGATCACATGTTTTGCCTTGCATAAGCATCATAATATCATTAATCATTTGTGTTCTTTTTCATTCTCAGGGTTCATACTATTCATGGTTCCCGATCATAATTCTGCTTCAGAAATGAAAGACGTCCGAAAGAGGAATGTCTTTTAAAAGTTCTTTGATACCAAGGTGGATTTGCTTAATCAGATGGTGTCTTGTTTTACCCCGAGTCATCTTAGATACTTCACAAAGAGCTATGGTGACATTATGGATCTGGTAGTTAACCTGGATAGTTCCCAAAGGAGTGCCATTCATACTTTGTTGTAGTACTACGATCCGTGGATCAGATGCTTCATATTTCCTGACTTCCAGTTAGGCCCACTGCTTGAAGAGTACTCTGAGATCTTAGGGGTGCCACTCAAAGATCAGATTCCCTTCAATTCAGAGATGAATAGACCAACTCATCTTGACATTGCCAAAGCTCTTTATTTGATCCCATCAGAGGTGTCTGATAACCTGATTTTTACCAAAGTTGGGGTGCTTGGCTTTCCTTGGAGTTCTTGGTGAGAAGAGCTGGAGAACTTGCTATTTTTGGTCAATGGGATTCAGTTTGTGCTATCTCGACTTTATCCATCTATGGGATCATCCTCTTCGCTGACATGGATAAGTTCATGGATATCAATGCCATTCACTTGTTCGTGATGAAGAAACATGTGCCCACTCTCCTAGGTGATATGTATTATTCAATGCATTACAAAAATGAGAAGAATCGGGGCGGTTTGGTTAGGTGTTGTGCTCCTTTATTCTACAGACGGTTTATGAGGCACCTATCCATTACTGAAGCTTTCATTGATCCCAGGGTGATCTGGGCCCAGAAACTAAGCAGGTTGTCTTCCAAAGACGTCATGTGGTTCACTTTGAAGTTACAAGGGAAAGATTTCATCTCTAGCTATGGGAGTTATCCCAATGTTCCACTCTTAGGAGTAACTAGGGGCATCAATTACAACCCAATTCTCCTGAGAAGACAATTGGGATATGCACTCAAAACTGTTCCCAAAGAGTCAGATCTAGTTCAGACCATCTATTTCTCTGTGAAGGATAATCTTCCCTTGCTCCGAGAAGCTACAGGTGCTTGGAAACTTGTCAAACGGAAGGGTATAGAGCACTTGGGCAAGAGCAAAAATCAAATGTTCCTCGAATTCGAAGCCTGGATAAGGGAGAAGGCTCAAGTGTCCCTAATCCTTTTCTCTGCATTGTTCTCACCTCATCCTACTGTGCCATTGGAGGATTACCAGAAGTTGGAGGCTTTGGTCCAACAGCTCATAGCTGAAAATCAAGAGGCCGGTAATTCCTGCCAGAAGCTGATGATTCAGAACCAGAAGCTAGAGGAGAAAGCTCGTCAAGCTGAAGAGATGGTCAAGCTTAAGCAGCAGGACTTCGAAAAACGAGAGATCTACTTCAAGAAGAGAATGTTGGCTGAAACCCACAAGGCGAGTCAGCGCCAGAGGTATAAAAAAGTCTTTGACGAAGCTAACAAAGCTTGGACCCTTTGGCAAGAAAAGTGGGAGGACCATCTGAGACAGCAGAAGGAGATAGAGATCCAGTACAAGTTGAAGATCAAAGGCCTTTAGAAGACTCTTGTTGAGAAGGGAGAGCTTCTCGAGAAATCCCATGAGCAATGAAGAAACTACCTTCAGAAGATGGAAAAAAGCCAACGAGCAGATGAAGACATCTAGATGGAGGTAGAAGAGCTGAAGCTTCGGGCTAATGTCAAGAAATTCAAGACTGAGTCGAGCCCTAGAAAAGAAACGAAATAGGTGTTCCTACAACATATCAACGAACTGCATGCTTCCTTTGATATAAGGGATCTTCTTATTCAGAAGCTCATCCAAGAGCCGAATCATCCAGACAGAGCCCAACTATTCCAAATTGTCAAGCGTCTTAGCTGGAGGCTATAAGACATGGAGCTTCCTAGGGTGTAGTCTCATTCTATTGTACTTGGATTACCCTCAGGCTTGTTGTAGGATTCCTCTTTACCTTACTTTGCTATTCTCTTGATGTGTGAATTGGCACCCTTCAGGAACATTGTTATCTTCAGATATCAGTTTATTGATATATTTGATTTGGTTTGAATCTCCGGTTGTTATCTCCTGCACTGATACGCGGTACTAAGCACCAATTCTCCATGAATATCATCTTATTTGAACGTCGTGCGGGGTCTTCTTCCCTAAATCTGAAAAGGCTGTATGAATTCTCAAAATACCGGAACGGGAGTGTAAAAAACCTTAAGAATCAAAAGACCACAACATTTCATGCATTCATTTCATTTTCATTTTTTCTTTTGCAGGTTATCCAGGTTTCTTAACTTATATGAATTTTCAGGAAAGATTGCGAAAGCCTCAAAGACTCGTCTTCTCAGGCACGATATCCATTCACATTGGTATGCTACTCGCCGTGATCAAAGGCACGTCATGGATACAGTATAAATCGAGCTCAACGAGGGGGAATTGGAGCGCTTATCATCAGGAAAAAATTGTCACTATTAATGCTCCTGCTAATCAGCAACAGGTTCAGCAAAATTACCAACAACAGAGGGATGCCCGTCAGTACTATCCTCCCAGACCAAAGGATAGACATTTCGAGAAGCCTCTGATGTCGTACTCCTAGTTATTACAAAATCTTCTTCAGCTTCAGATGATCCAGTTGATAACCCTACAACCACCAAAGTCAGGTCAGCTCCTAGTAGGTTATGATGCTAATGCCTGTGGTGAGTTCTATTCTGGAGCTCCTGGCCATAGCACAAAGAATTTTCAAGCTCTCAAGCATGTCATTCAGGACTTGATAGACTCCAAGGTGATCAACTTTGCTCCAACCCAGAATTTACAACAGAACCTCATGCCTGATCATGGAAGGACCGTAGTAGCTGTTGGTAGTAGTAAATGTTTGAACCTGGTATTTGATGTCACTGCCCTGAAGACCTCATTGTTGGCTGTAAAGGCTTTCCTGGCTAAGAAGAATGTATTTCCAGGTTGTGAAAAAGACTTTTCAGACTGTGTTAATTCCATCAATGGTTGTGATCGGTTGTGATCGGTTGAGATCAGGAATATAGATAATGATGGATGAAGGAAGTATACAGTTTGATAGGACCGTGAAGGAGGAAAACGTATCAACTGTTACGATTTACTATAATCCAGCACAAGTTCAGGCACTAGCAAAGGTGGCACCAGTAACCATTACTACTTCTGGACCAATTCCGTACCAGAGTGATAAAGTTATCCCGTGGAACTATGGGGGAGAGGTTTACTTCAATGGTCAGAAGCAGGACATGGCCACATCCAGTTTGTCTTCGCACCAAGATGAGAATGTTGGGGTCGGAGGATTTACTAGGAGTGGTAGACTGTTTGCACCAGAAACATTGAGAAACAATGTGTTACCCCCGAAAGACAATGCAGAGGCTCAAGCCAGGGCCAGAGGAAAGAAGCCTATGACAATTGATGCTCCAACATCAACTCCAGAGCCCGATATCACCTTTGACAAGGAAGCAGAAGAATTTCTAAGAATAATCAAGAAGAGTGATTACAAGATTATTGATCACTTACAGCAAACTCCCTCTAAGATCTCAATCTTATCCCTGTTGATGTGTTCAGACTCTCACCGGAAAGCCCTATTGAAGATCTTGAACAATGCATACATGCCACAAGACATATCCGTAAATCAGCTAGAGACGGTAGTGTCGAGTGTGAATGCCAACCATGGGTTGGGATTTACCGATATGGACCTGACAACTGAGGGACGCAGTTACAATCGCGCTCTACACATTTCTATGGAATGTAAAGGAGATGTGTTCTCTCATGTGCCTGTAGACACGGGGTCATCTCTGAATGTACTTCCTAAGAATGCTCTGATTAACCTGGATTATGATGGTGTTGTGCTTAGGCCAATTGACTTGGTCGTCCGAACATTTGACGGCTCGAAAAGGTCAGTATTTGGAGAGGTGGAACTGTGGATCAAGGTGGGACCACAGGTTTTCAACACAACTTTCTATGTCATGGATATCTAACCGGCCTACAGCTGTTTGTTGGGGCGACCATGGATACATGCAGCAGTGGCAGTGTCTTCTACCCTTCACCAAAAGCTTAAATTTGTCTGGGAAAGACAGATTCTGACGATGTGTGGGGAAGAAGATATCTTCATCAGCCATTTGGCCTTGTTCAAGTATGTAGAGATGCATGGGGAGATTTTTGAAACTTCGTGCCAAGCCTTCGATCCCATCAGGACTGTAAGTACATCATCTTCAGCTGCCTTATCAGAGGATACAAAGAAAGGAGCATCCATAGCGTCCGACAAGCAAGCCCTAGACGTTGTGGAATCAGGTGCAAATGAGGGCTAAGGCAAAATGATTGAGGTCCCAGAGAAGAAGGATATGTTCGGAGTTGGCTACCAACCTAGTCAGTCAACACCAGGGAAAAACGCTAGAGGTCGGAAAGGCCCAATTACCTTCAACGGTGCGGGATGGTTTGACCATGGAAATGTTTTGCACGGTGCAGAAAGAAACGGTTGATAGTTATTGCGAACTGGATGAGTGGATAAGGCCATGTGTCTCGGGGATGCAACTTAACAATTGGTCGGATGAAGCCCTCATCTCTGTCACCCAGCCAGAAGAGTAATAGTTTTTTGTTTCTATTCTCTTGTATGCAAGCTCTATGCCTTACCCGGTGCATAGAAGCTCATTGTAAGGGTTCATTGTTCATGATGAAATATCATAATCATTAATAAAGTGGACGTTTTTGCATTCATTCATGTGTTCCTTGTCTTTCATTATTTTGTTAAAAAAATAAAATAATAAATGGCAATGTTTTCCATGTCTCCCACGTTTTCTAAAACCTAGCATGAATCATCATTCATGCAGATGCTCCTCATCGGGTCTCATCAATGACGACCTGACTATGGCTCAGTATGACTTCGACAATCCGATTTACCTAGCCGACGAGGAAGGCGAAGAAGATTATGAACTACCCGAAGAACTAGCCAGATTGCTCAAGCAAGAAAAAAAGATGATTCAGCCATATGAGGAAGCCATTGAGGTGGAAAACTTGGGTACTGAAGAAGACAGGAAAGAGGTCAAGATCGGGGTTGCGCTGGAAGAACTTGTCAAGAGCCGCTTAATCTCCATGCTCCGAGAATATATCGACGTCTTCGCCTGGTCTTATATCAGGATATGCCTGGGTTGGATACCGACATTGTAGTGCACAAGCTGCCGCTCAGAGAAAATTGCCTGCCGTTGAAGCAAAAGCTGAGACGAACTCAAACTAACATGGCTATCAAAATCAAGGAAGAGGTTCAAAAGTAGTTTGATGCTGGATTCCTATCCGTGACGAGTTATCCTCCATGGGTTGCGAACATTGAGTCAGTTCCTAAAAAGGATGGTAAGGTTCAGAATGTGTGTGGACTATAGGCACCTGAATCGAGCAAGCCCCAAGGATGACTTCCCGCTGCCGCATATTGACGTGCTAGTTGACAACACTGCCCAATTTTCTGTGTTTTCCTTCATGGATGGATTTTCAGGCTACAATCAAATCAAAATGTCGCCAGATGACATGGAGAAGATCACATTCATTACCCCATGGGGCACCTTCTGTTACAAAGTAATGTCGTTCGTTTTGAAAAATGTTGGGGCTACATACCAACATGCAATGGTGACTCTATTACATGACATGATTCATCACGAGATTGAGGTCTACGTCGATGACATGATTGCAAAGTCACAGAAAGAAAAAGAACATTTGGTCAACTTAGCCAAGCTTTTTGACAGGCTTCGGAAATTCAGATTGAGGTTGAACCCAAACAAATATACATTCGGGGTGCGTTTCGGAAAGCTGTTGGGCTTCATTGTTAGCGAAAAGGGGATTAAAGTCGACCCCGCGAAAGTAAAAGCAATCTAGGAGATGCCTGAGCCGAGAACCGAGAAGGAAGTATGTGGCTTCTTAAGGAGATGAACTACATTGCAAGGTTCATCTCTCACCTAACAGCAATGTGTGAGCCTATTTTCAAACTTTTGAGGAAGAATCAAGATATCGAATGGAATGATGAATGCCAACAAGCTTTCGACCGAATCAAGGAGTATTTGCAAGAACCTCTGATTCTCATGCCTTTAGTGCTAGGGAGACCTTTAATCATGTACCTCACAATAATTAAAGCATCAATGCGCTGTGTACTGGGTCAGTAGGACGAGTCTGGTCGAAAAGAGCATGCAATTTATTACCTTAGCAAAAATTTTACCGACTATGAGACACGCTACTCACTGCTCGAGAAAACTTGTTGCGCTTTGGCATGGGATGCTCGCTGATAAATACAGTACATGTTGACTCACACCACTCTATTGATTTCCAAGACTGACCCTATAAAGTACATCTTTGAAAAGCCAACTCTGACTGGAAGAGTAGCCCGATGGTAAATGATTCTGACCGAATATGATATCCAGTACACTTCACAAAAAGCTATCAAAGGAAGTGTATTATCGGATTATCTGGCCCAACAGCCAATTGATGATTACTAGCCAATGAGGTTCGAGTTCCCGGATGAGAACATCATGTTCCTCAAGTCGAAAGACTGTGAAAAACCACTCCCGGGGGGAGGGGCCAGACCCCGAATCCAAATGGAGTCTGATGTTCCAAGAAGCCGTTAACATGAACGGTAGTGGAGTTGGTGTTGTTATTATCTCTCCAGAAGGGATCCATATGCCTTTCACTGCCCGACTGACATTCGAATGCACTAACAATGAAACAGAGTACGAAGCCTTGATAATGGGGATCGAGGAAGCAATTAATTCGAGAATCAAGAACCTCGAGATCTTCGGTGATTCGGCTTTGGTTATTAACCAAGTTAACAGTAAATGGCTGGTTCATCAACCTCATTTGACTCCTTACAGGGACTATACCAGGAGGTTGTTAACTTTCTTCACGAAAGTCAAGCTGCACTATATACCTCGGGATGAGAATCAATTTGCTGATGCCTTGGTAACCTTATCTTCCATGATCAAGGTTCATCAAGAGAACTACGTGCCTCGAATCGATGTATCTTGTCTCGAGAGGCCGGTATACGTGTTTTCAGTTGACGGTATTAATTTTGAAAAACCCTGGTATTATGATATCAAGCAATTTCTGAAGTCTCGGGAATACCCGACAGGGGCATCAAGAAAAGACAAGAAGACTTATAGGAGGCTGGCAGGAGGGTTCTTTGTAAACTAGGATAATGTGCTTTGCAAACAGAACTTCGACATGGTCTTGCTCAGATGCATGGATAGATATGAAGCAGACCTGTTGATGCAAGAAGTTCACTAAGGATCCTTCGGTATCCATGATAGAGGGCATGCTATGGCAAAGAAACTTCTCAGGTTGGGGTATTATTGGATCACCATGGAATCCAATTACTGTAAGTATTCCTGCAAGTGCCACAAGGGCCATATCTATGCTGACATGGTCTATGTACCTCTAAATCCATTGAGTGTCATGTCTTCACCTTGGCCCTTCGCCATGTGGGGCATTCATATGATTGGCAAGATTGAGCCAACTTCTTCCAACGGTCCCCACTTCATCTTGGTTGCCATAGACTACTTCACAAAGTGGGTCGAAGCGGAGTCTTATGCCAATGTCACCAAACAGGTGGTAGCACGATTCATCAAGAGTGATATCATCTTCCGGTATGGAATTCCCGATAGAATCATTACTGAAAATGGTTTTAATCTCAACAATAAGATGATGGTAGATCTATGTCATGATTTCAAGATTGAGCATCACAATTCTTCGCCGTATCGCCCGAAGATGAATGGCGTCGTCGAGGCGGCCAACTAGAACATCAAAAAGATCGTTTAGAATATCACCATTCAACAAAATGTATCCTTATTCCCATGCTACCGTTTGCATTGCATGGGTACCGAACGTCAGTGCGCACTTCAACTGGGGCAACCCCATTCTCGCTCGTCTACCGTATGGAGGCAGTCCTACCAGTTGAAGTCGAGATCCCTTCGCTGAGATTAATGATTGACGTAAAGTTTGACGAAGATGTGTGACTTTGATCCAGGTACAATCAGTTGAGCCCCATTAAAGAGAAACGCCTAGCAGCAGTATGTCATGGGCAGTTGTATCAACGGCGGATGAAACAGGCTTTTGACCAGAAAGTAAGCCCTCAATGGTACATACCCGGCGATCTAGTGCTGAAAAGGATTCTTCCACCTAACATAGATTACAGGGGAAAGTGGACACCCAACTATGAAGGTCCATTCATCGTTAAAAATGTCTTCTCGGGCAGAGCCTTGATGTTAACAACTATGGATGGCAAAGACTTCCAATCCCCTATCAATGCAGACGCAGTTAGAAAATACTTCGTGTAAAGAGATCCGCTGGACAAAAATAGAATAAGAGTCAAGGAAAAAATGGGGATTCCGACGAGTAAAAAATAGAATAAAAGGCTCAGGAAAAAGTTAGGGAAATACCTGAAAAGATTTACACCCGCTGAGTTGAAAAGCCACATCGGACAGCTCAGGCAAAAAAGGGTATCCCAATGGATTGAAAACCCGAAAGGGTGATCCACGCAAAAGAGGGATTAAAACGAACGACCGTGGTCTGCGAGATCTGTGATTCATCATTTGCAATCAAATATAATCCAAGGGTTGAAGATCAATTCAATCGTTCTCCTCAGAGCGAAGAAAGTAGAGAATCTTGAGGATATACAAGTCATAGCTGGGTCGAAGCTTGATGAGATCTAGTTTTCACATTGCCATTAGGATAGTTTATTGTCCTTTTATGCAATTTCCTCTTTCTAGGGATTGCTTCCCGATGTAATTCCTATTCATGGCCATTCTTCAATCAATAAAAGTGCAATTTCATTCAAATTTGTTGCCATATGTTTTTGTTTTTCATCTACCATTGATTGATTGCAAAAACGTCCAACAAATTATGATAAATATTTAATTGTGAACACATGAATTCCTTATAACACATGTAGGAGAGTAAAAACATTTGACACATACCTGATGTGTTGGGTGACTGGGATGGTGATTCAGACCATGAGCCAGGGGCATGCAAGCCACACTAACTCTCATTTTGCAGGTACTATCAGCTGTGTTCATTAACACGCAGGTACAAGCGTTGCCAACAAAGCCATTACCAACACAGAGCTTTAGGAAACTTTGCCTCAGCAGATCTTGAAGCATGACTCCTCAGCAAGTCAGACTATCCCCTCTCCAGCAGAGCAACATCAAAGAGAATGATGTTTCCCGAGAAGAATAGTATCATTATCTCTCATCCCTAGCATGATACACATCCTACCTATCACTCCCAGCAAGAGGTGTTCAAAACCCTTATTTCCAGCAGGAAATATCCCCAACGGAGTTCTCTGTCATCCCTAGTGAAGTCGGAAGTTGGAACCTCCCAGCATAACAATAGAAAGTGGAGGATGTTCTCCCTAAGAAGAGAGTCTTCATTCAACGAAGAAATATCCCCCACCAGAGTCTTCTTATCCCCAGCGTTGCATGAAGATTCATTACTCCCTAGCAATGGTGAGGATAGTGAGAAGCCTGATGGTTTTCTTTCTTACACAACAGTGTTCACAATTTCCCCCAGTGAAGTTGTTAACCAGAGTACAATCATCATTGGTGCCTCTTCCCTAAGCAGAAGATGATGTATCTGAGGGATTCCCTAGCAGATTTATTCCTCAACGGAGTACCAACACATCTGATCCCCTGGCCGGATCAGAAGAGTATCACTTCCCCAACGAAATTCAACGGGTAGCGTACGTCTCAAATCAAGTTCTTCCCAACAGGGACTTGGCTCTCCAATTTCAAAGTCCAATTTATTTTTGGCAATGGAGGCAGTTCAGAGCCAGTGTATCAAATGGTATCCCCCGCAGAGTTAATTTCCCCACAGGGATTCATCAAATCAATTTAGTGACTATTTCTTCCCCAACGAAGCTGTCAAGGATACCTGTTATCTCCTCATCAGGAGATTCTTTTGCATTTGCATTTAGTAATCATCATTACATTTACATCCTCAAAAAGCGTAGCATTTACATCATTACGGAACATTACACCATGAAAAAATTCAAACATATGCATACGAAGCATAAGCTAGTTTTGGTACCTTGCACAAAAGCCCGAAACATCTGTTCTTCAAATAATCTGAAGTATTCCCCACAGAGAATTCCAAGTTCATAGTCCAAACACCGTTATCTTGTACAAGTCAATGCTTTTTCTCCTCAGTCGAGTTATCATCCATACTATGATAGTCTCTTTTCAGGTTTTATCTCTCACACGGGATAAATACTTGTCGATTCCGCCAAGTCCGATTTCGTTGTTTGAGTTATCATCCATGATATGATAGTCTCTTTTCAGGTTTTTTCTCCCAAGTGGGATAAATACTCGTCGATTCCGCCAAGTCCGGTTTCGTTTCCTCGAGTTATCATCCATGATATGATAGTCTCTTTTTCAGGTTTTATCTCCCACGTGGGATAAATACTTGTCGATTCTGCCATGTTCGATTTCGTTTCCTCGAGTTATCATCCATGCTATGATAGTCTATTTTCAGGTTTTTTCTCCCACGTGGGATAAATACTTGTTGATTCCGCCAAGTCCGGTTTCGTTGTTTGAGTTATCATCCATGCTATGATAGTCTCTTTTCAGGTTTTGTCTCCCATGTGGGATAAATACTTGTCGATTCTGCCAAGTCCAGTTTCGTTTCTTCGAGTTATCATCCACACTATGATAGTCTCTTCTCAGGTTTTATCTCCCAAGTGGGATAAATACTTATTGATTCCGCCAAGTCCGGTTTCGTTCATTCGAGTTATCATCCATGTTATGATAGTCTATGTTCGAGTTTTATCTCCCACGTGGGATAAATACTTTTTGATTTTGCCGAGTTTGGTTTCAGGCCCTTGAGATCTCATCCAATTTTTGATGGTTTCTTTCCTGGCCCACTCACAGTGTGCTTCATCATCCAAGAATGACAATTTTCCCAATTCCATTTCATTCCCACAGAGTGCAAATTTTCTGGTTTATTCGGGTATTCAATCACTCCATACCTTGAAGGTCTGAAAGACATTTCTATCATCCGTTCAGGTCTATAGATGATTGAAAGACATTTCCCTCTTAATTTATTACCAACCTCAAGTGGTTTATGCTTCGTCATCTTGCACGTCCATCCATATTACATTGAATTGAAAAGAAATAATAAATAAAATAAATCATCATCATCTATATGTGCGTGAGGATTGTGATCAAGTGTCTCTTTTCAATTTTTGGAGCTCAAGAAGGAGAAATAATATTGTCGCTCCCCGAATTTCCATCCTGGTACAAACGCAAAAGTGGCGTGGAAAAGAATAGAGTCTCCAGCCAGACATTTTTATCCCGAAAGAACGGGAATGGTAATGCTGCACAAACCAGAAGAAAACAAAAAGGAAGGACACGGGTCCTACGAACCAAAGAGACTGGGTTCGGGAGTCGGTTACGACCTAGGAAGGTATTAGCACCCCAGATCATCCTCCGTACCCGACGAGATCCACGCTTGCAAAAAAATCTGTTTCAAAGGGTGAAGAAATGAAAGCTGCTGCAAAACTGAAACTAAAACTGGATAAGAAAGAAAAGAAAGGGGGAAAATGTAGGGAAAATAAAAGAGTGTGCTCGAACGGGCCCTACCTCGCTTCCTACGTACCTCATCGGGAAAATGAGGATCAGAGACGTCGTAGTTCCCCTAACTAGGGGTAGAAAAGGTTGCTTGTGTCTTAAGGCTTGAACTGCCTATGTCAATGCTCGGGTGTTGCAGGCTCGGACGACGAGTGGGTTACCGTCTTGCATAATGAAAAGAAGAAGCAAGTTCGCGGAAGGAGCGAAGGAAATGAGAAAAGAATTCCCGAAGGAAAGACGATTATTGTTTGTTTGTGTTTTTTTAGAGCTTTTTTTTATGAGTGTGGCACAAGAGAATGAACTCAAGCTCTTTTCTATGGAATGTGGACTCGTACTACATTCCACGATGGAATAATAGACCAAGCACACCAAGCAAGTAGAACGTATCCAAGACTTGTTTCCAAAGGCAATGGCCTAAAAATTCATTGACTTGTTGAATTTATTAGGTGTTTTAGTGATTAAACATGAAGAAGTGTTTTTTAGGGTTTTTCTTGATGAAGATGACTTCATGATCCGACTTGTGCATCATGCTAGACAAATGCACTATTCCAAGATGGAATGAATACATATGCCCCCATGGAATAAGGCTATTACACAAGAAGTCACTTCTTTTTATTAATGTTTTTTTAGGTTTTGTTTTGAGATGAGAAGAGAAATAAATCAAAGGAGCAAAAAGGTAAAAGTCTAAAATGGGGAAAGACTAATCCTAATATTAGCATGCAAAAGTGGTCCTAAGGTTAGTGAGGTTTCAACTATCCTAATGAAGAAAAAGGAAGGAAAGAAACCAAAGAAGAGCAAGAAGAAGAGGAAGCAAGAGCTAGCAAGCAACTTACTCCTCTAAAGGAGATAAGTTGCTCCTATAGGGGGAGGAAAATAGTTGAATTACATGATGTTATAAGGCAGATCAAAACACAAAGAGAAAGCAACTTAAAAAAGAGGGAAGGATGAAGAGTTGAAATGTAGGTGAACATCCACACTTCTCTTACCATTAGACCCTGCAAGTTAGCAAAATCCAGCACATGTTCATCAATAAAATCAAGGCAATGACATGCTCAGAGCTCACACCACACCAAGATCAAACAATAATGCCAAACATATCACAAACAAACATTTATGCGTTGAGAACACGGAATCATGCATCAATCAGCAAGAAAACCACCCAAACAATCATATTCAATGATCATACAATGATCCAAGGCATTTAAAACAAGTATGGGGATCAAACATGCTCAAAATTAGGCAAAAATGGCCTACTGCTTCAGTGTTAACCGGTTAACCAAAGCGTTAACCGGTTAACCATGTCAAAACATGCATAAACACAACACAATTCAGGTGCATTAACCGGTTAACCAATCCGTTAACCGGTTAACGCTGTTAAAACAGCAGCAATCCTGTAGAAAAATCAGCTTACAACCAGCTTAATCAAATAATCTTGTACCAGACCAGCAAGCATGTGGACATGAAAATAACATATCAATTCACATTAAATGGCATCATCAAGCTTATGAACATTAATACATGGATCCGGTCACAAATCAATCAATTAATTCAATCAACACAAGCAAATACATAAGCACATGGCGAATCTAAAGCGCAAGCATGCGAATAAGCTAAAACAGAGCTAGATCTAAAATTAACCAACCTACAAAGCTGAGGTATGCTTTGGTAATTGTTGATCGAGCTGAAAGCGATAGATCTCGCGCAAAGCTTTGAAGATCCGGTGCTATGCTTCACTCTCTGTGCAAAATAAATGCAAGAACAAGATCTTGATGCAGAATTTTGGATCCAAAAGCACTTCTAGATCCCAAACCAGATCTAAATCACCAATAAAACCAGCAAAAAGATGCAATGAAGATATGGATGGAGTTCTAGTTCCAAGATCTACACACTCAAGGCAAGGTTATGTGATCTTCAAAGAGGAACTTTGAGTGATATGGAAAATTGGGAGATAAAAGTGATAGAATTATGAATGAGAGGAATGAAAATTCAGAAAAATGAGAGTGAAAAAATGAGGGAGATAGTCCTTTTGGTTTGGAGAGAAATGATTAAATATGGTTTAGGTTTGGGGCCCAAAAATTAGGCTTGGGATCCAAAATTATGGTTTGGGTAGTGTGATTAAGACTTTGCAATGGGATTAGGCTTGGACAAGTGCTCTAGATCCTTCGTTTTAATTTCCAATTAAATCAAAAATGAATAAAAATCAGAAAATGGAAATTGGACCAAAAATCACACATGATGAATTGCTGCTGGAAATTCAAAATTCGTGGCCGTTAACCGATTAACCAATCCGTTAACCGGTTAACGCCAGTGAATTTTGAATTTCCCTCCTTTGGGTGGGAACCTTCAAGAATAAGCTGGTGCCAACCGTTTTGATCTGATTTTGATCCTCAATCCTTTCTTTAGGCTTTGACCCTGACGTCAACCTTGTAACCTGCCTTGCGAGCTTTGAATTTTCCTGATGATTGATCATATGCTTTATGCTGGAACATGCAAGTGCTATGCCTCATATTTCTATGCAACATGCTAAGGACATGACATGCTGATGATGAATATGATATGATGATGATGCTAAACAGGAGAGGGCAAATTTAGGGTGTTACAGCTTCCCCTATTCAAGCAACTGTTAATCTGAAAAGGACGGCAGCACGACTATCGATCTTTCAAGATGAACTATGGTTGAATACCAAGAAGACCTGAAATTTGCACTCTGCTGGACAATGCAAGAAATGGGAAATAAACCCAACAAAATGAAGCTTTGGCGACTGAAGCAGGGAAAAATCAGACGAGCTCCTTCCAAGTTGAATTGTTACTTCGGATAGAAGACCTTAGACAGACGAGTCCTCGAACAAACATGTTATGCCAGGTGCTGGACATACGAGCCTTCTTCAACCAAACCTGTTACGCCAGGTACTGGACATACAAGCCCTCATGCATCGTGCAATATATGACTTGAGATAGACGAACGTCCTTCGGATAAACCTGTTACGCCAGGACCGGTGATGCACTTAAGTCTGTGGGATAGACATGCATAATTAGGATAGACAAGCCCTATTCATATATTATCCGTGGATATATGGTCTAAGACAGACGAGTCTTCTTTGAGCAAAACTTGTTACGCCAGGTGCAACATTAGGATTTGATGAACCCTCTTCATGAATCTTGCGCAGATAAGCGGTGCTTGAGACATGTAAACACCCCAAATTTGCCCTCACCCATTCACACCATGGCTTGTGATCATTTCATATGCATAAACTCAATCATAGCATCTCACATTACATTTTTGATCCACTGCATAGATTCTAAGTCATCTGCATCTAGGGTTTATGATCTGAGTAATCCAGGAGCCTTTTGAGCCACTCCAAGGGCCATCAATCACTTAAAAGGGGTCCATATGTGTTCAATCATCATATTACATCCCCTCAAAGTCAAGAATGCCAAAGAATCACAAGAACTGAGATTTGTGTGGAGGCAGAGCCAGGTTTGACTGCACAGATGACCTAAATTAGGGTTTTGGTTTCAGAGGCCATAAATCCAAATTTTTTGGTCATTATTGTTTCCATTGGTCTCTATATGGTATAGGGAGTATGCATATCAATTTTCATGAAGAAATTCCATGGGGAAGTCATCTGATCAAGGGTTGACTTTTCAGACAAGTCAGTGTAAAATCAGGGCATCTGAGGGCCCCAATGACCCAACCAAGGGGTGATCTTCATCATTTTGAGTGTATATGATCTTTATTTGATCATGGAAGAAGGTTGAAGTTCACAAAATTCAAGAATTACAAGTTTTTGCAAAGTTGACTTTTTAGGGCATGGTTGACTTTTCAAGAATATGTCATTTTAGGTCATTTTTTAAGCCTTGCTTTTTGATCCAAAAATGCTTCAAATGGAAAAACTTTGGTCATGAAAGTTGTAGAATACATTTTTCCCTTTTCAAAAAGTACAAGAACATGACCTAATTCATCTTGGATCAAAAGTTATGGTGTGTTGAAGTTGGCAAAAATCACTAATTTTCAAGTTATGCCTCAAAAGGAAAACTTGCAATTTCATGTACCAAGCATTCTTGTGACTTCTAATTGACATCAAACCATTACACAAGCATCATGTAAGTCCTAAAGTTCAGATTGGACCAAGGTTTCCTCATGTTTTATGGCTTGTGGGACAAGAAAATTTCATGTGAACCAAAAGAGAGCAAGTTGCAAAACCAATGATAACACTTCACCCACTTGGTGCCTAGCCTGCTGAATCACACTAGCCTTTCCCTCATGCCATGCTGCGCCAGACAAGCCCTTTGTACTTGGCTAGAAGTTGCCCATGCCCTCTCTTACAAGAAGTTGACATATTTGCAAAAGTAGATACACCTATCAAAAAAGCACAGGTCACATCTTCTGACCAATCCCATTTGTTTATACAAACAAAGAGCAAGACATTTCACATAGCCAGCAAGCCTGAAACCAGCAAGAGCATCATTTTCCCATTTTTCACCCTTGGAGCAAAAACTTTCGAAACTCAGAAAACAAGCCACCAACTCACAAACACACTTCATAGAACTCATCACCACATCCTCCTGATCATTCCCCTACCTTCATCCACCCTTGAAACACCACATAAGCCAAACACGATTCTCACCTGAGCTTGAACAAAACCTGTCCAAACTCTCAAACCAGCCAACAAAAATCTTTTCTAAGCATCAAGGGTTCATCAGGAGCACAAGAGGAGTGGATAGCACAAAGGAAAGCACCCAGAAAGCTGTGAACCGAAAGCTTCAAAACTCAGGTAGCTCAAGAACATTTTTTCCAGAAATCCTTTTTTAAGTTCTAAATAGATTCTATATGTTCTCCTGATCATCCTGATGTCATTGGTTTTGAAAATGGTGGAGAGATGAGAGTTTAATCGTGTTCTGAAATTTTTGCCCTAGAAACTGTTTTGATTCGATTCTCTTTGATTTTGAAGGATAAATGATGTTTGAGTGAGGGGTTTGAATCGTTTTAAGGTGGGGATGATTTCTGGATAGTTAGTTTTCATTTTCATAGCTTGTAGAGTAACTTAGCATTTGAGCTCGCCGGAGAAGATGACCGGAACCACTGTTCCGGTCATCTGAAAGTCATTAGGGCAAAATTAGGGCTTAATCAGTGTAATTAGCAAGTTTGAATTCTGGCCTTTGGATGTGGCGCCAAGTCAAAACGCGCGCATGTGAGTTTGAATGAGAGCCATCAGATCTGTTGACTTTTCTTTTCCAGCATTTAAATTCATTTTTATTTTCCTTTTATTCCATTTGATTTCTATAATTTATTAAAAATAGTAAAAATTGTTTAAAAATTATGAAACTTTTTCTCAAGAGTTTCATTAATTTTTAAGACACAAAAATATTTTTAATTTTATTTTTAGCATTTAAAAAGTATTTTAAAATATTTAAAAGTTTATTTTTAATTGATTAATGGAAATTAATTTATTAAAAATACTTTTAGGTATTTAAAAATCACCAAAAAATTCATGAAATGTTCTAAGACATTTAGAAACATTGTCCAACCTTCAAACCAAATTTATTTTTTGATCTTGATGCATTTTAAGAATTTCTCATTGAATTAAAATCATTTTTGTGCATTATTTTGATCCAAAGTTCAAAAAATCATTTCTGCCTATCCATGAAGAGTTGGACATTGATTCTTTTTGCATTGCATTGTGTTTAGCATGTAGTTTGTGAGATTAAATGGCCATGATTTGATCTTTCATTTTCCATTTGTTTGGTAATTTTCTTGTTTAGGAACCCTAAAACCCTAGAAAACTTAGGAAAATCATAACTTGAGATTGGTTAGGAGTTGAGATCTCTCCTTTGGGCATTGGGTTAGTATAGGATTAGGGGTCCTTTGAGTGGCATTTTCAATTTTTTATCTTAGGGTTTGCTTCTGATTTTGGTTTTTGTTTGATGTGTTGTCCATAAACCCTAATCTGGGCTTCCATATGCATCCACCTTGCATTCTCTTGCATAACATGACTTGCCATGACATTCCAAGCATCCATTTGATTCATTTGACATCATAAGACATATTGAAAGCATGTTTGATCATTGCATCATGTATTTGCCATGTTGTATGCCATATGCACCTTATAACTTTTCATGTATGTTCATGGTTCATAACTTGCCTCATGTGCATTCATGAACTTGTATGATCATTTCCATGTGCTGCCTCATGTTTGTAGCATCTCATAGCATCATTAGCATCATATATATGCTTCTGGTTTGGTTTTTCATCATACCATTTCATCTCATTTTGCATTGCATTGCATTTTCTTTTCTAACCTTTCAGGTGGTAAGTGCTTTGAGAAGTGGATTTGCCTTCACTTCTCATAACTTTTCTTTTCATTATCTTGCATCCATTGCTGCATTTTTGTTTGTGGTTGAGTTTGAGATTGCTCATTCTTCTTCTTCCCACTTTCTTTCTTCAAGTGACTTGACTTCTTGAATGAAGCAAGTTGCTTTGCTTTTCCTGATCCTTTCATCTGCTCCCTGGTGGTTCCTCTGAAGACTTCTCTTGAAAACCTCACAAGCCTTAGGAACAACCAAGCATGACAATGATTAGGGTTTTGATTAGTCCCCCCTCTTAGTTTTACCTTTGTGTCTCTTTTGAGTCATCTCTTCTTATCTCATAATCAGGGACTAAACCCTAAAGGCTTTAAGGCTTTGTGATTAAGCTTATGCCTGCATCCTTCTCTTAGGATGGAGTGTATAACTTTAATCCTAAGTGTTAAACCCTTAATATGTTTAAATCTCTTGATCAATTCACTTAATAAGTATCAAGACATCATACTTGTAACTTGGGCCTTGCATTAGGGTTCTAATTCTTCCTTAATTGGTTTAGAAGGACTAACCCTAGTGTTAATGGACAAGTCCCCCTCAAGTTGTCTTACAAACCCTAAAAATCACTTCATCATCATATCACCAAATAAAATCCACTTAATCAAAGGCTTGTTTTGTCATGAGTTTAATCCCTAATCATGGATTAAGTTGAGGAGCTTTCCTCAGCTTAAACATTCTCATCTATTATCCTTCTATTAGGATGGTGTAATGAGTCTGTTAAATCCTTGATTATGGCTTAACCTCATTACTCAACACTAAACAAAAACAACAAAAACATCTAAATAATCACAAGTAGGTTAATGATCTTAATCCTACATCATGGTGATTAAGTGTGAGATGCTGACTTCACACTTAAGGTATTCTCATTACCCCTAATCAGAGGGAAGATGTGATGAGTTTACTAAATCCATTGGTTTAGGCTTAAGCTCATTATCCTATGGCAAACCTCAAAAGTAATAAAAGACTGAAAACTCAAAAACAAGCAATAATCGTCTCCTCCGGGATTCTTTTCTCATCTCATTCACTCAAAAGCGAGAACTTGCTTCTTCCGTCTAATGCAAGACAGTTTGCACCTGAGCCAGACAGGTCATACACTTGAGCATAGACGAGTAAGCAGTTCACAAGTCAATTCATCTTTCAGTCTCTTTGGGTCGAACTACGGTGTTCTGACTTCCTCATTGCACGAGAGGATACGTAGGCATAACTTAACAGTTATCGAACAAAAGTCTCTGTATATTCCCCCTCTTTCCAGCTTTATTATTTAAGCCTCATTATCATGAGCATTTCTCTCTTGTCCTTACACTGACACTGTATATATTACACTTTGCACTTCTTTTGCACTGACACCTGTACATCTTTTTCCAGCTCTTTTACACACAAATTGCACTGACACTACCCCTTTAAAACACAAATCTCCTAAGCGTGGATCCCGTCGAGTACGGCGGACAATATGGGTGCTAATACCTTCCCAGGTTGTAACCAACCCCCTTTCTCAGTCTCTCTGGTTCGCAACCGTCTTATCCATGTCTTTCTAGGCTTATGCAGCATTGCCTTTCCTCCGGGATAAAAATGCCTAGCTGGCGACTCTATTCATCTCCAGTGAGTTCACGGCTGTGTGTTCTCATTGTCCCTCTCGCCGACCGTTCGCGTCTGTACCTTTATCTGGGCCTGGTCCCACTTATCGGGAGCGACAGCTTGGCGACTCTGCTGGGGAACCTTATACTGCAACCAGGGCTTCTGGTTCTTTTTGTGGGTTCCTCCTAGCGCTTGTTTGATTTGTGTTTACTAGGGTGTTATGTGCTTATTTGTGTTTGTATATTTGTATTTGTTTTTGCTTTATGTACAATTGTTTATCTGCTTTCTTTACTGCTTTTCATATATCATACTGTCATGCTGTCTGGCTGGATCTGTTTGTTTGCTTTGGTGGGTGGGTGTTCCATTGAGAGTTAAGGTCCTATACCTGGGACCTGAGTGACACCTAGGCTAGAGTGAATTATATTCTTTCCCATTCCATCTCGGTCTGGTGCGGGAATATGAAACACGGTTCAGATATGGGTTTCTTCTTGAGAACTCTGTGTTGCAGATTTCCTGCAATGCTAGGGCTATCTAGGAAGCCTGCTAAGTCTGGATGACCTTTTGTAAACACCCCAAATTTGCCCTCACCCATTCACACCATGGCTTGTGATCACCTTATATGCATAAACACAATCATATCATCTCACATCTCATTTTTGATTCACTGGATAGTTTCTAAGGCATCTGCACCTAGGGTTTGTGATCTGAGCAACCTCAAAGCTTCTTGAGGCATTCCAAAGGCTACCAATCAATTCAAAGTGGTCCATGTGTGTTCTTATATCATATTTCATCTCCTCAAAGTCAAAATTGCAGAGGAATCACAAGAACTAGGGTTTGAGGTGATGCAGAGCCAGGTTGAACTGCACAGTTGACTGAAAATTAGGGTTTTGGTTTCAGAGGCCATAACTCCAAATTTTTTGGTCATTCTTGTTTCCATTGGTCTCTATATGGTATAGGGAGTATACATATCAATTTTCGTGAAGAAATTCCATGGGGAAGTCATCTGATCAAGAGTTGACTTTTCAGACAAGTCAGTGCAAAATCAGGGCATCTGAGGCCCCCAATGACCCAACCAATGGGTGATCTTCATCATTTTGAGTGTATATGATCTTTATTTGATCATGGAAGAAGGTTGAAGTTCATAGAAATCAAGAATTTAGGGTTTTTGCAAATGTTGACTTTTTGGGCATAGTTGACTTTTCAAGAATGCACCATTTTAGGTCATTTTTCAAGCTTTGATTCTTGATCCAAAAATGCTTCAAATGGAAAAACTTTGGTCATGAAAGTTGTAGATCTCATCTTTCCCTTTTCAAAAAGTACAAGAACATGATCAAACTCTTCTTGGATCAAAAGTTATGGCAATGCAAAGTTGGCAAAAATCATTAATTTTCAAGGCATGCCCTAAGTGAGAATTTTGCAAAATCATGGATCAATGACCTTTGCAGCCTCAAGTTCACCTCTAACCAATGTGCCAACATTCTACAAGTCCTAAAAATCAGATTTGAACTAAGATTGCCCATGGTTTCATGCTTGGTTAGACAAAGAATCACATGTGAACCAAAATGTCACAACTTGCAAAAACTCATGATCATGCTTTACCAACTTGCTGCCTTGAATGCTGGACCAAGCTGACTCTTTCCCCTCATCTTGCTGCGCATAGCCCATGCCTTGTACCAAGCTAGCACCTCACCATACTTTCTCTTACACAAGAGTTGACAAATTGCAAAAGTTGCCTCACCTATCCAAAAAGCACATGTCAAATCAACTGACCAATGAGAGAGAGTTATGTGGACAATTTGCAAGCAAAACATAAGGGCAAGCAAGGCTGAAACCAACACATTCACCACATACACAAAAACTCACCATCTTGCAACTTGCTTCGAATTCCTCTCCACAGCCACTAAACATTCAAGCCAACTTCACCAATCATCTCACCTTGCTCCATAGACCTCAAACCACCCAAAGCACAAGCCTGAAACAGCCAAGAGATCCCACTGCCATTTCTCACTTCAGTTTGCAGTTCCATTCGAATCTTCCATCCTAGCTCACAAACAGCCAAACAAACCTTGCAAAGCTTCTCCATTCATCCTCAGGACCTCAAACAATCACTCACCATGGCCTGAAACCTCCAGAAACACCATTGCCATTTTTGAGCAAGCTTGAGCAGAAGCTGTCGAATCTCATTATCCAGCCAACTTAAACTCCATTTGAGCATTCAAACATCATCAAGGGGTCCTAAGGAGTGGTTTGCACTTAAAGAAAAGGCCAGAAAGTTCCTAAACTGAAAGCTTCGAATCTCAGGTAGCCTGAAATTTATTTTTCCAGAAGTTGTTTTTCTTGTTACAAACTTGTTCTTCATGTCTTGCTGATCATCCTGGTACCATTGGTTTTGAAAATGGTTGTGATTTGAGCATTTAATTTGTTTCTGAAGCTTGCGTGACCTAGAACTTTTTCTCTTCGATTCAGTTGATTTAGGAAATATAAATTTATTTTGAGAGAGGGGTTTGGTTCGTGAGAGGGTGAGGATCATTTCCATGTTCTTGGTTTTCATTTTTGGTACGTTTTGAGAGGTTTGGAGATTTTTCAGGTGAGAGCTGGCCGGAGAAGACGACCGGAGGTCTTCTCCGGCCACCTGAGAGTGTTTAAACCCTAATCACATAATTAATGCTAGTTTGAATTTGAGCCATTGATGAGCGTTGACCTGCTGACTTCCCTCTCTTTTGGATGGCCCAGATGCGTTTGATTAGCCCTAATCTTTTTCATTTAGTTAATTAATTCATAATTAAACTAATTATCTCAGAGTCAATCCCAACCACAGGATCACGCGCCAGTCAACACTTTCAAATCCTGGGCGCATCTTGGCCCTCCATCCCTCTGACTTTTCTTTTTATTTGATTTTTATTCATTTTTCTTTCATTTAAATTGCATAATTAATTTAAAATAGCAAAAAATCCTTAAAAATTATGAAACTTTTTCTTTAAAGTTTTATTAATTTTTTATGACACAAAAACATTTTTTATTTTATTTTTATCATTAAAAAGGTATTTTTAAATATTTAAAAGATTATTTTTAATTGATTAATGAGAATTAATTAATTAAAAATACTTTTAGGTATTTAAAAATTACAAAAAAATTCATGAAATGTTCTAGGACGTTTAGAAACATTGTCCAACCTTCAAACCAAATTTCTTTTTTGATCTTGATGCATTTTAAGAATTTTTCATTGAATTAAATCATTTTTTATGCATTATTTTGATCACATGTTTGAAAATTCATTTCTGCCTATCTAAGAAGGTTTGGACATTGATTCTTCTTGCATTGTTTTATGTTTAGCATGTAGTTTCTAGGATAAAAAGGCCATGAATTGTTCTTGCATTTTCAATTTGTTTGGCATTTCTTTTGTTAAGAACCCTAAAAAACCCTAATAACTTGCAAAATTCATATCTTGAGTTTGGTTGAGAGTTGAGAGCTCCCCTTTGGGCAGTGGCTTGTTATAGGTCTAGGGTTTCTTTGAGTGCCATTTTCCATTTTTACTTTAGGGTTTTGCTTCTGTTTTTGGTTTGTGTTTGATGTTTGATCCATAAACCCTAATTTGGGCTTTCTTTTGCATCCTTCTTGCATTTCCTTGCATAACATGACTTGTCATTGCATTTTGTGCATGCTTATGATTCATTTGACATCTTAAGACATGTAGAAGGCATCTTTGATCATTGCATCTTATGTTTGCCATGTCATTTGTCTTGTATGCTTCATAACATTTCATGCTTGTTCATGCTCCTTAACTTGCATCATTTGCATTCATAATCTTGTATGAACATCTCCATGCCTTGTCTCATGTTTGCAACACCTCATAACATCATAGTCATCATCCACATGCTTCTGGTTTTGCTTATCATCATGTCATTTCATTTCATTTAGCATTGCATTGCATTTCTTTCTAACATTTCAGGTGGTAAGTAAACTTGAGAAGTGGATTTGCCTTCACTTCTCATACCTTTTCTTTTCATCTCTCTTGCATCCATTGCTGCATTCTTACATGTGTTTGAGTTTGAGCTTGCTCATTCTTCTTCCTCCCACTTTCTTTCTTCAAGTGACTTGACTTCTTGAATGAAGCAAGTCACTTTGCTTCTCTTGATCCTGTTCATCTGCTTCCTGGTGGTTCCATTGAAGATTGTTCTTGGAAACCTCACAAACCTTAGGATCAACCAAGCATGATAATGAATTAGGGTTTTGATTAGTCTCCCCCCATAGTTTTTACCTTTGTGTCTCTCTTTGAGTCCTCTCTTCTCACCTCACAATCAGGGACTAAACCATAAAGGTTTTAAGACTTTGTGATTAAGCTTATGCCTGCATCCTTCTCTTAGGATGGAGTGTATAACTTTAATCCTAAGTGTTAAACCCTTAATGTGTTTAAATCTCTTAATCAATTCATTTAATAATCATCAAGACATCACACTTGTAACTTGGGCCTTGCATTAGGGTTCTAATTCTTCCTTAAGTGGTTAAGAAGGACTAACCCTAGTGTTAATGGACAAGTCCCCCTCAAGTTGTCTTACAAATCATAAAAAACACTTCATCATCATATCATTAATAAAATCCACTTAATCAAAGGCTTGTTTTGTCATGGGTTTAATCCCTAATCATGGATTAAGTTGAGGAGTCTTCCTCAGCTTAAACATTCTCATTTATTATCCTTCTATTAGAATGGTGTAATGAGTCTGTTTAATCCTTGATTATGGCTTAACCTCATTACTCAACACTAAACAAAAACACCAAAAACATCTAATTAATCACAAGTAGGTTAATGATCTTAATCCTACATCAAAGGTGATTAAGTGTGAGAATCTGACTTCACACTTAAGGTATGCTCATTACCCTTAATCAGAGGGAAGATGTGATGAGTTTACTAACCCATTGGTTTAGGCTTAAGCTCATTAACTTATGACAAAATCCAAAAACAATAAAAGACTGAAAACTCAAAAACAAACAATAATCGTCTCCTCCGGGATTCTTTTCTCATCATCTTCACTCACAAACGAGAACTCGCTTCTTCCGTCTAATGCAAGACAGTTTGCACCTGAGCCAGACAGGTCATACACTTGAGCATAGACAAGCAAGCAGTTCACGAGTCAATTTATCTTTCAGTCTCTTTGGGTCGAACTACGGTGTTCTGACTTCCTCATTGCACGAGAGGATACGTAGGCATAACTTAACAGTTATCGAACAAAAGTCTCTGTATATTCCCCCTCTTTCAGCTTCATTCTTTTAGCCCCATGATCATGAGCAGTTCTTTTTCATTCTCACACTGACACTTTCATACTTCATATCACTTTTGTTTCAGCACTGACACCTGTACATTCTTTTCCAGCTATTTTACACACAAATTGCACTGACACTACCCCTTTATAACACAAATCTTTTAAGCGTGGATCCCGTCGAGTACGGCGGACAATCTGGGTGCTAATACCTTCCCAGGTTGTAACCAACCCCCTTTCTCAGTCTCTTTGGTTCGCAACCGTCTTATCCGTATCTTTCTAGGCCTATGCAGCATTGCCTTTCCTCCTGGATAAAAATGCCTAGCTGGCGACTCTTTTCATCTCCAGTGAGTTCACGGCTGTGTGTTCTCACTGTTCCCTTCGCCGACCGTTCGCGCTTGTACCTGGATGCAAATCTTCGGGAGCGACAGCTTGGCGACTCTGCTGGGAACCCTTATACTGCAACCAGGGCTTCTGGTTCTTTTTGTGGGTTCCTCCTAGCGCTTGATTGGTTTGTGTTTACTGGGGTGTTATGTGCTTGTTTGTGCTTGTATTTATTTTTGTTTATTGCTTTATGTACAGTTGCTTTACTGCTTTCTCTATTGCGTTTGTATATCATACTGTCATTGTTGCTGGCTGGATCTGGTTTCTTGTTTTGGTGGGTGGGTGATTCATTGAGAGTTAAGGTCCTATACCTGGGACCTGAGTGACACCTAGGCTAGAGTGAATCATATTCTTTCCCATTCCATTTCGGTCTGGTGCGGGAATATGAAACACGGTTCAGATATGGGTTTCTTCTTGAGAACTCTGTGTTGCAGATTTCCTGCAATGCTAGGGCTATCTGGGAAGCCTGCTAAGTCTGGATGACCTTTTAGTATTGACCTTCAGAAACTGAGGTGAATTAGAGGAGGAATTGTTATGGTTATTGTAAACACTGTACCTCCGGGTTAGAAGTGTTTACACTTCTCATAACTGATCCAAGTCTGAGGATCCTTGTTCTAGATCACCACCTGTGAGGGGGTTGGGCTGTTTACAGGTTTGCAGGTACCTTGACCTCAGAATACCCTGTTACTTTGACTTTGTTAAGAGTACTCCATGTTGGATAGTTCTTGTGATTCTGAACCCTGGACATGTGGCTCTTTATTTGAGTCCCCCTACCCTGGTTACTGGATTTATAGACCTCCATCTGGAATTCTTGAACACACATGGACTTATACCAGGGCATTTTGATCAGATCCAGCTCAGTCACAAACCCTTGCATATCATTTGCATACATACTCATTGCATCATATTAACATTTGCTTATTTGTGTTTCAGGGTATCCATTTTCATCTGGTTTTGGTTTTGACCCCATCTGCAGTTTTGACCTGTCTCCACCAGCACTTGCTTCAGCTTGTCAGCCATATACTTCAGTTACTTGCACTAGCCAGCCAGTGGCCCACTCCTCAGCATCTTCATCAGCACTCATCCTACTCAGTCTCAGCATCATGGCTCCAAAGAAAAGCAACATCACCTATCATTTCTTCCAACCAGACTTGTCAGACATCAGGAGGATCCAAACCCTGATCACTCCAGATCACATACCCATGTTCAGGGAGAGTTATGGAGATATACTGGACATGGTTATGGATCTGGACCCTTCACAGAGGAGCCTCATCCACACCTGCATTCAGTTCTATGACCCCCCATTGAGATGTTTCACCTTTCAAGACTTTCAGTTGGGGCCCCTATTAGAAGAATACTCATCTTTGATTGGTTTGCCTATCAAGAGGGAAATCCCTTTTAACCCTGAAATGGTCTTTCCAAGCAATGGAGAGATAGCAAAAGCTTTGCACCTGGAGCCTGTTTTGGTTGAGCAGCATATGACCTCCAAAGCTGGGATCCCTGGATTTCATCTGGACTTCTTAATTTCTCAAGCTAGTTTGAAAGCCTCCCTGGGGGAGTGGAAAGCTGTTTGTGCTCTGTTGGCCTTAAGTGTATATGGAATTGTGTTGTTTGCAGATGAGCCTCGATTCATCAGCAAAAATGCAATCCATTTGTTCATCCTGAAGAACCCAGTGCCAACTTTACTGGGTGATCTCTATTACTCAGTACATCAGAGAAATGAGAAGCAGAGGGGAAGATTAGTGAGGATTTGTGCTCCATTATTCCATGCTTGGCTTCTCAGGCATCTACCCAGGACAGATGCATTTCTAAATCCTCATCAGCAAAGCAACTGGGCTAAGAGGCTCACTACTCTCACTTCAGCAGACATCAGATGGTGTACTCAGAGCACCAAGGGCAGAGATATAATTACCAGCTGTGGGCACTTTCCCAATGTGCCCTTAATAGGAGTTAAGGGAAGTATCAATTACAACCCTCTGCTGTTCAGAAGGCAATTGGGCTATGCACTGGTCCACACTCCTAGGGTACAGGATTTGGTTGAGACCCTCTACTGTGAGAACAAGGTTAGTCTGGCGACTGTTAGGCAGGCTGCTTGGGCCTGGGATCATGTTCAAACCAAGGGAATCACCATTTTGGGGAAGTGCAATAATGTGGCATCAGTCCAATATTATGAGTGGTCCCATGCTAGGGCCCAATTCTCTGGAATGCCCTTTACCATAGAAGACATGCCTGAATCATCTTCAGCACCACCCCCTGCCACTATCAGTTTGGAGGAGTTTGAGAGCTTGAAGGAAAGAAATGAGAAGTTAACCCAAGCCTTGCAGAAGACCCTCCGGGAGAGGAGTGAAGGTGTGAGGGAGATTGAAAGATTGGAGAAGTTGAGGATGGAACACTTGACTAAAATTGAGAAGTCTGGAGATTATATCAACAAGTCTAGGGCTGGTGAACAAATTCTGAAGAATACTTGTAAGGAAGCCCAGTTCCAGAGAGCAAGGACAGACTTGTATTTGAAAGAGAGTCAGGCCAGGTGGGTCCGGATCACTGAGGCCCGTACTCTAGAAGACAAGAGAGTTCAGGACAAGATGGAGCAGATGGAAAAAGCCCTGGCAGCAGCCCAGAAGGAAATATCAGAGCTGAAAATCAAAGCAAGAGTGAAGAGGTCTAAGGACCAAAGTCAGAACAGGAAGTTGACTGCAGCTGTTGCAACAAGAAACCTTCTCATCAGAGGTCTTACGGAGCATCCGGCTGATCCTGTGACCGAAGCACTTCTCAAGGAAGTTCGTGAGGATGAGTTTGGCCTTGGAGTTTGATCATTTGCTTGTTGTTATTCCTATTCCATGTACTTTTGCTTTTTGTGATGTGTTTTGACCCCTTAGGGGGCCGGTGTTGTAAAATGAACAAATTGTATTATTTCACCTTTGTAATATATTTGTGTTGGTTTCCATCCAAGTTCACTTCAAAAGCACCTTCAACAGCATCATCTTCAAGGGTCTGGAAGGGTCAAAACTGAATGCCAAACCGGATACCTTGAGAGCAAATAAGCATAACTGCATTGCATGCTAACCCTTTTGTTTGTTTTGTAGGTTTTTGTTTTGTTGTTGCTAACCTCTGTTGTGATGTTCAGGAATTATTGCTCGCCGCCGGGTATTTCCTCTCAACAGGCCTCACAGGTATCCAACTAGAAACAACCTTCCGGGAATTCAGATGGATCAGATGCAGCAGGACCTTACGGAGGTCAGAAACCAGATGGCCAACGAAAGGTTGGAGATGAGAACTCAGATAACACAATTCATGGAAGTGATGAACAATTTAGCTCAAAGCCAGGAGAGGCTCAGAGTTTTGGTAGAAGGAAGGAATCAAGAGGAGCCCCATGTGGGAACTGCTGGCACAAGTAACAACGAGAGGGTCCAACCTCATGTCAATCCCCCAGTTTTTGGACCCCATCTCCATCCAGAGGCCAACATCCCAGTCAACATTCAAGGGACAGCCACAGCAGCCAGAGTACTTCAAGAAGATCCTCAGGAGGACCAGTATACAGTAATGGGTGCCGGAGAGGAAACATATGATAGACGATTGGAAGAGATAGCTGAGAAGTTGAGGTCCTTAGAATCTCAAAATTCTTTGGGTTTCGACGTCATGGACATGGGGCTGGTAGACGGGGTCAGGATCCCCCATAAGTTCAAGCCTCCTTGCTTCGAAAAGTATAATGGGACTTCATGCCCCCGGACTCATTTGCAATCATTTCTGGGAAGGCTGAAAGCCTATACAATGGATGAGAAACTCTGGATGTTCTACTTCGAAGATAGCTTGACTGGAGCATCAAGGGAATGGTATTCCCATCTGACAAGAGCAACTATAAGATGCTGGAAGGACCTGGCAGAAGCCTTCATCAGACAGTATCAGTATAATCTAGATATGGCACCCAACAGGACCCTCCTAATGGGAATGTCACAGTCTTCGAGGGAGAGTTTCCGAGAGTATGCCCAAAGGTGGAGGCAACTGGCTGCTGCTGTTCAACCACCAATGTCTGAGAGAGAAATGGCAGACATGTTTATGAACACTCTCCAGGGAACGTATATTGACAGGTTAGCTGCTTTCTCTTCCACCAGCTTCGCAGATGTTGTCATAGCTGGGGAGAGAATTGAAAGCCTGTTAAAAATGGGAAAGATCTCAGACAACGGTGCAAGCTCGTCCAGTAGTACAAGAAAGCCTTTTGCAGGCCCGAGAAGAACTGGCGAGACCAATGCCATTCACACCAACAGGGGTAGGCCCCAGTATGTTCAAAGGTCAATAGCAGCAGTCACTATCCCTGCTCCAGCACATCCTCAGCCGGTCTATCAACCGCCGCAACAAAACTTCCAACAACAACCTCAGTATCAGCAGAATCAGTATCCTCCAAGGAACTTCAACAACAACTCCAACAACAACAATCAACAGAGGCCATTCCAACAGAGGCCATCCCAAGCTAACCGAGTGATCGACCCGATCCCAATGCCGTATGCTGCTTTGCTGCCACAACTTCTGAAACTCAACCTAGTTGAGCTAAGAACGTTGGCACCTCCGGATCCCAACAGCCTACCAAGAAACTATGACTCCAATGCTAGGTGTGCTTTTCATTCCAACGCACCTGGTCACAGTACAGAAAAATGCAGGGCTCTGCATATGAAGGTACAAGACTTGGTAGACTCCAAGGCTCTGAATTTTGCACCTCCGCCCAATGTCAATAAAAACCCTATGCCAAACCATGGTGGTCCCCGAATTAACGCTATTGAAGAAGACCAACCGTCTTATTTAATAACAAGTGTGGATCAGATCCGGACGCCATTGGTGGAAATCAAAGCTCAACTCCGCGAAAACCAAATATTTCCGGGGTGTGAACTAGGGTGTCCCTATTGCAATATTTCATGGAATGGGTGTGAAGACCTGAGGAATGGCATTGACAGCCTTATTCAGAGTGGCTTGCTACAGATCACTACGTCATTTCCGACAAATCCAGCAACTTCATCAACGACAGTTTCAGACCCTCCTACAACTGCAGCAACTAGTGTTCCCGACAATTCATCAGCACCATCAACCAGTACTTCATTTGTCCTCCCAAATGATCAGTTTTCAACAGTTTCTCCTGCTACAACTTCAGCTTCATTCCATTTCGAATCTCCGTCAGCAACAACAACAGTCCTTCCAACGGTACCTCCTACAACACCAGCAATCAATCATGAAGATGTCTCTACTGTTACCATATTCTACGATCCTGAAAATAAATCCGCCTACCATTCAGAAGGTGCTGCTCCCGCCAGAGCACCAGTAACAATCTTCTATGATCCACAAACAATTACAGTCCTTTCAGCAGCCGCAATCAGTCCAGTCACTGTCACGGTGCCTGGACCAGTACCATATGAAAGCAATAGGGCCATCCCTTGGCACTATGGCTCTGACGTGTATTGCGAAGGAAAAAGAATCACTCTGGAAACATTAGCACCTGCACCACAAGTAGATAATGTGGGGGGAGGCGGAGGCTTCACTCGAAGCGGACGTCTTTTTGCTTCACAAGTTCAAAGACCTACTGCCGAAGCAGAAGCTGCTGCCAAGGCAAAAGGAAAAGGCCCGGTGCAGGAAGATCCAGTTGCCAAAGAAGCCCTGAAAACTCCATTTGATCAGGAAGTTGATGAGTTTATGCGAATCATCAAAAAGAGTGATTATAAAATTGTGGATCAGCTTCACCAGACGCCATCCAAAATCTCTATCCTCTCACTGCTTATGTGCTCCGAAGCCCATCGGAATGCACTACTTAAAGTCCTGCACGCAGCTTACGTGCCTGAGGAGATTACTGTCAACCAATTGGAAACCGTGGTTGGAAATGTTACTGCTAGCAATGGGCTAGGGTTTACCAATTCTGACTTGACAGCGGATGGCCGCAACCACAACAAAGCCTTGCACATAACCCTGGAATGCAAAGGAGCTGTCCTTTCTCATGTGCTGGTGGACACAGGTTCTTCCCTGAATGTCTTACCAAAGAAGGCTCTGGTGAAGCTTGAATATGATGGATTGGCATTGAGACCCAGCAACCTGGTAGTAAGAGCCTTTGATGGTTCTAAGAGATCGGTTCTGGGAGAGATTGAGCTGCCTGTGACAATTGGCCCGCAGACCTTTAAAACTATCTTTTATGTGATGGACATTCAGCCCGCCTACAGCTGTTTGTTGGGTAGACCTTGGATTCACGCCGCTGGCGCAATAACGTCTACCCTTCACCAAAAGTTAAAATTTGAGTGGGAAGGCCAAGTTGTCACAATCTGTGGGGAAGAGGATATTTTTGTTAGCCATCTGGCTACCTACAAGTACATTGAGATGGATGGAGAGATCCATGAAACAATGAGCCAGGGGTTTGAAGCCTTGAATGTGAATGAAGCATCTGCTGTATCTGGTACTCCAATGTCATCTTACCAACAAGCCCGGAAGGTTGTTGAAGAAGGAACTGCTCTAGGCTGGGGCAAGGTCTTAGCTGTGGAGGAGAAGAAGGACAAGTTTGGGTTGGGTTACAAACCAACTCAACATCAAGCAAAGGCTACTGCAGAGCCAGGTTTTGTCAGTGGGGGAATGCTCACCCCCGATGCTATCAACTGTCTGGAAGACGAGCTGGAAGAGGAGCGCAATCTGGAGATTTGGATTCGTCCAAAGATCCCGGGGAGCAGTGTCTCGAACTGGTCTTCCCAGGAAATTATAAGAGTTACTCAAGCAGAGTAATTATTATTTCCTGTATTTTTATAGCATGCATCAAAGTCTTGCATCTTGCCCAAGATGACAAGACTCATTTTGTAATCAGGGCCATCTGTACTTTTGTGCAAACAAGATTAAATTAATGAAATATCAGACATCTTTTTGCAAACAAGTTTTTTTCTTTTCTGCTCACTGTTTTTCCATTTTTCTTTTTGTACAAAAATAAATGGCGGTGTTTTCAAAATGATAACTTCATTTCACTTTTTTCTAAAGCAAGATTAAAATCAATCACTAAAATGAACCAACTTAACCCTTGCAGAGAGTGCCTTCCAGACAGCACCGACAACAGCACGGCTATGACATCGTATGACTTTGACAATCCAATCAATCAAGCTGATGAAGGGGTTGATGAAGAATATGAGCTTCCTGAAGAGCTAGCCAGGTTGTTGAGACAAGAGGAAAAGGTCATTACCCCTCACCAGGAGGAGGTTGAAGTGATTAATCTTGGTACGGATGAAGACGTGAAAGAGGTTAAAATCGGGGCCTGCCTGCAAGACTCAGTGAAGAGACAACTGACAGATCTGCTTCAAGAGTATGTTGATGTGTTTGCTTGGTCGTATCAAGATATGTCAGGGTTGGACACCGATATAGTTGTGCACAAGCTGCCTTTGAGGGAAGAATGTCCACCAGTTAAACAGAAGCTGCGCCGAACTCGCCCAGACATGGCTATGAAAATCAAGGAAGAGGTACAAAAGCAGTGGGACGCCGGGTTCCTTGCTGTAACTAGCTATCCGCCGTGGGTTGCTAACATAGTACCTGTGCCAAAGAAAGACGGCAAAGTAAGAATGTGTGTTGATTACCGGGATCTGAACAGAGCCAGCCCGAAGGATGACTTCCCATTACCTCACATTGATGTATTGGTGGATAACACGGCTCAGTTCTCGGTATTCTCCTTCATGGATGGATTTTCAGGATATAATCAGATCAAGATGTCACCTGAAGACATGGAGAAGACAACATTCATTACACCTTGGGGCACGTTCTGTTACAAAGTGATGCCATTCGGACTGAAGAATGCTGGTGCCACATATCAACGGGCTATGGTGACATTATTCCACGATATGATCCACAAAGAAATAGAATGTTATGTGGATGATATGATCGCCAAGTCCCTTACAGAGGATGATCACCTGGTGAATCTGCTCAAGTTATTCAAGCGTCTGAGGAAGTACCAATTGAAGCTGAACCCCAACAAGTGCACATTCGGGGTGCGATCCGGTAAGCTGCTGGGCTTTATTGTAAGCGAGAAGGGGATTGAGGTTGACCCAGATAAAGTCAAAGCTATTCAAGAGATGCCTGCACCGAAAACTGAGAAAGAAGTTCGAGGGTTCTTAGGTCGATTGAACTACATCTCGCGGTTCATATCTCACCTCACAGCAACCTGTGAACCCTTGTTCAAGCTGTTGAGAAAAGAGCAGACGGTCAGGTGGAACGAAGACTGTCAGAAGGCTTTTGACAAGATCAAGGAATATCTACAAGAACCTCCAATCCTCATGCCTCCAGTCGAAGGAAGACCTCTGATAATGTACTTGACAGTATTAGAAGAGTCAATGGGGTGTGTATTAGGTCAGCATGACGAGTCTGGTCGAAAAGAGTATGCAATATACTACCTAAGCAAAAAGTTTACCGACTGTGAACAACGTTATTCACTGCTCGAGAAAACTTGCTGTGCTTTAGCGTGGGCTGCTCGCCGACTGAGGCAGTATATGTTGACCCACACTACCTTATTAATCTCAAAAATGGATCCAGTTAAGTACATTTTCGAGAAGCCAGCGCTTACCGGACGGGTTGCAAGATGGCAGATGATTCTCACAGAATACGACATACAGTACACATCTCAGAAAGCCATCAAAGGCAGTGTACTATCTGAATATCTTGCTGAGCAACCCATTGATGACTACCAGCCTATGAGATTTGACTTCCCTGATGAAGACATCATGTTTATTAAAGCAAAAGATCATGAAGAGCCTGTTCACACTGAAGGGCCTGACCCGGAGGAAGAATGGACTATGATGTTTGATGGGGCTGTTAACATGAATGGCCGTGGTGTTGGTGCAGTACTCATTACACCTAAAGGAGTTCACATGCCTTTCTCGGCAAAACTCACTTTCAGCTGCACTAACAACGAAGCTGAATACGAAGCTTGCATTATGGGTCTTGGGGAAGCCATTGACCTCAGGATCAAGACATTGACCGTATTCGGAGATTCAGCTCTGGTAGTCAATCAAACCAACGGGAAATGGTACACCCACCAGGATCATCTGATACCTTACAGGGATTATACAAGAAGGTTATTGACTTTCTTCACAACAGTCAAGCTTGAGTATATCCCTCGGGACGAGAATCAGTTTGCAGATGCTCTTGCTACCATTTCATCCATGATCAAAGTTCAAACGGCTAACTTTGTACCCCAGATTTCAGTGTCTAGACTTGATAGACCAGCATATGTATTTGCAGCGGATGTCGTAAAAGATGATAAGCCTTGGTTCCACGACATTAAAAGCTTCTTGGAGGATCAAACATACCCACCTGGGGCATCTTCCAATGATAAGAAGACTTTGAGAAGGCTTGCTGGTAGTTTCTTTCTGAACACTGATGGGTCTTTATACAAAAGGAACTTTGACATGGTACTCCTCAGATGTGTTGACAAGACGGAAGCAGATTTGTTGATGCATGAAGTGCACGAAGGATCTTTCGGTACCCATGCCGGAGGGCATGCCATGGCTAAGAAGTTGTTGAGATCAGGCTATTACTGGATCACAATGGATGCAGACTGTTGTGCTTACGCCAGAAAATGCCATAAATGCCAGATCTATGCAGATAAGGTGCATGTGCCTCCCAATCCTTTGAACATCATGTCTTCACCATGGCCCTTTGCTATGTGGGGCATTGATATGATTGGCAAGATTGAGCCAACTGCTTCAAACGGCCACAGATTCATCCTGGTTGCCATTGACTATTTCACCAAGTGGGTTGAAGCAGCCTCATATGCAAATGTTACAAGACAAGTGGTAGCCCGATTTCTGAAAAGAGATATCATCTGTCGGTACGGAGTGCCCGAGCGAATCATTACTGATAATGGTTCCAACTTAAACAACAAAATGATGGCAGAGCTGTGCCGGGACTTCAAGATCCAACATCACAATTCTTCTCCTTACAGGCCAAAGATGAATGGCGCTGTTGAGGCAGCTAACAAGAATATCAAGAAGATTGTGCAGAAGATGGTAATCACTTACAAAGACTGGCATGAAATGCTACCGTTTGCCTTGCATGGGTACCGCACATCAATCAGAACATCCACTGGGGCAACACCGTATCAGCTTGTGTATGGTATGGAAGCAGTCCTACCTGTTGAAGTTGAATTACCCTCTCTACGAGTTTTGATGGATGTTAAACTAAGTGAAGCAGAATGGGTTCGGTCCCGATTCGAGCAACTGAGTCTGATCGAAGAGAAAAGATTGGCTGCAATCTGCCATGGGCAGCTATATCAGAAGAGAATGAAGAAGGCCTTCGATCAGAAAGTCAGGCACCGAGAGTACCAAGTGGGAGATCTTGTGCTGAAAAGAATCCTCCCTCCTCATACAGACCACAGGGGCAAATGGACTCCAAATTATGAAGGACCATTTGTTATAAAAAGTTTTCTCCGGTGGAGCACTGATGCTCAGCACCATGGATGGTGAAGATTTCCCATCCCCTGTGAATTCATATGCAATTAAAAAATACTTCGCATAAAATGACCCGCTGGACATAAAAACAGAATGTAAGTCCAGGCAAAAATAGGGCATCCCGGCGAGTCAAAAACAGAATAAAAGACTCGGGCAAAAGTAAGGGAAATAAATGAAAAAATGTACACCCGCTGAGTTGAAAAGCCGCATTGGACAGCTCAGGCAAAAATGGGTATCCCGATGGATTGAAAACCCGAAAGGGCGATCCATGCAAAATAAGGGAATAAGCGAACAACTGCATTCTGAGTTCGTCTGTATCACCTACAACTTGGTAAGCTTCCAAAGGATCAAGCTTCAATCAGAATCAACTCTCTTCAGAAAGCAAGACAAGAAGAACGTCATTGTCATACGAGTCATAGCAGAAGAGGAAGCTCCTTGAAAGCGTCGTCAACACCGCCAGCACTTTATTTCTCAATTTGTAACAATCTCCTCATTTCAGGAGATATGTTTCTTTGACTGTATCTTGCCAATTCAGGGCACATGAATTAATAAAATCAGATTCTCAGTCATGTCTCGTTTTTACATTTACGTTTTGCAAGGAGTTGTCTGATATCTCTAAAAATACAATTGCATAAGTACAGATGCCTTTCTCTAATAACAAAACACATGCTTACAGGGAATATGATTATTCTCGAAAGTACTTAACTCCTATGACGGAATCCAGTAAGGGATACCTCGGGACCTTTTTGTACGTTTCCTTACCTTTGCAGGATTGCAGGTATCCAGAGCGCAACCTGGGGCATGCAAGTTACGTCTCAGCAAACTGGCGAATCATTATCAACTCACATGGCACTGGGAGGTGCCCACTTCCCCAGCAAAGTTGCCAAATCAACATACAGCATCGGAGATGCTCTATCCCCAGCTGAGTTGCTTCTTGTTGCTATCCCCAGCTGAGTTGCCTCTCATAATTCCCCAGCCGAGTTGCCATTTCATCCTCAGTTGATTGCAGGAGTCAGGGAATCATCTCCCCACAGAATCTTCAGCCTCTATTCAGAAGAGCAACGCACGAAGAAGTCACAACAGAGTACATGAAGCTTCTACAAACCCCAGCTGGGTCCCATATTATAAGGATATGTCAATCAGTGACATATATCCCCAAGCAGATGCATCATTAGATCTACCAGTGATCTCATCCCCAGCTGGGAGGTCCATTTCCAACAGATCGACCAGAGATCTTCGCAGTGATGGGATCCGAATCCTGGATCTTTGCTCCTTTGCATAATCATAGCATTCACATCATATTCACCCTCAGAGCGTAGCATTCCGTCTAATACGGAGCATTACGGCAAAAATCAAACGCATAGCATAATCATAAGCCATGTTATGAAGTAACACTTGTGAATAACAAACCGTTCATCATCATTATACAAAAACCCCCACCAGAGTCCCAGCAAAAGCAGTTGCCTCTCCAAACACCACCATATACACCCCTTGATACCCGTCCGTGCCATCTTTCCCCAGTAAAGTCGCCTGAACACCCTTTACAAACAAATCACCCTCATTACAGATACGTCCTGACACCCGTCCGTGTCATATCCCAACAGAAAGCCAAAGAGGTCCTCTTTGCACTCACATATACCTATATACACCCTTTTTGACACCCGTCCGTGTCATATCCCCAGCGCAGTCGCGTACACTTCCATCAACCCACACACTTGTTAATATTATACTTTTCTCTCTTGACACTCGTCCGTGTCACTCTCCCCAGCAGATAAACACTCATATTTATATACTCATACTACTCATGGTACACTTATACAGATACTCGTCCGTATCTTGTATACATCATCACTCATATCCCCACAGATTCGACAATAGTCCTTGTTCTTTGTTAACCAGTTGGTACTCGTCCGTACCATCATCTCAGAACATTGCGTCTAGTGTTTGTTTCTACATGATACTCGTCCGTATCATAGTCTTAGGGATGCTCGTCCGCATCCTTAATCCATACACCATGTCAAACACTTATGTCTTCTTGAATATAGATACTCGTCTGTGTCTATTATTTCCCAGAAGAATTCTTCCAGATGCAACACTCGTCCGTGTTCTTTGTTAACCAGTTGATACCCGTCCGTATCATCGTCTCTGAACATGTGTCAGTTTGTTTCTACATGATACTCGTCCGTATCATAGTCTTAAGGATGCTCGTCCGCATCTTTAATCCATACACGATACCAAACACTTATACCCTTTTGTTTCTTGGATGTAAACGCTCGTCCGTGTTTACTATCTCCCCAGTAGATCACCAACAAATTTTCTTTTTATCTAACACTCGTCCTGTGTTATGATACCTCTGAGAGCAGCCGTACCCTGCTGAGTGGTCGTCCTTCACTTCTTGATGGTCGTCCTCCATCATGCTCATCCGATGGCCGTCCCCATCGTTGTTTTTAGCAGCCGTCCCCTGCTAGGTGGTCGTCCTCCACCTTTTGATGATCGTCCTTCATCACTTTATCCAATGGCCGTCCCCATTGTTGATTTTGGTTATCTGACATTCGTCCTATGTCATGACAAACCTCGAGAGCAGCCGTCCCCTGCTGAGTGGTCGTCCTCCACTTCTTGATGGTCTTCCTCCATCTTGCTCGTCCGATGGCCGTCCCCATCGTTGACCTTTTCTATCCGATGGCCGTCCCCATCGTTGATATTTTCGGCAGCCGTACCCTGCCAGGTGGTCGTCCTCCACCTTTGATGGCCGTCCCCATCATTTTTCTTTTATCTCCAACAGAGCAGCCGTCCCCTGCTAGGTGATCGTCCTTCACCTTTGATGGCCGTACCCCATCATCTGTTTATTTCATTTATTCCTTAACCCGATGGCCGTCCCCGTCGTGGTCCCTTTTCCTTTTCCTTTTAGCTCAATAGCCGTCCCCATCGTTGGTTACTTTGCTTTATGAACTTGATGGCCGTCCCCGTCATGTTTCATTAATCCCCAGAGAATTTTATAACTTTATCTTGATGGCCGTCCCCATCATAATTTCTTTTCTTTCCCCAGCTAGTCGGCCGTCCCCGTCTTGGCTTTACTTTTTATCCCCAGCATGTCGGCCGTCCCCGTCATCGCTTTATTTCTTGCACTTTTCCAGCATGTCGGCCGTCCCCGTCATCGCTTTACTTCACATTTATCCCAGCATGTCGGCCGTCCCCGTCATCGCTCTTTACCCAGCAGTCGTCCTCTGCTCGACGGTCGTCCTCCGTCGCCCACTTTACAATATACTTTATTTTGCTTTTACAATCTATATCCCTTTTCTTCTTCATTTCCGTGAGTGCAAATTTTGGACTGTCTTTGGTATTCAACCACAAGTTACCTTGTTTGCCTGTTAAGCCGTCGCTTACATCCTGCACAGCTAACTCATGTTTGAATAGGGGCAGCTGTAAACACCCCAAATTTGCCCTCACCCATTCACACCATGGCTTTTGATCACCTCATATGCATAAACACAATCATATCATCTCACATCTCATTTTTGATTCACTGGATAGTTTCTAAGGCATCTGCACCTAGGGTTTGTGATCTGAGCAACCTCAAAGCTTCTTGAGGCATTCCAAAGGCTACCAATCAATTCAAAGTGGTCCATGTGTGTTCTTATATCATATTTCATCTCCTCAAAGTCAAAATTGCAGAGGAATCACAAGAACTAGGGTTTGAGGTGATGCAGAGCCAGGTTGAACTGCACAGTTGACTGAAAATTAGGGTTTTGGTTTCAGAGGCCATAACTCCAAATTTTTTGGTCATTCTTGTTTCCATTGGTCTCTATATGGTATAGGGAGTATACATATCAATTTTCGTGAAGAAATTCCATGGGGAAGTCATCTGATCAAGAGTTGACTTTTCAGACAAGTCAGTGCAAAATCAGGGCATCTGAGGCCCCCAATGACCCAACCAATGGGTGATCTTCATCATTTTGAGTGTATATGATCTTTATTTGATCATGGAAGAAGGTTGAAGTTCATAGAAATCAAGAATTTAGGGTTTTTGCAAATGTTGACTTTTTGGGCATAGTTGACTTTTCAAGAATGCACCATTTTAGGTCATTTTTCAAGCTTTGATTCTTGATCCAAAAATGCTTCAAATGGAAAAACTTTGGTCATGAAAGTTGTAGATCTCATCTTTCCCTTTTCAAAAAGTACAAGAACATGATCAAACTCTTCTTGGATCAAAAGTTATGGCAATGCAAAGTTGGCAAAAATCATTAATTTTCAAGGCATGCCCTAAGTGAGAATTTTGCAAAATCATGGATCAATGACCTTTGCAGCCTCAAGTTCACCTCTAACCAATGTGCCAACATTCTACAAGTCCTAAAAATCAGATTTGAACTAAGATTGCCCATGGTTTCATGCTTGGTTAGACAAAGAATCACATGTGAACCAAAATGTCACAACTTGCAAAAACTCATGATCATGCTTTACCAACTTGCTGCCTTGAATGCTGGACCAAGCTGACTCTTTCCCCTCATCTTGCTGCGCATAGCCCATGCCTTGTACCAAGCTAGCACCTCACCATACTTTCTCTTACACAAGAGTTGACAAATTGCAAAAGTTGCCTCACCTATCCAAAAAGCACATGTCAAATCAACTGACCAATGAGAGAGAGTTATGTGGACAATTTGCAAGCAAAACATAAGGGCAAGCAAGGCTGAAACCAACACATTCACCACATACACAAAAACTCACCATCTTGCAACTTGCTTCGAATTCCTCTCCACAGCCACTAAACATTCAAGCCAACTTCACCAATCATCTCACCTTGCTCCATAGACCTCAAACCACCCAAAGCACAAGCCTGAAACAGCCAAGAGATCCCACTGCCATTTCTCACTTCAGTTTGCAGTTCCATTCGAATCTTCCATCCTAGCTCACAAACAGCCAAACAAACCTTGCAAAGCTTCTCCATTCATCCTCAGGACCTCAAACAATCACTCACCATGGCCTGAAACCTCCAGAAACACCATTGCCATTTTTGAGCAAGCTTGAGCAGAAGCTGTCGAATCTCATTATCCAGCCAACTTAAACTCCATTTGAGCATTCAAACATCATCAAGGGGTCCTAAGGAGTGGTTTGCACTTAAAGAAAAGGCCAGAAAGTTCCTAAACTGAAAGCTTCGAATCTCAGGTAGCCTGAAATTTATTTTTCCAGAAGTTGTTTTTCTTGTTACAAACTTGTTCTTCATGTCTTGCTGATCATCCTGGTACCATTGGTTTTGAAAATGGTTGTGATTTGAGCATTTAATTTGTTTCTGAAGCTTGCGTGACCTAGAACTTTTTCTCTTCGATTCAGTTGATTTAGGAAATATAAATTTGTTTTGAGAGAGGGGTTTGGTTCGTGAGAGGGTGAGGATCATTTCCATGTTCTTGGTTTTCATTTTTGGTACGTTTTGAGAGGTTTGGAGATTTTTCAGGTGAGAGCTGGCCGGAGAAGACGACCGGAGGTCTTCTCCGGCCACCTGAGAGTGTTTAAACCCTAATCACGTAATTAATGCTAGTTTGAATTTGAGCCATTGATGAGCGTTGACCTGCTGACTTCCCTCTCTTTTGGATGGCCCAGATGCGTTTGATTAGCCCTAATCTTTTTCATTTAGTTAATTAATTCATAATTAAACTAATTATCTCAGAGTCAATCCCAACCACAGGATCACGCGCCAGTCAACACTTTCAAATCCTGGGCGCATCTTGGCCCTCCATCCCTCTGACTTTTCTTTTTATTTGATTTTTATTCATTTTTCTTTCATTTAAATTGCATAATTAATTTAAAATAGCAAAAAATCCTTAAAAATTATGAAACTTTTTCTTTAAAGTTTTATTAATTTTTTATGACACAAAAACATTTTTTATTTTATTTTTATCATTAAAAAGGTATTTTTAAATATTTAAAAGATTATTTTTAATTGATTAATGAGAATTAATTAATTAAAAATACTTTTAGGTATTTAAAAATTACAAAAAAATTCATGAAATGTTCTAGGACGTTTAAAAACATTGTCCAACCTTCAAACCAAATTTCTTTTTTGATCTTGATGCATTTTAAGAATTTTTCATTGAATTAAATCATTTTTTATGCATTATTTTGATCACATGTTTGAAAATTCATTTCTGCCTATCTAAGAAGGTTTGGACATTGATTCTTCTTGCATTGTTTTATGTTTAGCATGTAGTTTCTAGGATAAAAAGGCCATGAATTGTTCTTGCATTTTCAATTTGTTTGGCATTTCTTTTGTTAAGAACCCTAAAAAACCCTAATAACTTGCAAAATTCATATCTTGAGTTTGGTTGAGAGTTGAGAGCTCCCCTTTGGGCAGTGGCTTGTTATAGGTCTAGGGTTTCTTTGAGTGCCATTTTCCATTTTTACTTTAGGGTTTTGCTTCTGTTTTTGGTTTGTGTTTGATGTTTGATCCATAAACCCTAATTTGGGCTTTCTTTTGCATCCTTCTTGCATTTCCTTGCATAACATGACTTGTCATTGCATTTTGTGCATGCTTATGATTCATTTGACATCTTAAGACATGTAGAAGGCATCTTTGATCATTGCATCTTATGTTTGCCATGTCATTTGTCTTGTATGCTTCATAACATTTCATGCTTGTTCATGCTCCTTAACTTGCATCATTTGCATTCATAATCTTGTATGAACATCTCCATGCCTTGTCTCATGTTTGCAGCACCTCATAACATCATAGTCATCATCCACATGCTTCTGGTTTTGCTTATCATCATGTCATTTCATTTCATTTAGCATTGCATTGCATTTCTTTCTAACATTTCAGGTGGTAAGTAAACTTGAGAAGTGGATTTGCCTTCACTTCTCATACCTTTTCTTTTCATCTCTCTTGCATCCATTGCTGCATTCTTACATGTGTTTGAGTTTGAGCTTGCTCATTCTTCTTCCTCCCACTTTCTTTCTTCAAGTGACTTGACTTCTTGAATGAAGCAAGTCACTTTGCTTCTCTTGATCCTGTTCATCTGCTTCCTGGTGGTTCCATTGAAGATTGTTCTTGGAAACCTCACAAACCTTAGGATCAACCAAGCATGATAATGAATTAGGTTTTTGATTAGTCTCCCCCCATAGTTTTTACCTTTGTGTCTCTCTTTGAGTCCTCTCTTCTCACCTCACAATCAGGGACTAAACCATAAAGGTTTTAAGACTTTGTGATTAAGCTTATGCCTGCATCCTTCTCTTAGGATGGAGTGTATAACTTTAATCCTAAGTGTTAAACCCTTAATGTGTTTAAATCTCTTAATCAATTCATTTAATAATCATCAAGACATCACACTTGTAACTTGGGCCTTGCATTAGGGTTCTAATTCTTCCTTAAGTGGTTAAGAAGGACTAACCCTAGTGTTAATGGACAAGTCCCCCTCAAGTTGTCTTACAAATCATAAAAAACACTTCATCATCATATCATTAATAAAATCCACTTAATCAAAGGCTTGTTTTGTCATGGGTTTAATCCCTAATCATGGATTAAGTTGAGGAGTCTTCCTCAGCTTAAACATTCTCATTTATTATCCTTCTATTAGAATGGTGTAATGAGTCTGTTTAATCCTTGATTATGGCTTAACCTCATTACTCAACACTAAACAAAAACACCAAAAACATCTAATTAATCACAAGTAGGTTAATGATCTTAATCCTACATCAAAGGTGATTAAGTGTGAGAATCTGACTTCACACTTAAGGTATGCTCATTACCCTTAATCAGAGGGAAGATGTGATGAGTTTACTAACCCATTGGTTTAGGCTTAAGCTCATTAACTTATGACAAAATCCAAAAACAATAAAAGACTGAAAACTCAAAAACAAACAATAATCGTCTCCTCCGGGATTCTTTTCTCATCATCTTCACTCACAAACGAGAACTCGCTTCTTCCGTCTAATGCAAGACAGTTTGCACCTGAGCCAGACAGGTCATACACTTGAGCATAGACAAGCAAGCAGTTCACGAGTCAATTTATCTTTCAGTCTCTTTGGGTCGAACTACGGTGTTCTGACTTCCTCATTGCACGAGAGGATACGTAGGCATAACTTAACAGTTATCGAACAAAAGTCTCTGTATATTCCCCCTCTTTCAGCTTCATTCTTTTAGCCCCATGATCATGAGCAGTTCTTTTTCATTCTCACACTGACACTTTCATACTTCATATCACTTTTGTTTCAGCACTGACACCTGTACATTCTTTTCCAGCTATTTTACACACAAATTGCACTGACACTACCCCTTTATAACACAAATCTTTTAAGCGTGGATCCCGTCGAGTACGGCGGACAATCTGGGTGCTAATACCTTCCCAGGTTGTAACCAACCCCCTTTCTCAGTCTCTTTGGTTCGCAACCGTCTTATCCGTATCTTTCTAGGCCTATGCAGCATTGCCTTTCCTCCGGGATAAAAATGCCTAGCTGGCGACTCTTTTCATCTCCAGTGAGTTCACGGCTGTGTGTTCTCACTGTTCCCTTCGCCGACCGTTCGCGCTTGTACCTGGATGCAAATCTTCGGGAGCGACACCTTTTAGTATTGACCTTCAGAAACTGAGGTGAATTAGAGGAGGAACTTTTATGGTTATTGTAAACACTGTACCTCCGGGTTAGAAGTGTTTACACTTCTCATAACTGATCCAAGTCTGAGGATCCTTGTTTTAGAACACTACCTGTGAGGGGGTTGGGCTGTTTACAGGTTTGCAGGTACCTTGACCTCAGAATACCCTGTTACTTTGACTTGATTAAGAATACTTCATGTTGGAATAGTTCTTGTGATTCTAAAACTCTGGACATGTGGCTCTTTATTTGAGCCCCCCACCTTGGTTACTGGATTCATAGACCTCCATCTGGAATTCTTGAACATATTTGGACTTATGTCAGAGCTTTTGATCAGATCCAGCTCAGTCACAAACCCTTGCATAGCATTTGCATACATAAACATTGCATCATATTGACATTTGCTTATTTGTGTTTCAGGGTATCCATCTTCATTTGGTTTTGGTTTTGACCCCATCTTCAGTAATTGACCCACCTTCATCAGCATCTGCTTCAGTTATCAGCTATCTACTCCAGTCACCTGCACCAGCCAATCAGTGGCCCATTCTTCAGTGTTATCATCAGCACTTGTCTCTACTCAGTCTCAGCATCATGGCTCCTAAAAAGAGTAACATCACCTACCATTTCTTCCAGCCAGAGCTATCTGACATCAGGGGGATTCAGACCCTGATCACTCCAGATCACATACCATTGTTCAGGGAACACTATGGAGATATACTTGATGTGGTTATGGATCTGGACCCTTCACAGAGAAGCCTGATTCACACCTGCCTTCAGTTTTATGATCCCCCACTGAGATGTTTCACTTTTCAGGACTTTCAGATGGGCCCCTTATTGGAAGAATAATCATCATTGGATGGTATGCCTATCAAGGGTGGAATCCCTTTCAACCCTGAGATGGTCTTTCCTGGTAATGGAGAAGTAGCAAAGGCTTTGCATCTGGAACCTGTTCTGGTTGAGCAGCATATGACTTCTAAAGCTGGAATCCCTGGCTTCCATCTGGATTTCTTGATCTCTCAAGCTACCCTGAAAGCTTCTCTAGGAGAGTGGAAAGATGTCTGTGCTTTATTGGCCTTGAGTATATATGGAATTGTGTTGTTTGCAGACGAACCTCGATTCATTAGCCAGAATGCAATCCATCTTTTCATCTTGCAGAACCCAGTGCCCACTTTATTGGGGGATCTCTATTATTCAGTGCATCAGAGGAATGAAAAGCAGAGGGGAAGATTGGTGAGGTGTTGTGCTCCATTGTTCCACACTTGGCTTCTCAGGCATCTACCCAGGACAGATGCATTTTTGAATCCTCATCAGCAGAGAAACTGGGCTAAGAGACTCACTGCTCTAACTTCAGCTGACATCAGATGGTGCACTCAAAGCGCCAAAGGCAGGGATATCATCTCTAGCTGCGAGTATTTTCCCAATGTGCCCCTAATAGGAGTTAAGGGTAGTATTAATTACAACCCTCTGCTGTTTAGAAGACAACTGGGCTATGCACTGGTCCACACTCCTAAGGCACAGGACTTGGTTGAGACTCTTTATTGTGAGAACAAGCCTAATCTGGCTATTGTTAGGCAGGCAGCCTGGGCCTGGGATAATGTTCAAACCAAGGGAGTAACCATTCTGGGGAAGTGCAACAATGTGGCATCAACACAATATTATGAATGGTCCCATGCCAGGGTTCAATTCTCTGGGATGCCCTTTACCATAGAAGATATGCCTGAATCATCTTCAGCACCACCCCCTGCCACTATCAGTTTGGAGGAGTTTGAGAGCTTGAAGGAAAGAAATGAGAAGCTAACCCAGGCTTTGCAGAAGACCCTCCGGGAAAGAAGTGAGGGTAGGATGGAGATTGAGAGGTTAGAGAAGTTGAGAGTGGAGCATCTGACTAAGATTGAGAAGTCTGGGGATTATATCAAAAAGTCTAAAGCTGGAGAGCAAATTCTGAAGAATGCTTGCAAGGAAGCCCAGTTCCAGAGAGCAAGGACAGACTTGTATCTAAAGGAGAGTCAGGCCCGATGGGTCAGGATCACCGAGGCTCGTACTCTGGAGGAGAAGAGAATTCAAGACAAGATGGAGCAACTGGAAGCTAGTGCAAAAGAACAGCAAGAAGCCCTAGCAGCAGCCCAAAGGGAGATATCAGAGCTGAAGATCAAAGCTGGAGTGAAGAGGTCCAAAGACCAAAGTCAGCACAAGAAGCTAACAGCAGCTGTTACGACCCGGAATCTCCTCATCAGGAATCTCACGGAGCATCCAGCTGATCCTGTGACCGAAACACTTCTCAAGGAAGTTCGTGAGGATGAGTTTGGTCTTGGTGTCTGACCATTTGTTTGTTGTTGCTTTCATTCCATGTACTTTTACTTTCTTGTAATGTATTTTGACCCCTCATAGGGCTTGTATTTGTAAACAGACTATGTACCATTTTGTTTTCTGTAATATATGTGTTAGTTCGAAAGCACCATCAACAGCATCTTCAAGGGTCTGGAAGGGTCAAAACTGAATGCCAAGCCGGATACCTTGAAAACAAATGAGCATAACTGCATTGCATGCTAACCCCTTTGTTTGTTTTGTAGGTTTTTATTTTATTGCCACTAACTCTGTTGTGATGTTCAGGAACTATTGCTCGGCGCCGGGTATTTCCCCTCAACCGTCCGCACCGTTATCCAACCCGTAACAACCTTCCGGGCATTCAAATGGATCAGATGCAGCAGGACCTTACTGAGGTCAGAAACCAAATGGCAAATGAAAGGCTAGAAATGAGGAATCAAATGACTCAGTTTATGGAAGTGATGAACAACATGGCTCAGAGCCAGGAAAGATTGAGAGCCATGGTGGAAAGGCAAAATCAAGAAGATCCACATATAGGGACTGCCGGCACCAGCAACAATGAAAGGGTCCAACCTCATGTTAACCCCCCTGTGTTTGGACCACACCTCCATCCTGAGGTCAATATTCCTGCAAATGTTCAAGGAACTGCCACTGCAGCCAGGGTACTTCAAGAAGACCCCCAAGAGGATCAATTCACGGTAATGGGTGCTGGGGAAGAAGCTTATGATAGAAGGCTGGATGAGATAGCTGAGAAATTGAGGTCTTTAGAGTCCCAAAACTCTCTGGGTTTCGACGTCATGGACATGGGCTTGGTAGACGGGGTCAGGATCCCCCATAAGTTTAAGCCTCCTTGTTTTGAAAAATACAACGGGACTTCATGCCCCTGGACTCATTTACAATCATTTCTGGGGAGGCTGAAGGCCTATACTATGGATGAGAAGCTCTGGATGTTCTATTTCGAAGACAGCTTGACTGGAGCGTCAAGAGAATGGTACTCTCACTTGACAAGGGCAACTATTAGATGCTGGAAGGACCTGGCAGAGGCCTTCATCAGACAGTATCAATACAACTTAGATATGGCGCCCAACAGGACTCTCCTAATGGGAATGTCACAGTCGTCAAGGGAAAGTTTCCGAGAATATGCCCAGAGATGGAGGCAATTGGCTGCTGCTGTTTAGACACCTATGTCTGAAAGGGAAATGGCAGACATGTTTATGAACACCCTTCAGGGGACTTACATTGATAGGCTAGCTGCCTTCTCATCTACCAGCTTTGCAGATGTTGTCATAGCCGGGGAGAGAATTGAGAGCCTATTGAAGATGGGTAAGATCTCAGACAACGGTGCAAGCTCGTCCAGTAGTACAAGAAAGCCTTTTGCAGGCCCAAGAAGAACTGGCGAGACCAATGCCATCCACACCAACAGGGGCAGGCCCCAATATGCTCACAGATCAGTGGCAGCAGTCACCATTCCCGCTCCAGCTCATCCTCAACCAGTTTATCAACCTCCGCAGCAAAACTATCAACAACCTCAGTACCATCAACAAAATCAGTATCCTCCGAGAAATTACAACAACAACAACACCAACAACAATAATCAGCCAAGGCCATTCCAGCAGAGGCCATCTCAAGCCAACAGGGTAATCGATCCGATCCCTATGCCATACGCTACATTGCTGCCACAACTCCTGAAACTTAACCTGGTTGAGCTAAGGACGCTGGCACCTCCAGATCCCAACAGTCTACCCAGGAATTATGACTCCAACGCCAGATGTGCCTTTCATTCAAATGCACCTGGCCACAGTACAGAAAAGTGCAGAGCTCTGCACATGAAGGTACAAGACCTAGTAGACTCGAAAGCTCTGAATTTCGCACCACCACCCAATGTCAATAAGAACCCAATGCCAAACCACGGTGGTCCCAGAATTAACGCTATTGAAGAAGACAAGCCGTCTTATTTAATAACCAGTGTGGGTCAGATCCGGACACCGTTGGTAGAAATTAAGGCTCAACTCCTCGAATGTCAAATGTTCCCGGGGTGTGAGTTGGGGTGTGCCTACTGCAATATTTCGGTAAATGGGTGCGATCATTTAAGGAATGGCATAGATGGTCTTATTCAGAGTGGCCAACTCCAGATCACCACATCATTTCCTACACATCCAGCAATCTCATCAGCGACAACTCCAGAACCTCCTACAACTGCAGCAACCATTGTACCTGACAATTCTTCGGTTTCATCAACAAGTACTTCATCTATCATCTCAACTGATCAGCCATCAACAAATTTTCCTGCTACAACTTCAGCACCACTCCAGTTTGAAACTCCTACAACAACAATATCCATCCTTCCAACAATGTCTCCTACAACACCAGCAACAAATCATGAAGACGTCTCAACTGTCACAATATTTTATGATCCTGAGAACAACTCTGCCTACAACTCAGAAGGTGCAGCTCCCATCAGAGCACCAGTCACAATTTATTACGATCCACAGACTATCACAGTTCCTTCCGCAGCTACAATCAGTCCAGTCACTATCACGGTGCCTGGACCAGTACCTTATGAAAGCAGCAATGCCATCCCATGGCATTACGGCTCTGACCTGTACTGTGAAGGACAAAGAATCACTTTTGAATCATCAACCCCTGCACCACAAATTGACAATGTGGGAGGAGGCGGAGGCTTCACCCGAAGCGGACGTCTTTTCGCTCCACAAATTCAGAGACCCACTGCCGAAGCAGAAGCTGCTGCTAAGGCAAAAGGAAAAAGCTTGGTGCAGGAAGAGCAGACTGTTAAAGAAGCTTTGAAAACACCCTTCGATCAAGAGGTTGATGAGTTCATGCGAATCATCAAAAAGAGTGATTATAAAGTAGTGGATCAGCTTCATCAAACGCCTTCCAAGATCTCAATCCTGTCATTGCTTATGTGCTCCGAAGCCCATCGGAACGCACTACTCAAAGTCTTGCACGCAGCTTATGTGCCTGAAGAGATCACTGTCAATCAGTTGGAAGCTGTAGTTGGAAATGTTAATGCTAGTCATGGACTAGGGTTCACCAACACTGACTTGACTACGGAAGGCCGCAACCATAACAAAGCCTTGCACATAACCATGGAATGTAAAGGTGCTGTCCTTTCTCATGTGCTGGTAGACACAGGGTCATCCCTTAATGTCTTACCTAAAAAGGCCTTGGTGAAGCTAGAATATGACGGATTGGCGTTGAGACCCAGCAACTTGGTGGTGAGAGCCTTTGATGGTTCAAAGAGATCGGTTCTGGGAGAGATTGAATTGCCCATAACGATTGGCCCGCAGACCTTCAAAACGACCTTCTACGTGATGGATATACAGCCCGCCTACAGCTGTCTATTGGGTAGGCCATGGATTCACGCCGCTGGCGTCGTGACCTCTACCCTTCACCAGAAGTTAAAATACGAGTGGGAGGGTCAAATCGTTACAATCTGTGGAGAGGAGGATATTTTTGTCAGCCACCTGGCTACCTATAAGTATATTGAGATGGATGGGGAGATCCATGAAACGATGAGCCAGGGGTTCGAAGCTTTGAATGTCAATGAAACATCTGCTGTGCCTGGTACTTCAATATCATCATACCAACAAGCCCGGAAGGTTGTTAAGGGAGGAAACGCCCAAGGCTGGGGCAAACTGTTATCGGTGGAGAAGAAAGAGGACAGATTTGGGTTGGGTTACAAACCAACTCAACAAGATCAAGCGGAGGCTGCGAAAGAGCCCAACTTTGTGAGTGGGGGGATGCTCACCCCTGATGCTGTCAACTGCCTGGAAGACGAGCTGGAAGAAGAACGCAACCTGGAAAGCTGGATTCGTCCAAAGATCCCGGGGAGCAGTATCTCAAACTGGTCTTCCCAGGAAATTATAAGAGTTACTCATGCAGAGTAATTATTATTTCCTGTATTTTTATAGCATGCATCAAAGTCTTGCACCTTGCCCAAGATGACAAGACTCATTTTGTAATCGGGCCATCTGTACTTTTTGTGCAAACAAGATTAATCAATGAAATATCAGACATCTTTTTGCAAATGAGTCTTTTTCTTTTCGTTCACTGTTTTTCCATTTTTCTTTTTGTACAAAAAATAAATGGTAGTGTTTTCAAAATGACAACTTTATTTCACTTTTCTAAAACAAGATTAAAATCAAATCACTAAAATGAACAACTGAACCCTTGCAGAGTGTGCCTTCCAGACAGCACCGACAACAGCACGGCTATGACTTCGTATGACTTTGACAATCCAATCAATCAAGCTGATGAAGGGGTTGAAGAAGAATATGAGCTTCCTGAAGAGCTAGCCAGGTTGTTAAGACAAGAGGAAAAGGTTATTACTCCTCACCAGGAGGAAGTTGAAGTGATTAATCTTGGTACAGATGAAGACGTGAAAGAGGTTAAAATCGGGGCCTGCCTACAAGACTCAGTGAAGAAACAACTGATTGACCTGCTTCAAGAGTATGTGGACGTGTTTGCTTGGTCTTATCAAGATATGCCAGGGTTGGATACCGACATTGTTGTGCACAAGTTGCCTTTGAGAGAGGAATGCCCACCGGTTAAACAGAAACTGCGCCGTACTCGCCCGGACATGGCAATGAAAATCAAAGAAGAGGTACAAAAGCAGTGGGACGCCGGGTTCCTTGCTGTAATTAGCTATCCACCGTGGGTTGCTAATATAGTACCTGTGCCTATGAAAGACGACAAAGTAAGAATGTGTGTTGACTACCGGGATCTGAACAGAGCCAGCCCAAAAGATGACTTCCCATTACCTCACATTGACGTATTGGTGGATAACACGGCTCAGTTCTCGGTATTCTCCTTCATGGACGGATTTTCAGGATACAATCAGATTAAAATGTCACCTGAAGACATGGAGAAGATAACCTTCATCACGCCCTGGGGCACGTTCTGTTACAAGGTGATGCCATTCAGACTGAAAAATGCTGGTGCCACATATCAACGGGCTATGGTAACATTATTCCACGACATGATCCACAAAGAAATAGAATGTTATGTGGATGACATGATTGCCAAGTCCCTTACAGAAGAAGACCACCTGGTGAATCTACTGAAGTTATTCAAGCGTCTGAGGAAGTACCAATTAAAGCTGAACCCCAACAAATGCACATTCGGGTGAGATCCGGTAAGCTGCTGGGATTTATTGTAAGTGAGAAAGGGATTGAAGTTGACCCTGATAAAGTCAAAGCTATTCAAGAGATGCCTGCACCGAAAACTGAGAAAGAAGTTCGAGGGTTCTTAGGTCGATTGAACTACATCTCACGGTTCATATCTCACCTTACAGCAACTTGTGAACCCTTGTTCAAGCTATTGAGAAAAGAACAGACGGTCAGTTGGAACGAAGACTGCCAAAGGGCTTTTGACAAGATCAAAGAATATCTGCAAGAGCCTCCAATCCTTATGCCTCCAGTTGAAGGAAGACCTCTGATCATGTACTTGACAGTATTAGAAGAGTTAATGGGGTGTGTGCTGGGCCAGCATGACGAGTCTGGTCGAAAAGAGTATGCAATATACTACCTAAGCAAAAAGTTTACCGACTGTGAACAACGTTATTCACTGCTCGAGAAAACTTGCTGTGCTTTAGCGTGGGCTGCTCGCCGACTGAGACAGTATATGTTGACCCATACTACCTTATTGATCTCAAAAATGGACCCAGTCAAGTACATTTTCGAGAAGCCAGCTCTTACCGGACGGGTTGCAAGATGGCAGATGATCCTTACAGAATATGACATCCAATACACGTCTCAGAAAGCCGTCAAGGGCAGTGTATTGTCTGAATATCTTGCTGAGCAACCCATTGATGACTACCAGCCTATGAGGTTTGACTTCCCTGATGAAGACATCATGTTCATAAAAGCAAAAGATCATGAAGAGCCTGTTCACACTGAAGGGCCTGACCCGAAAGAAGAATGGACTATGATGTTTGATGGGGCTGTTAACATGAATGGTCGTGGCGTTGGTGCAGTACTCATTACACCTAAAGGAGTTCACATGCCTTTCTCGGCAAAACTCACTTTCAACTGCACTAACAACGAAGCTGAATACGAAGCTTGCATTATGGGTCTTGAGGAAGCCATTGACCTCAGGATCAAGACGTTGACCGTATTCGGAGATTCAGCTCTGGTAATCAATCAGACCAACGGCAAATGGCACACCCACCAGGATCATCTGATACCTTACAAGGATTATACGAGGAGGTTATTGACTTTCTTTACAACAGTCAAACTTGAGTATATCCCTCGGGATGAGAATCAGTTTGCAGATGCTCTTGCTACCATTTCATCCATGATCAAAGTTCAAGCTGCCAACTTTGTACCTCAGATTTCAGTGTCCAGACTTGACAGACTAGCATATGTATTTGCAGCAGATGTTATTAAAGATGATAAGCCTTGGTTCCATGACATTAAATGCTTCTTGGAGGATCAAACATACCCACCTGGGGCATCTTCCAATGATAAGAAGACTTTGAGAAGGCTTGCTGGTAGTTTCTTTCTGAACACTGATGGGTCTTTATACAAAAGGAACTTTGATATGGTACTCCTCAGATGTGTTGACAAGACGGAAGCAGACTTGTTGATGCATGAAGTGCACGAAGGATCTTTTGGTACCCATGCCGGAGGGCATGCCATGGCCAAGAAGTTGCTAAGATCAAGCTATTACTGGATCACAATGGATGCCGACTGTTGTGCCTATGCCAGAAAATGCCATAAATGCCAGATTTATGCAGATAAAGTGCATGTGCCTCTCAATCCTTTGAACATAATGTCTTCACCCTGGCCCTTTGCTATGTGGGGTATTGACATGATTGGCAAGATTGAACCGACTGCTTCGAATGGCCACAGATTCATCCTGGTTGCTATTGACTATTTCACCAAGTGGGTTGAAGCAGCCTCATATGCAAATGTTACGAGACAAGTGGTAGCCAGATTTCTGAAGAGAGATATCATCTGTCGATATGGAGTGCCCGAACGAATCATTACTGATAATGGTTCCAATCTAAACAACAAAATGATGGCAGAACTGTGCCGGGACTTCAAGATCCAACATCATAACTCTTCTCCTTACAGGCCAAAGATGAATGGCGCTATTGAGGCAGCAAATAAGAATATCAAGAAGATTGTGCAAAAGATGGTGGTCACTTACAAGGACTGGCATGAAATGCTACCGTTTGCCTTGCATGGGTACCGCACGTCAATCAGGACATCCACTGGGGCAACACCGTATCAACTTGTGTATGGTATGGAAGCGGTCCTACCTGTCGAAGTTGAATTAACCTCTCTCCGGGTACTGATGGATGTTAAGCTGAACGAAGCAGAGTGGGTCCGATCCCGATTCGAACAACTGAGTCTGATCGAAGAGAAGAGATTGGCTGCAATCTGTCATGGGCAGTTGTATCAGAAGAGAATGAAGAAAGCCTTCGATCAGAAAGTCAGGCACCGAGAGTACCAAGTAGGAGATCTTGTGCTGAAGAGAATCCTCCCTCCTCATACAGACCACAGGGGCAAATGGACTCCAAATTATGAAGGACCATTCGTGGTAAAGAAAGTTTTCTCTGGTGGAGCACTGATGCTCAGCACCATGGATGGTGAAGATTTCCCGTCCCCTGTGAATTCAGATGCAGTTAAAAAATACTTCGCATAAAATGACCCGCTGGACACAAAAATAGAATGTAAGTCCAGGCTGAAATTCTGTGATCAGGTATGAGATGTCCTAAGAGATGTCCCAACACTTGATAGGACACTTGACAAATTTAACCAAAACTTAAATAGCAAGAAAAGTAAACAACACAGAAGTTTGTTAACCCAGTTCAGTGTATAACCACACTTACATCTGGAGGCTACCAAGCCAGGAGGAAATCCACTATTAGTAATATTAATTCTAGACTTAAACCACCCTGTTTAATCTATCACTTAATAACTACCCAATGCAATTTCTACCTAAGACACACCTTAGATAAGAGTACCCTACTCACTCCCCCTCAATCACACAGTGATCAAGTTTACAAGTTTACTGAAATTGAAGACATCCTTCAAACAATACAGCTTGATCTTACTTAACAGTTTCAATCAAGTCACAAATGCACTTTTGCTTAAAAGCTCATAAAGTGGTACATAAAACACAACCTGCTATTAAAACACTAGACACCCTATTTGGTCTTCTGAAATTCGTACTCAATTCTATGAGTTTCTGTTGCTTAAATAGGTATCTGTAATTTGGGCTTTCTGCAGAGGATCCAGCCCTAATGCGCATGCATCTTCCACCTTGAATTTAGGGTTTGTTACCTCCTAGATTCTAGGTGCATTAGGTCTTCTGTTTTAAACTGAAACTTCAATATAAAACTCCCTACAGATGCGCCTTGTTCTGTTTTTATCCATCATTAATTAATTCCAGATAACTCTCCTTAAAAATCTCTGATCTGTTAATCAATAATTAATTCTGGAAGCAGGTTTGAGATGTCTCAACATCTGTTGGGACATCCTGAAAAACTGAACTTAAGTCATTACCACAATGTCCCAACATCTGGTAGGACATCCTGAAATAAGTTCATATACTCTGTTTGATAATGTCCCAACATCTGATAGGACATTCTGAACTGAATTTAACATTTCTTGTTTGGTCAAAAATTCTGCCAATTCTTAAACATCTACACAGGCAAAATAGGGCATCCCGGCGAGTCAAAAACAGAATAAAGACTCGGGCAAAAATAAGGGAAAATAAACAAAATAATGTACACCCGCTGAGTTGAAAAGCCGCATTGGACAGCTCAGGCAAAAATGGGTATCCCGATGGATTGAAAACCAGAAAGGGCGATCCATGCAAAATAAGGGAATAAGCGAACAACTGCATTCTGAATTCGTCTGTATCATCTACAACTTGGTAAGCTTCGAAAAGATCAAGCTTCAATCAGAATCAACATTCTTCAGAAAGCAAGGTGAGAAGAACGTCAAAAGTCATACGAGTCATGGTAAAGAGGAAGCTTCTTAAAGCGTCATCAACACTGCCAGCATTTTGTTTCTCAATTTGTAACAATCTCCTCATTTCAGGGGATATGTTTCTTTGACTGTATCTCGCCAATTCAGGGCATATGAATTAATAAAATCAGATTTTCGGTCATGTCTCGTCTTGTACATTTTATTTGCAAAAATGTCTGATGTCTTAAAAGAAAAAAAACTGATTGCATAAGAATACAGATGCTTATCTTCAAATAAAAACATGCTTGCAGGAAATATGCTTACTCTCAGAAGTATCTAAACTCCTATGACGGAATCCAGTAAAGGATACCTCGGGATTATCTTGTGCATTTCTCTATCTTTTTCAGGATTGCAGGTATCCAGAACGCAACTTGGGGCATGAAAGCTTTATCCCAGCAAGCTGGCAAATCCATACTCAATTTTAGCACCCAAAGTGCCTTCTCCCCAGCTGAGTTGCCTCCCGTGACTTCCCCCAGCTGAGTTGCCACTTGTTGCTTATCCCAACAGAATGGGCAGGTATCACAGAAGATGCCCATATCCCCGGCTGAGTCAAGAAGCTACCGTAACAGAATTTCTAGGGAGGTCTTTCAGTGATTCCTCTTTTTCTCCCCAGCCGAGTTGTCATCTCGCCCTCAGCCGAGCTCAAAAGTCAGAGAGCTATCTCCCCACAGAGTTCCAGCCTCTATCCAGAGGAGCAGCGCATAGAAGATCACAACAAAGTGAAGAAAGCTTCTACAAACCCCAGCTGGGTCTCTCATTTATAAAGGATAGGTCTATCACTGACCCATTTCCCCAAGCAGATACATCTCATCAGATCTACCAATGATCTCATTCCCAGCTGGGATGTCCGTTTCAAGCAGATCGGCCGAAGATCTTCGCAGTAACGGGATTTGAATCCCGGTTTGGTATTTTTGCATAATCATAGCATTCGCATCGTATTCACCCATAAAGCGTAGCATTCCGTCTAATACGGAGCATTACGGCAAAAATCAAACATATAAAATAATCATAAGCCATGTTATGGACCAAACACTTGTGAATAATGACAATCCGTCAGAATGCAGAAGGTTTTCCCCAAAATCCCCACCAGAGTCCCCAGCAAAGCAGTTGCCTCACATTCACAAACACCAGTATATACCCTCTTTGGCACCCGTCCGTGTCCTTACTCCCCAGTAAAGTTACCCGAATACCCTGTGCAGACAAAACCACTCGCATTACAGATACTTTTCAACACTCGTCCGTGTCATGCCCCCAGCAGAAAGCCAAAGACATCCTCTTTGCACTCACATACACTTACATATATAATCCTTTGACACCCGTCCGTGTCATATCCCCAGCACAGTCATCTATGCTTTGTATACCAGATACTTGTTCATACTACACTCTTCTCCTTTTGACACTCGTCCGTGTCGCTCTCCCCAGCAGTTAAACACTCATCTGTACACCACTCATACTTATACAGATACTCGTCCGTATCTTATATACCACTTATATATCCCCTCAGATTCAACACTAGTCCTTGTTCTTTGTTAACCCGTTGGTACTCGTCCGTACCATCATCTCTGAACAGGCGTCCAGCGTTTGTTTCTACATGATACTCGTCCGTATCATAGTCTTAAGGATGCTCGTCCGCATATTTAATCCATACACCGTGTCAAACACTTTTGTCCTCTTGAATATAGATACTCGTCTGTGTCTATTATTCCCCAGAAGAGTCCCTTCAGATTCAACACTCGTCCGTGTTCTTTGTTAACCCGTTGATACTCGTCCGTATCATCATCTTTGAACACGTGTCAGTATTTGTTTCTACCCGATACTCGTCCGTATCGTAGTCTTAGGGATGCTCGTCCGCATCTTTAATCTATACACAATACCAAACACTTATACCTTTTGTTTCTTGGATGTAAACACTCGTCCGTGTTTACTACTCCCCAGTAGATCGCCAACAAAGCAAATTTTCCTTCTTATCTGACACTCGTCCTGTGTCATGATAAACCTTGAGAGCAGCCGTCCCCTGCTAGGTGGTCGTCCTCCACCTCTTGATGGTCGTCCTCCATCATGCTCATCCGATGGCCGTCCCCATCGTTGATTTTAGCAGCCGTCCCCTGCTAGGTGGTCGTCCTCCACCTCTTGATGATCGTCCTTCATCATTTTATCCAATGGCCGTCCCCATTGTTGATTTTTTGGTTATCTGACATTCGTCCTATGTCATGATAAAACCTGAGAGCAGCCGTCCCCTGCTAGGTGGTCGTCCTCCACCTCTTGATGGTCGTCCTCCATGATGCTCATCCGATGGCCGTCCCCATCGTTGATATTTTCGGCAGCCGTACCCTGCCAGGTGGTCGTCCTCCACCTTTGATGGCCGTCCCCATCCTAATTCCTTTATTCCCCAACAGAGCAGCCGTCCCCTGCTAGGTGATCGTCCTTCACCTTTGATGGTCGTACCCCATCATCTGTTTATTTCATTTATTCTTTAACCCGATGGTCGTCCCCGTCGTGGTCCCTTTTCAGTTTAGCCCGATGGCCGTCCCCGTCGTTGGTTATTTTTGCTTTATGAACTTGATGGCCGTCCCCGTCATGTTTCATTAATCCCCAGAGAATTTTATAGCTTTATCTTGATGGCCGTCCCCATCATGATTCCTTTTTATCCCCAGCATGTCGGCCGTCCCCGTCATTGCTTTATCTTCCGCACTTTTCCCAGCATGTCGGCCGTCCCCGTCATTGCTCTTTACCCAGCAGTCGTCCTCTGCTCGACGGTCGTCCTCCGTCGCCCACACTTTACAATATACTTTATTTTCCTTTACAATCTATATCCCTTTTCTTCTTCGTTCTGTGAGTGCAAATTTTGGACTGTCTTTGGTATTCAACCACAAGTTATCTCGCTTGCCTGTTAAGCCGTTGCTTACATCCTGCACAGCTAACTCATGTTTGAATAGGGGAAGCTGTAAACACCCCAAATTTGCCCTCACCCATTCACACCATGGCTTGTGATCATTTCATATGCATAAACTCAATCATAGCATCTCACATTACATTTTTGATCCACTGCATAGATTCTAAGTCATCTGCATCTAGGGTTTATGATCTGAGTAATCCAGGAGCCTTTTGAGCCACTCCAAGGGCCATCAATCACTTCAAAGGGGTCCATATGTGTTCAAGCATCATATTACATCCCCTCAAAGTCAAGAATGCCAAAGAATCACAAGAACTGAGATTTGTGTGGAGGCAAGGCCAGGTTTGACTGCACAGATGACCTAAATTAGGGTTTTGGTTTCAGAGGCCATAACTCCAAATTTTTTGGTCATTCTTGTTTCCATTGGTCTCTATATGGTATAGGGAGTATGCATATCAATTTTCATTAAGAAATTCCATGGGGAAGTCATCTGATCAAGGGTTGACTTTTCAGACAAGTCAGTGCAAAATCAGGGCATCTGAGGGCCCCAATGACCCAACCAAGGGGTGATCTTCATCATTTTGAGTGTATATGATCTTTATTTGATCATGGAAGAAGGTTGAAGTTCACAAAATTCAAGAATTACAAGTTTTTGCAAAGTTGACTTTTTAGGGCATGGTTGACTTTTCAAGAATATGTCATTTTAGGTCATTTTTTAAGCCTTGCTTTTTGATCCAAAAGTGCTTCAAATGGAAAAACTTTGGTCATGAAAGTTGTAGAATACATTTTTCCCTTTTCAAAAAGTACAAGAACATGACCTAATTCATCTTGGATCAAAAGTTATGGTGTGTTGAAGTTGGCAAAAATCACTAATTTTCAAGTTATGCCTCAAAAGGAAAACTTGCAATTTCATGTACCAAGCATTCTTGTGACTTCTAATTGACATCAAACCATTACACAAGCATCATGTAAGTCCTAAAGTTCAGATTGGACCAAGGTTTCCTCATGTTTTATGGCTTGTGGGACAAGAAAATTTCATGTGAACCAAAGGAGAGCAAGTTGCAAAACCAATGATAACACTTCACCCACTTGGTGCCTAGCCTGCTGAATCACACTAGCCTTTCCCTCATGCCATGCTGCGCCAGACAAGCCCTTTGTACTTGGCTAGAAGTTGCCCATGCCCTCTCTTACAAGAAGTTGACATATTTGCAAAAGTAGATACACCTATCAAAAAAGCACAGGTCACATCTTCTGACCAATCCCATTTGTTTATACAAACAAAGAGCAAGACATTTCACATAGCCAGCAAGCCTGAAACCAGCAAGAGCATCATTTTCCCATTTTTCACCCTTGGAGCAAAAACTTTCGAAACCCAGAAAACAAGCCACCAACTCACAAACACACTTCATAGAACTCATCACCACATCCTCCTGATCATTCCCCTGCCTTCATCCACCCTTGAAACACCACATAAGCCAAACACGATTCTCACCTGAGCTTGAACAGAACCTGTCCAAACTCTCAAACCAACCAACAAAAATCTTTTCTAAGCATCAAGGGTTCATCAGGAGCACAAGAGGAGTGGATAGCACAAAGGAAAGCACCCAGAAAGCTGTGAACCGAAAGCTTCAAAACTCAGGTAGCTCAAGAACATTTTTTCCAGAAATCCTTTTTTAAGTTCTAAATAGATTCTATATGTTCTCCTGATCATCCTGATGTCATTGGTTTTGAAAATGGTGGAGAGATGAGAGTTTAATCGTGTTCTGAAATTTTTGCCCTAGAAACTGTTTTGATTCGATTCTCTTTGATTTTGAAGGATAAATGATGTTTGAGTGAGGGGTTTGAATCGTTTTAAGGTGGGGATGATTTCTGGATAGTTAGTTTTCATTTTCATAGCTTGTAGAGTAACTTAGCATTTGAGCTCGCCGGAGAAGATGACCGGAACCACTGTTCCGGTCATCTGAAAGTCATTAGGGCAAAATTAGGGCTTAATCAGTGTAATTAGCAAGTTTGAATTCTGGCCTTTGGATGTGGCGCCAAGTCAAAATGCGCGCATGTGAGTTTGAATGAGAGCCATCAGATCTGTTGACTTTTCTTTTCCAGCATTTAAATTCATTTTTATTTTCCTTTTATTCCATTTGATTTCTATAATTTATTAAAAATAGTAAAAATTGTTTAAAAATTATGAAACTTTTTCTCAAGAGTTTCATTAATTTTTAAGACACAAAAATATTTTTAATTTTATTTTTAGCATTTAAAAAGTATTTTAAAATATTTAAAAGTTTATTTTTAATTGATTAATGGAAATTAATTTATTAAAAATACTTTTAGGTATTTAAAAATCACCAAAAAATTCATGAAATGTTCTAAGACATTTAGAAACATTGTCCAACCTTCAAACCAAATTTATTTTTTGATCTTGATGCATTTTAAGAATTTCTCATTGAATTAAAATCATTTTTGTGCATTATTTTGATCCAAAGTTCAAAAAATCATTTCTGCCTATCCATGAAGAGTTGGACATTGATTCTTTTTGCATTGCATTGTGTTTAGCATGTAGTTTGTGAGATTAAATGGCCATGATTTGATCTTTCATTTTCCATTTTTTTGGTAATTTTCTTGTTTAGGAACCCTAAAACCCTAGAAAACTTAGGAAAATCATAACTTGAGATTGGTTAGGAGTTGAGATCTCTCCTTTGGGCATTGGGTTAGTATAGGATTAGGGGTCCTTTGAGTGGCATTTTCAATTTTTTATCTTAGGGTTTGCTTCTGATTTTGGTTTTTGTTTGATGTGTTGTCCATAAACCCTAATCTGGGCTTCCATATGCATCCACCTTGCATTCTCTTGCATAACATGACTTGCCATGACATTCCAAGCATCCATTTGATTCATTTGACATCATAAGACATATTGAAAGCATGTTTGATCATTGCATCATGTATTTGCCATGTTGTATGCCATATGCACCTTATAACTTTTCATGTATGTTCTTGGTTCATAACTTGCCTCATGTGCATTCATGAACTTGTATGATCATTTCCATGTGCTGCCTCATGTTTGTAGCATCTCATAGCATCATTAGCATCATGTATATGCTTCTGGTTTGGTTTTTCATCATACCATTTCATCTCATTTTGTATTGCATTGCATTTTCTTTTCTAACCTTTCAGGTGGTAAGTGCTTTGAGAAGTGGATTTGCCTTCACTTCTCATAACTTTTCTTTTCATTCTCTTGCATCCATTGCTGCATTTTTGTTTGTGGTTGAGTTTGAGATTGCTCATTCTTCTTCTTCCCACTTTCTTTCTTCAAGTGACTTGACTTCTTGAATGAAGCAAGTTGCTTTGCTTCTCCTGATCCTTTCATCTGCTCCCTGGTGGTTCCTCTGAAGACTTCTCTTGAAAACCTCACAAGCCTTAGGAACAACCAAGCATGACAATGATTAGGGTTTTGATTAGTCCCCCCTCTTAGTTTTACCTTTGTGTCTCTTTTGAGTCATCTCTTCTTATCTCATAATCAGGGACTAAACCCTAAAGGCTTTAAGGCTTTGTGATTAAGCTTATGCCTGCATCCTTCTCTTAGGATGGAGTGTATAACTTTAATCCTAAGTGTTAAACCCTTAATGTGTTTAAATCTCTTGATCAATTCACTTAATAAGTATCAAGACATCATACTTGTAACTTGGGCCTTGCATTAGGGTTCTAATTCTTCCTTAATTGGTTAAGAAGGACTAACCCTAGTGTTAATGGACAAGTCCCCCTCAAGTTGTCTTACAAACCCTAAAAATCACTTCATCATCATATCACCAAATAAAATCCACTTAATCAAAGGCTTGTTTTGTCATGAGTTTAATCCCTAATCATGGATTAAGTTGAGGAGCTTTCCTCAGCTTAAACATTCTCATCTATTATCCTTCTATTAGGATGGTGTAATGAGTCTGTTAAATCCTTGATTATGGCTTAACCTCATTACTCAACACTAAACAAAAACAACAAAAACATCTAAATAATCACAAGTAGGTTAATGATCTTAATCCTACATCATGGTGATTAAGTGTGAGATGCTGACTTCACACTTAAGGTATTCTCATTACCCCTAATCAGAGGGAAGATGTGATGAGTTTACTAAATCCATTGGTTTAGGCTTAAGCTCATTATCCTAGGGCAAACCTCAAAAGTAATAAAAGACTGAAAACTCAAAAACAAGCAATAATCGTCTCCTCCGGGATTCTTTTCTCATCTCATTCACTCAAAAGAGAGAACTTGCTTCTTCCGTCTAATGCAAGACAGTTTGCACCTGAGCCAGACAGGTCATACACTTGAGCATAGACGAGTAAGCAGTTCACAAGTCAATTCATCTTTCAGTCTCTTTGGGTCGAACTACGGTGTTCTGACTTCCTCATTGCACGAGAGGATACGTAGGCATAACTTAACAGTTATCGAACAAAAGTCTCTGTATATTCCCCCTCTTTCCAGCTTTATTCTTTAAGCCTCATTATCATGAGCATTTCTCTCTTGTCCTTACACTGACACTGTATATATTACACTTTGCACTTCTTTTGCACTGACACCTGTACATCTTTTTCCAGCTCTTTTACACACAAATTGCACTGACACTACCCCTTTAAAACACAAATCTCCTAAGCGTGGATCCCGTCGAGTACGGCAGACAATCTGGGTGCTAATACCTTCCCAGGTTGTAACCAACCCCCTTTCTCAGTCTCTCTGGTTCGCAACCGTCTTATCCATGTCTTTCTAGGCTTATGCAGCATTGCCTTTCCTCCGGGATAAAAATGCCTAGCTGGCGACTCTATTCATCTCCAGTGAGTTCACGGCTGTGTGTTCTCATTGTCCCTCTCGCCGACCGTTCGCGTCTGTACCTTTATCTGGGCCTGGTCCCACTTATCGGGAGCGACAAGACAGACGAACCTCCTTCGGATATACCTGTTACCCCAGGACCGATAACCATTTTGACATTTAATCCCACCGTCAGGACTTCAAACCTCCTCATTACAGACGAGTATTGGACGATCACCAAGAGAACACAGACGAGTGCCATAAGTCGATGATACAAACGAATATCAGACAATGATCTAAGAAACACAAACGAGAGCTTCAGGAGATGATACAGATGAATATCAGCCACTGATACAGACGAATACCAGAAATCCAACACAGACGAGCACCAGGGGTAGCAATACAGACGAGTACCAAAAATCCAATCAGCATTCAGATGGATATAAGTCAACACAGACGAGTGAGAAGGATGATACAGACAAGTATCCAACAATGCAAACGAGCTTCAAATAGATAACAAACACAGATGAGTGCCGAGCATCAAACGGATGTTACACACATTCGAGCATTGAAGAATGCAGACGAGCAACAAACAAGTATCAAACACAGATGAGTGCTGGGAAGTGCGGACGAGCATTAGCATCTATTCACCATAGGTGACTGTTGGGGAAAGCATACGAGCAACGACAAAGTACGAACACAGACGAGTGTTGGGGCGATGCAGACGAGCAATAAACAGATGTCAATCACAGACGAGTGTCGAGCAATGCGGACGAGCAATGACATCTCAGTAATAAGCACGACCCTAATGGGGAGAATATTTCACAAACGAGTGAGCGCTAGGAATGCAGACGAGCACCCAACAGATATCAAACACAGACGAGTGTTAGGGCAATGTAGACTAGCAATTACCAAACGTCAAACACATACGAGTGTTGAAAGGGATGCATACAAGCACAAAACGGGTACCCAACACAGACGAGTGCCAGGAGACGCAGACGAGCCTCAAGATGGAGATTCAACACAGACGAGTGCCAGGAGATGCGGACGAGCACAAAATGGATACCCAACATAGACGAGTGCCAGGTGTCGCTCCCGATAAGTGGGACCAGGCCCAGATAAAGGTACAGACGCGAACGGTCGGCGAGAGGGACAATGAGAACACACAGCCGTGAACTCACTGGAGATGAATAGAGTCGCCAGCTAGGCATTTTCATCCCGAAGGAAAGGTAATGCTGCATAAACCTAGATGGATGGATAAGACGGTTTGCGAACCAGAGAGACTGAGAAAGGGGGTTGGTTACAACCTGGGAAGGTATTAGCACCCAGATTGTCCGCCGTACTCGACGGGATCCACGCTTGAAAGATTTGTGTTTTAAAGGGGTAGTGTCAGTGCAATCTGTGTGTAAAAATAGCTGGAAAAGAATGTACAGGTGTCAGTGTAAAAGAAGTGCAAAGTGTGATATATACAGTGTCAGTGTAAGGAATAAGAATGAATTGCTCAAGATCATGAGGCTTAAAGAATGGGGCTAGAAGGAGGGGGAATATACAGAGACTTTTGTTCGATAACTGTTAAGTTAGGCCTACGTATCCTCTCGTGCAATGAGGAAGTCAGAACACCGTAGTTCGACCCAAAGAGACTGGAAGATGAATTGACTTGTGAACTGCTTACTTGTCTATGCTCAAGTGTATGACCTGTCTGGCTCAGGTGCGAACTGTCTTGCATTAGACGGAAGAAGCTAGTTCTCGTTTGTGAGTGAATGAGATGAGAAAAGAATCCCGGAGGAGACGATTATTGTTTGTTTTTGTGTTTTCAGTCTTTTATTGCTTTTGAAAGTTTGTCATAAGTTAATGAGCTTAAGCCTAAACCAATGGATTTAGTAAACTCATCACATCTTCCCTCTGATTAGGGGTAATGAGAACACCTTAAGTGTGAAGTCAGATTCTCACACTTAATCACCTTTGATGTAGGATTAAGGTCATTAACCTACTTGTGATTATTTAGATGTTTTTGGTGTTTTTGTTTAGTGTTGAGTAATGAGATTAAGCCATAATCAGGGATTAAACAGACTCATTACACCATCCTAATAGAAGGATAATAGATGAGAATGTTTAAGCTGAGGAAAGCTCCTCAACTTAATCCATGATTAGGGATTAAACTCATGACAAAACAAGCCTTTGATTAAGTGGGTTTTAATTAGTGGTATGATGATGAAGTGATTTTTATGATTTGTAAGACAACTTGAGGGGGACTTGTCCATTAACACTAGGGTTAGTCCTTCTTAACCAGTTAAGGAAGAATTAGAACCCTAATGCAAGGCCTAAGTTACAAGTGTGATGTCTTGATACTTATTAGGTGAATTGATTAAGAGATTTAAACACATTAAGGGTTTAACACTTAGGACCAAAGTCATACACTCCATCCTAAGAGAAGGATGCAGGCATAAGCTTAATCACAAAGCCTTAAAGCCTTTAGGGTTTAGTCCCTGATTATGAGGTGAGAAGAGATGACTCAAAAGAGACACAAAGGTAAAAACTAAGAGGGGAGACTAATCAAAACCCTAATCATTGTCATGCTTGGTTGTTCCTAAGGTCTGTGAGGTTTTGGAGAGAGAATCTTCAATGGAACCACCAGGAAGCAGATGAACAGGATCAAGAGAAGCAAAGTGACTTGCTTCATTCAAGAAGTCAAGTCACTTGAAGAAAGAAAGTGGGAGGAACAAGAATGAGCAAGCTCAATCTCAAACACAAACAAAAATGCAGCAATGGATGCAAGAGAGATGAAAAGAAAAGTTATGAGAAGTGAAGGCAAATTCACTTCTCAACCTCACTTACCACCTGAAATGTTAGAAAAGAAATGCAATGCAATGCCAAATGAGATGAAATGACATGATGAAAAACAAAACCAGAAGCATGTTGATGATGATAATGATGTTATGAGATGCTACAAGCACGAGGCAGGGCATGGAGATGTTCATGCAAGATCATGGATGCAAATGATGCAAGTTAAGGAGCATGAACTTACATGAAAAGTTATGAAACATACATGGCAAACAAGATGGAAAATATGGGATGCAATGATCAAACATGCTTTCTACATGTCTTAAGATGTCAAATGAATCACATGGGGGCATGGAATGGCATGGCAAGTCATGTTATGCAAGAGAATGCAAGAAGGATGCAAATGGAAGCCCAAATTAGGGTTTATGAACCAAACACCAAACAAAAACCCAAAACAGAAGCAAACCCTAAGATAAAAAATAGAAAATGCCACTCAAAGGATCCCTAATCTCATACTAAACCAAGGTCCAAAGGGAAGATCTCAACTCTTAACCAATCTCAAGTTATGGTTTTTACAAGTTATTAGGGTTTTTAGGGTTCTTAAACAAAAGAAATGCCAAACAAATTAAAAATGAGGAATCAAATCATGTCCATTTTATCCTAGAAACTACATGCTAAACTCAAAACAATGCAAAAAGAAACAATGTACAACTCTTCCTAGATAGGCAAAAATGATTTTTTGAACTTATGATCAAAATAATGCACAAAAAATGATTTAATTCAATGGAAAATTCTCAAAATGCATCAAGATCCAAAAAGAAATTTGGTTTGAAGGTTGGACAATGTTTCTAAATGTCTTAGAACATTTCATGAATTTTTTGGTGATTTTTAAATACCTAAAAGTATTTTTAATTAATTAATTTCCATTAATCAATTAAAAATAATCTTTTAAATATTTAAAAATACTTTTTTAATGATAAAAATAAAAATAAAAATATTTTTGTGTCATAAAAATTATTAAAACCCATGAGAAAAAGTTTCATAATTTTTACACATTTTTTACTATTTTAAAATAATTATGCAAATAAAAGGAAAAGAAATGAAATAAAAATAAAGAAAATGGAAAAGTAAACAGAATGGATGGTTGAGATTGAGACTGGGTTTGAATTGGTTGACCAGCGCGCATCTGGACGGCTGGGGTTGCATCTGAGTTAATCCCAATTAATTAAATAAATAATGAAGATTAGGGCTAAGCAAAGTGATTTGGGCCTTCCACTCACGCGCGAAGTCAACTGGTCAAAGGCATCCTACGGTCCAAATTCAAATGGGAGTTAATTGCAGGATTAGGGCACAAATGACTTTCAGGTGGCCGGAGAAGACTTCCGGTCGTCTTCTCCGGCCAGCATCCCCCCTGAGAATCCCCAAAACTCCAAAAAACTAACTAAAACGAAATCTAAAAACTGGGAAATGATCCCCACTCACTCACGAACCAAAACCCCTAATCAAAACAAATTTATATTTCCTAACAAGGCTGGATCGAAACAAATAAGAACTAGGGCACAAAAATTTCAGAGAGCAATTACATTCTCATTTCATCACCATTTCAAAAACCAAAAGCATATTCATGATCAGGAAGACATAAAGAACAAGTTTAGAACTTAAAAATCCATTTCTGGAAAAAAAGTTCTTGAGCTACCTGAGATTCGAAGCTTTCACTCCAGCAACTTTCAGACCCCTTTTCCTTGTGCAATCCAATCCTTAGGACCTCTTGATGATATTTGAATGCTCAGGAGAAATTTAGATTGGCTGGATGAAGAGTTTGACAAGCTTCTGCTCCAGCTCAGTTGGAAATGGCAATGGTGGTTCAGGCAGTTTCAGGCCAATGTAGGTGGTTGTTTGTGGTCCAGATGATGAGTGGAGATGGTCTATGGAGTTTGTTTTGATGTTTGTGAGCTGTGGAGAGAGATTCGAAGCAAACTGCAAAAGGGAGTGAAAATGGTGAAGTGAGGTTACAGCTTGTTTCAGGCCTGGCTCTTGGTTGCTTTGGGCTCAATGAAGCATGATGATTTGGTTGGTGAAAATGGTTTGAATGTTTTATGGCTGGGCAGAGAGATTCGAAGCAATTTGCAAAAGGGAGTGTTTTTGTGTATGTGATGTGGTGAAGTGTTTCAGCCTTGCTTCTTGAGTGTCCTGGCCAGCATTTGGATAGTATATTTTAATCCTATAGGTCAGATGATTTGACATGGCCTATAGTGATTGGTAAGTTTGCTTTTGCTCAAAGTCCACCTTTTGTGTAAGAGAAGTATGGTGTGGTTCTAGGCTAGTACAAGGCATGGGGCTGCGCAGAAAGGGTGAGGGGAAAGGCTAGCCAAAGTCAGCATCCAAGGTTGCAAGTTGTAGGAAGTGTGATCATGAGTTTTGCAAGTTGTTGCTTTATGGTTCACATGTGATTTCCTTATCCCACAAGCCAAAATACATGAGCATTCTTGGTTCAATTCTGATTTTTATGACTTATAGAATGTTTGTGTCATGGTTTGAAATGAACTAGAGGTTACAAAAGGCATTGGTTCATGGTTTTGCAAAATTCTCATTTGGTGCACATCTTGAAAATCAATGATTTTTGCCAACTTTGTCACACCATAACTTTTGATCCAAGAAGAATTTGATCATGTTCTTGTACTTTTTGAAAAGGGAAAGATGTAATCTACAACTTTCATGACCAAAGTTTTTCCATTTGAAGCATTTTTGGATCAAGAATCAAGGCTTGAAAAATGACCTAAAATGAAGCATTCTTGAAAAGTCAACTATGCCCAAAAAGTCAACACTTGCAAAAACCTTAAATTCTTGATTTTTGTGGACTTCAACCTTCTCCCATGATCAAATAAATATCATATACACTCAAAATGATGAAGATCACCCATTGGTTGGGTCAATGGGGGCCTCAGATGCCCTGATTTTGCACTGACTTGTCTGAAAAGTCAACTCTTGATCAGATGACTTCCCCATGGAATTTCTTCATGAAAATTGATATGCATACTCCCTATACCACATAGAGACCAATGGAAACAATAATGACCAAAAAATTTGGAGTTATGGCCTCTGAAACCAAAACCCTAATTTTAGGTCAACTGTGCAGTCTATCCTGGCTCTGCTTCCATACAAACCCTAGTTCTTGTGATTCTTTTGAAATTTTGACTTTGAGAGGATGTATGATGATATAAGAACACACATGGACCCCTTTGCAGTGATTGGTAGCCTTTGGAGTGGCTCAAGAAGCTCTTGGATTGCTCAGATCACAAACCCTAGGTGCAGATGACTTAGAAACTATCCAGTGACTCAAAATTGAGATATGAGATGATATGATTGTGTTTATGCATATGAGATGATCACAAGCCATGGTGTGAATGGGTGAGGGCAAATTTGGGGTGTTTACAGCTGCCCCTATTCAAACATGAGTTAGCTGTGCAGGATGTAAGCGACGGCTTATCAGGCGAACAAGATAACTTGTGGTTGAATACCAAAGACGGTCCAAAATTTGCACTCACAGAATGAAGAAGAAAAAGGGATATAGATTGTAAAAGGAAAATAAAGTATATTGTAAAGTATGGGCGACAAAGCAACGACGGGGACGGCCGACATGCTGGGGATAAAAGGTAAAGCCAAGACAGGGACGACCGACTAGCTGGGGAAAATCAAATTATGATGGGGACGGCCATCAGGATAAAGCTGTGGAATTCTCTGGGGATTAATGAAACATGACGGGAACGGCCGTCAAATTCACAAAGGTAAAGTAACCAACGATGGGGACGGCCATCGGGCTAAAAAGGAACAGGGACCACGACTGGGACGGCTATCGGGTTAAAGAATAAATGAAATAAACAGATGATGGGGTACGGCCATCAAAGGTGAAGGACGATCACCTAGCAGGGGACGGCTGCTCTGTTGGGAATAAAAGAAATATGATGGGGAAGGCCATCAAAAGTGGAGGACGACCACCTGGCAGGGTACGGCTGCCGAAAATATCGTGACATAGGACGAATGCCGGATAGAAAAGGTCAACGATGGGGACGGCCATCGGACGAGCATGATGGAGGACGACCATCAAGAAGTGGAGGACGACCACTCAGCAGGGTACGGCTGCTCTCGAGGTTTCTCCTGACATAGGACGAATGCCAGATAACCAAAATCAACAATGGGGACGGCCATTGGATAAAAATGATGAAGGACGATCATCACGAGGTGGAGGACGACCACCTAGCAGGGGACGGCTGCCAAAAATCAACGATGGGGACGGCCATCGGATGAGCATGATGGAGGACGACCATCAAGAGGTGGAGGAAGACCACCTAGCAGGGTACGGCTGCTCTCAGGGTTTATCATAACACAGGACGAGTGTCAGATAAAAGAAAGAAAAACTTACTTGGCGATCTACTGGGGAGAAGTAAACACGGACGAGTGTTTATATCCAAGAAACAGAAGGTATAAGTGTTTAGATGTTAGTGTATAGATTAAAGATACGGACGAGCATCCTTAAGACTATGATACGGACGAGTATCAGGTAGAAACTAACTGACACGTGTTCAGAGATGATGATACGGACGGGTATCAACTGGTTAACAAAGAACACGGGCGAGTGTTGAATTTGAGGGGATTCTTCCGGGGAATAGTAGACACAGACGGGTATCTATATTCAAGAAGATACGGTGTATGACGCGGTGTATGGATTAAAGATGCGGACGAGCATCCTTAAGATTATGATACGGACGAATATCATGTAGAAACAAACACTAGACGCAATGTTCTGAGATGATGGTACGAACGAGTACCAACTGGTTAACAAAGAACAAGGACTATTGTTGAATCTGTGGGGATATAGATGGTGTATACAGGATACAGACGAGTATCTATATAAGTATGACATGAGTAGCGAGTATGAGTATTGTACAGATGGATACTTTAACTGCTGGGGAGAGTGACACGGACGAGTGTCAGAAGGAGAAGAGTATAATATAAACAAGTATATGGGTGATGAAAGTGTAAGCGACTACGCTGGGGATATGACACGGACGGGTGGCAAGAAAGTGTATATAAGTATATGTGATTGCAAAGAGGATGTCTTTGGCTTTCTGCTGGTGATTTGACACGGACGGGTGTCAGGAAGTATCTGTAGTACGGGTGATCTTGTTTGTAAAGTGTATTCAGGCAACTTTACTGGGGAGTGATGACACAGACGGGTGTCAAAAGGTGCGTATACTGGTGTTTGTGATTTAGAGGCCACTGCTTTCGCCGGGGACTCTGGTGGGGATTCTTGTGTATTGTATCCTGTATACTGACAGATGGTTTATTATTCACAAGTGTTCGGTTCACAACATGACTTATAATTATGCTATGTGTTTGAATTTTGCCGTAATGCTCCGTATTAGACGGAATGCTACGCTTTGTGGGTGAATATGATGCAAATGCCATGATTATGCAAAGATATCGATCCGGGATTCGGGTCCCGATGCTGTGAAGATCTCTGGTCGATCTGCTTGAAGCGGACATCCCAGCTGGGGGGTGAGATTATTGACAGATCTGATGAGATGCATTTGCTTGGGGATCTAGGTCACTGATTGACATATCCTTGTAATATAGGACCCAGCTGGGGTTTGTAGAAGCCTTCTGTACTCTGTTGTGACTCCTTCATGCGTTGCTCTTCTGAATAGAGGCTGAGGATTCTGTGGGGGAGATGATTCCCTGACTTTGCATTCTGCCGAGGAAGAACGATTGGTAATACAGCTGGGGAATGTTGTTGGTAACTCAGCTGGGGAGAAAGCACCTTGAGTGCTAAGACTGTTTGTTGATTTGCCAACTTGCTGGGATGTAACTTGCCTGCCCCAGGTTGCGTTCTGGATACCTGCAATCCTGCAAAGATAAGGAAACGCACAAAAGGTCCCGAGGTATCCTTTACTGGATTCCGTCATAGGAGTTAAGCATTCTCAAGAGTAAGTATATTCCCTGCAAGCATGTGTTTCTATTTTTTAGTGAAAAACATCTGAACTTATGCAATTAGTTTTAGAGACATCAGACATTCTTTGCAAACGAAATATGTACAAGACGAAACATGACTGAAAAATTTGATTTTATTAATTCTTGTGCCCTGAATTGGCAAGATACAGTCAAGGAAACAAATCTCCTAAAATAAGGAGATTGTTACAAATTGAGAAAAAAGTGCTGGCGATGTTGACGACGCTTTCAAAGGAGTTTCCTTCTTCTACTATGACTCGTATGACAATGACGTTCTTCTCGCCTTGCTTTCTGAAGAAGGCTGATTCTGATTGAAGCTTGATCCTTTTGAAACTTTCCGAGTTGCAAGTGATACAGACGAATTCAAAATGCAGTTGTTCACTTATTCCCTTATTTTGCATGGATCGCCCTTTCGGGTTTTCAATCCATCGGGATACCCATTTTTGCCTGAGTTGTCCAATGCGGCTTTTCAACTCAGCGGGTGTACATTTTTATTTATTTTCCCTTATTTTTGCCCGAGCCTTTTATTCTGTTTTTGACTCGCCGGGATGCCCTATTTTTGCCTGGACTTACATTCTGTTTTTATGTCCAGCGGGTCATTTTTATGCGAAGTATTTTTTAACTGCATCCGAATTCACAGGGGACGGGAAATCTTCACCATCCATGGTGCTGAGCATCAGTGCTCCACCGGAAAAACTTTCTTTACCACGAATGGTCCTTCATAATTTGGAGTCCATTTGCCCCTGTGGTCTGTATGAGGAGGGAGGATTCTCTTCAGCACAAGATCTCCTACTTGGTACTCTCGGTGCCTGACTTTCTGATCGAAGGCTTTCTTCATTCTCTTTTGATATAACTGCCCATGACAGATCGCAGCCAATCTCTTCTCTTCAATCAGACTCAATTGTTCGTATCGGGCCCTGACCCACTCTGCTTCGTTTAGCTTAACATCCATTAATACCCGCAGAGAGGGTAATTCAACTTCAACTGGTAGGACTGCTTCCATACCATACACAAGTTGATACGGTGTTGCCCCAGTGGATGTTCTGATTGACGTGCGGTACCCATGCAAGGCAAACGGTAACATTTCATGCCAGTCTTTGTAGGTGACTACCATCTTCTGCACAATCTTCTTGATGTTCTTGTTAGCCGCCTCAACAGCGCCATTCATCTTTGGCCTGTAAGGAGAAGAATTGTGATGTTGGATCTTGAAGTCCCGGCATAACTCAGCCATCATTTTGTTGTTTAGATTGGAACCATTATCAGTAATGATTCGCTCGGGAACTCCATATCGACAGATGATATCTCTCTTCAGAAATCGGGCTACCACTTGTCTTGTGACATTTGCATATGAGGCTGCTTCAACCCACTTGGTGAAATAATCAATGGCAACCAGGATGAATCTGTGGCCGTTTGAAGCAGTTGGCTCAATCTTGCCGATCATATCAATGCCCCACATGGCAAAGGGCCATGGTGAAGACATGATGTTCAAAGGATTGGGAGGTACATGCACTTTATCTGCATAGATCTGGCATTTGTGGCATTTTCTGGCATAAGCACAACAGTCTGCATCCATTGTGATCCAGTAATAACCTGATCTTAACAACTTTTTAGCCATGGCATGCCCTCCGGCATGGGTACAAACGATCCTTCGTGCACTTCATGCATCAACAAACCTGCCTCCGTCTTGTCAACACATCTGAGGAGTACCATATCAAAGTTCCTTTTGTATAAAGACCCATCAGTGTTCAGAAAGAAACTACCAGCAAGCCTTCTCAAAGTCTTCTTATCATTGGAAGATGCCCCAGGTGGGTATGTTTGATCCTCCAAGAAGCACTTAATGTCATGGAACCAAGGCTTATTATCTTTAACAACATCTGCTGCGAACACATATGCTGGTCTATCAAGTCTGGACACTGAAATTTGAGGTACAAAGTTGGCAGTCTGAACTTTGATCATGGACGAAATGGTAGCCAGAGCATCTGCAAACTGATTCTCGTCCCGAGGGATGTACTCAAGCTTGACTGTTGTGAAGAAAGTCAATAACCTCCTTGTATAATCCCTGTAAGGTATCAGATGATCCTGGTGTGTGTACCATTTGCCGTTGGTTTGATTAACTACCAGAGCTGAATCTCCGAATACAGTCAATGTCTTGATCCTGAGGTCAATGGCTTCCTCAAGACCCATAATGCAAGCTTCGTATTCAGCTTCGTTGTTAGTGCAGTTGAAAGTGAGCTTTGCCGAGAAAGGCATGTGAACTCCTTTAGGTGTAATGAGTACTGCACCAACACCACGGCCATTCATGTTAACAGCCCCATCAAACATCATAGTCCATTCTTCTTCCGGGTCAGGCCCTTCAGTGTGAACAGGCTCCTCATGATCTTTTGATTTAATGAACATGATGTCTTCATCAGGGAAGTCAAATCTCATAGGCTGGTAGTCATCAATGGGTTGCTCGGCAAGATATTCAGATAGTACACTGCCCTTGATGGCTTTCTGAGATGTGTACTGTATGTCGTATTCTGTGAGAATCATTTGCCATCTTGCAACCCGTCCGGTAAGAGCTGGCTTCTCGAAAATGTACTTAACTGGGTCCATTTTGGATATCAACAAAGTAGTGTGGGTCAACATATACTGTCTCAGTCGGCGAGCAGCCCACGCTAAAGCACAGCAAGTTTTCTCGAGCAGTGAATAACGTTGTTCACAGTCGGTAAACTTTTTGCTTAGGTAGTATATTGCATACTCTTTTCGACCAGACTCGTCATGCTGGCCCAACACACACCCCATTGACTCTTCTAATACTGTCAAGTACATTATCAGAGGTCTTCCTTCAACTGGTGGCATAAGGATTGGAGGTTCTTGCAGATATTCCTTGATCTTGTCAAAAGCCTTCTGGCAGTCTTCGTTCCACCTGACCGTCTGTTCCTTTCTTAACAGCTTGAACAAGGGTTCACAGGTTGCTGTCAGGTGAGATATGAACCTTGAAATGTAGTTCAGTCTACCTAAGAACCCTCGAACTTCTTTCTCTGTTTTTGGTGCAGGCATCTCTTGGATGGCTTTGACTTTATCAGGGTCAACCTCAATCCCTTTCTCACTTACAATAAAACCCAGCAGCTTACCCGATCGCACCCCGAATGTGCACTTGTTAGGGTTCAACTTCAGTTGGTACTTCCTCAGACGTTTGAACAATTTGAGCAGATTTACCAGATGTTCTTCTTCAGTGAGGGACTTGGCAATCATATCATCCACATAACACTCTATTTCTTTATGGATCATATCGTGGAATAATGTTACCATAGCCCGTTGATATGTGGCACCAGCGTTCTTCAGTCCGAATGGCATCACTTTGTAACAGAACGTGCCCCAGGGTGTGATGAATGTTGTCTTCTCCATGTCTTCAGGTGACATCTTAATCTGATTATACCCTGAAAATCCGTCCATGAAGGAGAACAACGAGAACTGAGCCGTGTTATCCACCAATACATCAATGTGAGGTAATGGGAAGTCATCTTTCGGGCTGGCTCTGTTCAGATCCCGGTAGTCAACACACATCCTTACTTTGCCGTCCTTCTTAGGCACAGGCACAATATTAGCAACCCACGGTGGATAGCTAGTCACAGCAAGGAACCCGGCGTCCCATTGCTTTTGTATCTCTTCTTTGATTTTCATTGCCATGTCCGGACGAGTACGGCGCAGCTTCTGTTTAACTGGCGGGCATTCTCCTCTCAAAGGCAGCTTGTGCACGACAATATCGGTATCCAACCCTGGCATATCTTGGTAAGACCAAGCAAACACATCTACATACTCTTGAAGCAGATCAATCAGTTGTCTCTTCACTGAGTCTTGCAGGCAGGCCCCGATTTTAACTTCTTTCACGTCTTCATCTGTACCAAGATTGATCACTTCAACCTCCTCCTGGTGAGGAGTAATAACCTTTTCCTCTTGTCTTAACAACCTGGCTAGCTCTTCAGGAAGCTCATATTCTTCATCAACCCCTTCATCAGCTTGATTGATTGAATTGTCAAAGTCATACGAAGTCATAGCCGTGCTGTTGTCGGTGCTGTCTGGAAGGCACTCTCTGCAAGGGTTAAGTTTGTTCATTTTAGTGATCTGATTTTAGTCTTATTTAGAAAGGTGAAATGAAGTTGTCATTTTGAAAACACCGCCATTTATTTTTTGTACAAAAAGAAAAATGGAAAAACAGTGAACGAAAGGGAAAAGACTCGTTTGCAAAAAGATGTCTGATATTTCATTAATTGATCTTGTTTGCACAAAAAGTACAGATGGCCCGATTACAAAATGAGTCTTGTCATCTTGGGCAAGATGCAAGACTTTGATGCATGCTATAAAAATACAGGAAATAATAATTACTCTGCATGAGTAACTCTTATAATTTCCTGGGAAGACCAGTTCGAGATACTGCTCCCCGGGATCTTTGGACGAATCCAATTCTCCAGATTGCGCTCCTCTTCCAGCTCGTCTTCCAGACAGTTGATGGCATCAGGGGTAAGCATCCCCCCACTCACAAAATTGGGCTCTTTCGCAGCCGCTGCTTGATCTTGTTGAGTTGGTCTGTAACCCAACCCAAATCTGTCCTCTTTCTTCTCCACCGATAGCAATTTGCCCCAGCCTTGGGCAGTTCCTTCCTCAACAACCTTCTGGGCTTGTTGGTATGATGACATTGGAGTACCAGATACAGCAGATGTCTCATTCACGTTCAAGGATTCAAACCCCTGGCTCATTGTTTCATGGATCTCCCCATCCATCTCAATGTACTTATAGGTAGCCAGGTGGCTGACAAAAATATCCTCTTCTCCACAGATTGTAACGATTTGGCCCTCCCACTCGTATTTTAACTTCTGGTGAAGGGTAGAGGTCACGGCGCCAGCAGCGTGAATCCATGGCCTACCCAATAAACAGCTGTAGGCGGGCTGTATATCCATCACGTAGAAGATAGTTGTAAAGGTCTGCGGGCCAATTGTTACGGGTAACTCAATCTCTCCCAGAACCGATCTCTTTGAGCCATCAAAAGCTCTTACCACCAGGTTGCTGGGTCTCAACGCCAATCCGTCATATTCTAGCTTCACCAGAGCCTTTTTAGGTAGGACATTAAGGGATGACCCCGTGTCTACCAGCACATGGGAAAGGACATCACCTTTGCATTCCATGGTTATGTGCAAGGCTTTGTTGTGGTTGCGGCCTTCCGTTGTCAAATCAGTATTGGTGAACCCTAGTCCGTGACTAGTATTAACATTTCCAACCACGGTTTCCAATTGATTGACAGTGATCTCCTCTGGCACGTAAGCTGCGTGCAAGACTTTGAGTAGTGCATTCCGATGGGCTTCGGAGCACATAAGCAGTGAGAGGATAGAGATCTTGGATGGCGTCTGGTGAAGCTGATCCACAATTTTATAATCACTCTTCTTGATGATTCGCATGAACTCATCAACCTCTTGATCAAAGGGTGTCTTCAAAGCTTCCTTAACAGCTTGATCTTCCTGCACAGGGCTCTTCCCTTTTGCCTTGGCAGCAGCTTCTGCTTCGGCTGTGGGTCTCTGAATTTGTGGAGCGAAAAGACGTCCGCTTCGAGTGAAGCCTCCGCCTCCGCCCACATTGTCTATTTGTAGAGCAGGGGTTGATGATTCAAAAGTGATTCTTTGTCCTTCACAGTACAAGTCGGAGCCGTAATGCCAGGGGATGGCATTACTGCTTTCATAAGGTACGGGTCCAGGCACCGTGATAGTGACTGGTCTGACGGCGGCTGCTGAAGGAACTGTGATAGTCTGTGGATCATAATAAATTGTCACTGGTGCCCTGGTGGGAGCAGCACCTTCTGAATTGTAGGCAGAGTTGCTTTCAGGATCATAGAATATGGTGACAGTTGAGACATCTTCATGATTTGCTGCTGGTGTTGTAGGAGACATCGGTGGAAGGATGGATGCTGTTGTTGTAGGAGTTTCAAAATGGAGTGATGCCGAAGTTGTAGCAGGCAAATTTTTTGAAAACTGATCAGTTGAGAAGACAGATGAAGTACTTGTTGATGAAACCAAAGAATTGTCGGGAACAATGGTTGTTGCAGTTGTAGGAGGTTCTGAAACCGTTGCTGATGAGATTGCTGGATTTGTTGGAAATGATGTGGTGATCTGAAGCTGGCCACTCTGAATTAGGCCATCTATGCCATTCCTCAAATTATCGCACCCATTTACCGAGATATTGCAGTGAGCACAACCCAACTCACACCCTGGGAACATTTGACATTCCAAGAGCTGAGCTTTGATTTCCACCAACGGTGTCCTGATCTGGCCCACACTGGTTATTAAATAAGACGGCTTGTCTTCTTCAATAGCGTTAATTCTAGGACCACCGTGATTCGGCATTGGGTTTTTATTGACATTGGGTGGAGGTGCGAAATTCAGAGCTTTCGAGTCTACCAGGTCTTGTACCTTCATATGCAAGGCTCTGCACTTTTCTGTACTGTGGCCAGGTGCGTTTGAATGAAAAGCACACCTAGCATTGGAGTCATAGTTCCTGGGTAGACTGTTGGGATCTGGAGGTGCCAGCGTCCTTAGCTCAACTAGGTTGAGTTTCAGGAGTTGTGGCAGCAAGGTAGCATATGGCATAGGGATCGGATCGATCACCCTGTTAGCTTGAGAAGGCCTCTGCTGAAATGGCCTTTGTTGACTGTTGTTGTTGGTGTTGCTGTTGTTGTAATTTCTTGGAGGATACTGATTTTGCTGATGGTACTGAGGTTGCGGCTGATAGTTTTGCTGCGGAGGTTGATAGACTGGCTGAGGATGAGCTGGAGCAGGAATGGTGACTGCTGCTATTGACCTTTGAACATATTGGGGCCTACCCCTGTTGGTGTGGATGGCATTGGTCTCGCCAGTTCTTCTCGGGCCTGCAAAAGGCTTTCTTGTACCACTGGACGAGCTGGCACCATTGTCGGAAATCTTACCCATTTTTAACAGGCTCTCGATTCTTTCCCCAGCTATGACAACATCTGCAATGCTAGTGGAAGAGAAAGCAGCCAGCCTGTCTATATAAGTTCCCTGAAGGGTGTTCATAAACATGTCTGCCATTTCCCTTTCAGACATAGGTGGCTGAACAGCAGCAGCCAATTGCCTCTATCTCTGGGTATATTCTCGGAAACTCTCCCTTGAAGACTGTGACATTCCCATTAGGAGGGTCCTGTTGGGTGCCATGTCTAAATTGTACTGATACTGTCTGATGAAGGCCTCTGCCAAGTCCTTCCAACACCTGATAGTTGCCCTTGTCAAGTGAGAGTACCATTCTCTTGACGCTCCAGTTAAGCTATCCTCGAAATAGAACATCCAGAGCTTCTCATCCATAGTATAGGCCTTCAGCCTTCCCAGAAATGATTGTAGATGAGTCCGGGGGCATGAAGTCCCATTGTATTTTTCAAAACAAGGAGGCTTGAACTTCTGGGGAATCCTGACCCCGTCTACCAAGCCCATGTCCATGACGTCGAAGCCCAAAGAGTTTTGAGATTCTAAGGACCTCAATTTCTCAGCTATCTCATCCAACCTTCTATCATAAGCTTCTTCCCCAGCACCCATTACTGTGAATTGGTCCTCCTGAGGATCTTCTTGTAGTACCCTGGCTGCAATGGCAGTCCCTTGAACATTTGCTGGAATATTGACCTCAGGATGGAGGTGTGGCCCAAAGACAGGGGGGTTAACATGAGGTTGGACCCTTTCATTGTTGCTGGTGCCGGCAGTCCCTATATGTGGATCTTCTTGATTCTGCCTTTCCACCATGGCCCTCAATCTTTCCTGGCTCTGAGCCATGTTGTTCATAACTTCCATAAACTGAGTCATTTGATTCCTCATCTCTAGCCTTTCATTTGCCATTTGATTTCTGACCTCAGTAAGGTCCTGCTGCATCTGATCCATTTGAATTCCCGGAAGGTTGTTTCGGGTTGGATAGCGGTGCGGACGGTTGAGGGGAAAAACTCGGCGCCTAGCAATAGTTCCTGAACATCACAACAGAGTTAGTGGCAATAAAACAAAAACCTACAAAACAAACAAAGGGTTAGCATGCAATGCAATTATGCTTATTTGTTCTCAAGGTATCCGGCTTGGCATTCAGTTTTGACCCTTCCAGACCCTTGAAGATGCTGTTGTTGTTGCTTGAAGAAAACTCATATTGAAGCGAACTATTACAAAAGGTGAAATAATACAAATTGTTCATTTTACAACACAAGCCCTCTAAGGGGTCAAAATATATTAAAAATAAAAGTACATGGAAAGAAAGCAACAACAAACAATTGGTCAAACACCAAGACCAAACTCATCCTCACGAACTTCCTTGAGAAGTGCTTCGGTCACAGGATCAGCCGGACGCTCCGTGAGATTCCTGATGAGGAGATTCCGGGTTGTAACAGCTGCTGCTAGCTTCTTATGCTGACTTTGGTCTTTGGACCTCTTCACTCCAGCTTTGATCTTCAACTCTGATATCTCCCTCTGGGCTGCTGCCAGGGCTTCTTGCTGTACTTTTGCACTAGCTTCCAGTTGCTCCAACTTGTCTTGAACTCTCTTGTCCTCTAGAGTACGAGTCTCGGTGATCCTGACCCACCGGGCTTGACTCTCCTTTAAATACAAGTCTGTCCTTGCTCTCTGGAACTGGGCTTCCTTGCAAGCATTCTTCAGAATTTGTTCTCCAGCTTTAGACTTTTTGATATAATCCCCAGACTTCTCAATCTTAGTCAAATGCTCCACTCTCAACTTCTCCAACCTCTCAATCTCCCTCATACCTTCACTCCTCTCCCGGAGGGTCTTCTGCAAGGCCTGGGTTAGCTTCTCATTCCTTTCCTTCAATCTTTCAAACTCTTCCAAACTGATAGTGGCAGGGGGTGGTGCTGAAGATGACTCAGGCATGTCTTCTATGGTAAAGGGCATCCCAGAGAAATGGGCCCTGGCACGGGACCACTCATAATATTGTGCTGATGCCACATTTGTTGCACTTCCCTAGGATGGTCATTCCCTTGGTTTGAACATTATCCCAGGTCCAGGCCGCCTGCCTAACAACAGCCAGATTAGTCTTGTTCTCGCAATAGAGAGTCTCAACCAAGTCCTGTGCCCTAGGAGTGTGGACCAGTGCATAGCCCAGTTGCCTTCTGAACAGCAGAGGATTGTAATTGATGCTACCCTTAACTCCTATTAGGGGCACATTGGGAAAATGCCCACAGCTGGTGATGACATCCCTGCCCTTGGTGCTCTGAGTGCACCATCTGATGTCAGCTGAAGTTAGAACAGTGAGTCTCTTAGCCCAGTTGCTCTGCTGATGAGGGTTTAGAAATGCATCTGTCCTGGGTAGATGCCTGAGAAGCCAAGTGTGGAACAATGGAGCACAACACCTCACTAATCTCCTCCTTTGCTTTTCATTCCTCTGATGCACTGAATAGTAAAGATCCCCCAATAAAGTTGGCACTGGGTTCTTCAGGATGAACAGATGGATTGCATTCTTGCTAATGAATCGAGGCTCATCTGCAAACAATACAATTCCATATATGCTCAAGGCCAGTAAAGCACAAACAGCTTTCCACTCTCCTAGAGAAGCTTTCAGGGTAGCTTGAAAGATCAAGAAATCCAGATGAAAACCAGGTATCCCAGCTTTAGAAGTCATATGCTGCTCAATCAAAACAAGTTCCAGATGCAAAGCTTTTGCTACTTCTCCATTGCTAGGAAAGACCATCTCAGGGTTGAAAGGGATTCCACCCCTGATAGGCAAACCAACCAATGATGAGTATTCTTCTAATAGAGGGCCCAACTGAAAGTCTTGGAAAGTGAAACATCTCAGTGGGGGATCATAAAACTGAATGCAGGTGTGGATCAGGCTTCTCTGTGATGGGTCCAGATCCATAACCATATCAAGTATATCTCCGTAACTTTCCCTGAACAATGGTATGTGATCTGGAGTGATCAGGGTCTGAATCCTCCTGATATCTGACAGCTCTGGCTGGAAGAAGTGATAGGTGATGTTGCTCTTTTTAGGAGCCATGATGCTGAAGATGAGGGGAGACAGGTGCTGATGATAACACTGAAGAATGGCCACTGATTGGCTGGTGCAGGTGATGGCTGAAGCAGATGCTGATGAAGATGGGTCAATGCTGAAGATGGGGTCAAAACCAAAACCAGATGAAAATGGATACCCTGAAACACAAACAAGCAAATGTCAATATGATGCCATGATTATGTATGCAAATGAAATGCAAGGGTCTGTGACTGAGCTGGATCTGATCAAAACTCTGATATAAGTCCAAGTGTGCTCAAGAATTCCAGATGAGGTCTATAAATCCAGTAACCAAGGTGGGGGACTCAAATAAAGAGCCACATGTCCAGGGTTTTAGAATCACAAGAACTATCCCAAATTGGAGTATTCTTAAACAATCAAAGCAACAAGGTATTCTGAGGTCAAGGTACCTGCAAACCTGTAAACAGCCCAACCCCCTCACAGGTGGTGTTCTAGAACAAGGATCCTCAGACTTGGATCAGTTATGAGAAGTGTAAACACTTCTAACCCGGAGGTACAGTGTTTACAATAACCATAAAAGTTCCTCCTCTAATTCACCTCAGTTTCTGAAGGTCAATACTAAAGGTCATCCAGACTTAGCAGGCTTCCCAGATAGCCCTAGCATTGCAGGAAATCTGCAACACAGAGTTCTCAAGAAGAAACCCATATCTGAACCGTGTTTCATATTCCCGCACCAGACCGAGATGGAATGGGAAAGAATATGATTCACTATAGCCTAGGTGTCACTCAGGTCCCAGGTATAGGACCTTAACTCTCAATGAATCACCCACCCACCAAAACAAAAAAACCAGATCCAGCCAGCAACACAGTATGACAATATGATATAATGCAAAGCTATAAAGAAAGCTGTAAAGCAAACTGTACATAAAACAAGAATAAATACAAATTTACAAACACAAATAAGCACATAACACCCCCGTAAACACAAATCAATCAAGCGCTAGGAGGAACCCACAAAAAGAACCAGAAGCCCTGGTTGCAGTATAAGGGTCCCCAGTGAAGTCGCCAAGCTGTCGCTCCCGATAAGTGGGACCAGGCCCAGATAAAGGTACAGACGCGAACGGTCGGCGAGAGGGACAATGAGAACACACAGCCGTGAACTCACTGGAGATGAATAGAGTCACCAGCTAGGCATTTTCATCCCGAAGGAAAGGTAATGCTGCATAAACCTAGATGGATGGATAAGACGGTTTGCGAACCAGAGAGAGTGAGAAAGGGGGTTGGTTACAACCTGGGAAGGTATTAGCACCCAGATTGTCCGCCGTACTCGACGGGATCCACGCTTGAAAGATTTGTGTTTTAAAGGGGTAGTGTCAGTGCAATCTGTGTGTAAAAATAGCTGGAAAAGAATGTACAGGTGTCAGTGTAAAAGAAGTGCAAAGTGTGATATATACAGTGTCAGTGTAAGGAATAAGAATGAATTGCTCAAGATCATGAGGCTTAAAGAATGGGGCTAGAAGGAGGGGGAATATACAGAGACTTTTGTTCGATAACTGTTAAGTTAGGCCTACGTATCCTCTCGTGCAATGAGGAAGTCAGAACACCGTAGTTCGACCCAAAGAGACTGGAAGATGAATTGAATTGTGAACTGCTTACTTGTCTATGCTCAAGTGTATGACCTGTCTGGCTCAGGTGCGAACTGTCTTGCATTAGACGGAAGAAGCTAGTTCTCGTTTGTGAGTGAATGAGATGAGAAAAGAATCCCGGAGGAGACGATTATTGTTTGTTTTTGTGTTTTCAGTCTTTTATTGCTTTTGAAAGTTTGTCATAAGTTAATGAGCTTAAGCCTAAACCAATGGATTTAGTAAACTCATCACATCTTCCCTCTGATTAGGGGTAATGAGAACACCTTAAGTGTGAAGTCAGATTCTCACACTTAATCACCTTTGATTTAGGATTAAGGTCATTAACCTACTTGTGATTATTTAGATGTTTTTGGTGTTTTTGTTTAGTGTTGAGTAATGAGATTAAGCCATAATCAGGGATTAAACAGACTCATTACACCATCCTAATAGAAGGATAATAGATGAGAATGTTTAAGCTGAGGAAAGCTCCTCAACTTAATCCATGATTAGGGATTAAACTCATGACAAAACAAGCCTTTGATTAAGTGGGTTTTAATTAGTGGTATGATGATGAAGTGATTTTTATGATTTGTAAGACAACTTGAGGGGGACTTGTCCATTAACACTAGGGTTAGTCCTTCTTAACCAGTTAAGGAAGAATTAGAACCCTAATGCAAGGCCCAAGTTACAAGTGTGATGTCTTGATACTTATTAGGTGAATTGATTAAGAGATTTAAACACATTAAGGGTTTAACACTTAGGACCAAAGTCATACACTCCATCCTAAGAGAAGGATGCAGGCATAAGCTTAATCACAAAGCCTTAAAGCCTTTAGGGTTTAGTCCCTGATTATGAGGTGAGAAGAGATGACTCAAAAGAGACACAAAGGTAAAAACTAAGAGGGGAGACTAATCAAAACCCTAATCATTGTCATGCTTGGTTGTTCCTAAGGTCTGTGAGGTTTTGGAGAGAGAATCTTCAATGGAACCACCAGGAAGCAGATGAACAGGATCAAGAGAAGCAAAGTGACTTGCTTCATTCAAGAAGTCAAGTCACTTGAAGAAAGAAAGTAGGAGGAACAAGAATGATCAAGCTCAATCTCAAACACAAACAAAAATGCAGCAATGGATGCAAGAGAGATGAAAAGAAAAGTTATGAGAAGTGAAGGCAAATTCACTTCTCAACCTCACTTACCACCTGAAATGTTAGAAAAGAAATGCAATGCAATGCCAAATGAGATGAAATGACATGATGAAAAACAAAACCAGAAGCATGTTGATGATGATAATGATGTTATGAGATGCTACAAGCATGAGGCAGGGCATGGAGATGTTCATACAAGATCATGGATGCAAATGATGCAAGTTAAGGAGCATGAACTTACATGAAAAGTTATGAAACATACATGGCAAACAAGATGGCAAATATGGGATGCAATGATCAAACATGCTTTCTACATGTCTTAAGATGTCAAATGAATCACATGGGGGCATGGAATGGCATGGCAAGTCATGTTATGCAAGAGAATGCAAGAAGGATGCAAATGGAAGCCCAAATTAGGGTTTATGAACCAAACACCAAACAAAAACCCAAAACAGAAGCAAACCCTAAGATAAAAAATAGAAAATGCCACTCAAAGGATCCCTAATCTCATACTAAACCAAGGTCCAAAGGGGAGATCTCAACTCTTAACCAATCTCAAGTTATGGTTTTTACAAGTTATTAGGGTTTTTAGGGTTCTTAAACAAAAGAAATGCCAAACAAATTAAAAATGAGGAATCAAATCATGGCCATTTTATCCTAGAAACTACATGCTAAACTCAAAACAATGCAAAAAGAAACAATGTCCAACTCTTCCTAGATAGGCAGAAATGATTTTTTGAACTTATGATCAAAATAATGCACAAAAAATGATTTAATTCAATGGAAAATTCTCAAAATGCATCAAGATCCAAAAAGAAATTTGGTTTGAAGGTTGGACAATGTTTCTAAATGTCTTAGAACATTGCATGAATTTTTTGGTGATTTTTAAATACCTAAAAGTATTTTTAATTAATTAATTTCCATTAATCAATTAAAAATAATCTTTTAAATATTTAAAAATACTTTTTTAATGATAAAAATAAAAATAAAAATATTTTTGTGTCATAAAAATTATTAAAACCCATGAGAAAAAGTTTCATAATTTTTACACATTTTTTACTATTTTAAAATAATTATGCAAATAAAAGGAAAAGAAATGAAATAAAAATAAAGAAAATGGAAAAGTAAACAGAATGGATGGTTGAGATTGAGACTGGGTTTGAATTGGTTGACCAGCGCGCATCTGGACGGCTGGGGTTGCATCTGAGTTAATCCCAATTAATTAAATAAATAATGAAGATTAGGGCTAAGCAAAGTGATCTGGGCCTTCCACTCACGCGCGAAGTCAACTGGTCAAAGGCATCCTACGGTCCAAATTCAAATGGGAGTTAATTGCAGGATTAGGGCACAAATGACTTTCAGGTGGCCGGAGAAGACTTCCGGTCGTCTTCTCCGGCCAGCATCCCCCCTGAGAATCCCCAAAACTCCAAAAAACTAACTAAAACGAAATCTAAAAACTGGGAAATGATCCCCACTCACTCACGAACCAAAACCCCTAATCAAAACAAATTTATATTTCCTAACAAGGCTGGATCGAAACAAATAAGAACTAGGGCACAAAAATTTCAGAGAGCAATTACATTCTCATTTCATCACCATTTCAAAAACCAAAAGCATATTCATGATCAGGAAGACATAAAGAACAAGTTTAGAACTTAAAAATCCATTTCTGGAAAAAAAGTTCTTGAGCTACCTGAGATTCGAAGCTTTCACTCCAGCAACTTTCAGACCCCTTTTCCTTGTGCAATCCAATCCTTAGGACCTCATGATGATATTTGAATGCTCAGGAGAAATTTAGATTGGCTGGATGAAGAGTTTGACAAGCTTCTGCTCCAGCTCAGTTGGAAATGGCAATGGTGGTTCAGGCAGTTTCAGGCCAATGTAGGTGGTTGTTTGTGGTCCAGATGATGAGTGGAGATGGTCTATGGAGTTTGTTTTGATGTTTGTGAGCTGTGGAGAGAGATTCGAAGCAAACTGCAAAAGGGAGTGAAAATGGTGAAGTGAGGTTACAGCTTGTTTCAGGCCTGGGTCTTGGTTGCTTTGGGCTCAATGAAGCATGATGATTTGGTTGGTGAAAATGGTTTGAATGTTTTATGGCTGGGCAGAGAGATTCGAAGCAATTTGCAAAAGGGAGTGTTTTTGTGTATGTGATGTGGTGAAGTGTTTCAGCCTTGCTTCTTGAGTGTCCTGGCCAGCATTTGGATAGTATATTTTAATCCTATAGGTCAGATGATTTGACATGGCCTATAGTGATTGGTAAGTTTACTTTTGCTCAAAGTCCACCTTTTGTGTAAGAGAAGTATGGTGTGGTTCTAGGCTAGTACAAGGCATGGGGCTGCGCAGCAAGGGTGAGGGGAAAGGCTAGCCAAAGTCAGCATCCAAGGTTGCAAGTTGTAGGAAGTGTGATCATGAGTTTTGCAAGTTGTTGCTTTATGGTTCACATGTGATTTCCTTATCCCACAAGCCAAAATACATGAGCATTCTTGGTTCAATTCTGATTTTTATGACTTATAGAATGTTTGTGTCATGGTTTGAAATGAACTAGAGGTTACAAAAGGCATTGGTTCATGGTTTTGCAAAATTCTCATTTGGTGCACATCTTGAAAATCAATGATTTTTGCCAACTTTGTCACACCATAACTTTTGATCCAAGAAGAATTTGATCATGTTCTTGTACTTTTTGAAAAGGGAAAGATGTAATCTACAACTTTCATGACCAAAGTTTTTCCATTTGAAGCATTTTTGGATCAAGAATCAAGGCTTGAAAAATGACCTAAAATGAAGCATTCTTGAAAAGTCAACTATGCCCAAAAAGTCAACACTTGCAAAAACCTTAAATTCTTGATTTTTGTGGACTTCAACCTTCTCCCATGATCAAATAAAGATCATATACACTCAAAATGATGAAGATCACCCATTGGTTGGGTCAATGGGGGCCTCAGATGCCCTGATTTTGCACTGACTTGTCTGAAAAGTCAACTCTTGATCAGATGACTTCCCCATGGAATTTCTTCATGAAAATTGATATGCATAATCCCTATACCACATAGAGACCAATGGAAACAAGAATGACCAAAAAATTTGGAGTTATGGCCTCTGAAACCAAAACCCTAATTTTAGGTCAACTGTGCAGTCTATCCTGGCTCTGCTTCCATACAAACCCTAGTTCTTGTGATTCTTTTGAAATTTTGACTTTGAGAGGATGTATGATGATATAAGAACACACATGGACCCCTTTGCAGTGATTGGTAGCCTTTGGAGTGGCTCAAGAAGCTCTTGGATTGCTCAGATCACAAACCCTAGGTGCAGATGACTTAGAAACTATCCAGTGACTCAAAATTGAGATATGAGATGATATGATTGTGTTTATGCATATGAGATGATCACAAGCCATGGTGTGAATGGGTGAGGGAAAATTTGGGGTGTTTACACCAGGAGATGCGGACAAGCACAAAATGGATATCCAACAAAGACGAGTTCCAGGAGATGCGGACGAGCACACTTCGAAATGCCCCGATTGGAAACAAATAATTCCGACTCTGCGGGGGAACTCTGGTCAAAGGCTTTGATGATGCATAACTCTGACTGGGGAGATGAATGACGGTTTATATCATCACATGGTCAACATAGACTGGAAGCTTCTCTGGGGAATAATCCAATGACGGGAGTGAATCTCGATCCTGACTCTGCAGGGAAATGACGACCTTCCGACCCGGTTGAGGATGATATTTGGTCAGACCCTAGTTGGGGGCTTCACTGGGGAAACACGCACTCGGTTGCTCGCTGGGGAGGCTGCTTGGTTAAATAACTCTTGCTGGGAGAGAATTCTGACAATTCTAACTCTGTGGGGAAGTAAGGCCTTCAGCTGCCTACTGGGAATTGATTGTGGAAAATAACCAGCTTGGGGAGAAGAACTGTTCGATCACCCTGGAACTCCGCTGGGGATATGACCGAGATATCCTGGAAACACTTAGTTGAGGGGTACTCAGTCAAATTGTCTTAGCCCGCCTCAACTCTCTTCAGTTGGGCTCAAAACTCCGCTGAGGATCTCACATGCTCTAGTTCAGTTGGGGATGATTCCATCTGAACTCTACTGGGGAAACCACGTGTCTTTCTTGTGATGCAACACCACTTGGGGCCACCATCTCTGATTAGATTTGAAAATCTTCTAGGGATTCCACTATCCATGGCTCTGCTGGGGAGCACTCTGCTTGGGGAAGTGCTACATCATCCTGCAACAACAGTATACACGCATGTTCATCGGGGATTTGCATGGTATGATTTGTTCATTCATTATCACCCGACACTCAAAGATTATTAATTGTTTCCCTGTCATGTCAATTTTTTTCAGAAAAATCAACATGTTTCATATGCGATGTTCTTTTTGCCAAAAATTCAGGACATTTTTGCAAACAAAGTAAACACAACACGGCTTTGGACTGAATATTCATTTATTGAAAGGCCTCTGAATAGGCAAAATTTTACATCATGAAGCAACTACCTGGAAAGAGGTATCTACCTAAAATTGAGAAAAGAAACTATCATAATGGAAATGTACGCGACATTCCAATGAGTTTCCTTCCTGCTATGACCAGCATGTCTTCACGACTTTCTGTTCTTTTCTTTGCTTTTCGAAGGAGATGAAGGGACTGATTCTTATCCTTCTGTTATTGTCAGACTGCATGAAACGGTGATTTGGTTCAGATTACTCGGATCGCAGGTGTTCGCTTTTTCCCTTGTTTTGCGTAGATCGCCCTTTCGGGTTTTCAATGCACCGGGATACCCTTTTTTGTCTAAGCTGTCCGATGTGGCTTTTCAACTCAGCGGGTGTACACTTTTTCATTTATTTTCCCTAACTTTTTCCCGAGCTTTTTTTATTCTGTTTTTTAGCTCGCCGGGATGCCCTTTTCTTGCCTGGACTTTAATTCTGTTTTTGTGTCCAACGGGTCTTTTTATGCGAAGTATTTTTTAACTACGTCCGAGTTAACAAGAGAATGAAAATCTTCTCCATCCATAGTAGGGAGCATCAGCGCCCCACCTGAGAAAACTTTCTTTACTATGAATGGACCTTCATAGTTTGGGGTCCATTTTCCCCTGTGATCTGAACCTCGAGGAACGATCCTCTTGAGCACAAGTTCGCCTACTTGATACTCTCGAGTACGTACTCATTGGTCGAATGCTCGCTTCATTCTCCTATGATAAAGCTGACCATGACAGATAGCCGCTAATCTTTTTTCCTCAATTAGGCATAACTGATTGTATCAGGTACGTACCCACTCAGCCTCATCAAGCTTCACTTCCCTCATCACACGCAATGAAGGAATTTCTACCTCAACAGGCAAGACTGCCTCCATGCCATACACTATTGAGAAAGGAATTGCCCCAGTTGACGTCCTGACTGACGTTCTGTACCCATGCAGTGCAAATGGTAACATCTCATGCCAATCTTTGTAAGTGACAACCATCTTCTTAATATTCTTGTTAGATGCCTCTACCGCACCATTCATCTTTGGCCGGTAAGGAGAAGAATTGTGATGCTGGATCTTGAAGTCCCGGCACAGTCCTGCCATCATCTTGTTGTTTAAGTTGGAATCATTATCATTAATGATTCGATCGGGCACTCCGTATCTGCAAATGATGTCTCTTTTCAGAAACCTGGCTACCACTTGACGAGTGACATAGGCGTAAGATGCTGCTTCAACCCACTTGGTGAAGTAATCAATCGCGACCAAGATGAAACGATGACCGTTTGAAGTAGTAGGCTCTATCTTCCCGATCATATCAATGCCCCACATAGAAAAGGGCCAAGGAGATGACATGACGTTGAGTGGGCTAGGAGGAACATGCACTTTGTCTGCATAAATCTGGCACTTGTGGCATTTACAGGTGTACGAACAACAGTCTGCATCCATTGTTAGCCAATAGTACCCTGATCTCAGCAACTTCTTAGCCATTGCATGTTCTCCTGCATGAGTACCAAAAGATCCCTCGTGGACTTCTTGTATTAACAGGTCTGCTTCGTGTCTATCCATGCATCTGAGCAAAACCATGTCAAAGTTCCTCTTATACAAAACCCCATATGTATTCTGATAACGAGAAATCGTATCACATTATTACTATGTTTTTAGTCCGTTTTATCGTACATTGATCCTTTTAACTCCCGATTGTTCGAGTTTTTATGTCACATTGCAGGTATAACATGTCTAGAGCCAAATTATGAGAAAAAGATCAAATAAACCAAATCTAGCATGAAAAGAAAAGGAAGAGATCAATTATGCTAAAGTCTGCATTTTTTGTTGCTCTCACGGTCGTCACAACTGACTCACGACCGTGACACGCCAATTAGAGGACTCACGACCGTTACTCCAATGTCACGACCGTGACGCGCTTAATTAAAGAAATCTGACCGTTATACCATGTCACGAACGTGACAAGAAAAAGTTATTAAATTTGTTTGAATTTAATTGAGAACGTGCAACGAGTCTTCAGAGACTCCTACTTTCCCTCAACTGCAGCAACACCCAGTACACCACTTCTCCTGGATTCTCTCAAAATAGAACGAAGCCCACGCTACTAATCATTCAACTGTTAAAATCCTCTTCTATAAAGACCCAAGGATCAAATGAAAAAGGACAGAGTTTTATTATTGAATTTTTACGCGGAAGCTCTGCCGTTTTTTCTTTCAACCCATTTATTTTCCAGCTCTTGTTCTTGCTATGTTTTCCCCTTCAATTTCCAACCCATTTAATAACAATTTCCAACATTAGGAAATTGTTATTTTCAATTAAATTTCTTTAAGCCTCAGAACTTGTTATTTTATTTTATTTCGATTCCGACACTCCAAGCTTGCCGATTTGTGGAAGAAGGAGTCTAAGAATTAAATTGTTCAAGTTTTTATTTTACAATATATATTAAGTTTATTTATTTATTTATGTTAAGTTTCTATAATTATATAATGCATGCTTTAATATTTATTTATTTCGTTTTGCATCTGTCTGTTGTTTAAATAAATATGAGTAGCTAAATTAATTAGTCGGTATGTAATAAACCAAACCAAAACGGATAAATTGAATCTAAGCTAAAAACAAATAAGAACTTATATTTTGGCTGTGGCTTTTTATAATTAAAATCAAGCTTTTTGTTACGAGAGTAAGAAAAGTGAAATAGGTTAGGTCGAGACCACGAGAGTGTGAGATTTTAACCGGATAGATAAAGTTAGGCATTCGATTTAAATACAGCGAGAGTGCTTTAAAACGAATTAGACTTATTAAGTTTTCAAAAATTATTTTCTAAACACTTATGGGCTAGCGAGAGCAGGCATAGGGCTTTAGGAGTAAGATCTGAGATAAGACCACGAGAGTGTGAGTCGAGGGTTTTTAAACTGGTAATCTCTACAGAATTATTTAAGTGAAACATCTTTATATGCTTAGGCTAGATTGACCCGCATAGGTTAATATAATTACATACCGACCGCCTTCTCATTATTTCCTTAACTAAGTTTAATTCCCGTTTTTAATCCTTAAAACCATAATCGTGACAAATTTCCGCCTTAGATAAACTAGCAGACCTTCTAGCACTAGAGTGATTACAAAGTCCCTGTGGGTTCGACATCTTTTTATTACTACTGCGATAGGCTGTGCGCTTGCAGTTCAGATACCGCTAGACACATCACGTCTTCTCCCCATCAAGTTTTTGGTGCCGTTGCCGGGGACCTTGATTTAGTCACTAGTGCATTATTAGAGTAGCACTGTCTAGACTAAGGTAACAATTTATTTTCCCTAATCTAATTTACCGAGTGTATGCCATGTACTCGCTCTCAAGGCGAAGACTTGCAACCTCCAGTCCTTGAATTAGAACGCTTCTTACATTTAAGAAGACGAATATTCGAATACCAACGAAAATACAACATTCCAGATCTTCAAGTTGATCCACCTAAACCAGTTGGAACATCGAAGGATGTAGAAATGGCTGAAGAACCAAATCATCCACTGAAGTATTACGCTAGTCCTTCACAAGCTGAGCCGCATTCCAGCATTGCTGCGCCGGCTATCAACCGAAACGATTTCGAATTGAAACCTTCGCTGATATCAGCCGTGCAACAAAACCTATTCGCCGGAAATCCTACCGAGGATCCGAACCTTCATCTTTTGATATTTGTGCAGTACGTAGATACTGTAAAAGCTAATGGAGTTACCCAAGAAGCAATTAGATTACGCCTTTTTCCTTTCTCACTTCGAGACAGAGCGAGAGCTTGGCTTCAATCTCTACCCTCGAATTCAGTAACTACGTGGGAGGAACTAAAGAGAGTCTTCCTGACCAGATATTTCCCACCTTGTAAGACAGCTATGCTAAGAGCTCAAATCAACGGATTTAAGCCAAAGGAAAACGAGTCACTCTTCGAAGCTTGGGAACGATACAAAGATATGTTGAGACTTTGTCCACATCACGGATTAGTAGAATGGATGGTCATCCATACTTTCTACAATGGACTCTTGTACAACACAAGAATGACAATTGACGCTACCGCAGGCGGCGCACTAATGGACAAAGAATATAATGATGCTTATGCACTTATCGAGAGTATGGCTCAGATCATTACCAATGGGGAAGTGAGAGAGTTGCAACTGAGAAACCAACAAAAGGAGGTATGTACGAAGTGAGTAGTATGGACCAAGTCAATGCAAAGTTTGACCAACTTAACCAAAAGATCGACAACTTGGCCATAACACCAACAACCACTGTGGTTGCGGTAACACCTAACTGTGAGTTATGTGGAGTTCCAGGACATGTTGTCCCTGATTGTCAACTATTAGCAAGAATTCCCATAGATCAAGTGAATTATGCTCAAGGAAACCCGTACTCGAACACATACAACCCAGGTTGGAAGAATCATCTGAACTTCTCTTATAAGAATAACAATGCTTTATACGCACCAGGTCAAGCACCAGCTACACCACCAGGATATCAAAAGACTGCTCCTAATGTTCCTAGAAAATCAAACCTTGAATTAATGATGGAGAACTTCATAGCTACCCAATCTCAAACAAACAAGGAATTCTTAAACCAAAACATACACACTAGCGAGCAAATTAAGCAATTAGTGAGCAAGGTAGATGCATTAGCTACACATAACAAAATGCTTGAAACTCAGATTTCACAAGTAGCTCAACAACAAGCACCTACCGCTGCACCAGCTGGAGTATTTCCTGGACAACCCCAACCAAACCCAAAAGGACAGGCCAATGTTGTGATACTAAGAAGTGGCAAGGAACTTGACGGACCTGCCGATCCAAGACTTGACAGTCCAGCCATGTGCCAAAAGCAGGATAAGCCGACTGAAAAGGAGAATGAACCAGAAGAAAAGGAAGATAATAATCAAGAGAAGAGTGGAGAAAGAGAAGCCTTATGTGCCTCCACCACCTTATAAACCACGAATTCCGTACCCTCAGAGATTAACCAATTCCAAGACGATGGGCCAGTTTAAGAAGTTTGTTGAACTTCTGAAACAGTTGAATATTACTATTCCGTTTACAGAAGCTATCACTCAAATGCCCTCGTATGCTAAATTTCTAAAGGAAATCTTATCAAATAAGAAGAAGATAGAGAATAACGGAACCGTTACACTTACTACTGAGTGTAGCGCAATAATTCAAAACAATATGCCTCCTAAGCTAAAAGATCTAGGTAGTTTCTCCATACCCTGTGTAATTGGAAAATTTGTCATTGACAAAGCTCTATGCGATTTAGGAGCCAGTATCAGTGTTATGCCCTTAACAATTTGCAAAAGGCTAGACATGGGAGACCTAAGACCTACTAAAATGTCTGTTCAACTAGACGACCGCTCTATTAAATATCCTGTAGGAATACTAGAGAATGTCCCAGTACGGATAGGTCAATTCTACATTCCTACTGATTTTATAATCATGGACATCACTGAAGACTCCACTACACCTATCATACTAGGAAGACCATTCTTAGCTACCGTCGGAGCTATTATAGACGTAAAGAAAGGAAAGCTAACCTTTGAAGTAGGTGAAGAGAAAGTTGAATTTATTTTAACACAATTCTTACAATCACCAGCTATAGAGGACACATGCTATTTATTTGATGTCATTGACGAGGGTGTAAGAGAGATGGAAATGAAAGAAACTACTTATTCTGAAATTATGAAAATTCAAATCCCTCCGATTTTCGAAGATGACAATTGGCGTGAACCGTATCAGGATGATAGTCTAAGCGAAAGTTTAGCACTTACACCGGATCCCATGCCAAGTAAGAAGAAACCTACATTAGAGTTAAAAACCTTACCTAAGAACCTAAGATACGAATTCCTAGACACTGAATGTACGCGACCAGTTATAATCAATTCTAATTTAGGAACAATCGAAACGAATAAACTTTTAGATGTCTTAAAGAAATACCCAACTGAATTAGGATATAACATATCTGATCTTAAAGGAATATGTCCTTCAATATGTATGCATCGTATTATGCAAGAAGAAGATTGCAAAACCTCCAGAGAATCTCAAAGAAGAATTAACCCAATCCTTAGCATTGTAGTAAAAGAAGAAGTTAAGAAACTACTAGACGCTGGAATAATATATCCAATCTCTGATAGTCAATGGATTAGTCCAGTACATGTAGTACCAAAGAAAGGAGGTATCACTGTTGTGAAAAACGCTAAAGGCGAATCGATATCACAAAGAGTAGTGACCGGACATAGAGTGTGCATCGATTACCGAAAACTAAACAAAGCCACTCGAAAAGATCATTTCCCACTACCTTTTATAGATCAAATGTTAGAACGATTAGCCAAACACTCGTATTTCTGTTATCTTGATGGTTACTCAGGATTTTTCCAAATCCCTATCCACCCAGATGATCAAGAGAAGACTACATTCACATGCCCTTATGGAACGTTCGCTTATAGACGAATGCCCTTTGGATTATGTAACGCTCCTGCAACCTTTCAAAGATGTATGATGTCAATCTTCGCAGATTTCATAGATAACATCATGGAAGTGTTCATGGACGACTTCTCAGTATGCGGGAAAAGTTTTGAAGGATGTCTATCAAATTTAGAAATGGTGTTAGAAAGATGTGTGAAAGTAAACCTCGTATTGAACTGGGAAAAATGCCATTTTATGGTCAGAGAAGGAATCGTACTAGGACACGTTATATCTGATAAGGGAATTGAAGTTGATAAAGCTAAGATAGAAGTCATAAAAGATCTTCAACCCCCTAAGACCGTTCGAGAAATACGAAGCTTTTTAGGACACGCCGATTTCTACCGACGATTCATCAAAGATTTCTCGAAAATCACTAAACCTCTTACCGGTTTATTAATGAAAGACGCTGAGTTCATATTCGATAAAGATTGTCTTAAAGCATTCGAAACTCTAAAAACAACCATCATCACCGCACCAATCATGCAACCACCTGACTGGAGATTACCTTTCGAAATCATGTGCGATGCGAGTGACTATGCTGTAGGCGCAGTTCTAGGACAAAGGAAGGACAAGAAACTTCACGCAATTTACTATGCCAGTAGAACTTTAGATTCTGCTCAATTGAACTACGCCACTACTGAAAAAGAGTTGTTAGCAGTTGTCTTCGCGCTTGATAAATTTTTTTCCTACCTAGTAGGAGCAAAAATAATCATCTACACAGACCACGTTGCTATCAGATATCTATTAACCAAGAAAGATGCTAAACCAAGACTCTTGAGATGGATCTTACTCTTACAAGAGTTTGATCTCGAAATCAAAGATAAGAAAGGTACTGAAAACATCGTAGCGGACCATTTATCTAGAATAGAAGGTATTAAACCCGAACAAGTGCCAATTAACGATGATTTTCCGTATGAATAGCTGATAGCACAAATAGGAAGTGACCTAGCTCAGTTAGACATAAATAAACCAAAAACCGTGGAAACAATCCAAACAACCGTAGGACTGCCATGGTACGCTGACATTGTCAACTACTTAGCTGCAGGAGCACTTCCACCGGACTTAACCTATCAGCAGAAAAATAAATTCTTCCACAATCTCAAGTATTACTATTGGGACGAACCATTATTGTTTAAAATAGGACCTGACGAAATCTTCCGTCGGTGCATTTCCGAAGAAGAAATAGAAGATTTCATTGCTCACTGTCATTCATCTCCTTATGGTGGACATGCAAGCACATCCAAGACTTGTGCAAAATTATTACAAGCCGGCCTATTTTGGCCTAATCTATGGAAAGATGTCCACATCGCTGTTATAAATTGCGATCGGTGTCAACGCACCGGTAACATTTCAAGAAGAGATGAAATGCCTCAAAGAGGAATATTAGAAGTAGAAGTCTTTGACGTTTGGGGAATCGATTTCATGGGACCATTCTCATCATCTTTCAGTAATAAGTACATACTCGTAGCTGTCGATTATGTTTCAAAATGGATCGAGGCTATAGCTTCTCCTACAAATGACACACGAGTAGTAATTAAGATTTTCAAGAATATAATCTTTCCAAGATTTGGTGTGCCTAGACTTGTCATTAGTGACGGTGGCTCGCATTTCATTTCGAAAATATTCGACAAATTACTATCTAAGTATGGAGTCAGACATCGTGTAGCAACACCGTATCATCCACAAACAAGTGGACAGGTCGAAGTCTCGAACAGAGAAATAAAACAAATTCTAGAAAAGATTGTCGCCATATCTAGGAAAGATTGTTCATCTAAACTTAATGAAGCTTTATGGGCTTATAGGACAGCCTACAAGACACCCATAGGAACTACACCCTTCAAACTAGTGTATGGGAAGGCTTGTCATCTCCCGGTAGAACTAGAACACAAAGCATATTGGGCGATTAAAACACTCAATATAAACTACAATGTCGCTGGAGAAAAGAGAATCCTCGACATTAATGAATTAGAAGAATTAAGGTTAGACGCATATGAGAATGCTAAGATATATAAAGAAAGAACCAAGTGTTGGCACGATAAGCGCCTATTTAGGAAAGAATTTAGTGTGGGAGACGTTGTGTTCCTCTTCAATTTAAGACTTAGGCTCTTTCCTGGAAAACTAAAATCTAGATGGTCAGGACCCTTTGAAATAACTAGAGTGTTCCCGAGCGGAGCAATAGAAATTAAGGGTAGGAATAGTGAACCATTCACAGTAAACGGACAACGATTAAAACATTACCATAATATTGAAAATAGAGATTATGCGAATAGTTTAAAACTTTTAGAGTTGTCCACTAACTTTCCTGATTAATCTACCCCTAAGCACTACGTCAGGCTTATGACGATAAAAACAACGCTTAGTGGGAGGCAACCCATTTTATTGTTTTATTTTCATTTTTATTATTATTGACTTTATTTATATATTTTCTATTCCTTATTTTCTTTATTTTAATTTTCATTTTCTAAATCACTTTTAAATTTACCTTGCTACAAATTTTCTAAAGTCTTTTCTACCTTACCTCTTTCTCCCCTGATCTGTTTCCTCCACTTTAACACTAACTATGGCTAACCAACCAATAAACTTTATGGAAACCATATTTAGAGGTAGAAACCAAAGAAGGAAATTTGAGGAATTATCACAGAGACAAATGGATTTGACTCTGTACTATGATGAACAAACTATGGAAACTTTAGGTATAAATGATAGCATCATATACATGTTTAACCAACTTGGATGGGAGAACGCTCTCATAAAACATAAGTTTGTAACTTACCGCGAGCTCACCCTTGAGTTTTTAAGCTCCTTAGTTTACTTACCTGAGCGCGGATTTGGATTAAGGAAAGGATTTATTAGTTTCCGACTATTCGGTATCGAATATGTCTATAACCATAAGGAACTAGCTGACCTACTAGGATTTCCTAGCGGACCTTTTGCCTTTACTACCACCAAGGTAGAATTAATGGATATTGAGCTAGATTTCTTTTGGGGAACTTTAACCGGAAACTACCACCCTGAGCCGGATAACATGGACAATGATGAAATACACAACCCCGTTATCCGCTATTTTCATAAAATCCTTGCCCACACCTTCTTTGGAAAGGAAGAGAACCTCACTGGAGTATCTAAAGACAAGATATTCATTATGTCTTGTTTGACCGATGGAAAACCCGTAAATGCTGTACCCTTCATGATGCAAACCTTTACCCGCATCCAAGAGGAACCTAATCTACCAATATTGGTAGGAGGCCTGGTCACCATGATTACTAATACCCTCGGACTTAGATACCAGTTACACAAGTGCAACCGTTTAGGTACCATTCACCCTATGAATTTGAACTTCTGCTTTAACCGCCGAATAATAGGAAACTTAGGACAACCACCATACGAGTACCTAATTAGAAATGAAATCGTAACCCTGTTCACATTACCGAACCATGCTAAAGTCAGTGTTCACAATAGAGATAATTGGATTTATGAGCTTACCCCTCCTGACTATCCAACAACACCTGAAACACCATAATCCTACCAAATTAGGGATGACATGATGACTGATGTAGAAAGTGACCCTGAGACCCCTCCTGGTTACCATGACATCAACCACACTAATGAAGTTATTGAGACCCCTGAAATCAACCAAGTAGGATATGCTGACAGCTTAAAGAAAATTTTGACAACTCTTGAAGTATACCAAGATGACATTAATGTTGTTAAGGATGAAGTTAAAAGCATGAGATTGGACATTATAGGCTTAACTGACATAACATGTGAACAGTTCTATCATATAAACTCCGCACTTGAAGACTTGAAGAAGCGACTTTGATAATGCTGTAGTAATTTGATTAATTTTACTTTTTGCTTTTTGTTACTAGTTAGTTTTGATATTTTGCAACATTTCATAGTTTATTTTTATCACTGTAATTTCTTTCTGTTATGTCAAAAACAAAGTATTTCCATTTATGCAATTTTCCATTCAATCTATTTACATGTTTTCATTATTTACTGATACTTTTAAATTGCTGGATATTTTAATGAATTTTCGTGTGATGAAATCCAATGCTATTATATATTGATCCATTGCTATGTGTTCTGTTGGAATTAATTATTGAAAGTGATAAGAATTATAATTGGACTGAACTGAGGTAACCATTCTGTGAAATTCCATATTTTGTGAACATCATGGTCGTAACCATCCCCTCACGATCGTAACGAGAAATTTAGCGCGTCACGATCGTAACTACCCCTTCACGACCGTGACAATCCTAATTCACGACCTCTGAGTTACAGAGGTCGTTCTTCTTCGCAAACTCCACTTCTATTTTCACAAAATTCTCAAACCGCCCATTACCTCTTCTTCTCCTGTAACCACCCATTAATCACCAATCAATCCCATTACTCTGTTCCACTTCCTCAACTAACCCCAACTCCACACATTCCCTTCACTCCATTATAAACCAATCAATTTCTTCACATTTTCATCACAAAACCTCAAACACCTATCTCACGATAAACCTCATTTGCATGCAATGGCAAACATTCAGTTTAGAGAGGGAGAACAAGGAGAAGCACAAAGAGATAAGTTTGAAAGGTTTCGAACCCGAGGCATCCAAACTACTCAGTACGTCGACCTCGACTGCTTGAGGGAGTTAGGATTGTTCGACGGAGTGAAGCTACTGCTTGAGCAAGTTGGCTTGTGGGACTTATGCAGTCAACCGCAACCAACATTTATAAACCTCACTTAGGAGTTCCTAAGTTCTTTTCAGTACATCACACCATCCGGATCAACGAACCAACTCACCCGCATCGCAAAATTCCGAATGCTTGGAAGAGAGTTCGAACTCACTCAAACCAGAGTCGCTGAACTGTTAGTCTTCAGTCACGGTGACGGTGCTCACCTTCGCGTGCCCGACAACTTTAATGAAGCAGCTTTCACTTTATGGCACAACATCATAAATAGCCGTGCTTCCGCCTACCAAAGTATCAACGCCACTCATATCCATAATCCAGCAATACGGTATTTTCATCGTATCATATGCAACACAATCTTTGCAAGAGAGAGCAACCATAAGCTCAATTCCAAAGAGCTCTTATTCTTGCATTGTGCCTTGAATGAAGAACGCATCAACGCCGCTCCGTTCCTTCTGGCCCACATTCAGTCTGTAGCACAAAGAGGCGTCACTCCTTTTTACATTGGCGGGATTGTCACTTCCCTTGTGACCACCTCTCTCATTTGCCTCATAGAGCACCGGAGCTGCTTACCATGAACTACTGCAAGTCCGCTCACATGATCTCTCAGCGTGAGGATGGCAGATTCAACCCTGTGATACAAGGCACCATCTATCATCATATCGTTTTTCCTTGCAGGAACCACATTGATCCATCAAACAGAGCCAATTGGCTATTTGATTTGCCGGCTGCCACAGGCCATGTTCCGATTGTTGACGAGCAGCCTGATGCACCTGTGGACGAGATGCAAGATGCGATGGATGCTGCTGAGCCAGTTCAGGACATACCTGAGTCTTCCACCAGGCAGCCACCTTCAACTGACATCACCCTTGAAGAAATCCTCTGTGCCATTCATCAGCAAAATCAGATGAATGTCGCACTTGAGCGTAGGCAGAAGGAGCAATACGATGCACTCCTTGCCACTGTTGTCAGCAACCAGAAAGCAACAAATGACAAGCTAGGAGAGATCTTCAGAGAGTTGGAAGCTTTGCGGATGGACGTCACTGCTCTCACTGTCACTGGTTCTAATGAGGAAGCCACTCCTACCAGACGCTTCCGCACCAGAAGCCGAGGCCGTGGTCGTCAGCAGCATTAAATTATCTTTTTGTTTTTGCATTTCTGTTCTTGTAATGTATTTCCCCGCTATTATATCACAACATTGAGGACAATGTCTGATATAGTGTGGGAGAGGTACCTTTCCCGTTTTCCATTTCATTGTATTTTCCTTTCCGCATTTTCAATTGAACGAGTAATATTTATGCTATTTCTTAAGTTTCAATTCTTCCCCGCTTTATTTAGCCATACCGAATTTTTTTTTGCTTTATCTTCGCATTACTCGACATACCTATGAAATCATAGTTAGGAAGCTGAGAAAGATCCAACAAGATCAATACAGTCTTGACACCTTAGACTTCCTACTTAAGCATTCCATTTTGACAATTGTTACAACTACACCTTAAGTTTTAGTTCTAAAGTAACCCCTAGTAGTTTATACTAGCAATCAGCACCGTCTAGACACAAACCACATGGGGAGCCGATGAACATAAGTGTTTGATGCCTAATCTATAAACGATCCTTCATATCTCGCTACCAATAAAAAAAGAAATTGCACCAAAGTACACAGTCGCATATAAGAGACGAGTAATAAAAGAAGGAGTCCATTGCTGGTTGGTTCAGAGGTACCTGGTTCTGAACTTGGTAGGGCGTGCTACGGCTCGATCCCCCACAACCTCCAATTTGGATAACATGTAAAGGGTTGCCACATTCGTGTACCATACCCCGTGCTAATAAAGGATCAAAGTCACTAACCGGCTACTCCACTACGTGCGTGCTAAGACAAAGGGCTTAATGTGATTGCGCTAGAACGAAACCAGGTGAAATAAGAATGAAAGACTCTAGGTAGAATCATAACGCAATTACTGAATGTTTCGTTTAAAGGGAAGTCGATGACTTAGCTTGTTGCTTGTGTCATTAGTGTATCGTTAGTGTTCTACTCTAAGTATTGGTTTATCTAACTAAATGACTTCTCGTATGGTATGTTATGTGTATGCGTCTGATGAAAATTGTCCGATCATTTTTCAATTGACTATTTGCTTGAGGACAAGCAAAGGTTTAAGTATTGGGGAGTTTGATAACGAGAAATCGTATCACATTATTACTATGTTTTTAGTCCGTTTTATCGTACATTGATCCTTTTAACTCCCGATTGTTCGCGTTTTTATGTCACATTGCAGGTATAACATGTCTAGAGCCAAATTATGAGAAAAATATCAAATGAACCAAATCTAGCATGAAAAGAAAAGGAAGAGATCAATTATGCTAAAGTCTGCATTTTTTGTTGCTCTCACGGTCGTCACAACTGACTCACGACCGTGACACGCCAATTAGAGGTCTCACGACCGTTACTCCAATGTCACAACCGTGACGCGCCTAATTAAAGAAATTTGACCATTACACCATGTCACGAACGTGACAAGAAAAAGTTATTAAATTTGTTTGAATTTAATTATGAACGTGCAATGAGTCTTCAGAGACTCCTACTTTCCCTCAACTGCAGCAACACCCAGTACACCACTTCTCCTGGATTCTCTCAAAACAGAACGAAGCCCACACTACTACTCATTCAACTGCCAAAATCCTCTTCTATAAATACCCAAGGATCAAATGAAAAAGGACAGAGTTTTATTATTCAATTTTTGCGCGGAAGCTCTGCCGTTTTTTCTTTCAACCCATTTATTTTCCAGCTCTTGTTCTTGCTGTGTTTTTCCCTTCAATTTCCAACCCATTTAATAACAATTTCCAACAATAGGAAATTGTTATTTTCAATTAAATTTCATTAAGCCTCAGAACTTGTTATTTTATTTTATTTCGATTTTGACACTCCAAGCTTGCCGATTTGTGGAAGAAGGAGTCTAAGAATTAAATTGTTCAGGTTTTTATTTTACAATTTATATTAAGTTAATTTATTTATTTATGTTAAGTTTCTATTATTATATAATGCATGCTTTAATATTTATTTATTTCATTTTGCATCTGTCTGTTGTTTTAATAAATATGAGTAGCTAAATTAATTAGTCGGTATGTAATAAACCAAACCAAAACGGATAAATCGAATCTAAGCTAAAAACAAATAAGAACTTATATTCTAGCTGTGGCGTTTTATAATTAAAATCAAGCTTTTTGTTACGAGAGTAAGAAAAGTGAAATAGGTTAGGTCGAGACCATGAGAGTGTGAGATTTTAACCGGATAGCTAAAGTTAGGCATTCGATTTAAATACAGCGAGAGCACTTTAAAACGAATTAGACTTATTAAGTTTTCAAAAATTATTTTCTAAACATTTATGGGCTAGAGAGAGCAGACATAGGGCTTTAGGAGTAAGATCTGAGATAAGACCACGAGAGTGTGAGTCGAGGGTTTTTAAACTGGTAATCTCTACAGAATTATTTAAGTGAAACATCTTTATAAGCTTAGGCTAGATTGACCCGCATAGGTTAATATAATTACATACCGACCGCCTTCTCATTATTTCCTTAACTAAGTTTAATTCCCGTTTTTAATCCTTAAAACCATAATCGTGAAAAATTTCCGCCTTAGCTAAACTAGCAGACCTTCTAGAACTAGAGTGATTACAAAGTCCCTGTGGGTTCGACATCTTTTTATTACTACTGCGATAGGCTGTGCGCTTGCAGTTCAGATACCGCTAGACACATCACGTCTTCGTCCCATCATATTCAAGAAGAAGCTAGCAGCAAGCCATCTCAAAGTCTTCTGGTCATTGGATGATGCCCCTGCGGGATACTCTTGTTTATCTAGGAAACGCTTAATATCAAAGTACCAAGGCTTCTCATCAGACACTGCGTCTATAGAGAAAGCATAGGCTGGTGTGTCAATCCTGGAAATGTCAATCCTGGGCACATAGTTCCAACACAAGACTTTGATGGACGAAGAAAGAGTAGCCAGTGTGTCATACCCCAAATTTGTCCTACCCATGTAATTTTGCTCTCATTTGAATTTCTGTTATTTAAAGTATTAACTGTTATTCAAAAAAATATACATGTTTTGTTCTTAATGTTTAAGTATGGCAAGGATAACTCAGCTATCAAAGTCATCAAGAGAAATGGGTGTACCGTGATGGATAAAAAAAAATAAAGTTGAGTTTGGTCTAATCTTAGTCAGGAAGGAGGGCATGTTCATGGGACCCATAGTATTGTTCAAAAATTTTGTTCCATCTTTGATTCAAGCAGCATTAAAAGAATGCAAGATAATTCCTATCATTCCATATGGATTCATTTTTTGGTTATGAAATTTTTTTAGAGAAGATTCAAATTTGGGTTTTGGCACATGATTTTCTTAAATGGCAAGATTTGTAATGTTCATGTCAAGATTGATTCAAGGGAGGTCCCTCGTTGTACTAGGGTCAAGTGCAAGTTGGCTACTGTTTTTGTCAATAAGCAAGTTCAAAATCCTTATCTTCAAACTCAGGGCTATTTGTCTCAAGTTTATTTCAATTGTGGTTGCAAGATTGGGTTCCATTTTCATTACACTCAGTTCAAAGAAAATCATAAAGATTAATGAATTCTATGTTGTATTACAAACTAATCAAGTCACAATGGAAGAAAATTATTACAAAACCATGAGATCAATTTGTGTCAAGACTTGATTGAATTCCAAGCTTTATTTCAAATTCGGCCAGACCATAATTATGAGAAGAAGTTTGCATACTACGTGTGGATTAGTGCAAGCCATGTGCTGGATTTTTCCATTGGTGTCACAATTTGTTTCAAGTCATGATACATATCCATTATTCAAATCTCTAAGTGTCATTACAAGTAAAGATCATAACCTTCAATTCTATTTCATCCAATTACTAAATGTACAAGCTGTAGGCAAAAAAAATCTAAGTACAGCTAGTTATTACAAGTATGGATTTGACAGAAATTCGAAACAGCTACAAAAACCAATGCATCCATGAGCCAAAAGTGTCCTTCACTCCATGACTCCATGATCAAATTGCCTTGATTCTTCTTCCTCAAGAAAAATTCCTCGTGTCATCAAAAAACAAGGAAATGGATAAAGTGAGTGAATTATAGGATCATATACCATTGCCAATTCAAATACATTCAGTAGAATCATAGTCTCCAAGCATGTTTGCAAACAGAGAAGTTCAATACAACATCAAACAAAAATTCATGCTAGCCTAGGTCACATTGATTTCTTAATCTTGTTTCAAGTGCACTCTGTTCGCCAAAAATCCTCATTAAACTCTCATATCTAGGCTTTTAGCTCTGGGATTCCTCCCATCGAATCAGCATGAAAATCACGGCTCGTCAAAGTCCTCTCATTAATTTGTTTTCAACCTACAAAACGGATACGACAAAGATGTCATGAATATTATATCAATCAAACATGGAAAGGGATGTTAAGAGCTCACATTGCAGCCAACAGAGATGAGGTATTAAGGAAACAAAATCAGAGAAAAATGAGATGAATTTTATCCCAAACTCCCAGTTACAATGTTAGCTTATATTCCAACATACAACAACCTGGGCAAAGTCCTGCGAGTAATTCTATTGGCCAGAATTCCAATATGCAGAGTATGTTTCCTGTTTATCAGAGACAATTGACAGGTAAGCAGCAAGTTGTTCCCTTACAGCCACGACAACTACTACGGATTCAATGGATTCGTTACCAAAATTAGCAACAGGTTATGGAGCACACGCCATCCCATACGCAACAACAAATAGGTTGGCAGCAGCGGCCAAGCTTGTTGCAACGAAATATGCAGCAGAAAAAACTCCACCATCAAGTCAAGTCCAGAGTTGTGAGATCATACCCTGTTCCACGTTACTTAAAACCTGCAGTAAACATTGAAGAAGGTCAAGTTATCATGATTCGAAGTTTTGCATCCAGATTAATAACAAGACTCGAGGAAAGGAATAACATTAACTGATGTTTCACTCTACAACATCCAGTTTGAAATGAGAATCAAAATACACGAAAGGACCGCATATTCCAGGTAGATCTCTTTACCGTCTGATGCTTGACACCACAATCAACCTGCCTGGAGTTCCACAATAGCTATGCCAGAACATTAGTCCTACGGCTATGTCGATACCTGCAAATATCAAGGAAGACATTACCTTCAAGGCATGACATGGAAACAAATTTCTGATAAGTCTCAGTAAGGACAGAAGTCAAGCAAAACTCCATCTGATATTCTTCATGGCCCATGTCTTTAAGCCTTTGTGTTTCGGTACTTTAATTCATACCGCATGTTCATCAAGTCATTGATCTCATCTAATTAACCATGCACCAATGTTTACCAACCTACGAGACAGTCAATTATTCCAATGATTGGTAAGTTTGCAAAGGATACAGTTTCACACAAAAAACAAAAGATGCAGACTTCAAATGTCACAAATAACTTTGTAATTTATTTCATAATCCAAGTTTCTCCAAGTGTTGTGTTAATACCTTATATGCCAAGCTTCCAATTTCCGCTCATCACTGGATCTTCAATTCCAAGACCATCAACTTGCCATAATTCATATACGGACATTATTGTAACAAATGTGTAAGGTAACTTGAGTTTGAATATTTGGTGTTGAATAGATTCAAATTGAAACAAGGATGAAAGATACCTTCAAATCCCTTACTCCATGACTTTATGATCTAACTGCCGGGAATCTCCTCCCTCGAGCAAACCTGGTGTCATACAAAACAGGGGATGAAACAAAGTCAATGAATTGCAGAACTATTATCACTACAAATTTAAGGGTGAATTCAGTGGAACCATAGTGTCAAGCATGTTCACAAACAAGAGAAAATTAAAAAGATGGTACAACATCAAATCAAACACATACCCTTCCCATATCATTGCTAAGCCATTTCAAAACTCCTCATCAAGTTGCAAACCACACTGGTTCCCAACTTCGTCCAATTGATAGTCCAAGAAAACTCCCACCAAGCCAATTTCTAAGCCACGTTTGCATTTAAGAACATGTTGCAACAACAGGAAAAACAGGTCAATACTGCCTCGAGAAGGCCGTTCACTTATCCCAAAGTGGCAAGGTCCTCACTTCACATGCTTCAAACAGCTGCTTCATAACAGATTTTTGGCCTTTGCAATGCTAAGTTTGTTTCAGCCTTATCATGACAGGTTCCTGCACCAATCGAGAAAACCAACAACATCAAAACGAATAATTTGACCAATGGCAGGAAGAATAAATTGAATCATTGTGCAATTTATAACAAAAGTCAAAACACAAAGACCAAAGGAGCAAATAACCGAAAATGATTTATAGTTTGAATTTATTTAAAACAGGGAGACTACATCAGCTAAGAAATGACTTTCTTTATCAAAAGCTCAGGTCTTATCACAACAAGTAATTCACAGCAGACCAAAAGAAAGGCTTTCATAGCAGTAAATTTCATATTTTTACAAGTGGTAATAATTACAAATCAGAAATCAACAGGACCCCACCTTCTTTCTAGAAGAACACTACAGACAAAAACAAAAGAAATGACTCACCCTATGGAGGTCCCCACAAAATCCCCTGAATATTCTCCCTAACGGATTTCTGGTTACACAGCTCATTCACACGATTGATCCCGAAAATCCTCACAACTCACACGTACAAAGAAACCTTAATTCCTCCTATATAAGCATTCAATGATTGGATGCTGAGGAGGCAAAAAAAATCCTAACACAGAAAAAGACTCACCGTGAAAATCCTCCTCACAAACCCCATCAATCCGAATCGCAACCAGCTGCAGCTCACACCAGAACAAATCCTTTCAAACATCAACAACCGCACAATCACCACCGCAAAACTCCTCATAAACCGAAATAAACATGAAACCTCATACCCAACACCATCTTCATCACCGTTAAACTAGCAGAAAACCAAAAAACGCAGCAACATCAGAAATGTTGCGAACCAGAGAGAAAACATCGAAGCAGATCGGAGCGGCGAGGGGTTGCAACCCGTGAAGACCGTCACAGTCGACGCCGCGGGAGAGAGAGCTTGAGACGGAATCTCACCCACCACGGACGACGCCAAACCAGCTGAGAAAGACGCAAACTCCCACCGGCCTTCGTCGAATCCGACCTTTTTTCCTTCCGAAATAACGCTTTGACTGGGTAAGGCTATTTTGTTTCCCTTAACTGTGATTCATGAATACTGAGTGTTATTTTAATTCATTTGTTTTCTTTATTTTTTTATTTTTTTTTATTTAATCCCTTTATGTAACTTATGGGTGGGTTTGGGCCAAGCCCGTTTAAGCACACATTTAAAACACACGGTAAGCCCTCTTTTTTTTGGTTTATTTCATTTTCATTCTATAATGTTAGTTTTCTTATGTTTTATTTAATAAACATTTTACTTATTATATTTTTATTCTATAATGTTAGGTCTTTATGTTTTATGTAATAAGTTTTTTTTATAATTATGATTTAGTAAATTCGTTTATGTTTATGGTTTATTAAGTTTTTTATGGATTAAGGTTTTATTATTGTTTATATTGTGTTTCGGGGCCAATGATATATTAAAAGGCCAATTTTTCGCCCGATTTTAATCGGTGATATTTGGTCAATATGAGGCCCTCATTGTAATTAAATTTTTTATTATTTATTATTCCAACAAACAAAGATGTAAATTAATTTATTTTATTCTTCATGATTTTATTTGATTTACTTATTATGTATATTTATTATTTTTTAATTCTAGCAAATTCAATTCAATTTATTTATTTTCGCATAAATAAAATTAATTAAATTACGTTTCGACTCCTTATAGAATGATTCCGATTTTGAATCGATTCTAAGGCAATTCACGAACAAAATTTCGTCGCGTCCCAAAAAGGTCCAACGCCTTCGAATAGTTGCGCTTGTTTAAAAGGTTCAACGCCTTAGAATAGTTGTGTCCCGATTAAAAAAGGCCAAACGCCTTCGAACTGTTCAAAAACACTGCACACACGCTTCCTCTTGGGCTAACTACAACGAGACCTTTTATTTCGCGCAATCCCCTGTATTTATTTTGTATCCCTCTCCCATTAATTTGTACGCACTTTTATTTCTCGCATTTTATTTCTGAATCCTTGGTCCAACGCCAAGCCATTGCACTTGCACACTCGCACCTTTTTATTTCGTTTCGTTTAGGATCCACCTTAGCTTGCGAGCCGAGCGCTTCGTGCCTCGCTAACAAACTACAAAAACAAACCTCCACTTGCATTTATCCTTTTAACCTCAAAAAACCAAAACGTTTCGATTAGATCCAAACCCTTGATCCAACGTCAAGCGGTCTTAGGAAATAAAACACTTTAATAAAAACGAGAAGATTTGTACGCCACGAGCCTTAAGCGGTAGAAAGGAGGATAACGAGCTCTCGTTACTTGCTCCGATTATTTCGACGCAGGACGCTCGTCTTGTTGGACGAGATAAACTATCCATAGTCTTTAGTACATTCGACTCCTAAACCCTTTCGTCGAAGAAAGGTAATAAAATCAAACAACCATTACCCTTAGTAGGCCGAACTACGAGGCTCTGACTTTCCCATTGCACACGGGAGTACGTAGGCACGAGGATCTCCATCCTTGTCGAGCACCTAGGGTCAATCTAACTTATAATTCAACTCATTTCCCTCTAGCAAGCAACTCGTTTAAGCATAGACATCCTTTCGCGCACGTTAACTTAGATGGTTCATATCGAGTACGATGGATGTAAGGGGTGCTAATACCTTCCCCCTGCATAACCGACTCCCGAACCCAGGCAATGGTTCCGTTGACCTTTGTCCTATCCTTTTCCTCCCTGGTTGTATCTATATCTCCCCTTTCCCTATTCGGGAATAAATAGAATTAGGTGGCGACTCTTCAGTCAGTCCGGCGCGCGGCTCCGTCTTTTCGGATCGCGTGAGGTCGTATTTTTCGGGGTACGACACAATGCATCGGCAAATTGATTCTCATATTGTGGTATGTACTGAAGCTTAACTGTTGTGAAGAACGTCAACAATCTTCTGGCATAATCCCTGTAAAGAATTAAGTGTTCTTGATGTGTATACCACTTGTCAGTAATCTGATTGATAATGAGAGCTGAATCGACGAATACATCGAGGGTCTTAATCCGAAGATTAATAGCCTCCTCTATTCCCATTATGAACGTCTCGTATTCCGCTTCATTGTTGGTGCATCCAAAAGTGATTCTGGCAGCGAAGGGAAAATGAACACCTTCGGGGGTGATAAGAACATCACCAACTCCACGTCCGTTGATATTGACTGTCCCATCAAACATCAACTTCCATTTGGATTCAGGGTCTGGCCCCTCCTCCGGAAGAGGTTCCTCGCAATCTCTTGCCTGGAGGTACACGATGTCCTCATCAGGGAAATCAAACTTCATTGGCTGATAGTCGTCTTCAAGTGGTTGCTGTGCAAGATAATTTGACAATACACTTCCTTTGATGGCTTTCTAGGAAGTATATTGTATGTCATACTCTGTTAAGATCATTTGCCACCTTTCAACCCTTCCGATTAACACTGGCTTCTCGAAAATGTACTTGATGGGGACCATTTTTTAGATTAACAATGTGGTATGAGACAACATGTACTTCCTCAGTCGGCGAGAAGCCCATACCAAAGCGCATCAAGTTTTCTCGAGCAGTGAGTAACGGGATTCACAGTCGGTAAACTGTTTGCTAAGGTAGTAAATAACATACTCTTTTCGACCAGACTCGTCATGTTGGCCTAGAACACACCCATCGACCCTTCTAACACAGTCAAGTACATGATAAGTGGCCGTCCTCGAACTAGAGGCATTAGGATCGGAGGCTCCAGCAAATATTCTTTTATCTTTTCAAAGGCTCTTTGACAGTCCTCATTCGATCTGACCGTTTGCTCTTTTCTCAATAATTTGAATATTGGCTCGCACGTGGCAGTAAATGAGATATAAACCGAGAAATGTAGTTCAATCTCCCTAAAAACCCACGCACTTCTTTTTCTGTTTTAGGTGCAGGCATATCTTGTATTGCTTTTACTTTTGCAGGATCTACCTTGATTCCTCTTTGACTAACAATGAAACCCAGCAACTTACCGGAACGTACTCCGAAAGTGCACTTGTTTGGATTCAACCACAATCTGTACTTTATGAATCTGTCGAACAGCTTTTTGAGATTGACCAGATGCCCTTTTTCGCCCAGGACTTGGCAATCATGTCGTCCACGTAGCACTCAATTTCCTTGTGTATCATGTCGTGGAACAGAGTTACCATAGCCCGTTGATACGTTGCTCCGGCGTTCTTCATTCCGAAGGGCATGACCTTGTAATAGAATGTACCCCAAGGGGTAATGAACGTCGTTTTCTCCATGTCTTCCGGTGCCATCTTGATCTGATTATACCCGGAGAAGCCATCCATGAAAGAAAATACCGAGAACTGAGCGGTGTTATCTACCAGCACATCAATGTGAGGTAATGGAAAGTTATCCTTTGGACTTGCTCTATTTAGATCCCGATAATCGACGCACATCCGGACCTTGGCATCTTTCTTCGGCACTGGCACAATGTTAGCTACCCAATGTGGGTAACTAGTCACAGCAAGGAACCCGGCATCCCATTGTTTATGAACTTCCTCCTTAATCTTCATAGCCATATCAGGGCTAGTTCTTCTCAGCTTTTATTTCACGGGAGGATAGTCATCCCTAAAATGTAGCCTGTGCACAACGATGTCAGTATCTAGTCCTGGCATATCCTGATACGACCAGGCGAAGATATCCACATATTCACATAGCATAACAATCAACTCTTTCTTTACCTCGGCTTACAGACTGGCCCCAATCTTTATCTCTCTCGTTACATCTTCAGTCCCGATGTTGATGATCTTTATTTCTTCCTGATGAGGCTGAATGACCCTTTCCTCTTGTTTCAACAGCCTGACCAATTCTTCCGGGAGTTCACAGTCTTCCTCAACCCCTTCATTAGCTTGGTAGATAGGATTGTCGAAGTCATGCTCAGGCATAGCAATTACATTGTCACGAGAATCTGAATGATCGACACTACACAAGATGTGCTTATTTCAGAATCTGAAGGAGACGCAAACACACAAAAACACAAGAAAGAAAACCATTGCCATTTTATTTGCTTTGTGAAAAAAATTTAAAACGAAAGAAAGAGAACATAATTTGCTTGAAAAATGTCCTTTATTCCATGGGAAAAGCATAATGCATTAAAAACATGGTGGCCCTACAAATTGATCCATGCACCTTGGGCAGAGTACAGGATTTGACATGCAGTATGATAAAAATGGAAACAAAGAAAATTACTTTGACTGCCAGGTAACTTAAACAAAATCTTCGGCAGACCAGTTCCGGAGCTCCTCCCCAGGTACGCATGGGTGAATCCAATCATCCAAGTTGAAGTCACTATCCCCGTCGGCATCTGTTGCGTAATCATGGTTGTAGTCGAGCATTCCAGCGCTGGTGAATGCTATGGGCTTCCTGCCATGAGACCAGCTGGACTGACCAGGTTGATATCCGAGACCGAACTTGTCGTCTTTCTTTTCCATTTCCAGCAACTTGCCCCATCCCTGGGCATTTCCAGATTGAACTACCTCCATAGCTTGCTTGTAGGAGTAGATAGGAGTCCCTTCTTTCTCGTTGCTCTGAACTGCTGGAGACAGATTACTGACATTGACCGTCTCAAAGGCTTGACAAAGCGTCTCATGGATCTCCATGTCCATTTCTACATACTTGAAGGTTGACAGATGGATTACAAAAATGTCTTCTTCTCTGCACACAGTGATAACTTGGCCGTCTACCACATACTTCAATTTCTGGTGCAACGTGGATGTCACTACGCCAGTAGTATGAATCCAGGGACGTCCCAGCAAACAACTATAAGCGGGTTGAATATCTATAACATAGAATGTGCTTTTGAACACTTGGGACCCAATCTTCACCGGCAGCTCTACCTCCCCAAACACAGATCTTCGGGACCCATCAAAAGCTTTCACAATCAAATCACTAGGTCGCAAGACGATGCCATCAACGTTCAGCTTCATAAGGGCCTTCTTAGGGAGTACATTGAGAGAAGAGTCGGTATCCACCAGGACGTGTGATAGAACAATGCCCTTACACTCCATGGTGATATGTAAGGCTTTGTTGTGGTTGCGTCCTTCAGGAGGGAGATCTCTATCTGTGAATCCCAACCCATGACTTGCGTTTACGCTGCCTACCATAGCCTCCAACTGGTTGACAGTTATCTCTTGTGGTACATACGCCATTTGCAAAACTTTCAGCAATGCTTCTCAGTGAGCTTGGGAATACATCAGCAACGACAAAATGGATATCTTGGACGGGGTCTGATTCAGCTGTTCAACCACCTTGTAGTCGCTTTTCTTAATTATCCTCATGAATTCCTCGACTTCCTTTTCGAAAGTGCCCTGACCGGCAGCAGGATTTGTCACCTCTTTAGTGGCTATCTATTTATCCTTAGCCTTTGCAGCAACTTCAGCTTCAGGATCACTTCTAAGAGCTTGAGAAGAAAAAAGACGCCCACTCCTTGTAAATCCCCCAACTCCCCTGACATTCACCATAGTCGGGTCACTTGTCACCGCTTGACTCTCCACTTTCTGGCCTTCTACATACACGTCCGAGCCATAGTACCACGGGATGGCCTTGTCATCAACATAAGGAACTGGTCCTGGAACAATAATGGTCACTTGACTCCCTTCGGGGACATAAATGGTCACCGACTCTCTCCGGACAGGAACTTCAGCAGGATCAAAATAAATTATCACTGTAGACACGCAACCATTTCTGTTAGCGACTTTTTCAAACTGTAGGGACCCCTCGTCAATCAAACATTGCAGCCTAACCTTCAAATCCCCACAACCATTAACTGAACTTAAACAACCCTTGCAGTCGTAATCACAACCTGGAAAAACCTCCCCTTTCAGCAATTTGTCCTTCACGACTAACAACGAAGTCTTCACCTCTTCCACGTTCAAGATTAAATTCAAACTCTCTCCACCGTCAACGACATTTATCCTGGCCCCTCCATGATTTGGAATGGGGTTTGATGTAACATTTGGAGGCGGTGCGAAGTTAATCGCCTTTGAGTCCATCAAGTATTGGACCTTATGCTATAATGCCCTGCACTTCTATATTGAGTGCCCAAGAGCTCCTGAATGAAATGTGCATCTTGCGTTAGCATCATACCCCACTAGAAGCTCTCCAGGTGGAGGTGGTGCTAACGTCCTCAACTGAACCAAATTCAATTCCAACAATCTCTGGAGCAATGTTGTGTACGTCATGGGGATAGCTTCGAGCACCCTGTTAGCTGGACGAGCTTTCCTTTGCTGATAAAGCCTTTGCTGATAAGGCATTTGCTAATAGTTATTACGCTGCGACTGTTGTTGTTGTTGATGTGGTTGTAAGTTGCGGCTGTTGCTGCTGTCGACCGAACACTTCAATAGTCTCACCTTCCCTTCTTCTTGGAGGTCCACTGAAAGCCTTTCTCACACCGCTTGAGCTACTTGCACTAGTGTCTTGAATCTTTCCCATCTTCAGAAGAGTCTCAACCCTCTCTCCTGCTATCACGATGTCGTTGAACTTCATTGTTGAACATGACGCCAGTCTCTCAATAAACACCCCTTGTAGCGTTCCCATGAACATATCTGCCATTTCATTCTCTAACAAAGGAGGTTGTACTCTAGCAGCAAGCTGACGCCACCTCTGGGCGTACTCTTTGAACCCTTCCTTAGCATTCTGAGACATTGTCTGCAACTGAGTACGATTTGGAGCCATATCCAAATTATACTGATACTGCTTCACGAATGCCTCAGCCAAATCCTTCCAGCTTCGGATATTGACCATGCTCAGCTTCATGTACCATTCCAAGGAAGCTCCTACAAGACTATCCTGGAAGTAATACATCCACAGCTTTTCGTCATCTGTATGCGTAGCAATTCTCCCCCACAAAGGACTGAAGGTGGGTTTTTGGGCACGCCGTGTCGTTGTACTTATCAAAAGTAGGGACCTTGAACTTGTAGGGAATTCTCACCCCTGGCACCAAGCCTAAATCAGTGATGTCAAACCCCAAAGAGCTCTGAGATTGAATGGCACGAATCTTCTCAACCATTTATTCGAACCTTCTATTCATGTCGACCCCTTGGCCTTCCGCCTCGTCCAGCAAAGTGAATTTCTCATCCTGCCCATCCATCTGTAGGTTATTCACTCCATCATTGACAATAGTGACCCCCGGTTGCACCACAGGGATTTCAACATGACGGGCGCCAGCCCCGTTAAGATTACCTCCTTCTGCTGTCCCATTATTCCTGACTTGATTGTTCTCCAACATCTCTCATAGACGTTCTTGAGTTTGACCCATCCCAACCATGAGGGTCATGAAATTTTCCATCCTTGTCCTCAAATCAGCCAGATCTGCTTGCATCTGATCCATTGCTCTTTCTCTATTCACCTTTGTAAGGTATCTATGCACCGTTGACTGTCTCTGAATTTTCTTGGGAGCTATAGTGCCTGAAAGTGACATGAATGTTAGAACACTGGAGAAATACCTTCAAAACAACAAACACGTTATATGCATGCAATGTAACTATTCATGCTTCCATGTCTAAGCATTAACATGCCCCAGTTCTGGTATTTTGACAGAAAATACTCCTGATGACTTTTTGGAAACTGACTTTCTTCAAACTCTTTTGAGGAGTATTCAGATCCCGGTGTCTTAGGACAACTAACTTTGCTCATTCAGAAATGGTAATTGGAAAGTAAAATTGCATAGCATGAACAAACTACCAAAAATCAGAGTCATAGACAAAAACAGCATTCCCCAAAGGGTTATAATTCAGTGCGAAAGACAGCAAGATAAAGCAAGACTCCCACAACAAGCCTGTAGGTAGTCTGAATACAATTAATAATAAACTAAAACCCTAAGCTAAAAGAAAGACACAGGCTCCTCTTCTGTAATCACCACCTCTGTTCGGCTCTTCTTGACGCCTGCCCTCAGCTTAAGATTGGCAATCTCCTTCATCGCTTCCTCCAAGACTAGCTGGCTCTGCTCCAATTGCTAAGTCTTTTCCCTTCATATCTTGTGGGCTTGTTCGACCTCTTCCTTCTTGAATGCCATCTGAGCCTCGAAGAACTCTTCCTTTTCCTTGTACTTCTTCTGCTCCTGTTCTTTTTGGCCATGTAACCAAACAATGGATTGACGAGCTTCTCTGGGAGTCTTCACAATCCTCTTATGCTCCGCTTCTCTCTTTGACTCCGTTAAACTCAATCTCTGAAAATGAGCTTCTCTCCTAACAAACTCCTTTTCCTTAGCTTCTAAGGCAGTCTGTGTCGTTTGTAGCTTTTCTTCCGCTTCTTGCTTAGCATGATTGGCACAGTGATACAAACTAGCCATTTCATAATTCTCTACCCGAACCTCGTGCAACTGAGCTTCTGATTTCTTGTAATCTTCAAGAGAAACAGTGGTTTGCACTGGTACCTCCTTTGGATATAGTGGGACCTCAACCAAAAATGGAAGGAAAAAGGTATCAACCCCCCCTTGTATCCAAGCAGCAAAAGAGGGATAAGTCTTAGGGTCTACCTTCCCAAATTCTTTCTTACCCTCCCTAACCTTCGATTCCCAAGCCTGGGATGCTTGGATAACCAACTGCTCATTACCTTCGGCCAGAAAATACAAAGTCTTCGCTATTTCTTCATCTGATGGAGGATCCTTCAGCGGATAACCAAATTGCTTTCTGGACAGCACAGCGCTATGACTTATCACTCCTTTCCTTCCTAGCAGCGGCACATAGGGAAACTCACCACACCTGGTAATAAACTCCCTTCCTACCAGGCTCCTGTTACATCCTCAGGCTATATCATCCCATGTTAACCCCATCAATCTTCTAGCCCACTTCCAATCTTGCTTGAGATCTTTGAAAGGTCCTGACTTTGGAAGCTTCTTAGCAAACCACTCAGCGAACAATGGAGCACAACAATTCACGTACCCTTTTCTCTTCTCGATTTTGTGATGGACGCCAAAATAAAAGTCTCCCAACAACGTAGGCACCGGGTTTCTTTTAATGAAAAGAGTGATAGCATCCAAGATTACCCATCCTTTCTCTCCTGGGAAAAGACTTATCCCGTAGACCATTAATGCTAACAACACACTGAACTCTAACCATTTTCCTCCCAAAGCAAACACATGGGCTTCTATGATAATAAAATCCAGGTTGAATCCCTTCCCCTTATTGGCTTCCAACTCCATCTTCACTCGAAGCATACTCAAATGACAAGCACCTGCAATATCCTTGTACAGGGGACATCTCTCCGCAGCATAATAGGGAACACCATTCTTGATAGGAATCTTCAGGATGTCAAAAATCTATTCCATTGTGGGAGCCAAGACGAAGTCAGCAAACACGAAAATTCTCAATTGAGGGTCATAAAACTGCAACAAAGAATGAAGACTATCTCTCTGATCGACAGTAGGTTTGTTCATGTAACCCAATATCTTCCCATACCGGCTTCTGAAATCATCTGAAACCTTGTCACTCATCAAGTCTACCAGTTTTTGAATACTCTCAATTTCAGGTTGTGGGAAAGTATAATGAACATTCCTTTTTCTGGGTGTCTCTTGGATTTCTGTCATCTGGAGATACAATGAATACCAGAACTGGGTACATAGATGAAGGATAACCTGTAATGGAAACACAGACAGTTAATGCAAGTATGATGCGATGCAAATGCAATGCAGGCATATGATCAACCACTGGGATTGTCTGGATACGGAACACGGGACCTAAGTGACCAAGAACTAAGATCCTCTGAATAAAGCCCCATGAACAAGAATTCAGTCTCAAATAAGCCCCAAAATCAGATATCAGATGACTTAAGAACTCCAAAATCCATGTAACCTTATCAAATCATAGAAATGTACTGGCAATGAGGTATGATGAGGTCGAGGGTTCCTGCAAACCTGTAAACCCCTCCCAATCTCACGAGTGTACTCCTGGTCAAACATCAGGGACTCTCAAAGCCGAATAGCAATAATACGTTCACCATTTCCGAGAAATGGCTCATGACCAAATCAGGGAATCAGTTTGGCATTATGTACTACTCAGGGAGGCCTCAGCGTGAGTCCGGGAAAAACAAGCATCCTTTATAAGTTCCCAGCTTCAAGCGCTGGAATCGAGAAACAATAGTACATTTATCCCGAAGGGTACAATACTATCGTCATACAACTAGATGCTTTGACTGAGTTCCTATAAAAGAACCAGGCCATCCTATGCGAGTTCCAAAGTGGGCCCTCGGGTGCGAATGGGTTTGCCAAAAAATGTAGTATGCCACTGTCACCACTGGAGAGGTATGTTTCCACAAAGATCCACAATGATCGGTCCCCAGATGCACATAACTATCGAGGTTGTGTATTACCCCATAAAGATTTCGGCATAATACATTTCCAAAACGGTCGCAAGTCTGGGTGTGGAACTCACTACTACCAACATAGCAAAATGCCATGAAACCAAAGTGACTGTCCATTCTAAGCCCTATGGTGCACTCGAGCCCCGGTTATGAGCTCATCTCTCAGTAACAATTCCCAGTCCCACAGAAAAAAGGAAACCAGCACAGCCAAACAGTCCAGTATAATATTATGCATGGAAATAAATACTGAAAACTGTAAATAGAGCTGTAAATAAACAACAGTAAAATAAACACGCAACAGCAAACAATCAACACTCAAAGAAACAGAAACACGCAAGCGCTAGGATTGACTCTCAGGGGAACCAGAGATTCTGGGTTCGATCCCCAGTAGAGTCGCCAGCTGTCGCTCCCCGGATTTCCATCCTGGTACAAATGCGAAAGTGGCGCGGAAAAGAATAGAGTCTCCAGCCAGGCATTTTTATCAAGAAAGAACGGGAATGGTAATGCTGCACAAACCAGAAGAAAACGAAAAGGAAGGACACGGGTCCTGCGAACCAAAGAGACTGGGTTCGGGAGTCAGTTATGACCTGGGAAGGTATTAGCACCCCAGATCGTTCGCCGTACCCGACGGGATCCACGCTTGCAAAGAAATCTGTTTCAAAGGGTGAAGAAATGAAAGCTACTACAAAACTGAAACTGAAATTGGATAAGAAAGAAAAGAAAGGGGGGAAATGTAGGGAAAATAAAAGAGTGTGCTCGAACGGGCCCTACCCCGCTGCCTACGTACCTCATCGGGAAAATGAGGATCAGAGACATCGTAGTTCCCTTAACTAGGGGTAGAAAAGGTTTCTTGTGTCTTAAGGCTTGAACTGCCTATGTCAATGCTCAGGTGTTGCAGGCTCGGACGACGAGTGCGTTATCGTCTTGCATAATGACAATAAGAAGCAAGTTCGTGGATGGAGCGAAGGATATAAGAAAAGAATTCCCGAAGGAAAGACGATTATTGTTTGTTTGTGTTTTTTTAGAGCTTATTTTAATGAGTGTGGCACAAGCGAATGAACTCAAGCTCTTTTCTATGGAATGTGGACTTGTACTACATTCCAAGATGGAATAATAGAACAAGCACACCAAGTAAGGAGAACGTATCCAAGAATTGTTTCCAAAGGCAAGGGCCTAAATTCATTGACTTGTTGAATTTATTAGGTATTTTAGTGATTAAACATGAAGAAGTGGTTTTTAGGGTTTTTCTTGATGAAGATGACTTCATGATCCGACTTGTGCATCATGCTAGACAAATGCACTATTCCAAGATGGAATGAATACATATGCCCCCATGGAATAAGGCTATTACACAAGAAGTCACTTCTTTTTATTAATGTTTTTTTTTAGGTTTTGTTTTGAGATGAGAAGAGAAAGAAACCAAAGGAGCAAAAAGGTAAAAGTCTAAAATGGGGAAAGACTAATCCTAATATTAGCATGCAAAAGTGGTCCTAAGGTTAGTGAGGTTTCAACTATCCTAATGAAGAAAAAGGAAGGAAAGAAACCAAAGAAGAGCAAGAAGAAGAGGAAGCAAGAGCTAGCAAGCAACTTACTCCTCTAAAGGAGATAAGTTGCTCCTAGAGGGGGAGGAAAATAGTTGAATTACATGATGGCATAAGGCACATCAAAACACAAAAAGAAAGCAACTTAAAAAAAGAGGGAAGGATGAAGAGTTGAAATGTGGGTGAACATCCACACTTCTCTTACCATTAGCCCCTGCAAGTTAGCAAAATCCAGCACATGTTCATCAATAAAATCAAGGCAATGACATGCTCAGAGCTCACACTACACCAAAATAAAACAATAATGCCAAACATAGCACAAACAAACATTTACGCGTCGAGAACACGGAAGCATGCATCAATCAGCAAGAAAATCACCCAAACAATCATATTCAATGATAATACAATGATCCGTGGTATTTAAAACAAGTATGGGGATCAAACATGCTCAAAATAAGGCAAAAATGGCCTACTGCTTCAGTGTTAACCGGTTAACCAAAGTGTTAACCGGTTAACCAAAGTGTTAACCAGTTAACCATGTTAAAACCTGCATAAACACAACACAATTCAGGTGCGTTAACCAGATAACCAATCTGTTAACCGGTTAACACTGTTAAAACAGCAGCAATCCTGTAGAAAAATCAGCTTGCAACCAGCTTAATCAAATAATCCTGTACCAGACCAGCAAGCATGTGGATATGAAAATAACATATCAATTCACATTAAATGGCATCATCAAGCTTATGAACATTAATACATGGATCCGGTCACAAATCAATCAATTAATTCAATCAACACAAGCAAATATGCAAGCACATGGCGGATCTAAAGCGCAAGCATGCGAATAAGCTAAAACAGAGCTAGATCTGAAATTAACCAACCTACAAAGCTGAGGTATGCTTTGGTAATTGTTGATCGAGCTGAAAATGATAGATCTCGCGCAAAGCTTTGAAGATCCAGTGCTAAGCTTCACTTTTTATGCAAAATAAATGCAAGAACAAGATCTTGATGCAGAATTTTGGATCCAAAAGAACTTCTAGATCCCAAACCAGATCTGAATCACCAATTAAACCAGCAAAAGATGCAATGAAGCTATGGATGGAGGTCTAGTTCCAAGATCTACACACCTCAAGGCAAGGTTGTGTGATCTTCAAAGAGGAACTTTGAGTGATATGGAAAATTGGGAGAGAAAAGTGATAGAATTGTGAATGAGAGGAATGAAAATTCAGAAAAATGAGAGTGAAAAAATGAGGGAGAGAGTCCTTTTGGTTTGGAGAGAAATGATTTAATATGGTTTAGATTTGGGGCCCAAAAATTAGGCTTGGGATCCAAAATTATGGTTTGGGTAGTGTGATTAAGATTTTGCAATGGGATTAGGCTTGGACAAGTGCTCTAGATCCTTCTTTTTAATTTCCAATTAAATCAAAAATGAATAAAAATCAGAAAATGGAAATTGGACCAAAAATCACACATGATGAATTGCTGCTGGAAATTCAAAATTCGTGGCCGTTAACCGGTTAACCAATCCGTTAACCGGTTAACGCCAGTGAATTTTGAATTTCCCTCCTTTTGGTGGGAACCTTCAAGAATAAGCCGGTGTCAACCGTTTTGATCTGATTTTGATCCTCAATCCTTTGTTTAGGCTTTGACCTTGATGTCAACCTAGTAACTTGCCTTACGAGCTTTGAATTTCCCTGATGATTGATCATATGTTTTATGCTGGAACATGCAAGTGATATGCCTCATTTTTCTATGCAACATGCTAAGGACATGACATGCTGATGATGAATATGATATGATTATGATGCTAAACCGGAGAGGGAAAATTTGGAGTGTTACAAATATCACAAAAATAAACCATCTCATTTCCAAGTTGACCCATTAAAGGAAAGGAAAATTCACATTTTTCATCCGTTAACCGGTTTACGCCTGGGGTTAACCGGTTAACGGAGGCGAAATTTATGAAGAAATTTCAAAAGTTTGTTGGTTTTGCACACTTTCCTCCAATTTTTCCACCTTGCAAGTACTTCATTTTCCCACTTTTCATTTTGCCTCCTTTCTCTACCACTTTTTAGACTCTTCCACACTATTCCAAGGAATATTCTAGAAACCCTAACCAACTTTAACTAACTCCAAGCCTAAGTCCTAACCTCCTTTTCCAAACCTAATGCCCAAGCTAACTCCATACCCAAGCCACATGCCAATCCTAATTCCTATATAAGTTGAATTCTCTCCAAACCTCATAACTTCAACCATTTTCACATTTTCATGTCATTTTTCTTCTCAATTCTCCCAATTTTCTCTCATCTTTAATCTTTCACCAAAAAGCTTCTTCATCAAAAGTTCTTCAAGTTTTTCATTGAAGCTTGAAGAACTTGAAGCTAAATCCTCATCCAAGCATTGATTCCAAGGTCTATTGAAGATTAATCGGAGTAATTTCTTTTGTTTGGGGCTGATTCTTCATTTTGGAAGTTCTTTTCTGATTGTTTATCAAGATCTTCACCAATTGCATTTATTTTTCATTCACGCGGATCGAAGCTAGGAATCTCCGATATTCTTTTCATTGGTGCATCGATCGACTCACGACATTCACCAAAGTAAGCCTCGGCTTTGTAGGTTGGTGAATATGAAACCGTTTTTCGCTTTTAATTTATTCACTTGATCTCGCCATATGGCATTCTTTGATCATTTTACGTTTTGATTGCGTTTTGTTCGATTTACTTGTTAGTAGCTAGAATCATAGCTAGTTCTTGGTGCTAATAGGTATTAGAAGACTAGGTTTAAGTGGAAATTTCGTGCTAGCATGTACATGAATGTATTAAGAGCTTTTAGAAGTAGGTTGGTGGCTAAAAGTGTTTATTTCATTGTTGTTTTTTGCATTATGTTCAGTGTTAGCTGGTTAACGCTCTTGGTTAACCGGTTAACACGTTAATTTTTTCGCCTGGATTTGGTTTTTTAAAGTCGTTAATCGGTTAACCCAAGGTGTTAACCGGTTAACGCTATTCGAGTTTATGAAAACAACTTGTTTCATTTCATGTTTATGCATACCTCATCCTTTAATCACCATGTATTGGTAGATCATGATTTTAGTGAATTTTTAGGATCACTTTTGGTGCATGATTCTATAGTTTTGATAGCTTTTGACATGCGTGTAACACCCCAAATTTGCCCTCTCCTGTTTAGCATCATCATCATATTATAATCCTCATCAGCATGACATGTCCTTAACATATTGCATAGAAAAATAAAGCATGGCACTTGCATATTCCAGCATCAGGCATGTGATCAATCATCAGGGAAATTCAAGGCTCACAAGGCAGGTTACAAGGTTGACATCAGGGTCAAGGCATTATAAAGGATGGAGGATCAAAATCAGATCAAAACGGTTGGCATCGGCTTATTCTTGAAGGTTCCCACCAAAAGGAGGGAAATTCAAAATTTACTGGCGTTAACCGGTTAACGGATTAGTTAACCAGTTAACGGCCACGAATTTTGAATTTCCAGCAGCAATTCAGCATGTGTGGTTTTTGCTCCATTTTTCATTTTTCTGATTTTATTCATTTTGAATTAATTGGAAATTAAAGAGAAGGATCTAGAGCCCTTGTCCAAGCCTAATCCCATTGCTACATCCTAATCACACTACCCAAACCTTAATTTTGGATCCCAAGCCTAATTTTTGGGCCCCAAACCTAAACCATATTTAATCATTTCTCTCCAAACCAAAAAGACCTCTCCCTCATTTTTCACTCTCATTTTCTGAATTTTCACTCCTCTCACTCACAATTCTCTCACTTTTCTCTCCCAATTTTCCAAATCACTCAAAGTTCCTCTTTGAAGATCACATAACCTTGCCTTGAAGTGTGTAGATCTTGGAACTAGACCTCCATCCATAACTTCATTACATCTTTTTGCTGGTTTTAGTGGTGATTCAGATCTGGTTTGGGATCTAGAAGTGCTTTTGGATCCAAAATTCTGCATCAAGAGCTTGTTCTTGTATTTATTTTGCACGGAGTGTGAAGCTTAACATCGGATCTTCAAAGTTTTGCGTGAGATCTATCGTTTTCAGCTCAATCAACAACTACCAAAGCATACCTCAGCTTTGTAGGTTGGTTAAATTCAGATCTAGCTCTGTTTTTTTAGTTTATTTGCATGCTTGAGCTTTAGATCCACCACATGTTTGCATATTTTCTTGTGTTTCTTGATTGATTGATTGGTAACGGATCTATGTATTAATGTTCATAAGCTTGATGATGCAATTTAATGTGAATTGATGCATTATATTCATGTTCAAATGCTTGCTGGTCTGGTGTAAGATTGTTTGGAAAATATTTTTGTAAGCTGATTTTCTGCATAATTGTTGTTGTTTTAACAGCGTTAACCGGTTAACGGATTGGTTAACCGGTTAACGCACCTGAATTGTGTTGTGTTTATGCAGGTTTTGGCATGGTTAACCGGTTAACAGATTGGTTAACTGGTTAACACTGAAGCAGTAAGCCATTTTTGCCTTATTTCAAGCATGTTTGATCCCCTTAAATGTTTTAAATGCCATGGATCATTATATGATCATTGAATATGATTGTTTGGGTGATTTTCTTGCTGATTGATGCGTGCTTCCATATTCTTGACACGTAAATGCTTGTATGTGCATTGTTTGGCATGATTGTTTGATCTTGATTGGGGTGAACTTTGAGCATGTCGTTGCCATGATTTTATTAATGAGCATGTGCTGGATTTTGGCTAACTTGTCGGGGCTCATGGTAAGAGAAGTGTGGGCATTCATTTACATTTCAATTCTTCAACCTTCTCTCTTTTTAAGTGCTTTCTCCTTGTTTTTTGATGTGCCTTATGCCATCATGTATTTTATTTATTTTCTTCTCCTCCTCTTCTTCTTCTTTTTCTTCTTCTTTTCTTTCCTTCTTCTTTATTAGGATAGAATTCAAACCTCACTAACCTAGGTTCATCCATGCATGACAACATTTAGGATTCTTAGTCCCCCATTAGACTTTTACCTTTGAGATCCTTTTGGTGCTATATCTTCTCATCTTCAAACTTAACTTTAATTCACTTTAATAAGGGTTGATTCTTCTCATGTGACACGAGACTTTGCTATGAGATACTTGCACGCGTTCCGTTTCGGGGCGAGGTGTAAGTTATCCCTCGTGGTAGATAGGTCTTAGCATGAGATTACCTCACAGAGAAAAGCATAAAAAAAACACTTCTTAATCAAAAATAACAAAAAATACTTAATAAATGTTAATAGGTCAGTGTGTCTGAGCCTTCACTTGTGGGACTAGATTTGGGGATTTCCTCCATAGATAGGTGTGCCTCTTGCGCATTCCATTTCGGGATGATGTGAGACGTACACATCCCAGTGAGTAAGACTTAGGTACACCTACCTATGTAAATTTCACTCCTAAAAAGCTTCTAAAAAAAACACAAACAAACAATAAGCTTCTTTTCTTCGGGAATTCTTTTCTCATCTCATTCGCTCCGTACGCGAACTTGCTCCTACTTGTCATTTTGCAAGACGGTTACGCACTTGTCGTCCGAGCCTGCAACACCTGAGCATTGGCGTAGGCAGTTCAAGCCTTAATTCACAAGCAATCTTTTTCACCCTTAGTTAGGGGAACTACGGCGACTCTAATCCTCATTGTCCAGATGAGGTACGTAGGCAGCGGGGTAGGGCCCGTTCGAGCACAATCTTTATTTCCCCTACATTTTTCCTTTCATTTCTTTTCCAATTCCTTTTTCAGTTCTTTTATCCATTTCAGTTCCTTTTCTTTGCAGCAACTTTCATTTCTTCACCCTTTGAAACAGTTTCTTTGCAAGCGTGGATCCCGTCGGGTACGGCGGACGATCTGGGTGCTAATACCTTCCCAGGTCGTAACCGACTCCCGAGTTCAGTCTCTTTGGTTCGCAGGACCCGTGTCCTTCCTCTTCTTTCTTCTGGTTTGTGCAGCATTACCATTCCCGTTCCTTCGAGATAAAAATGCCTGGCTGGCGACTCTATTCTTTTCCGTGCCACTTTCGCGTTTGTACCAGGATGGAAATCCGGGGAGCGACAGCTGGCGACTCTGCTGGGGACTTCCTAACCAGAGATCTCTGGTTCCCCTGTGAGTCTCTCCTAGCGCTTGTGTGTTTTTGTTTCTTTGGGTGTTGTTTGTTTGCTGTTGTGTGTTGTATTTTACTGTTGTTTATTTACAGTTTTATTTACAGCTTTATTTACAGTTTTCAGTATTTATTTTTTGCATCATTTATATCATACTGGACTGTCTGGACTGGATTTTCTGTTTGGTGGGCTTGGGTGATGCTGTTTCTGAGAGATAAGACAAATACCCGGCTTGAGTGCACCATAGGATTAGAGTGGAAATATTGTACTCACATGTGACATGATGAGTGGCGATGTGTTTCGCACCCAGACTGCGACCGTCTTGGAAATATCTTGTGTGGGGATTTCCTCCACTTCGGGATATGACCTTGATAGTTATGTGCATCTGGGGACCGATCATTGAGAACCTTTGTGGAAACAACCCTCTCCAGTGGTGACAGTGGCAGATCACATGTTGTGGCAAACCCATTCGCACCCGAGGGTCCACTGGGGACTCGCATAGGATGGCCTGGTTCTCTTATAGGAACTCAGTCAAAGCATTTGGTCGTATGACAATAATATTGTATCCTACGGGCCCAATGTACTATTGTTTCTCGATTTCAGCGCTTGAAGCTGGGAACTTTTAAGGGATGCTTGTTTTTCCCGGACTCAACTGAGGCCTCCCTGCGTAGTATATAATGCCTAACCGATCCCCTGATTTGGTCATGAGCCATTTCTCGGAAATGGTGAAATTATTATTGCTATTCGACTTTGAGAGTCCGTGATGTTTAACCCAGAGCACACCTGTGAGATTGGGGAGGGGTTTGCAGGTTTGCAGGAACCCTTGACCTCATCATACCCTTGTTACCAGTGCAGTCTTATGTTCTGATACAGTTACTTTGGTTCCAGAGTTCTTGAGTTTATCTGGTTCTTGATTGGGTGTATCTGAGATTATATGAGTGTTTGTGGGTTGTTATCCAGAGGATTTGGGTTTTTGATCACTTGGCTTTGGCATCTAGTTTCCAGACAGTCCCAGATTGATCATATGTCTTTGCATTTGCATTGCATCATTTCATCATTTCATCATTAATCATGTTTTATTTTCATTCTCAGGTTCATATCTTTGCTTCCGGTTTTGGTATCCTGTTCAGAGATGGAAGACCCTCGCAAGCAGAATATTCATTTCAAGTTTTTCGACACTAAGGTTGGCCTGTTAAAGAAGATGGTGAAGCTGATCACACCCAATCATGTAGAGAGGTTCAGGAAGGCTTATGGAAGTATTCTGGATGTGGTGGTAGAGTTAGATCCTTATGAGATAAGTGACATTCACACCCTGCTGCAGTACTATGACCCTCAGTTTCAATGTTTCACTTTTCCTTATTTCCAGTTAGGCCATTTGTTGGAGGAGTATGCTTTGATCTTGGGAGTTCCTGTTCGAGACCAGATTCCGTTCAATGCTGAGATGGGTAGGCCTGCACCTGAAGCTATTGCCAAGGCTCTTTATTTGAGAACTTCTGCTGTGAATTCTATGACTATCATTAAAGGAGGTGTATCTGGGTTTTCTTTAGAGGCTTTAGTAAAGAAGGTGGAAGAGTTGGCTGTTGAGGAGGAGTGAGATTATGTTTGTGCTATCTTGGATCTTTCTATCTATGGCATTATTCTGTTTGCAGATATGGAGAAGTTCATAGACATGAATGTCATACATCTCTTCTTACTGAAGAATCCTGTGCCTACGCTGCTCGGAGATTTGTATTACTTGGTGCACTACAAGACTGAGAAGAAAAGGGGAGGTTTAGTTCGTTATTGCGCTCCTTTATTTCATATGTTGTTCATGAGGCACTTGCCTAGTACTGGAGTGTTTAGTGACCATACCTTGGTGTGGGCTCAGAAGTTGGAAAGGTTGCTTGCCAAGGATGTCAGGTGGATTACTCAGAGGCTTCAGGGTGCACGTTTCATCACTAGTTGTGGGAGCTATCTTAGTGTACCTTTATTGGGAGTGACTGGAGGGATCAATTACAACCCAATCTTGTTGAGAAGACAGTTGGGATATGCCTTGAGAGAGGTACCAGAAGAATTAAAGTTAACCCCTATTTTCTACTTCCCGATAAAGGACAATATGCCTTTAGTGAGGAAAGCTGCTGGAGCCTGGAAGTGCATCAAGGGAGAAGGGATAGCTAGCCTTGGAAAGTGCAACAATCAGACCTTCCCGGAGTATGAGGCTTGGTTGAAAGACAGAGCCAGAAGGGTATTCCTGTCATTCTCACCTCTAGTTCCTCCAGTTGCTAAGTCTAATGATACTGTGTCTTTAGAAGAGTTCAAGAAGTTGGAAGCCCAGCTGCATGAAGTCATGGTGGAAAACACTGAAATGGTTAATTTATACCATCTTGCTAACCGGACCAAGAATGAAGCTGAAGAGAAATTGCTGAAGATGCAGATCACCTTGGAGGCTAAACAGAAAGAGTTTGCTGGAAAGGAAGCTCACTTTCAAAGACTAGGGCTGATGGAATCTAAAAGAGAAGCAGAACGAAAGAAGAATTCGAAGACTCTCAAGGAAGCTCGTCAGTCTATTGTCTGGTTGCAGGGCCAGAGAGAGCAGGAGCTGAAGAAATATAAAGAAATGGAAGAGTTTTTCGAGGCTCAAATGACTTTCAAGAAGGAAGAAGTGGAACAAGCCCATCAGATTCAAAGGGAGAAGACTCAGCAGTTAGCAGAGAGTCAGCAAGCTTTGGAAGCAGCACTTAAAGAGATTGAAGACCTCAAGTTGATGGCTGGAGTCAAGAAGGCTAGGTCTGAGTTGGGACTTAGTGAGGGAGGTTCAAGGTCCTCAGGCAGTTGTCTTGCTTCTTAGTTTGTTTCCCTTGTATTTGGATTACCTACAGACATGTTGTAGGAATCCTGGTTGTTTGTTTTTCTTCTTAGAAACTTGTACCCTACGGGGAATTCTGTTATTTTGCCTAATAGGCTGATTTATGTTATGCAGTTTTTTCAGTTCACCATTTTTCTGTGCCTGCTGTTATGGTTTAAATATGGTTTCCATGCGAAGGTTTCTGAAAGTCGAGGATCAGTATCCATCTGGTTTTCTTTGCTAAATACCGTAACCGGGGCATGAACGACCAGGGATTGAAAGCATAAACAATTGCATTGCATACATATCACATGTTTTCTTGTTTTGCAGGTATGGCCACCAGTTCCTAATGTCTTTTCTATTTCAGGCACTATATCTCCCAGGAAAGTTCGAGAACAACCAGTCATACACAGATATCCCACCAGAGTCAACAGAGAAAGAGTCATGGATCAAATGCAGGCTGATTTAGCTGACTTGAGACTGAGGATGGACAATTTTATGACCCTTATGGAAGGAATGGGTCAGAATTAGGAACGTCTGCGTGAGTTGGTTGAAAATAGTCAAGTCAGGAACAACGGTACTGCTGATATAGGTAATTGTAACGGTGTGGGCGCCCGTCAAGTTGAAATCCCTGTAGCACAGCCAGGGGTTACCATTATCAATGATGGACTGAACAATGTATAGATGGACGGTCAAGACGAACATTTTACGTTGCTGGACGAAACTGAAGGCCAGGGGCTGAAATGAATAGGAAATTTGAAGAGATGGTAGAACAGATCAAGGCTATTCGATCTCAGAACTCTTTGGGGTTCGACATTACAGACTTGGGCTTGGTTCCAGGGGTTAGAATCCCTTACAAGTTCAAGGTCCCAACTTTCGAGAAGTACAACGGCACAGTGTGTCCAAAGACTCACCTCCAGTCCTTTGTGGGAAGGATTGCCACCCATACTGATGATGAAAAGCTATGGATGTACTATTTCCAGGACAGCCTGGTTGGGGCCTCCTTGGAATGGTATATGAAGTTAAGTAGAGTCAACATTAAGAGATAGAAGGACCTGGCAGAGGCTTTCGTGAGCCAATACCAGTACAATTTGGACATGGCTCCAAATCGCACTCAATTGCAAAACATGTCTCAAACTGCTAAGGAGGGGTTTAAAGAGTATGCTCAAAGGTGGCGTCAACTTGCTGCCAGAGTGCAACCACCATTGCTGGAGAACGAGATGGTTGATATGTTCATGGGGACATTTCAAGGAGTGTTTATCGAAAGATTGGCGTCTTGTTCGGCTACCAAGTTCAATGATATAGTAATTGCTAGGGAGAGGGTCGAGACTTTGTTAAAGATGGGAATGATTCAGGATACAAGTGCGAGTAGTTCGAATGGAGTAAGAAAAGCTTTCAGCGGACCCCCGAGAAGAAGGGAAGGTGAAACCAATGCTGTGTTTGGCCGAGGATAGGGCCGAGGATATAGAAGATCATACGAGCAAGTGGCAGCTGTCATTATCCCTTCTAGTCATATGCAGCAGGTGCAGACTCAACCACAACAACAACAACAACAGCCACAATGTAACAACTATCAACAAAGACCTTATCAGCCAAGACAGGCTCGTCCTGCTAATAGGGTGCTTGAAGAAATTCCCATGACTTACACTTCATTGCTGCAGAGATTGCTGGACCTGAATTTGATACAGTTGAGAACACTAGAACCACCACCACCTGGAGAGCTTCCAGTGGGGTACGATGCCAATGCTAGATGCGCTTTCCATTCAAGGGCACCCGGGCACTCAACTGAGAAGTGCAGGGCGCTACAACATAAAGTTTAAGATTTGATCGACTCCAAGGCGATTAACTTTGCACCACCGCCGAATGTGACTTCAAACCCTATTCCGAACCACGAAGGGGCTAGAATAAATGTTGTTGATGGTGGTGAGAAGTTAAGTTTGATTCTGTGTATAGAAGAAGTGAAGACTCCGCTGTTGGTAGTAAAGGAGAGGCTGTTGAAAGGACAAGTGTTTCCAGGATGCGGTTCTAATTGTGAAAAGTGTGTGAATTCAGTGAACGGTTGTGAAGACCTGAAGATGGGGTTGCAGAATCGTATTGATGAAGGGTCATTGCAGTTTGACAAAGTTGATAATGAAATTGATGATGTGTCCACTATAACCATCTACTATGATCCAGCTGAGGTACCTGCTAGAAGAGAACCTGTGACCATTTATGCTCCTGAAGTCAGTCTTGTGACTATCACTGTGCCTGGGCTTGTTCCTTATACAGATGTGTAACACCCCAAATTTGCCCTCTTCATTTTAAGCATCATATCATATCATATTCATCATGAACATATCATTTCCTCAGCATCATATCATGGAAAGATGAAGCATAACATCCCTCATATCCTAGCATCAAGCATATGGTCATCTGTGGAGGTCCTTGAAGCATTTCAAGCCATGACAAGGGTCCCAATGAGTTTGTACAAGTCTTATGGTGAGTCTACACTCCATTTAAAAGTTCAAGTCCATTGGCAAAAGCTCAGAAGATTGCATGATCATCAGAGATCTCAGGACAAGGCAAAGCTCCTATACAAGGCACCCAAATTAGGGTTTGAGATTTAAGCACCAAGATCTCACAAATTTGGCCATTTCATTTGGGAAAAGTCTTATATATGTTAATAGGATCCTATGTGTCAATTTTCATGAGAAAATTCCATGTGGAAGTCAGACAATGCCTCAGTTGCTTGCATATGAAGGAAAAAGTCAACAGAGCCCTTAAAAAGTCAACTGTGCAATTTCAAGGGGTCTAACCCAATTTTTTTGGCCAAGAGGGGTCCTTACAATGTTATAAGAGGTTTGGAATGCCTAAAGTTCAAGAATCATGGAGATTTGAAGGGTTTTGCAAAAATGGTACAAAGTTGGTTTATGGAATTTTCCAAATTTGGCAACTTTTGCCCTAATTTTCAAATGGCCTTAACATGATCAAAAATTCTTCAAATGTACCAAAGTCAAACATGAAAGTTGAAGAGTAAGGGCTCCCATTTTCAAAAAGTACAAGTACATTTTCATAGGGTTTGTAGATTCTTCTAGAGGTCCTTCGAAAATTTCAGCATTCTAGGGCAAAAATCAACTTTTCCTAAAGCCACCAAATGCAAAAGGCCTCAAACTTGAATTTCGTGACTTGGTACTGGCCCAATTATGTTTAAAACTTAAAATACATCCCATTATGACCAATTTTCTCCAAAGAAATGGTCATTTTCGTGCCAAATGAGAAAATCCCTCCAAAACATGCAAATTGGCAAAAGTCATGAAACAAGTGTGAGGGTTTGATCTAAAGGCCAGGAGTGTTTGGATTTGAATCAAGGGTGGAAAATGCCTTGCCCATGTGCTGAGAGGCCCAAGAGAGCATGAGCATAGCATGCTTATTTCAAAAAGTGCAAAAATTGCAAATTCACCAAGATCACATGATTCACTTGTGCATTTCACTTCATGCTTTCAGCAAGGCTTTGTGATCACATATATAAGCAGCTAGGGTTTCATCTTGCCTCAGATCTACTTCATTCTCTCATTCTCAACTTTCTTGAAATTTTTCATTTTCTCACGAATCTCTCTATTCTCTCACTTTCTTCACAAAACTCTTCCACATTCTTGATCAGTGAATCATATAGATCAAGATTCCACCAATCATTAGAGCTTAAAGTGCAAGAATAGCAAGGTGCCATTCAGAGGAAACTCACTTTGAAGCTTCTGATCTAGGTCCAATCAAGCTTCCTCTTGCATTTATTTTGCAATAGGAGATCACAAGAGCTAGATCTGCAGCTTTGGAGGCCTTTTCTTGGTGGTTTTGAAGGATCTACAACTCAGGTATGGCATGAAATCTCATGATCTGGAAATGGAATTATTGAGTTTCTTTGTGTTCTTTGATGTTTGCTGATGATAATTCACTTTTTAGATTCGAAAATGGTGCATCATAGCATAAGTTATCTTGATTTCAAGTTTGATGGTACAACTTTATTTCCTTCGATCTGTTCAATCCTTTGAAATTTAGGTTTTTTTGATGTTATATTTGAGTTCAGTGATGTTGGATTAATAGATCTGGGCAATTTGTTTTCATTTATTGGTTGATTTTTGGTTCTGGTTTGGTTTCCGATGCCGGAGCCCTAGCTCCGGTCACCGGAATTTGTTTAAGTTCATCCTAGGGTTTGTTCGAAGAAGACAAAGTATTAGCCCTTGGATCTCACATCCTGCGCACCACATGGCTCCACGTAGCCCTAACTTTCCTTCTATCTCATGTTATATTTTATGTTTTCATTTTAATACGAAATGTGATACGGTCCACACTAATTAATATACGCCTTCCAATCATAACGCAGTTTTTGTCCACCTCAATTAATGAATGTTATATTCCAGCCGCTTGATTGATCCATTACTTCCTCACTTTTCCAGCTTTTTTCCATTTTAATTACACTAATTTCCACTCTAAAACCATGTAAACATGCGCCAGACTGGGCCTTCCAATTTGATCTTCGCACCCCCATCCCTTCAGCCCATTTAATTCAACGCATGATTCCTTACTACATACACCTCCCTTCAATTTCTTTTATTTTCTTTTTTTATTTTAATTCATTTTTAATTCAGTTTCCATTTCAATTTATTTAAAATATTTTCCTTCATATTAAAAATCCCAAAAAAATCAGGTGTCTCATTTTAAGTCTCTATTATTTTGTCATATTTTTATTTTTATTTTTTTCCTTTGTCCACGTGTGTGAATTAATTCCTCATTTCACTTAACTTCTTCTTAAGTCTTTTTTGACCACACTGCCTTGTTCATTTTCCATACTCTTTAATATTTTGATTTTTGATCCCATTATTTTTGCTTTGGATTCTTAAGACATTGTATCTTTCATGTGATTTTTCTATGGATTTTTAGAAACTTATATCTTGAGTCTTGGTCTTGTGACTTGTGATGTAAGTTTGTAAACCTCACTTGTGTTCTTGCCTCCATTTAACCTAGTTTGCTTCTGAATATTTTCAAATCCTTTTGGCTAGTTGATATAACATGTTTTAAGATAATTTGGTTTCAATTGTGGAATTTTTAGATGTTTGGTTGATTTTTTTGGATTTTTATCTTGAACCTTGTCCCATTTTGCTTCCTTTGAACCTTTAGGTCTCATATAAGCCTAGAAGGGCACTTGTGCCTACTTCTTCTTCTCATTTGGGGTTCCTTTGGGATGTGGGTACCTTCCTGGTCCTAGGATAGGGTTTGTGTCTTCTGAATTTTTGTGTTTGCTTCTTCTTTAAGTCATTTGTTTCCTTAAGTGCTTTCACTTCATCTTATTGTTTCTTTTGCTTCCATTTTGGTATTGTTTGGTCTTGTACCTCTCTTCTCTTCATCTTGTTGGCTCCCTAAGCCTTTCTTCATCTGGTTTTGGTTCTGGTTGTGAGCTTTGAGTCCTTATTTTGTGCATTTTTCTTTACATATTTCATAAGTGTGCATTTGTTTTCATATGTGTTCATGTTGCATCTTTAGCTTGCATACTTCTTCTTCTCATTCCTTTGAGTTGCATTTGCATTGTGCATTTGTTCACACCATTTCACTTCTGATTGTGTGATGTTAGCATGTTATCTTGCTCATTTTGTTTCACTTGTATGCATACTAACCTTGCAGGGGCTATGGTAAGTGTGAGATGTGGGAATTGAGTTCCACATCTCCAATTCTCATCTTCTCCTCTTATGTTTATGTGCACTAACTCTTTTGTTGGGCTTAGGCCTTTCTCATCCCTTCTTCTATCTTCTTTTTTCTTCTTCCTTCTTCATTAGGATAGAAACCTCACTAACCCTTAGTACATCCATGCATGTTAACACTTAGGATTATTTTAGTCCCCCCTTAGACTTTTCACCTTTGTGATCCTTTTGGTTCTTCTTCTCTTCTCATCTCATAACTCTAAAAAACACTTAATAGGTTTGAAGTGATGTCTTGATCCATAGCCTTATCCCATGAGGTATGCTTGTAGTCTTCCCATCTTGGGATAGTACAAGTTTACCTTATGATGCACAAGTCTGATCAAGGTATCCTCTTCATAAAAGAAAAGCATAAAAACACTTCTTCATCTGTAAATACCAAAACACTTAATAAGTAAATAAGTTAGTGAGCCTAAGCCCTAATCTTTGGGTACAAGTTTTGGGGATCTTCTCCTTACTTGAGTGTGCTTGTTCTATTATTCCATCTTGGAATGTAGTGACAAGTGCACATTCCATTGAAGAGAGCTTGAGTTCACTTACTTGTGACACACCAAATAAAAGCTTCATAAAAAAACACAAACAAACAATAAGCGTCTTTCCTTCGGGAATTCTTTTCTCATCTCCTTCGCTCCGTACGCGAACTTGCTCCTACTTGTCACTTTGCAAGACGGTTACGCACTCGTCGTCCGAGTCTGCAACACCTGAGCAATGGCATAGGCAGTTCAAGCCTTAATTCAAAAGAAATTTCCTATTAGTACCCCTAGTTAGGGGAACTACGGCGTCTCTGATCCTCATTGTCTTGATGAGGTACGTAGGCAGCGGGGTAGTGCCCGTTCGAGCGTAATCTTTATTTTCCCTACATTTTTCTCTTTGTTTCTTATTCAGTTCCTTTTCTCAATTTCTTTTCCAGTTCATTTTCATTTCTTTTGCTGCAGCTTTCATACCCTCACCCTTTGAAACAGTTTCTTTTGCAAGCGTGGATCCCGTCGGGTACGACGGACGATCTGGGTGCTAATACCTTCCCAGGTCTTAACCGACTCCCGAACTCAGTCTCTTTGGTTCGCAGGACCTGTGTCCTTCCTTTTCTTTTCTTCTGGTTTGTGCAGCATTACCATTCCCTTTCTTCGGGATAAAAATGCCTGGCTGGCGACTCTATTCTTTTTTCGCGCCACTTTCGCGTTTGTACCAGGATGGAAATCCGGGGAGCGACAGCTGGCGACTCTGCTGGGGATCGAACCCAGAATCTCTGGTTACCCTGTGAGTCTCTACTAGCGCTTATGTGTTGTTGTTTCATTAGGTGATGTTTGTTTGTTGTGGCTTGTTGTATGTTATTGTTGTTTGTTTACAGCTTTATTCACAGTTTTCCGTCTTTATTTTATGCATTATGTATATATATTGGACTGTCTGGACTGGTTTTTTTGTTTGGTGGGATGTGTGTTACTTGTTCTTGAGAGATGAGCCAAGTACCCGGCTTGAGTGCACCATAGGACTTAGATTGGTTCCACTTTGGCCTCATGAGATCTTGTCATGGGGGTAGTAGTGAGTTCCACACCCAGGTTGCGATTGTCTTGGAAATGTCTTGATTTGGGGATCTTCCTCTCTCATTACATAACCCTGACAGTTATGTGCAGCTGGGGACCGATCATTGAGAACCTTGTGGAAACATCCCTCTTTAGTGATGACAGTGGCATCCCGCATTTTGTGGCAAACCCATTCGCATCTGAGGCTCCTCTTGGGGATCACATAGGATGACCTTGTTTCCTGGACTCAGCTGAGGCCTCCCTGCGTAGTATATAATGCCAAACCGATTCCCTGATTTGGTCATGAGCCATTTTTCGGAGATGGTGACAGTATTATTGCTATTCGGCTTTGAGAGTCTGTGATGTCTGACCCGGAGCCTATTACCAGTGAGATTGGGAGGGGTTTACAGGTGTGCAGGAACCCATGGCCTCAACATACATTCATCTATTCAGTGGTCCTTGTTGTGATCTGTGGTCCTGTGATTATCATCTTTGGTCCTATGGTTCTATGGTTCTGGAGTTCTGGTTTTCTGGAGTTCTTGTTCTGGTATTCTTGATACTGTGGTTCTGAGATCTTCTTCAGAGAGTTGTGATTATTAGAGAGTGTGACTCAAAGGACATTTGGTTTGCCAGTGTTCAGAGGGGCCCTTGTCAGTGTCCAGTTCAGATGGTCCCAGTTGATCATATGTTTGCATTGCATTGCATTTGAATCATTCTTTGCATTAACTGTTTATGTTTCCCATTTTTCAGGTCATTATTCTTAATCTGCTCCCAGATCGGGTAATCTTATCTCCATGGCAGAAATCAGAAGAGTTCCAAGGAAAAAGAATGTGCATTATACTTTTCCTCGGCCTGAAGTTAGAAGTGTTCAGAAGTTATCAGGTCTAATGAATGATCAAGTCTTGGGCAATTTCAAGAAAAGATATGGCCAGATACTGAAGTTTGTGGACAAGCCCATTGCAGACCAGAAAGACAGTTTGCATACCCTGTTGCAATTTTATGATCCTCTGCTGCGTTGCTTTGTTTTTCTAGGTTACATCTTAGCTCCAACATTGGAAGAGATCTCCAGCATGCTGAATGTTCCAGTCAGAGAGACATTGTCATTCTATGGGTCAGAGGTTGTGCTTAAAGATGAAGACATAGCCAAGGTTTGTAGGTTGCCAGCTGCTTCTGTCAGGAAGGCTCTGCAAGAGAGTGAAGGCAAAGGACTCCCTTGGAGTGTGCTCATCCCAGAGGCAAAGAGATATGCTTCAGAGGCTAAGTGGAATGACTTTGGTGCTTTGCTTGCATTGATGGTGTATGGGTCCAGCCTGTTTCCAGGAGAGAAGGAGTTTGTCAGCTTAGAGGTGATCTCAATCTTTGCAAAAGGAAATCCAGTGCCTACTCCTTTGGGTGACTTCTACTACAGTGTTCACTACAGAAATGAGAAGGGTAGGGGTGGTCCAGTAGTTTTCTGTGCTCCTTTGTTTGCTGAGTGGTTTGCTAGACAGTTGCCTAAGTCAGGTGCCTTCAAGGAAATGAGGGATGAATGGAGATGGTCCAGAAGACTGATGGGCTTGACTGCAGAAGATATTGCCTGGGGATATGACAGGGATCTGCTAGGTAAGGAGTTGCTGGTCAGTTGCGGAAGATTTGCTGGAGTACCTTTGCTGGGAAGGAAAGGTGTCATCAGTTACTATCAATCATTATCCAGAAAACAGTTTGGCTACCCTTTGAAAGATCCTCCTCAGATGGAAGAGTTTGCTGAATCTTTGTACTTTCCTGCTGAAGGGAACAAAGAGTTGGTACAACAAGCAGTCCAGGCCTGGGCTCACAGGATAAGAAAGGGTAAGAAAGACTTCGGCAGAGTTGATCCCAAGACATATCCACCATATGCTGCATGGTTGCAAAGACATGTAGAATCAGTTCTCATGCCCTTTTCATTTGAGGCTCCTCTTTATCCCAGAGAAGTGCCTATTCAGAGCAGTACTGTTTCCCTTGAAGAGTACAAGAAGCTAGAAGCTCGACTGCACGAGGTCAGAGTGGAAAATGTTGAGATGGTAAGCCTGTACCACCATGCTAACAGGGCCAAGAACGAAGCTGAAGACAAGCTGCAGAAACTCCAAGCCTCTCTAGAAGCCAAAGAGAAGGACTTTGCTGGTAGAGAAGCCCATTTCCACAGGTTGGGTCTAATGGAAGCCCAAAGAGAAGCTGAGTGCAAGAAGACTTTAAAGACTCTCAAGGACGCTCGACAATCCATTGTTTGGTTGCAAGGCCAAAGGGAGGAAGAGCAGAAGAAATTCAGAGAGAAAGAAGAGTTCTTTGAAGTTCAGATGGCCTTCAAGAAGGAGGAAGTGGAGAAACTCCACACCATCCAGAGGGAAAAGACCCAATAGCTAGCACAGAGTCAGTTAGCTCTGGAGGAAGCAAGGAGAGAGATTGAAGAGCTCAAGCTGAGAGCGGGTGTCAAGAAGAGCAGAGCATAGGGGGCAAAGCCTGGGTCTTTAGCTTAGTTGTTTATTTTTCAGACTACCTACAGGCTTGTTGTAGGAGTCTTGCTTTTATTTCTTTTGTCTTTTATTTCATGTACTGGCTTGTAACCCTGCAGGGATTATTTCTGGTTGTATTCTGACTTTTAGCCGGAAGTGGTTTGTTCATACACAGTATTAATGTGCAAGTTATCATTTTGAATGTGCAAGACTCGTTTGTCTGAACACTCATCAAAGAGAAAGTTTGAAAGCTAATACTGAAAGTGATTGTCTAAGATTAGATGCCAGAACTGGGGCATTGCAAATGCTTAAAAACCTGGGAACATGAACAGTTACATTGCATTGCATATAACCTGTTTGCTTGTTTTACAGGTAGTGTCTCAGTTACTAACGTGTTTTGTTTTTCAGGCACTATAGCTCCCCGGAAAGTTCGGGAACAACCAGTTGCACATAGATATCCAACAAAGATTAACAGAGAGCGAGTCATGGACCAGATGCAAGCTGACTTGGCAGATCTGAGACTGAGAATGGATAACTTTATGACATTGATGGCAGGCATGGGTCAGAACCAAGAGCTTCTGCGGGAGATGATAGAGAACAGTCAACCCAGGAACAACACTGTTGCTGCTGATAATCGCACTGGTGCGGGCGCGCGTCAGGTTGAAGCTCCTGTAACACAGCCAGGGGTGACAATAATCAATGATGGTTTGAATAATATTCAGATGGATAACCAGGACGAGCAGTTCACTCTACTTGACGAAGCTGAAGGTGAAGGAGCTGAGATGAACAAGAGGTTTGAGGAAATGGCTGAGCAAATCAGAGCTATTCAGTCCCAGAGCTCTTTGGGATTTGACATAACAAATTTGGGCTTGGTTCCTGGGGTCAGGATCCCATAAAAGTTCAAAGTACCAACCTTTGAGAAGTATAATGGTACTGCATGCCCGAAGACCCATCTTCAATCTTTCGTGGGGAGAATTGCTGCTCACACGGATGATGAAAAACTCTGGATGTATTATTTTCAAGACAACTTGGTTGGAGCTTCTCTGGAATGGTACATGAAGCTTAGTAGAGTCAATATCAAGAGTTGGAAAGATCTAGCAGAAGCCTTTGTGAGACAATATCAATATAATTTGGACATGGCTCCAAACCGCACGCAATTACAGCACATGGCTCAGACTGCTAAGGAAGGTTTCAAAGAATATGCTCAGAGGTGGCGCCAGCTTGCTGCCAGAGTATAACCACCACTGCTTGAGAACAAAATGGCTGACATGTTTATGGGTACTCTGCAGGGTGTGTTTCTTGAAAGACTGGCGTTCAGTTCTGCCACTAAATTCAATGATATTGTTATTGCTGGAGAGAGGGTTGAGACCTTGATGAAGATGGGGAAGATCCAAGATCCTAGTGCTAGCAGCTCAAATGGAGCGAGGAAAGCTTTCAGTGGACCTCCTAGGAGAAGAGAGGGTGAGACAAATGTTGTATTTGGCCGAGGCCGGGGCCATGGTTATAGAAGACCCTATGAACATGTGGCAGCTGTCACAATTCCTTCTGCTCCAGTACAACAGATTTAACCTCCTCCACAACAACAACCCCGTACCAACTATCAGCAGAGACCGTATCAGCCAAGGCAAACTCGCCCGGCTAATAAGGTGATCAAGGTTATCCCTATGACTTATGCTGCTTTGCTTCCAAGACTGCTAGATTTGAACCTGATTCAACTGAGAACTTTGGCACCACCACCTCCTGGAGAGCTTCTAGTTGGTTATGATGTCAATGCACGATGCGCTTTCCACTCTGGAGCACCCAGGCACTCGACTGAGAAGTGCAGGGCTTTGCATCACAAGGTTCAAGATCTTGTAGACTCAAAAGCAATCAACTTTGCACCACCACCGAATGTTAATTCGAACCCTATTCCACATCATGGAGGGGCAAAAATCAATGCTGTTGAGGGTGGTGACAAGTTGAGTCTTGTGTTGTGTATTGAAGAAGTGAAGACTCCTTTAAGGGTAGTAAAAGAGAGACTGCTGAATGGTCAAGTGTTTCCTGGTTGCTGTTTTGATTATGAAGATTGCTTGAATGCTGTGAATGGCTGTGAGAAACTGAAGATGGGTTTGCAAGGTTTGATTGATGATGGATCCTTGCAGTTCAATAAAGTCGGTAATGATGAAGTTGATGATGTGTCAATAATTACTATCTTCTATGATGAAGCTGACATGTCTGTCAGAAGAGAGCCTGTTACAATTTATGCTCCTCAGATTAGTCCCGTAACTATCACCGTACCTGGGCCTGTTCCGTACACAGACGATAAAGCCATTCCTTGGCATTATGGCTCAGATGTATATGTAGCTGGACAGAAGATTGAGAGCAGGTTTGTTGATGTGGACCCGACTGTATAGAATTTCGGAGGAGTTGGGGGTTTCACCAGAAGTGGTCGTTTATTCGCTCCCCCTGTGCTGAGAGGGGATCCTGAGGCTGAGGCTTCATCCAAAGCCAAAGGAAAGCAAGCTGTGAATGATGAATCAACTACTCCTGTGGCTGGGCAGGGTACATTTGAAAAAGAGGTCGAGGAATTCATGTGTATCATCAAAAAGAGTGACTATAAGGTGGTTGATGAACTGAACCAGACACCTTCCAAGATTTCCATCTTATCACTGCTGATTTGTTCTCCCGCACACAGAGAGGCCTTATTGAAAGTGCTACAAATGGCTTATGTTCCTCAGGAAATCACTGTCAACCAACTTGAAGCTGTTGTAGGAAGTGTCAATGCTAGCCATGGCCTAGGCTTTACAGACAGAGACCTCACGTCGGAGGGTCGAAACCACAACAAAGCACTACATATCACTATGGAGTGCAAGGGCGCTGTGTTGTCGCATGTTCTTGTAGAAACAATCTCTTCCCTGAATGTGCTTCCGAAGAAGGCACTAATGAAGCTTAATGTTGATGGAATAGTCTTGAGACCAAGTGATCTGATTGTCAAGGCTTTTGATGGTTCGAGAAGATCAGTTTTTGGAGAAGTTGAGTTGCCCGTCAAGATAGGATCTCAAGTTTTCAAAAGTGTTTTCTACGTCATGGACATCCAGCCTGCATATAGCTGCCTGTTGGGACGCCCGTGGATACATGCTGCTGGAGCTGTTACTTCAACCTTGCATCAGAAGCTCAAATGCGTGGTTGACGGCCAGGTCATTACAGTTTGTGGAGAGGAGGACATCTTCTTAAGCCACTTGTCGACGTTCAAGTATGTAGAGATGGATGGAGAAATCCATGAAACTTTATGACAAGTGTAAACACCCCAAATTTTCCATCACCCATTCACACCATGGCTTGTGATCTTTGCATGTGCATAAGTTCAATCATGGCATCTCATATCACATTTTTGATTCATTGCATTGGTTCAAAATCATCTGCATCTAGGGTTTGTGATCTGAGCAATCCAAGAGCTTACTGAGCCACTCCAAAGGTCATCAATCACTTCAAAGGGGTCCATGTATGTTCAAGCATCATATTATATTCCCTCAAAGTCAAGAATGTCAAAGAATCACAAGAACTGAGAATGGCATGGAAGCAGAGTCAGGCTTAACTGCACAGATGACCTAGAATTAGGGTTTTGGTTTCAAAGGCCATAACTCCAAATTTTTTGGTCATTCTTGTTTCTATTGGTCTCTATATGGTATAGGGATCATTCATATCAATTTTCATGAAGAAATTCAATGGGGAAGTCATCTGATCAAGGGTTGACTTTCTAAGCAAGTCAGTGCAAAATCAGGGCATCTGAGGCCCCCAATGACCCAACCAAAGGGTGTTCTTCATCATTTTGATTGTGTATGATCTTTATTTGATCATAGAAGATGTTGGAAGTTCACAAAATTGAAGAATCTCAAGTCATTTGCAAAGTTGACTTTTTGGGAAAGTTGACTTATGATGAAAATTGTCATTTTAGGAAACTTTTTCAACCCTTACTTTTTGATTCAAAAATGCTTCAAATGGAAAAACTTTGGTCATGAAAGTTGTAGAATGGATCATTCCATTTTCAAAAAGTACAAGAACATGACCTAATTCATTTTGGATGAAAAGTTATGGCTTGTCAAATTTGGCTAAAATCACAAAATTTGAAGTTTTCTACCAAAGAGGTATTTTGCAAAATGGTATGATCAAGTGTTCTAAAGGCCTAAAATGTGTACCATTTCTTCACAATATGATCATATGACCTCTAAAATTCAGAATGGGCCAAAGAACTTTGCACTTTGATGCCTTGAAACTCAAGAAATCCCAAAGGAACCAAACTTGAACCAACTTGCAAAACCTATCACAAGTTACAAACCACTTGCTGCATTGCCTCTAAACCTTTTTCATAGCATTCCTTGATTCAAGTTGAGCAAAAGCAAGCCAAAAAGCATGTTGTACCATAGCCCATACCTCAAGTACACATCAAGTTGACATTTTGGCCAAAGACCCATACCAATCACCATAGGCCACCAACAACTTTCTGACCTATCCCCTTTTGATACATGGACAAAACCCAGCCTAACACATAACACAACTCATTCTGATCATGCCCACAAGCCATAGTTATCAAAATCTCTCCCATTTGCAAAAGCCTTCGAAACACTCTCCACAAGCTGCAAACACACAAACAAACTTCACAAACAAACTCAGCACACTTCACTGATCAAAAACCACCCATCACCATAGCCTGAAAGTCATTGAAACAAAAACACGATCACCACCTTCCCTTGAACAGAACTTCTGCCATCTCAAAAACCAGCCATCACAAGCTTCTTCCAAGTATCAAGACTTCATTAGGAGCTCAAGGGGAGTGAGTTTGTACCAAGAAACAGCCCATAAAGCCCAGAACCAGAAGGTTCCATCTCAGGTATAGCTCAAGAACAAATTTTCCAGAACTTCATTTACTTGTTATAAATTGATTCTACATGTTATCCTGATCATCATGATGTGTTTGAAATTGAAAATGAGTGGAAAATGAGGATGTATTGATGTTCTGAAATTTCTCCCGTGAAAAATGTTTGCTTCGATTTGCTTGATTCATGTAGTTTAAATGTTGTTTGGTGGTTGATTCATGTTCCATGATGTTAGAGGATCATTTCCCTGTGTTTAATTTGAAGTGGGGTGGCTTGTAGTGAAACCTAGGGTTTTGGTTCGCCGGAGAAGACGACCGGAAGTCTTCTCCGGCCACCTGAGAACCATTAGCCCTAATTTGTGTCATTAAATGAGATTTGAATTTGGAACGTAGGATGAGTTGACCAAGGCTGACTGGCGCGCGTTTGAATGGCTAGGATGTGTCCTCAGAAACCCTAATCCTCATTAACTTAATTAATCCCAATTAATTAATTCATAAACCTGATTTAACCAGGTTTGAACTTGGGCCATTGGATGTGGCGCCAAGTCAACCTTCCCTTGCCCAGAACACATCTGATCCATCCATTGCTCATACTTTTCATTTTACTAATTTTTATTTCACATTTTTCTTATTTAATTTGTGCATTTTATTAAAAATAGTAAAAATCATTTAAAAATTCTGAAACTTTTTATACAACCTTTTATTAATTTTCAGAAACCAAAAAAATTTTTATTTTTATTTTTTGCATTAAAAATTTTTTTAAATCATTTAAAAGTTTATTTTTAATTAATTAATGAGAATTAATTAATTAAAAATACTTTTAGGTATTTAAAAATCACCAAAAAATTCATGAAACATTTAAAACCATTTAGAAACATTGTCCAACTCTCAAACCAAATTTCTTTTTTGATCTTGATGTCTTTTGACAATTTTCCATGGAATTAATTTCATTTCAAAGCATTATTTTGATCCAATCTTCAAAAATTCATTTCTGCCTAGCCTTTAAGAGTTGGACTTTGATTCTTTTTGCATTGCATCTTGTTTAGCATGTAGTTTATAGGATTAAATTGGCATGATTTGATCTTGCACTTTCAATTTGTTGACATTTTTCTTTACAAGGTACCTTAAAACCCTAGCAATCTTAGGAAATTCATAACTTTCACTAGGTTACGAATTGGATCCCCTCCTTTGGGCAGTGAGTTTGTATAGGTTTAGGGTTCCTTTGAATGCATTTTCAATTTTTTTCTTGATGTTTGCTTCTGGTTTTGATTTTTGTGTTGTGCATTGATCATAAACCCTAATTTGGGCTTCCTTTTGCATTCATCTTGCATTTGCTTACATACCATGACTTGCCATGACATTTTGTGCATCCATTTGATTCATTAGACATCTTAGGACATATTAGAATCATGTTTGATCATTGCATCTTTCATTTGCCATGTTGTATGTCATTTGCATTTCATAACTTTTCATGTACATCCATGGTTCTAAGCATGCTTCTCTTGCATCCATATGTTTGTATGATCATCCCCATGCCTTGTTTCATGTTTGCATCATCTCATAGCATCATTATCATCACACACATGCTTCTGGTTTTGGTTTGCATCATCACATTGCATTCCATTTGCATTGCATTTCATTCCTTTTGCTAACTTTTCAGGGGGTAAGTTCTTTGAGAAGTGAATTTGCCTTCACTTCTCACAATTTCTTTTCATCTCTCTTATGCATCATTGCTGCATTTTATCATGTGTTTGAGATTGAGCTTTCTCTTTCTTCTTCTTCTTACTTTCTTTCTCCAAGTGACTTGCCTTCTTAAATGAAGCAAGTTACTTTGCTTCCTTTGCTCCTTTCATCTGCTTCTTGGTGGTTCCTCTGAAGATTTCTCTTGTTAACCTCACCAACCTTAGGAACAACCAAGCATGACAATAATTAGGGTTTTGATTAGTCCCCCCTTTAGATTTTACCTTTGTGTCTCTTTGATTCTTCTCTTCTCACCTCATAATCAGGGACTAAACCATAAAGGCTTTAAGGCTTTGTGATTAAGCTTATGCCTGCATCCTTCTATTAGGATGGAGTGTATAACTTTAATCCTAAGTGTTAAACCCTTAATGTGTTTAAATCCTTTAATCAATTCATCTAATAATCATCAAGACATCAAGCTTGTAACTTGGGCCTTGCATTAGGGTTCTAATTCTTCCTTAATTGGTTAAGAAGGACTAACTCTAGTGTTAATGGACAAGTCCCCCTCAAGTTGTCTTACAAACCCTAAAAATCAATTCATCATTTTGTCATTAACTAAAATCCACTTAATAAAGGCTTTGTTTTGTCATGAGTTTAATCCCTAATCATGGATTAAGTTGAGGAGCTTTCCTCAGCTTAAACATTCTCATCTATTATCCTTCTATTAGGATGGTGTAATGGGTCTGTTTAATCTCTGATTATGGCTTAACCTCACTACTTAACACTAAACAAAAACAACAAAAACATCTAATTAATCACAAGAAGGTTAATGATCTTAATCCTACATCAAAGGTGTTTAAGTGTGAGAAGCTGACTTCACACTTAAGGTATTCTCATTACCCCTAATCAGAGGGAGGATGTGATGAGTTTACTAACCCATTGGTTTAGGCTTAAGCTCATTTTCCTATGACAAACTTTCAAAAGCAATAAAAGACTGAAAACACAAAAACAAACAATAATCGCCTCCTCCGGGATTCTTTTCTCATCACCTCCACTCATAAACGAGAACTTGTTTCTTCCGTCTAATGCAAGACAGTTTGCACCTGAGCCAGACAGGTCATACACTTGAGCATAGACAAGCAAGCAGTTCACAAGTAAATTTATCTTTCAGTCTCTTTGGGTCGAACTACGGTGTTCTGACTTCCTCATTGCACGAGAGGATACGTAGGCATAACTTAACAGTTATCGAACAAAAGTCTCTGTATATTCCCCCTCTTTCCAGCCTTATTCTTTAAGCCTCATTATCATGAGCATTTCATTCTTGTTCTCACACTGACACTTCACTTATACACTTCACACTTCTTTTACACTGACACCTGTACATCCTTTTCCAGCTCTTTTATACACAAGTTGCACTGACACTACCCCTTTTAAACACAAATATTTCAAGCGTGGATCTCGTCGAGTACGGCGGACAATCTGGGTGCTAATACCATCCCAGGTTGTAACCAACCCCCTTTCTCAGTCTCTCTGGTTCGCAACCGTCTTATCCATCTTTTTCTAGGTCTATGCAGCATTGCCTTTCCTCCGGGATAAAAATGCCTAGCTGGCGACTCTTTTCTTTTCCTGTGAGTTCACTCCTGTGTGTTCTCGCATCCTCCTCTCGCCGACCGTTCGCGTCTGTACCTCATTTGAGCTCAGTCTCATCTTTTGGGAGCGACAGCTTGGCGACTATGCTGGGGACCCTTATACTGTAACCAGGGCTTCTGGTTCTTTTTGTGGGTTCCTCCTAGCGCTTGATTGATTTGTGTTTACTGGGGTGTTATGTGTTATTTGTGTTTGTATATTATTTTGTTTATTGCTTTATGTGCAGTTTGTTTTATTACTTTACATATATCATATTGTCATACTGTTCTGGCTGGATCTGGTTTTGTTTCTTTGGTGGGTGGGGTTCTATTGAGAGTTAAGGTCCTATACCTGGGACCTGAGTGACACCTAGGCTAGAGTGGTTCATGTTCTTTCCCATTCCATTTCGGTCTAGTGCGGGAATATGAAACACGGTTCAGATATAGGTTTCTTCTTGAGAACTCTGTGCTACAGATTTCCTGTAGTGCTAGGGCTATCTGGGAAGCCTGCTAAGTCTGGATGACCTTTATTATGACCTTCAGAAACTGAGGAGAATTAGAGGAGGATCTTTTATGGTTATTGTAAACACTGTACCTCCGGGTTAGAAGTGTTTACACTTCTCATAACTGATCCAAGTCTGAGGATCCTTGTTTTAGAACACCACCTGTGAGGGGGTTGGGCTGTTTACAGGTTTGCAGGTACCCTTGACCTCAGCATACCCTGTTACTTTGTGTTGATTAAGAGTACTCCATTTTGGGACAGTTCTTGTGATTTTAACCCTGGACATGTGACTCTTTATTTGAGTCCCCCACCTTGGTTATTGGACTTATGAACCTCCATCTGGATTTCTTGAACGTACATGGACTTATACCAAAGCAGTAATCAGATCCAGCTTGATCACAAACCCTTGCATATCATTTGAATACATCATCATTTGCATCATTTAACATTTGTTTATTTGTTTTTCAGGGTATCCACATCATATATTTTGGCTTGGTTTTGACCCTTTCATCAGCATAAACCCCTGTTCACTAGCTATCTTCTGCAGCCACTTCATCAGCTACCTGCTTCAGTCACCTGCATCACCAGTATCAGCCTATCAGTGGCCCATCTTCTAGTATCAGTCATCAACATCAGCATCTGTTTCAGCTCTTCTTCAGCAGCATGGCACCCAAGAAGAGCAACATCTCATATCATTTCTTTGAGCCTGAGCTGACTGGCATCAGGAAGATCCAGGCCCTTATTACTCCAGACCATATACCACTATTTAGAGAACATTATGGAGGCATCCTTGATGTGGTTATGGATTTGGACCCTTCCCAGAGGAGCTTGATTCACACTTGTCTACAGTTCTATGATCCTCCTCTGAGGTGCTTCACCTTCCAGAATTTTCAGTTGGGACCCTTGTTGGAAGAGTATTCATCACTGATTGGAGTACCTGTCAGGGGTGGTATCCCCTTCAACCCAGAAATGGTTTTTCCCAGCAATGAAGAAGTAGCTAAGGCACTGTATCTGGAACCTGTTCTGATTGAGCAAAACATGACAGCAAAGACTGGAATCTCTGGTCTACACTTGGATTTCTTGACTTCTCAGGCTATCCTGAAGGCCTCCTTGGGAGAATGGAAGGCAGTTTGTGCTTTGTTAGCCCTCAGCATATATGGGGTTATACTTTTTGCAGATGAGCCTAAGTTTATTAGCAAGAATGCCATTCACCTTTTCATTCTGAGGAACCCAGTACCCACCTTGCTGGGAGATTTCTATTACTGTGTTCACCAAAGGAATGATAAGCAAAGAGGAAGGTTGGTGAGATGCTGTGCTCCCCTGTTCCATACCTGGCTGCTCAAACACTTGCCCAAGACTGATGCATTCTTGAATCCTCACCAACAGAAGAATTGGGCTAGAAGACTCATTGCTTTGACCTCAGGTGACATCAGGTGGTGCACTCAGAGCACCAAGGGCAGGGACATCATCACTAGTTGTGGGCAGTTCCCCAATGTACCTCTGATAGGAGTGAAGGGTTGCATCAACTACAACCCTCTGTTATTCAAAAGACAATTGGGCTATGCATTGGTCCACCCTCATAGAGCACAAGACTTGGCTGAATCTGGCTATTGTGAGATTAAGCCTAATCTGGCTGTTGTCAGGCAAGCATCCTGGGCTTGGGACAATGTCCAAACCAAAGGGATGGCCATTCTTGGGAGATGCAACAATGTGGCCTCAGCACAGTATCATGAGTGGTCTCATGCTAGGGCCCAAATTTCTGGGATGCCCTTCACCATTGAGGATGCACCTGGACCATCCACAACACCACCTCCAGCCACTGTCAGCTTAGAGGAATTTGAGAAACTGAAAGAGAGGAATGAGAACCTGACTCAAGCTCTGCAAAAGACCCTCTGGGAGAGGAGGGATGGTCGTCTGGACATTGAAAGGTTGGAAAAGCTTAAGGTGGAGCATCTAGCCAGGATTGAGAAGTCAGAAGACTACATCAAGAAGTCAAGGGCTGGAGAGCAGATCTTGAAGAATGCCTGCAAGGAGGCTTAGTTTCAGAAGGCCAGGACTTATTTATATCTGAAAGAGAGTCAAGCAAGGTGGTTCAGGATCACTGAAGCTCGTACTCAGGAAGATAAGAGGACTCAGGACAAGATTGAGCAGTTGGAGGCCAGTGCAAAAGAGCAACAGGAAGTCCTGCTAGCAGCCCAGAAAGAGATCTCAGAGTTGAAGATTAGGGCTGGTGTGAAGAGGTCAAAGGACCAGGGCAGACACAAGAAGCTAACTGCAGCTGTTGCCACCAGGAATCTTCTCATCAGGGACCTCACAGAGCGTCCGGCTGATCCGGTAACTGAAGCACTTCTAAAGAAAGTTCAGGAGGATGAGTTTGGTCTTGGTGTCTGACTTTTGCTTGTTGTTGCTTCCATTTCATGTACTTTTCTTTTTTATATTGTATTTTGACCCCTCAGGGGCATGTATTGTAAAAAACAAACTATGTATCATTCACTTTTTGTAATATATTCATTAGTTTGTTTCATTTGAATCTCTCTCTCCTAAGCAACATCAAAAAGCATCTTCCTCGGGGTCTGGAAAGGTCAAAACCAAGTGCCAAGCCGGATACCTTGGAGACAAATAAGCATACTGCATTGCATACTAACCTTTTGTTTTGTTTTGTAGGTTTTTGTTTTGTTTGTTACTAACCCTGTTGTGATTCAGGAACTATTTCTCGACGTCGGGTGTTCCCACTCAACCGTCCACACCGATATCCTACCCGCAACAACCTTCCGGGTATACAGATGGACCAGGTACAACAGGACCTCACAGAGGTCAGGGCTCAAATGACCAATGAGAGACTGGAAATGAGAAATCAGATGACCCAGTTTATGGAGGTGATGAATGGATTGGCACAGAGCCAAGAAAGATTAAGGGCATTAGTAGAAAGGCAGACTCAGGAAGACCCCCATCTAGGGACTGGTGGAACAAGCAACAATGAGAGGGTTCAACCTCATATTAATCCACCTGTGTATGGGCCCCACCTTCACCCAGAGATCAACATCCCTACTAATGTACAAGGGAATGCTACTACAGGCAGAGTACTACAAGAAGACCCCCAAGAAGATCAATTCACTGTGATGGGAGCTGGGGATGAAGCCTATGACATACGGCTAGATGAAATTGCTGAGAAATTAAGATCCTTGGAGTCTCAAAACTCCTTGGGTTTTGATGTTATGGACATGGGCTTAGTGGACGGGGTAAGAATACCTCACAAGTTTAAACCTCCTGTCCACGAACCCACTTACAATCCTTTCTGGGGAGGCTGAAGGCATACACCATGGATGAAAAACTGTGGATGTTTTATTTCGAAGACAGTTTAACAGGAGCTTCAAGGGAATGGTACTCTCATTTGACCAGAGCAACCATCAGGTGCTGGAAGGACCTGGCTGAGGCCTTCATTAGACAATACCAATATAACCTGGACATGGCTCCTAACAGGACCCTCCTGATGGGAATGTCCCAGTCATCCAGAGAAAGCTTCCGGGAGTACGCCCAGAGGTGGAGACAGCTTGCTGCTGCTGTCCAGCCACCCATGTCGGAAAGGGAGATGGCTGACATGTTTATGAACACCCTCCAAGGGACATACATTGATAGGCTAGCTGCCTTTTCTTCCACCAGCTTCGCAGATGTAGTCATAGCTGGAGAAAGAATTTAGAGCCTTCTAAAGATGGGTAAGATTTCCGACAATGGTGCGAGCTCGTCCAACAACCCAAGAAAGCCTTTTGTGGGCCCAAGAAGAACTGGTGAGACTAATGCTATCCATACCAGCAGGGGCAGACCCCAGTATGTTCATAGGTCAGTGGCAGCTGTCACCATTCCCGCTCCAATTCATCCACAACCAGCATACCAACCACAGCAACAACCCCACTACCAGCAACAAGCTCAGTATCCACCTCAGAGAAATTTTAACAACAACAACACCAGCAACAACAATTAGCAAAGACCGTTTCAACAGAGACCATCTCAGGCCAATAGGGTGATTGATCCGATCCCTATGCCTTATGCCGCATTATTGCCACAACTCCTGAAACTCAACCTGGTTGAGCTAAGGACATTGGCACCTCCAGATCCTGCCAGTCTGCCCAGAAATTACGACGCCAGCGCCAGATGTGCTTTTCACTCCAACCCACCTGGCCACAGTATAGAGAAGTGCAGAGCTTTGCACATGAAAGTACAGGATCTAGTGGATTCCAAAGCTCTAAACTTTGCACCCCCGCCAAATGTCAGTAAGAACCCTATGCCCAACCACGGAGGACCCAGAATTAATGCTATTGAGGAAGACAAGCCGTCTTTCTTGATAACCAGTGTGGGGCAGATTCGGACACCCCTGGTAGAGATTAAAGCTCAACTCCTTGAATGCCAGATGTTCCCCGGGTGTGAGCTCGGGTGCGGTTATTGCAACATTTCGGTAAATGGGTGCGATAACCTGAGAAGCGGCATAAATGGTCTCATCCAGAGTGGCCTACTTCAAATCACAACATCAACACCTCCAAATCCAGCAATCTCCTTAACAACAATTCCCGAGTCTTCTACAACTACAACAACAATTGTCCCAAACAACTCTTCAATCTCATCAACAAATGCTTCATCTGTCACTTCAACGAACCAAATATCAACATCCGTCTCTTCTACAACTTCAACACCCATCCAATCAACAGTGCCTCCTACAACATCAACAACAAATAATGAAAGTGTCTCAACGGTTACAATATATTATGATCCTGCAAATGATTCTGCCTACAACTCACAAAATGCCACTCCTATCAGAGCACCAGTTACAATATACTATGATCCGCACACTATCGCGGTCCCTTCTGCAGCTGCTATCAGTCCAGTCACTATCACAGTGCCTGGGCCAGTTCCTTATGAAAGAAATAATGCCATCCCTTGGCATTACGGCTCATATCTATACTGCGAAGGGCAGAAAATCACTTTGGAATCATCAACTTCTTCGCCACAAATAGACAATGTGGGGGGAGGCGGAGGTTTCACTCGAAGCGGACGTCTCTTTGCCCCGCAAATTCCAAGACCCATTGCTGAAGCAGAAGCTGCTGCCAAAGCAAAAGGGAAGAGCACGGTGCAAGAAGAACAAGTTGCTAAAGAAGCTTTAAAAACCCCTTTTGATCAAGAGGTTGATGAATTCATGAGAATCATCAAGAAAAGTGATTACAAGATAGTGGACCAGCTTCACCAGACACCTTCCAAGATCTCCATTTTATCATTACTAATGTGCTCCGAGGCTCATCGGAACGCACTATTAAAAGTCTTGCACGCAGCTTATGTGCCAGAGGAGATTACCGTCAATCAGTTAGAGGTTGTAGTTGGAAATGTCAATGCTAGTCATGGACTAGGATTTACCAACACTGATTTGACGACGGAAGGTCGCAACCACAACAAGGCTTTGCACATTACCTTGGAGTGTAAGGGTGCAGTTCTTTCCCATGTATTGGTGGACACAGGGTCATCCCTCAATGTCCTACCTAAGAAGGCCCTTGTGAAGCTGGAGTGTGAAGGATTGGCATTACGCCCCAGCAACTTGGTAGTAAGAGCCTTTGACGGTTCTAAGAGATCAGTTCTGGGAGAAATTGAGTTTCCTATAACTATTGGCCCACAGACTTTCAAAACGACCTTCTTTGTGATGGATATACAGCCTGCCTACAACTGTCTATTGGGTAGACCATGGATACACGCCGATGGCGCCGTGACGTCAACCCTTCACCAGAAGTTAAAATTCGAGTGGGAGGGCCAAGTCGTTACTATTTATGGAGAGGAAGATATCTTTGTTAGCCATTTGGCTACATATAAATACATTGAGATGGATGGGGAGATCCACGAAACTATGAGTCAAGGGTTTGAGGCCTTGAACATAAATGAAGCATCCGCTGTTCCTGGAACCTCAATGACATCTTATCAACAAGCCCGGAAGGTTGTTGAAGAGGGGACTGCCCAAGGCTGGGGCAAGTTGTTGCCTGTAGAGAAGAAGGAGGATAGATTTGGGTTGGGTTACAAACCAACTCAACAAGATCAAGCAGAGGCTGCTAAGAAGCCCAATTTTGTCAGTGGGGGGATGCTCGCCCCAGATGCCGTGAACAACTTGGAAGACGAGGATGAAAGCGACCGCAACCTGGAGAGCTGGATACGTCCAAGGATCCCGGGGAGCAGTATCTCAAACTGGTCTTCCCAGGAAATTATAAGAGTTACTCCTGCAGAGTAATTATTATTTCCTGTATTTTTAAGCATGCATCAAGTCTTGCATCTTGCCCAAGATGACAAGACTCATTTTGTAATCGGGCCATCTGTAATTTTGTGCAAATAGATCAATCAATGAATATCAGACATCTTTTGCAAATGAGTCTTTTTCCTTTTCGCTCACTGTTTTTCCATTTTTCTTTTTGTAAAAAAAATAAATGGCAATGTTTTCAAAATGATAACTTCATTTCACTCTTTCTAAACAAGATTTAAAATCAATCACTAAAATGAACAAACTGGACCCTTGCAGAGAGTGCCTTCCAGACCGCACTGACAACAGCACGGCTATGACTTCGTATGACTTTGACAATCCAATCAATCAAGCTGATGAAGGGGTTGAAGAAGAGTATGAGCTTCCTGAAGAGCTAGCCAGGTTGTTGAGACAAGAGGAGAAGGTTATCACTCCTCATCAGGAGAAGGTCGAAACGATTAATCTTGGTACTGATGAAGATGTGAAAGAAGTTAGAATCGGGGCCTGCTTACAAGACTCAGTGAAGAGACAACTGATTGACCTGCTTCAGGAATATGTGGATGTGTTTGCTTGGTCTTATCAGGATATGCCAGGGTTGGACACCGACATTGTTATGCACAAGCTGCCTTTAAGAGAAGATTGCTCGCCAGTTAAACAGAAACTGCGCCGTACTCGCCCAGACATGGCAATGAAAATCAAAGAAGAGGTACAAAAACAGTGGGACGTCGGGTTCCTTGCTGTGACTAGCTATCCGCCGTGGGTTGCTAATATAGTACCTGTGCCTAAGAAAGACGGCAAGGTAAGAATGTGTGTTAACTACCGGGATCTGAACAGAGCTAGCCCAAAAGATGACTTCCCATTACCTCACATTGATGTATTGGTGGATAATACGGCTCAGTTCTCGGTATTCTCCTTCGTGGACGGATTTTCAGGATACAATCAGATCAAGATGTCGCCTAAAGACATGGAGAAGACAACCTTCATCACACCCTGGGGCACGTTCTGTTACAAGGTGATGCCATTCGGACTGAAGAATGCTGGTGCAACATATCAACGGGCTATGGTGACATTATTCCACGATATGATCCATAAAGAAATCGAATGTTATGTGGATGACATGATTGCCAAGTCCCTCACCGAAGAAGACCACCTGGTAAATCTGCTGAAGCTATTCAAGCGTCTGAGAAAATACCAACTGAAGTTAAACCCCAACAAATGCACATTTGGGGTGCGATCTGGTAAGCTGCTGGGATTTATTGTAAGCGAGAAAGGGATTGAAGTTGACCCTGATAAAGTCAAAGCCATTCAAGAAATGCCTTCACCAAAGTCAGAAAAAGAAGTTCGAGGGTTCTTAGGACGATTGAACTACATTTCACGGTTCATATCTCACCTTACAGCAACCTGCGAACCTTTGTTCAAACTGCTGAGAAAAGAACAAACGGTCAGGTGGAACGAAGACTGCCAGAAGGCTTTTGACAAGATCAAGGAATACTTACAAGAGCCTCCGATCCTTATGCCTCCAGTTGAAGGAAGGCCTCTAATCATGTACTTGACAATATTAGAAGAGTCAATGGGGTGTGTGTTGGGCCAGTATGACGAGTCTGGTCGAAAAGAGTATGCAATATACTACCTAAGCAAAAAGTTTACCGACTGTGGACAGCGTTATTCACTGCTCGAGAAAACTTGTTGTGCTTTAGCGTGGGCTGCTCGCCGACTGAGACAGTATATGTTGACCCACACTACTTTATTGATCTCAAAGATGGACCCAGTCAAGTATATTTTTGAGAAGCCAGCGCTTACCGGAAGGGTTGCAAGATGGCAAATGATTCTCACAGAATATGACATCCAGTACACATCTCAGAAAGCCATCAAGGGCAGTGTATTGTCTGAATATCTTGCTGAGCAACCTATTGATGATTACCAGCCTATGAGATTTGACTTCCCTGATGAAGAAGTCATGTTCATAAAAGCAAAAGATCATGAAGATCCTGTTCACACTGAAGGGCCTGACCCAGAGGAGGAATGGACTATGATGTTTGATGGGGCTGTTAATATGAATGGTCGTGGTGTTGGTGCAGTACTCATTACACCTAAGGGAGTTCACATGCCTTTCTCGGCAAAACTCACCTTCAACTGCACTAACAACGAAGCTGAATACGAAGCTTGCATTATGGGCCTTGAGGAAGCCATTGACCTCAGGATCAAGACATTGGTTGTATTCGGAGATTCAGCTCTGGTAGTTAATCAAACCAACGACAAATGGTACACACACCAGGATCATCTGATACCTTACAGGGATTATACAAGGAGGTTATTGACTTTCTTTACAACAGTCAAGCTTGAGTATATCCCTCGGGACGAGAACCAGTTTGCAGATGCTCTGGCTACCATTTCATCCATGATCAAAGTTCAAGCTGCCAACTTTGTACCTCAGATTTCAGTGTCCAGACTTGACAGACCAGCCTATGTGTTCGCAGCAGATGTTGTCAAAGATGATAAGCCTTGGTTCCATGACATTAAGTGCTTCTTGGAGGATCAAACATACCCACCTGGGGCATATTCCAACGATAAGAAGACTTTGAGAAGGCTTGCTGGTAGTTTCTTTCTGAACACTGATGGTTCCCTGTACAAGAGAAACTTTGATATGGTACTCCTCAGATGCGTTGACAGAACAGAAGCAGACTTGTTGATGCACGAGGTGCACGAAGGATCCTTTGGTACCCATGCAGGAGGGCATGCCATGGCCAAGAAATTGCTAAGATCAGGTTATTACTGGATCACAATGGATGCCGACTGTTGTGCCTACGCCAGAAAATGCCATAAATGCCAGATTTATGCGGATAAGGTGCATGTGCCTCCCAATCCTTTGAATGTGATGTCTTCCTCCTGGCCCTTTGCCATGTGGGGCATTAAAATGATTGGCAAGATTGAACCGACTGCTTCGAATGGCCACAGATTCATCTTGGTCGCCATTGACTATTTCACCAAGTGGGTCGAAGCAGCTTCATATGCAAACGTTACAAGACAAGTGGTAGCCAGAATTCTGAAGAGAGATATCATTTGTCGATACGGAGTTCCCGAGCGAATCATTACTGATAATGGTTCCAACTTAAACAACAAAATGATGGCAGAACTATGCCGGGACTTCAAGATCCAAAACCACAATTCTTCTCCTTACAGGCCAAAGATGAATGGCGCTGTTGAGGCAGCTAATAAGAATATTAAGAAGATTGTGCAGAAGATGGTAGTCACCTATAAAGACTGGCATGAGATGCTACCGTTTGCCTTGCATGGGTACCGCACGTCAATCAGAACATCCACTGGGGCAACACCGTATCAGCTTGTGTATGGTATGGAAGCAGTCCTACCAGTTGAAGTTGAATTACCCTCCTTACGGGTATTAATGGATGTTAAGCTGAACGAAGCAGAATGGGTCCGATCCCGATACGAACAACTAAGCCTGATCGAAGAGAAAATATTGGCTGCAATCTGTCATGGGCAGTTGTATCAGAAAAGAATGAAGAAAGCCTTCGATCAGAAAGTCAGGCACCGAGAGTACCAAGTAGGAGATCTTGTGCTGAAAAGACTCCTACCTCCTCATACAGACCACAGGGGCAAGTGGACTCCGAACTATGAGGGACCATTTGTAGTAAAGAAAGTTTTCTCGGGTGGAGCACTGATGCTCAACACTATGGATGGTGAAGACTTCCCGTCCCCTGTGAATTCAGATGCAGTTAAAAAATACCTCGCATAAAAATGACCCGCTGGACATAAAAACAGAATGTAAGTCCAGGCAAAAATAGGGCATCCCGGCGAGTCAAAAACAGAATAAAAGACTCGGGCAAAAATAAGGGAAAATAAACAAAAATGTACACCCGCTGAGTTGAAAAGCCGCATTGGACAACTCAGGCAAAAATGGGTATCCCGATGGATTGAAAACCCAAAAGGGCGATCCATGCAAAATAAGGGAATAAGTGAACAACTGCATTCTGAATTCGTCTATTTCACCTACAACTTGGTAAAAGCTTCTCTCAGAATCAGCCTTCTTCAGAAAGCAAGACGAGAAGAACGTCAAATGTTATACGAGTCATAGCGAAAGGGAAGCTCCTTGAAGCGTCGTTAACATTGCCAGCACATTTTGTTTCTCAATTTGTAACAATCTCCTCATTTTAGGAGATATGTTTCTTTGACTGTATCTTGCCAATTCAGGGCATATGAATTAATAAAACTAGATTTTTAGTCGCACGTTGCCTCGTACTCTTTTATTTGCAAAAATGTCTGAAGTCATTACTATATCAATTGCATAAATACAGATGCGTCTTTCTGAAACTGCGTGCTTGCAGGAAATATACTTACTCCCGGGAGTGTCTGAACTCTCATGATGGGATCCAGTAAAGGATACCTCGGGATTACTTGTGCGTCCCTCTGTCTTTGCAGGATTGCAGGAATTCAAAAGCGCAACATGGGGGCATTGTTTTCTCCCCAGCTGAAGTGCCACTTATTACTTCTCCCAGCCGAGGTACCAATCATTCTTTCTTCCTCAGCTAAGTACAAAAGTCAGGGAACCACTTCCCCACAGAGTTTCAGCCTCTATCCAGAAGAGAAATGCATGAAGGAATCACAACAGAGTGATAAAAGCTTCTACAAACCCCAGCTGGGTCCCTCATTACCACGGATGGGTCTATCAGTGACCTATTTCCCCAAGCAGATACATCTCATCAGATCTACCAACGATCTCATCCCCAGCTGGGATGTCCACTTCAAACAGATCGACCAGAGATCTTCACAGCGACGGGATCCGAATCCCGGATTGGTATCCTTGCATAATCATAGCATTCACATCATATTTTCCCCACAGAGCGTAGCATTCCGTCTAAAGCGGAGCATTACGGCAAAAATCAAACATATTGCATAATCATAATCCATGTTCTGAACCAAACACTTGTGAATAATGACAACCCGTTAAAAATATACAGAATGTTCCCCAGATTCCCCAGCGGAGAGCTAAAGCTAAAGCAATTGCCTCACATTCACAAACATCAGTATATACTCCTTGTGGCACCCGTCCGTGTCATTTCCCCAGTAGAAGACCAAAGCGTCCTCTTTGCACTCACAAATGCTTATATATATAACTTTCTTGACATTCGTCCGTGTCACTTTCCCCAGCACAGTAACATAAAACACTTTGTATATCAGATATTTGTTTACATCATACTTTTCTCCCTTTTGACACTCGTACGTGTCACTCTCCCCAGCAGGTTAAATACCCATCCATACACTATTCATACTTAGATACTCGTCCGTATCTTGTATACACCATTTATATCATCTTAGATTCGACACTAGTCCTTGTTCTTTGTTAACCAGTCGGTACTCGTCCGTACCAACATCTCAGAGCATGCGTCAAGCGTTTGTTTCTACCTGATACTCGTCCGTATCATAGTCATAAGGATGCTCGTCCGCATCTTTAATCCATACACTGTGTCAAACACTCTTGTCTTCTTGAATATAGACACTCGTCCGTGTCTACTATTCCCCAGAAGAGTCCCCTCATATTCAACACTCGTCCGTGTTCCTTGTTAACCAGTTGATACTCATCTGTATCATCATCTCTGAACACATGACAGTATTTGTTTCTACCCGATACTCGTCCGTATCGTAGTCTTAAGGATGCTCGTCCGCATCTTTAATCTATACACAACGTCCAAACACTTATACCTTTTATTTCCTGGATATAAACACTCGTCCGTGTTTACTATTCCCCAGTAGATCGCCGGCAAAGCAAAATTTCTTTTGTTATCTGACATTCGTCCTATGTCATGATAAACCCTGAGAGCAGCCGTACCCTGCTAGGTGATCGTCCTTCACCTCTTGATGATCGTCCTTCATCATGCTCATCCGAAGGCCGTCCCCATCGTTGACCTTTTCTACCCGACATTCGTCCTATGTCGTGATATTTAGCAGCCGTCCCCTGCTAGGTGATCGTCCTTCACCTTTTGATGATCGTCCTTCATCATTTTATCTGATGGTCGTCCCCATCGTTGATCTTTTTATCTCACATTTGTCCTATGTCATGATAAAACCTTGAGAGCAGCCGTCCCCTGCTAGGTGATCGTCCTTCACCTCTTGATGATCTTCCTTCATCATGCCCATCCAATGGCCGTCCCCATCGTTGACCTTTTATTCGGCATTCGTCCTATGTCGCGATATTTTCGGTAGCCGTACCCTGCCAGGTGATCGTCCTTCACCTTTGATGACCGTCCCTCATCATTTATTTCATTTATTCTTTAACCCGATAGCCGTCCCCGTCGTGGTCTCTTTTCCTTTTCCTGATGATCGTCCTTCATCAGTTTAGCCCGATGGTCGTCCCCATCGTTGTTTACATTACTTTATGAACCTGATGGCCGTCCCCATCACTTTTCATTAATCCCCAGAGAATCTTATAGCTTTACTTGATGGCCGTCCCCATCATAATCCCTTTTATCCCCAGCATGTCGACCGTCCCCGTCATTGCTTTATTTTCCGCACTTTCCCAGCGTGTCGGCCGTCCCCGTCATTGCATCTTTCCCCAGCAGTCGTCCTCTGCTCGACGGTCGTCCTCCGTCGCCCATACTTTATAATATACTTTATTTTCTTTTACAATCTATATCCCTTTTCTTCTTCATTCTGTGAGTGCAAATTTTGGACTGTCTTTGGTATTCAACCTCAAGTTATCTTGTTTGCCTGTTAAGCCGTAGCTTACATCCTGCACAGCTAACTCATGTTTGAATAGGGGCAGCTGTAAACACCCCAAATTTGCCCTCACCCATTCACACCATGGCTTGTGATCTTTGCATGTGCATAAGTTCAATCATGGCATCTCATATCACATTTTTTATTCATTGCATTGGTTCAAAATCATCTGCATCTAGGGTTTGTGATCTGAGCAATCCAAGAGCTTACTGAGCCACTCCAAAGGTCATAAATCACTTCAAAGGGGTCCATGTATGTTCAAGCATCATATTATATTCCCTCAAAGTCAAGAATGTCAAAGAATCACAAGAACTGAGAATGGCATGGAAGCAGAGCCAGGCTTAACTGCACAGATGACCTAGAATTAGGGTTTTGGTTTCAAAGGCCATAACTCCAAAATTTTTGGTCATTCTTGTTTCTATTGGTCTCTATATGGTATAGGGATCATGCATATCAATTTTCATGAAGAAATTCAATGGGGAAGTCATATGATCAAGGGTTGACTTTCTAAGCAAGTCAGTGCAAAATCAGGGCATCTGAGGCCCCCAATGACCCAACCAAAGGGTGTTCTTCATCATTTTGATTGTGTATGATATTTATTTGATCATAGAAGATGTTGGAAGTTCACAAAATTGAAGAATATCAAGTCATTTGCAAAGTTGACTTTTTGGGAAAGTTGACTTATGATGAAAATTGCCATTTTAGGAAACTTTTTCAACCTTTACTTTTTGATTCAAAAATGCTTCAAATGGAAAAAATTTGGTCATGAAAGTTGTAGAATGGATCATTCCCTTTTCAAAAAGTACAAGAACATGACCTAATTCATTTTGGATCAAAAGTTATGGCTTGTCAAAGTTGGCTAAAATCACAAAATTTGAAGTTTTCTACCAAAGAGGTATTTTGCAAAATGGTATGATCAAGTGTTCTAAAGGCCTAAAATGTGTACCATTTCTTCACAATATGATCATATGACCTCTAAAATTCAGAATGGGCCAAAGAACTTTGCACTTTGATGCCTTGAAACTCAAGAAATCCCAAAGGAACCAAACTTGAACCAACTTGCAAAACCTATCACAAGTTACAAACCACTTGCTGCATTGCCTCTAAACCTTTTTCATAGCATTCCTTGATTCAAGCTGAGCAAAAGCAAGCCAAAAAGCATGTTGTACCATAGCCCATACCTCAAGTACACATCAAGTTGACATTTTGGCCAAAGACCCATACCAATCACCATAGGCCACCAACAACTTTCTGACCTATCCCCTTTTGATACATGGACAAAACCCAGCCTAACACATAACACAACTCATTATGATCATGCCCACAAGCCATAGTTATCAAAATCTCTCCCATTTTCAAAAGCCTTCGAAACACTCTCCACAAGCTGCAAACACACAAACAAACTTCACAAACAAACTCAGCACACTTCACTGATCAAAAACCACCCATCACCATAGCCTGAAAGTCATTGAAACAAAAACACGATCACCACCTTCCCTTGAACAGAACTTCTGCCATCTCAAAAACCAGCCATCACAAGCTTCTTCCAAGTATCAAGACTTCATTAGGAGCTCAAGGGGAGTGAGTTTGTACCAAGAAACAGCCCATAAAGCCCAGAACCAGAAGGTTCCATCTCAGGTATAGCTCAAGAACAAATTTTCCAGAACTTCATTTACTTGTTATAAATTGATTCTACATGTTATCCTGATCATCATGATGTGTTTGAAATTGAAAATGAGTGGAAAATGAGGATGTATTGATGTTCTGAAATTTCTCCCGTGAAAAATGTTTGCTTCGATTTGCTTGATTCATGTAGTTTAAATGTTGTTTGGTGGTTGATTCATGTTCCATGATGTTAGAGGATCATTTCCCTGTGTTTAATTTAAAGTGGGGTGGCTTGTAGTGAAACCTAGGGTTTTGGTTCGCCGGAGAAGACGACCGGAAGTCTTCTCCGGCCACCTGAGAACCATTAGCCCTAATCTGTGTCATTAAATGAGATTTGAATTTGGAACGTAGGATGAGTTGACCAAGGCTGACTGGCGCGCGTTTGAATGGCTAGGATGTGTCCTCAGAAACCCTAATCCTCATTAACTTAATTAATCCCAATTAATTAATTCATAAACCTGATTTAACCAGGTTTGAACTTGGGCCATTGGATGTGGCGCCAAGTCAACCTTCCCTTGCCCAGAACGCATCTGATCCATCCATTGCTCATACTTTTCATTTTACTAATTTTTATTTCACATTTTTCTTATTTAATTTGTGTATTTTATTAAAAATAGTAAAAATCATTTAAAAATTCTGAAAATTTTTATACAACCTTTTATTAATTTTCAGAAACCAAAAAAATTTTTATTTTTATTTTTTGCATTAAAAATTATTTTTAAATCATTTAAAAGTTTATTTTTAATTAATTAATGAGAATTAATTAATTAAAAATACTTTTAGGTATTTAAAAATCACCAAAAAATTCATGAAACATTTAAAACCATTTAGAAACATTGTCCAACTCTCAAACCAAATTTCTTTTTTGATCTTGATGTCTTTTGACAATTTTCCATGAAATTAATTTCATTTCAAAGCATTATTTTGATCCAATCTTCAAAAATTCATTTCTGCCTAGCCTTTAAGAGTTGGACTTTGATTCTTTTTGCATTGCATCTTGTTTAGCATGTAGTTTATAGGATTAAATTGGCATGATTTGATCTTGCACTTTCAATTTGTTTGACATTTTTCTTGACAAGGTACCATAAAACCCTGGCAATCTTAGGAAATTCATAACTTTCACTAGGTTAAGAATTGGATCCCCTCCTTTGGGCAGTGAGTTTGTATAGGTTTAGGTTCCTTTGAATGCATTTTAAATTTTTTATCTTGATGTTTGCTTCTGGTTTTGATTTTTGTGTTGTGCATTGATCATAAACCCTAATTTGGGCTTCCTTTTGCATTCATCTTGCATTTGCTTACATACCATGACTTGCCATGACATTTTGTGCATCCATTTGATTCATTAGACATCTTAGGACATATTAGAATCATGTTTGATCATTGCATCTTTCATTTTCCATGTTGTATGTCATTTGCATTTCATAACTTTTCATGTACATCCATGGTTCTAAGCATGCTTCTCTTGCATCCATATGTTTGTATGATCATCCCCATGCCTTGTTTCATGTTTGCATCATCTCATAGCATCATTATCATCACACACATGCTTCTGGTTTTGGTTTGCATCATCACATTGCATTCCATTTGCATTGCATTTCATTCCTTTTGCTAACTTTTCAGGTGGTAAGTTTTTTGAGAAGTGAATTTGCCTTCACTTCTCACAATTTCTTTTCATCTCTCTTATGCATCATTGCTGAATTTTATCATGTGTTTTAGATTGAGCTTGCTCTTTCTTCTTCTTCTTACTTTCTTTCTCCAAGTGACTTGCCTTCTTAAATGAAGCAAGTTACTTTGCTTCCTTTGCTCCTTTCATCTGCTTCTTGGTGGTTCCCCTGAAGATTTCTCTTGTTAACCTCACCAATCTTAGGAACAACCAAGCATGACAATAATTAGGGTTTTGATTAGTCCCCCCTTTAGATTTTACCTTTGTGTCTCTTTGAGTCTTCTCTTCTCACCTCATAATCAGGGACTAAACCATAAAGGCTTTAAGGCTTTGTGATTAAGCTTATGCATGCATCCTTCTATTAAGATGGAGTGTATAACTTTAATCCTAAGTGTTAAACCCTTAATGTGTTTAAATCCTTTAATCAATTCATCTAATAATCATCAAGACATCAAGCTTGTAACTTGGGCCTTGCATTAGGGTTCTAATTCTTCCGTAATTGGTTAAGAAGGACTAACCCTAGTGTTAATGGACAAGTCGTCCTCAAGTTGTCTTACAAACCCTAAAAATCACTTCATCATTTTGTCATTAACTAAAATCCACTTAATAAAGGCTTTGTTTTGTCATGAGTTTAATCCTTAATCATGGATTAAGTTGAGGAGCTTTCCTCAGCTTAAACATTCTCATCTATTATCCTTCTATTAGGATGGTGTAATGGGTCTGTTTAATCTCTGATTATGGCTTAACCTCATTACTTAACACTAAACAAAAACAACAAAAACATCTAATTAATCACAAGAAGGTTAATGATCTTAATCCTACATCAAAGTTGTTTAAGTGTGAGAAGCTGACTTCACACTTAAGGTATTCTCATTACCCCTAATCAGAGGGAGGATGTGATGAGTTTACTAACCCATTGGTTTAGGCTTAAGCTCATTTTCCTATGACAAACTTTCAAAAGCAATAAAAGACTGAAAACACAAAAACAAACAATAATCGCCTCCTCCGGGATTCTTTTCTCATCACCTCCACTCATAAACGAGAACTTGTTTCTTCCGTCTAATGCAAGACAGTTTGCACCTGAGCCAGACAGGTCATACACTTGAGCATAGACAAGCAAGCAGTTCACAAGTTAATTTATCTTTCAGTCTCTTTGGGTCGAACTACGGTGTTCTGACTTCCTCATTGCACGAGAGGATACGTAGGCATAACTTAACAGTTATCGAACAAAAGTCTCTGTATATTCCCCCTCTTTCCAGCCTTATTCTTTAAGCCTCATTATCATGAGCATTTCATTCTTGTTCTCACACTGACACTTCACTTATACACTTCACACTTCTTTTACACTGACACCTGTACATCCTTTTCTAGCTCTTTTATACACAAGTTGCACTGACACTACACCTTTTAAACACAAATCTTTCAAGCATGGATCCCGTCGAGTACGGCGGTCAATCTGGGTGCTAATACCTTCCCAGTTTGTAACCAACCCCCTTTCTCAGTCCCTCTGGTTCGCAACCGTCTTATCCATCTTTTTCTAGGTCTATGCAGCATTGCCTTTCCTCTGGGATAAAAATGCCTAGCTGGCGAATCTTTTCTTTTCCTGTGAGTTCACTCCTGTGTGTTCTCGCATCCTCCTCTCGCCGACCGTTCGCATCTGTACCTCATTTGAGCTCAGTCTCATCTTTTGGGAGCGACAACAAGCCTTCGAAGCAGTCAACGTCAGCATATTGACTCCTTGTAAACACCCCAAATTTTCCCTCACCCATTTCACCATGGCTTGTGATCATTCTCATATGCATAAGCACAATCATATCATCCCACATCTCATTTTTGATTCACTGCATAGTTTATAAGTCATTTGCACCTAGGGTTTGTGATCTGAGCAATCTCAGGGCTTCTTGAGCCACTCCAAAGGCAACCAATCACTTCAAAGGGATCCATATGTGTTCAAGCATCATAGTACACCCTCTCAAAGTCAAAAATGCAAAAGAATCACAAGAACTAGGGTTTGAGTGGATGCAGAGCCAGGATTGACTGCACAGTTGACCTAAAATTAGGGTTTTGGTTTCAGAGGCCATAACCCCAAATTTTTTGGTCATTCTTGTTTCCATTGGTCTCTATATGGTATAGGGAGTATGCATATCAATTTTCATGAACAAATTCCATGGGGAAGTCATCTGATCAAGGGTTGACTTTTCAGACAAGTCAGTGTAAAATCAGGGCATCTGAGGCCCCCAATGACCCAACCAATGGGTGATCTTCATCATTTTGAGTGTATATGGTCTTTATTTGATCATGGAAGAAGATTGAAGTTCACAAAAATCAAGAATTTAGGGTTTTTGCAAATGTTGACTTTTTGGGCATAGTTGACTTTTCAAGAATGCATCATTTTAGGTCATTTTTCAAGCCTTGATTCTTGATCCAGAAATGCTTCAAATGAAAAAACTTTGGTCATGAAAGTTGTAGATCTCATCTTTCCCTTTTCAAAAAGTACAAGAACATGATCAAACTCTTTTTGGATCAAAAGTTATGGTGTGACAAAGTTGGCTAAAATCATTGATTTTCAAGGCATGCCCTAAGTGAGAATTTTGCAAAATCATGGACCAAGGCCAATTGCAACCTCTAATTCATTCCAAACCAGTATGCAAACATTCTCTAAGTCATAAAATTCAGATTTGAACCAAGAATGCCCATGGTTATGGTTCATGTAACAAGACTTTTCACATGTGAACCAAAGAGTTACAACTTGCAAAATCTTCATGATCACTTCCTACAACTTGCTGCATTGGTTACTACACTTTGCTAGCCTCTCACCTCACCTTGCTGCACCAGAACCAGCCCATGTACTTGCCTAGATCATGAGCCATACTTCTCTTACACATTATTTGACTTTTTGCAAAAGGTGATTTACCAATCAATAAAGCACATGTCCAATCATCTGACCAATGAGAGAGAGTTATGTGGACAAAGGGCAAGCCATTCCATACATCTAGCAAGGCTGAAAACACTTCATTGATCACATTCACAAAATCACCTCATCTTGCAAGTTGCTTCGAATCTGCCTACATAGCTTGCAAACACAAAAACCATCTTCACCATTCAACTCACCATACTTCATAGACCTAAAACCACCAAAGCTCAAGCCTGAAACAAGCCTGACCTGAGCTTCACCATTCCTCACCTTCCAAACCAGAACTCATCGAATCCCTTCATCCAGCCATCAAACACCTCATCTTTCTTCACCAACAAGTCAAGCATACCACAAGGAGTCAAAACCACCCCTCACAATGGCCTGAAGCTGCCTATTTCACCATAGCCATTTCCAACTGAGCTGAAGCAGAAACTGGTCAAACTCATTATCCAGCCATCATAAACTCTTCTTGAGCATTCAAACATCATCTGGGGACCGAGTGGAGTGGTTTGCACTGAAGGAGGTGGCCAGAAAGTCATCAAGTTGAAAGCTTCGAATCTCAGGTAGCTTGAAAAATATTTTTCCAGAAATCATTTTTCATGTTATAAACTTGTTCTATGTGCTTCACTGATCATCCTGATGTCATTGGTTTCGAAAATGGCTTTGAAATGAGCATTTAATTTCTCTCTGAAACTTGCGTGCCCTAGTTTTTATCTTCTTCAATTCAGCTTAGTTAGGAAAAAGAAATTTGTTTTGAGAGAGGGGTTTGATTCGTGAGGGGTTGGAGAACATTTCCCATTTTTTAGTTTTCATTTTTGATACGATTTGAGGGAGTTTGGAGATTTCCAGGTGAGTTGCTGGCCGGAGAAGACGACCGGAAGTCTTCTCCGGCCGCCTGAGTGATTAGCCCTAATCTCAGGTCATTAATGCCAGTTTGAATGAGGAGCGTTGGATGCGTTGAAATGTTTGACTTGCCGCGCGTGTAAACGGTCCAGATTTGTCATTAAGCCCTAATCTTCATTATTCATTTAATTAATTGGGTTTAAGCCAGTTTAAACGTGGGCCACAGGATCTGGCGCGTAGTCAATGACCCCCAGCCCAGTTTGTATCTCATCCGTCCATTCCTTTGACTTTCATTTTTATTTATTTTTATTCCCTTTTATTTTCAATTAACTTGCACAATTATTTTAAAATAGCAAAAAATTCCTAAAAATTATGAAACTTTTTCCTTAGAGTTTTATTAATTTTCATGACACAAAAATATTTTTATTTTATTTTTTATCATTAAAAAAGTATTTTTAAGTATTTAAAAGATTATTTTTAATTGATTAATGGGAATTAATTAATTAAAAATACTTTTAGGTATTTAAAAATTACAAAAAAATTCATGAGATGTTCTAAGGTATTTAGAAACATTGTCCAACCTTCAAACCAAATTTCTTTTTTGATCTTGATGCATTTTAAGAATTTTTCATTGAATTAAATCATATTTTGTGCATTGTTTTGATCATAAGTTCAAAAATTCATTTCTGCCTATCTAAGAAGGTTTGGACATTGATTCTTTTTGCTTTGTTTTGTGTTTAGAATGTAGTTTCTAGGATAAAATGGTCTTGATTTGATCCTTCAATTTCAAATTGTTTGGCATTTCTTTTGTTAAGAACCCTAAAAAACCCTAATAACTTAGAAAAATCATATCTTGAGATTGGTTAGGAGTTGAGACCTCCCCTTTGGACCTTGGTTTAGTATAGGTTTAGGGTTTCTTTGGGTGGCATTTTCCATTTTTTATCTTAGGTTTTGCTTCTGTTTTGGGTTTTTGTTTGATGCATTGTCCATAAACCCTAATTTGAGCTTTCATTTGCATACCTCTTGCATCCTCTTGCATAACATGACTTGTCTTTGCATTTTATGCATGCTTGTGTTCCATTTGACATCTTAAGACATGTAGGAAGCATGTTTGATCATTGCATCACATATTTGCCATGTCATTTACCTTGTGTGCTTCATAACTTTTCATGTTCATTCATGCTCCTTAACTTGCATCATCTGCATCCATGATCTTGTATGAACATTCCCATGTGCTGCCTCATGTTTATATCATCTCATAGCATCATTATCATCATCAACATGCTTCTGGTTTTGTTTTGCTTCATACCATTTCATCCCATCTAGCATTGCATTGCATTTCTTCCTAACATTTCAGGTGGTAAGTAACTTGAGAAGTGAATTTGCCTTCACTTCTCATAACTTTTCTTCTCATCTCTCTTGCATCCATTGCTGCATTTCTATATGTGTTTGAGTTTGAGCTTGCTCATTCTTTCTCCTCCCACTTTCTTTCTTCAAGTGACTTGACTTCTTGAATGAAGCAAGTCACTTTGCTTCTCTTGATCTTGTTCATCTGCTTCCTGGTGGCTCCTTTGAAGATTGTTCCTGAAAACCTCACAAACCTTAGGAACAACCAAGCATGACAATGAATTAGGGTCTTGATTAGTCTCCCCTCATAGTTTTACCTTTGTGTCTCTTTGAGTCTTCTCTTCTCATCTCATAATCAGGGACTAAACCCTAAAGGCTTTAAGGCTTTGTGATTAAGCTTATGCCTGCATCCTTCTATTAGGATGGAGTGTATAACTTTAATCCTAAGTGTTAAACCCTTAATGTGTTTAAATCTCTTAATCAATTCACATAATAATCATCAAGACATCACACTTGTAACTTGGGCCTTGCATCAGGGTTCTAATTCTTCCTTAAATGGTTAAGAAGGACTAACCCTAGTGTTAATGGACAAGTCCCCCTCAAGTTGTCTTACAAACCCTAAAAATCACTTCATCATCATACCATTAAATAAAATCCACTTAATCAAAAGGCTTGTTTTGTCATGAGTTTAATCCCTAATCATGGATTAAGTTGAGGAGCTTTTCTCAGCTTAAACATTCTCATCTATTATCCTTCTATTAGGATGGTGTAATGAGTCTGTTTAATCTTTGATTATGGCTTAACCTCATTACTTAACACTAAACAAAAACAACAAAAACATCTAAATAAAGATAAGTAGGTTAATGATCTTAACCCTATATCATGATGTCTAAGTGTGAGATGCTGACTTCACACTTAAGGTATTCTCATTACCCCTAATCAGAGGGAGGATGTGATGAGTTTACTAATCCATTGGTTTAGGCTTAGGCTCATTAACTTATGACAAACACCAAAAAGCAATAAAAGATTGAAAGCACAAAACAAACAATAATCGTCTCCTTCGGGATTCTTTTCTCATCTCATTCACTCATAAACGAGAACTTGCTTCTTCCGTCTAATGCAAGACAGTTTGCATCTGAGCCAGACAGGTCATACACTTGAGCATAAGACAAGTAAGCAGTTCACAAGTCAAATCATCTTTCAGTCTCTTTGGGTCGAACTACGGTGTTCTGACTTCCTCATTGCACGAGAGGATACGTAGGCATAACTTAACAGTTATCGAACAAAAGTCTCTGTATATTCCCCCTCTTTCTAGCCTTATTCTTTTAAGCCTCATGATCTTGAGCATTCCATTCATTTCTTACACTGACACTTCATTTATACACTTCACTCTCTTTTACACTGACACCTGTACATCCTTTTCCAGCTCTTTTATGCACAAATTGCACTGACACTACCCCTTTATAGCACAAATCTTTTAAGCGTGGATCCCGTCGAGTACGACGGACAATCTGGGTGCTAATACCTTCCCAGGTTGTAACCAACCCCCTTTCTCAGTCTCTCTGGTTCGCAACCGTCTTATCCATCTTTTTCTAGGTCTATGCAGCATTACCTTTCCTCCGGGATAAAAATGCCTAGCTGGCGACTCTCTTCATCTCCAGTGAGTTCACGGCTGTGTGTTCTCATTGTTCCTTTCGCCGACCGCTCGCGCTTGTACCGGGATGCAAATCTTTGGGAGCGACACTCCTGTGGAGAAGAGTAGTGAGAAAGAGAGTACGTCCATCCATTCCTACAGGGAAGCAAAAGAGGTTGTTCAATCAGGCAGTGCCCAAGGCTGGGGCAAGCTGCTGGAGCTATAAAAGAAAGATGATAAGTTTGGCTTAGGGTATTAGCCTGGTGGTGTCATACCCTAAATTTGTCCTACCCTATTTGTTTTTCCCCTCTAAAAGGGTCATTTGATCCGTGGCCACGATTTCCCGATATTTGCTCATTGTGACTAATAAGCTTTATAGATATATTCGCGTTTATGATCTAAGCCAAGGTGTTAAAGGTTATTTTGTGGAGGATTAATGGTGTAGGCGTATTCGGTTGTGCGAAAGATAGGCTTAAAGTGTGAAAAGTATTCGAAATAGAAGATTTCAGAAGGAAAAGCTCAAATTTACTCCCAAACTCATTCTTCATGTCCTAAGGTTCAAAGAAAAGCCTTGATTTCCATTTGATGTTAAGGAATGATCCATTTGTAGTGCTTGGTTTCAAAGTGTTATCATGTAATTAATTTATATTGTTTCAAGAGTCATGTTATGTCAAGAGCTGCGGCAATTTGTTTCTAGCATAGTATGTTTGAATCTACAAAGGAAAGTGAAGCATAGTATGTTTGAATCTACAAAGGAAAGTGAAGCATAGTAAGGTTTCAATGGATTAGTAGTGTTCAAAAGCTACTCCTCGAGAAATTTGAGAATTAAACCTAAGGGCTTACATTCAATGCCACTTCAAGTTAGCATACAACAATGTCTCAACATTCAGTCATGCCTTCACCAAACACAGAATTATATTTTCTTAAATTACAAGGATTTAACACTAAACAAACACCAGCACTACCAGCTGCAATGATATTCAGTTACTTGTTTTTTGACAACTTGAATCACCATGCTGCCAGATTGATATTCGGCCAACCGTCATGCGTTTCTTCCCGCAAAATTCCGCCAGAGACGAAGTCTGCGCCTGCAAAACAAAGGAGACGAATTGCTCAGCACATGAAAATAATCAATTAAGAAGTGCAAAATAAATTGAATTATAGGATGCACTTGGCACAAACTCAAAAATAGCAAAACAAGTTTAAGCTGGATTTAGTTCAATCTTTAAGACAGCATTCTTGATACAAATTGCAAAAGTTTCATTACAAGGTCCCATTGGATTGGATTCAAAGGTGACATACATCATGAGATCCAAGTTTCATTCCAATAATAAGAAGCTCAAATAATTTGGATTAGCATAATACCAGCTCATTCACTTATCAAAGAATCGATCCAAAATTGCCTTCATGTTCAAAATTCCTAAGGTTTTATCTTCATGTTATTATTCATATGAGCTTCCTGCAACAAATGCACAACAGAAGTCTGTCAAACTAGTGCAGCAGATGAATGAAGTCAGAGAAAAAACAATATGGATACCATGTTACACATGTGATCTACGAGGAAGTATACGTTGTATCAAGTTAAACAATCTTTTGCATCAATAGGACTAATACAAATAGTCAAATGGTTGAGCACTCCTTATATGTACGTATTGATGTTGATCCTAGAGCTGGCAGTTCAGTTTAGCTTCATTAGACGCACCTCGCAGGAATGTCGCAAAATTTGTTAGCATTAATTCTTGTTGCTAGACTATACCATGTTGGAAAGTCCTTTGGAAAAAAGATCTTTGCTCACAGAAAAAGAGAGAAAAAGTTTATGACAGAATCATGATTATAGAAATCAGACTAATAGCGAAATCATTTGACAAGAGATGTCGAAAAAACTCAGAACTTAATAGATTATCTTTGAACTATGATTCTGATAGGTGTCTTGGCAGGTTTCTTTCTTTTAGCATTTCATGAAATCCCTCGAAGTATGCTGATAGAATTCAAATGGATGGTCCCTTGGAACTGCACAAACAGGAAAGCCATGTTAGTCCCTAGCATGAGCATAATTTAAGGGAGATATAAGGATGCTTCAATGCATTTACAATGTACCAAAATGCAGCTACAAGTTTTTCACTGCGACAACCCTGATCGAGTTTGTCTTCAATATCCAGCCACAGCTTTAAGGCTTGCCATAATCACCATTTAGGTGCTTTTCTCCATGATAAAGTGGACGTTTACCTGCGAAAAAACACAACAGTTGCACCATACATTTAGTAATAATAAGAAGGCTTTGTGTCAACTGAAGGATGAGATGTAAACCAGTCCCAGTTTTGAATCAACTCCTCACCAATGCAGCCTCATAACAGTCAAATAATGCCAAACGAATTTGGTCGTTCATCAGGGCACAGGTTGCAAAATCCGAATCTGCAGGGCAATACCAAATTTCAGCCAAAAGTCAATCCAAAAGTGCGGAAAATAAGTTAAGAATAAAGGACAGATTAATGGATATCATGAGTTTCTTTCAAATCCTTGAATTTTTCACCAACATGACTCAAACCATGCGAAGAAAAGGCAGATGGATAATAATTGAAAGACAAGTTTCATACCAACCTCGAAAATACATTAAGATCAAAGATCACAAGATTGGCACACAGAAGATAAAATCCAAGCAAATGAGTTTACGTCAAGCTTAAATTTAGTAGGACTACTTACCAAAGCCAAGTCTCTATGGCAAGCTTTCTTCAGCTGCTTGAAATCTCAAGGCATGTCCAAAAGCTTATACTGCTACATCAAAATCCTTCAGCTGCCTGAAATCTCTTCATGTACGTGTCGTCATAAACAGCCTGCCATAAACCAAGTCAGACCAGAATTTTGCGAAAATGAATGTTGCGTCATGAACATAATACCGAGACACCAAGCAAGTGCATACTCTGATGAAAGAGCACAAGAATCATTTGATAGTGTGTGAATATTCAGCCGCAGCGGGATAAGACAATGGTTGAGCTTTCTTTAACCAATGATCAAAGTGTACATCTGCAAAGAGAAATCACCGTATCAAAACAAATTCATCTGAGCAAAACAGCATAGCAAATAACTCCAGTTCACATGGTAAAGATAACAGAAAAATAGGGAAAATCAATTTTAAACCTTCAAAAAGGGAACATCGAAGTTTCAAGGGCTTGATCACGTCCCAGACTTCTCAACATCAATATAAAAGCTGCAAGTGATCTTCCACCATAAATTGAATCCTTTTGTATCCTCCACGCCTTTGACCTGCGGTGATTGAGAGAATGTCAAACACCAAAACTCAGTCAAGTCACAATGTAGTAGGATATCATCTACAATACACCACGCAATTCTGCATATGAATTTCAAAAGCAAATAAATTCAACATTTGTGATGTAAAAAAACGCAGGTAAACATAAGTAAAAAGCCATGAACAAATCATTTCCTGCAGTGAGCATTATTGAATGTTAGCCAACGTGTGAGGATTCAGATAGCAGTAAATGTCAAATTTCATTCAGTAGTAAAACTCATATTCACTGAATTTGCAACAACACAGTCAGCAAAGAGAGGGAGCACATTCATTTCACTACAGACAAAACTGTGACTCACCAATTAGAGGTCCCCACTCCAAATTCCCTCTAACAGATTTCTGATTCCCTCAATGTTCACACGCATCACACCAGCTCACCTCACACAATTTTCATTTCAATCTCACACGTACCACTACCTCATCCCCTATATAATCATCACTCAATAATTGGCAAAAGGGCTACCAATACCACAGAAACCCTAACAACCATTATACACAGACAGACCGCCACCTAAAAACCCTATCATACATGGAAAAAATTCACCAGTGAAACTCTACAGAAATCGCTCCCAAAACCCTAATTCACTAAAAGCTCAAAGAAACCAATGTATTCAGAGCTTCACATTGAATCCCTGAATATCACGAGCTAGACCTCATTCACCATACTCAACAAACAACAGCAGTAAAACAACAAAAAGCAACCACGAGGGCGAAAGAATAGAAGAAGAAGGGAATCGAGGAAAAGAAAACGAAGCCATACCTTGAAGCCGATCTGAATCGCGTCTTCCCCGTTGAGGTAGTTTTCTTCATCTTCATTTACTCGCTCCTGAATCTTTCTCTTTGCTTATACGATGTAATCATCAAAACCATAGTGAAAAGGGGTTGGTTTCATTTGGGATTAGGGTTTCGTTGTTGTTTGTTTATGCGATGATTTGTTTGTGCGTGTTGAAATGATTGAAGGAACGAACGATGAAGGTGAACCTCACATCTTCTCTCTCGAAGAGGAACCGATTCATGACCATTTCTTCTTGTTTTTTTTTTGTTGTTTTGAAAAATGATTCAGAGAAAAGAAGAGAAAGAGGAATGAGGAGATGAGTAAAGTTTTGAGAGTTTGTTTTTTCTCTGTGATTCATTTATTTGATCGTCTTCCTGCTTTTACCGTTGCCGGCTATTGGTTTTCTTGTTGGTCTATCACAGTCCATCACACCGGTGACACGTGTGTCCCTGATGACACCTGTCACCGGTCATCTAACCCTTCCCCATGACACTTCTCTTATTAAAAATCTCTAAAAACAAATTAAAACAAATTTTCTTGCTAATTAGTGTCGCTCCCGGGATTTCCATCCTGGTACAGACGCGAAAGTGGCGCGGAAAAAGAATAGAGTCGCCAGCCAGGCATTTTTATCCCGAAGAAAGGGAATGGTAATGCTGCACAAACCAGAAGAAAGAAAAGGAAGGACACAGGTCCTGCGAACCAAAGAGACTGAGTTCGGGAGTCGGTTATGACCTGGGAAGGTATTAGCACCCCAGATCATCCGCCGTACCCGACGGGATCCACGCTTGCAAAAGAAACTGTTTCAAAAGGTGAGGGTATGAAAGATGCAGCAAAAGAAAAGAAATGGACTGGAAAATAAACTGAGAAAAGAAAGCAAAAGGAACAAAGGAAAAATGTAGGGAAAATAAAGATTGTGCTCGAACGGGCCCTACCCCGCTGCCTACGTACCTCATCAGGACAATGAGGATCAGAGACGCCGTAGTTCCCCTAACTAGGGGTGGAACAGAAATTGCTTGTGAATTAAAGGCTTGAACTGCCTATGCCATTGCTCAGGTGTTGCAGGCTCGGACGACGAGTGCGTAACCGTCTTGCAAAGTGACAAGTAGGAGCAAGTTCGCGGACGAAGCGAAGGAGATGAGAAAAGAATTCCCGAAGGAAAGACGCTTATTGTTTGTTTGTGTTTTTTATGAGGCTTTTATTTGTGAAGGTTTGCATAGGCAAGTGTACCTAAGTCTTACTCAACGGGATGTGTACGTCTCACATCATCCCGAAATGGAATGCGCAAGAGGCACACCTATCTATGGAGGAAATCCCCAAAGCTAGTCCCACAAGTGAAGGCTCAAGCACACTGGCCTATTACCATTATTAAGTATTTTGTGGTTTTTTGGTTAAGAAGTGTTTTTTAGCTTTTCTTTGTGAGGTACTCATGCTAAGACCTATCCACCACGAGTGATGACTCACACCTCGCCCCGAAATGGAACGCGTGTGAGCATCTCATAGCAAAGTCTCATGTCGCATGAAAGTACTCAACCTTTATTAAATGAATTAGAATTAAGTTTGAAGATGAGAAGAGAATAAGAACCAAAAGGAGCAAAGGAAAAAACTAGAGGGAAGTTTCTATCCTAAGTTAGCATGCATGGGGTTCCTAGGGTTTGTGGGGTGTCTATCCTACTGAAGAAGAAAAAGAAAAGGAGAAGATAGAAGAGGGGATGAGAAAGGCCTAAGCCCAACAAGAAAAATGTTAGTCCATATAAACAAGATGAGAAGATATGAGAGAAAGAGATGTGGAACTCAATTCCCACATCTCACACTTACCAAAGCTCCTGCAAAGTTAGTGTAACAACATACAATCAAGGCATGAACCAACAAGTCAGAAGCTACACAAGCATATAGGCATGGCAAAGAGTTCACAAAATGATATACAAAGCAATACAAGATCATATCAAGATGATTGGGAGTGAAACAAATGCAAAGAAAGCATGCATAACACTTAAGGATGTAATACACAAAGAAAGGAATCAAAACCAAAGCTCAAGCAAAATCAAAACCTATCCTAAGACCAGGAACAACTCTAGACCTTTAAAGGATCCCAAAAGATGAGGAAAAGTTGGCATAAGTCTCCTTCCAAACTTAAAAGAAACCAAAAGACTCAAAATGTGCAAAACAAAGCAAGGTGAAGAAGAAAATACCTAAGAAATAAATCCAAACATCTAAAAAATCTATCCAACCAGCAAAGTACTCTTCACATACTAGGAAATGAGAATCCAAAAGGGTTTGCAAAGAATCAGCCCCAAACTAGGTCAATGAAACCCAAAAATGCAAGGTATCATCATCTAGGGTTTAGAAAATTGATGCACAAATAACATAATCAAAATCCAGCAAGGAAATTTGTGAAAAATCTAAGATAAATCATGAAGATAGAAGGATGTCTTAAGATTTGAATGCAAAAAGAATGAGGTTCATAGCTTAAAGGATGAAGAAGATGGAAATTGGACAAGGCAGATTGGTCCAAGAGAGCCTACCATAAAGCAAAACCTAGTGTTGAATTAATTTAGCCACGTGGAAATAACAATAAAATGTGAAAAAAATATGATAAAATACTAGATGAACTGAAGAGTGCACATGAATTTTTATGGATTTTTTATAAGTTTGGAAATATTTTAAAATGAACAAAATGCAAGAAGAAAAAGAAGGGAATAAAAGGACTATGAAACATGGTGGGAGGGTGCAAAACAAAGCTGGCCAGCACATGCCAAACGCCTGGGCCCAGCATGGGGGGCGCGCCTAGCATGTTGGCCTCAGGCCCATGCAGCAATGCAAGACAAAAATACTCAGGCACGCATGAACTTAGGGCATACTTCACAAGGCAAGCCAAATACACAAAAACATGTAACATTGTATCAACCGGTCATGCTAGGGTTTTAAAAACAGAAAAGACAAAACATGGATCCATCCAATCCCTGCGTTCCACCTCATCATCTTCAACCTCACAACATGAAAACAAAGCTGCAAAACACGAATGGAACAAGAACAAACAGCCAGCACAAACACAAAACCAGAGAAGCATAACTCCTCCATTTCTCCATGAAAACACACAAACCCAACATCAAAAATGATCCTCTTGCTAAGCATAACATGAATCAAACATCACAAACACGTAAAACAAAACACACAGCATGAACATCATCAAAACAGTTTGGATCTAGAAACTTCAAAACCCTAACCCGACCTCATTTCACCATCATTTTCAAAAACAAAAAAGCTCCACATGCTCAGTGCAACAAGTAGATTACAATGCACCTCACCAAAATCATTTACAAACTCATGGATTAGAGGCATACCTGAGATCACACCACTTCAAATTTCTTCAAGAAAAACAAATTCCAGCCTGGGATGATCTTCTAGCAACCTCCTTTCACAAAATAAATGTGAAAGAAGCTTCAAAACCACTTCAACCTTGCCCTTTGGTGGAATCTGGTTTGAGCTGAACTGGTGTAAGAAACTTTCTCTAGCTTGAAATGGAGCTTGATTTATGTCCTATGGAGCTTCATGAACAAGAATATGAGGTCTGCTTTGTGAATGGGGCAGTGGATGATGAGCTATGGAGGAAAATGCAACAGGAGCAAAAACTGAGGAATGGGAGAATGGTGGCGATTTTCTGCCAAGCTAAAACCCTAGCTGGTCCTTTTATGATGCCCTAAATCAGTCCAAGAAATGAGAAAAGAAAATGCACGTGAGAGGAGTGTGATCCAATTGTTATTGCAAAAAATGCATAAAGAGTGTGATGGAGGCATTAGCTCGTGCCTTGTCCTTGTACCTTGCACATGCTAATCCTATTTCCTTTGCTGATTAATAGTGGAACACTCTCAGCCCTTGGATCAAAGTGTGTTACAAATTCTCATGCTCATGCACCTTTTGCAACTAGGATGAAACCATGCACCCCATGCACGATTTTTGTGATCCTCTTTGAGCCAAAATTCTCTCATACCATGCATAATGATGTGATGATTTAAAATTGTACACAAATGGGCTTGCAACCTCATTCCATGACAACTTGCTCTTTGGTGAAAAATTGACATCTCATGTGCCACCAAAATCTCATATATCCATGCATTTGCACTTTGTGAAATATGTCAAACTCCTTGCTTGGACCCTCCAATTTCTCTTGAGCTAACAACTTAATATGGCATGAATAAAAAGATGGTGGCCTCACCTTGCACTTGGAATGGAAATAAATGAGCCCTTTTTGAGATTTTGCATCATTTGCAAAAGTGTGAGATAAGCTCACATACCTCACTCTTTGCTTGGCCTTTTGGTACATGTATAAGCCTTTTCCAATCCTTGGTCAGAACAACAACAACTTTGGCCCTTAGAACTAGCCAATACATACTTCTCATGATTTGGCTAAATTTGCACTTTTGAGGCCATTTCCATGCTTGGCATCAAAATGCAAGTTTCTCTTGAGCAAAACCACCTAAATACATTGCATTGTAACTTAGTAAGCTCACTTGATCCATTCCAGCACTTAAAAATGAGTTTTGAGCACTCTTGCATTTGGTGTGTGCATGGAAATGTGATTTTGCCCTAAAATACATGAAATTTTCGAGGGCTTTATCTCTCAAACCATAAATCCCATGAAAATGTACTTGTACTTTTTGAAAATGGCAGGCCTTAGTCTTCAACTTTCATGTTTGGGTTGGGTTCATTTGAAGAATTTTTGACCATGCTAAGCTCACTTGAAAATTAGGGCAAAAGTTGCTAAATTTGGAAAATCTCAAAAACCAACTTTATACCATTTTTGCAAAAACCTCCAAATAGCCATGATTCTTGATCTCCAACCATTCCAAACATCTTATAACATTGTAAAGACCTCCCTTGGCAAGAAAAAGTGACTTGGACCCCTTGAAATCAGACAGTTGACTTTTTACAGGCACAGTTGACCAATTACTTCATCTGCAAGCAACTAAGGCAATGACTGACTTCCATTTGGAACTTTCTCATGAAAATTGACATGTAAGGACCTCTTATCATATGGAAAACATTGCCCAAAAGAGTTGGCCAAAATTATGAGCCTAAAGCCCTTGAAGCCAAAACCCTAATTTGGCTGCATTGCTTAGGAGCCTTGCCTTGTCTTAAAACTTGTGATGATTAAGCAATCTTCTGAGCTTTTGTAGGTGAACTTGGCCTTGCCAAAAGAATCTAGACTCATCATAGGTCTCCCACAAATCCATTAGAACCCATGTCTTAGCTTAAATGACCCCCAACACCTCCCCAGATGGCCATATGCATCATGCTAGGGTTTGATGCTTGTCATGCTTTAATTTTCCCATGCTATAATGTTATACATATGATATGCTTATGATGCAAATGATGTATTATGATGCTTAAAATGAAGAGAGCAAATTTGAGGTTCTACAGCTGCCCCTATTCAACTAACTGTTGATTGAAAAGGACGATTGCTTCCGCTTTCGACCGTTCAAGATAAACTGTGGTTGAATACCCAAGAAAACGGAAATTTGCGCTCTGATGCAGAAAACAAGAAATGGGAAATAAACCCAATCCAATGACGTTGCAACTGAGCTGAGAGATGAGCAGACGAGCTCCTTCCAACGAAACCAAAGGTTCTGATGAAACATGAAACGGACGAGTCTTCTTGTGACATGTGATGCCAGGTGCAGAAAGCGGACGAGTCCTTAAGAATCTTCAAAGTAACCTGAGATAGACGAATCTCCTTCACTAATCCTTACGCAGATAAGCAGAATAAGACGGACGAGCCTTCTTCGGATAACCCTTACGCAGGTTCCGGGAATGCATATAAGTCTGTGGGATAGACATGCAATCAAGGTAGACGAACCTTCTTCATATATTATCCGCGGATATATGGTATAAGACAGACGAGTCTTCTGAGCAAACCTGTTACGCCAGGTGCAGCAACCATAATTGGTGTTTGAGATAGACGAGCCTCCTTCGGATTTACCTGTTACGCCAGGACCGGTAACCATTTCGACATCCAATTCCCACTGTCAGGATTCTAAACCTCTTCAATACAGACGAGTATTGGATGATCATCAAGATAACACAGACGAGTGCCATAAGTCAATGATACAGACGAGTATCAGACGATGATCTGAGAAACACAGACGAGCGTTTCAGACAATGATACAGACGAGCATCAGCCACTGGTACAGACGAATACCAGAAATTCAAACACGGACGAGCATTTGAAATAGTCACAGAAATATCAGGGTAAACAGCAAATCTTCACATTCAGGTGCAAGCACAGACGAGTGCTGAGAACGATACAGACGAGTATTAAAGCAAACGAGCTTCAGAACACAGACGACTCCTGGGGAATAAAAGCAGGCGAGCTTCAAACAAACACGGACGAGTGCTGCACCGTTGCAGACGAGCAACAATAGAGTACACATATCAAGGCACATACGAGCGTTTAAGGGTTGCAGACGAGCAACTATCATAACCAAACACAGACGAGTGCTGGACAGTTGCAGACAAGCAACAATAGAGAATACATGTCAAGGCACATACGAGTGCAGCAAAGGATCCAATACCAAAACACAGACGAGTGCTGGGAGGTTGCAGACGAGCAACAACAAATATCATCGGAACACGGACGAGTGTCACGGAGTTGCGGATAAACAACTATCATAACCAAACACAGACGAGTGCTGGAAATTGCAGACGAGCAATAACAAGGTAACCATTTCAAAGCACAGACGAACGCTGGAAATTGCAGACGAGCAAACAGCAACTGATATGACCAAACAAAAACGAGTGTTTGGAATTGCGAACGAGCAGAATCAAAGTAATCATAAACCACCGCTGGGGAAAGCAAACGAGCAATACCACAGAGCTAACACAGACGAGTGTTGAAAGACGCCAGACGAGCAGCGATAAAGCAGTAATATGTCCTTGCTGGGGGAAACTTTTCTTAGGAATAACTCATACGAGTGTTGAAGATTGCAGACGAGCAACAGACGAATGCCTGATCAGCAACAAGAGATACAACTCTGCAGGGGACGCCAAGTCAAGAGGTCTGGACACCCAACTCTGACTGAGGTGATGAATACCTGGCTGTATCATCAAACACCCATAGTATGGCAGCTTGGCTGAGAAATATTTCACGGACGGAGGTGAAAATCCAATATGAACTCTGTGAGGACCGGAACATCTTTAGACTTGGCTGGGGAAGCTTCTTGGGCAAATACTCTGACTGGGGAGAGCATCTGATGATTCAAGACTCTGAGGGGATATCAGGCTTTCAGGTATCTGATAAACGAGGACTCTTGCTGGGGATAGAATACTGTCAATTCCACCTCTGATGATGTCAGGCTTTCGGGCACCTGCTGGATATACTCCGCTGGGGAAGAACACACTGCTACTTCACTAGGGATTAGACCCTGCTTGGGCTACTGCCAGGCTTGATTGGAGGAAAATCTCTGCTTGGGGAGATACTCTACTGGGGAAGATTAAATTGCTTGATGTGACGCCATCCTGCAACCTACAACAACAGAAAACACACGTGTGTCTCGGGGATTTGCATGGAATGATCAGTTCATCCATCGTCACCCGACACTCAAAGAGGGTTACAGTTTCCCTGCATGTCAGTTTTCTTTTCAAGATTATCACCATGTTTAGATGCAATGCTATTTTTGCCAAAAATTCAGGACATTAAACAAAAATAAACACACACGGCTTTTTGACTGAATATTATTTTATTGGATGGCCTCTGAATAGGCAAAGATTTACATCAGGGAGCAACCACCTGGAAAGAGGTAGCCACTAAAAAATTGAGAAAAGAAACTATCCTAATGGCAATGTACACGGCATTCCAAGGAGTTCCATTTCTACTATGACCTGCATGTCTTCAAGACTTTCCATTCTGTTTTGGCTTTCTGAGAGGACGAGGGGACTGTTTCCTATCCTTCTGATATTGTCAAACTGTACGAAACGATGACGTGGTTCAGATAACTCGGATCACAGTTGTTCGCTTATTCCCTTATTTTGCGTGGATCGCCCTCTCGGGTTTTCAATCCACCGGGATACCCTTTTTTGCCTGAGCTGTCCAATGTGGCTTTTCAACTCAGCGGGTGTACACATTTCTTTATATTTATTTCCCTAATTTTTGCCCGAGCTTTTTATTCTGTTTTTAGCTCGCCGGGATGCCCTTTTCTTGCCTGGACTTACATTCTGTTTTTGTGTCCAGCGGGTCTCTTTATGCGAAGTATCTTTTAACTGCGTCCGAGTTAACAGGGGATGGGAAGTCATCTCCATCCATAGTGGTGAGCATCAGTGCCCCTCCTGAGAATACTTTCTTCACTATGAATGGTCCTTCGTAATTTGGGGTCCACTTGCCCCTGTTATCTGAACCTGGAGGAACGATTCTCTTCAACACAAGCTCTCCCACTCGATACTCTCGAGTACGTACTCGTTGATCGAATGCCCGCTTCATTCTCCTCTGATAAAGCTGACCATGACAGATAGCCGCTAATCTCTTTTCCTCAATTAGACATAGCTGATTGTAACGAGCACGCACCCATTCAGCCTCATCCAACTTGACATCCATCAACACGCGCAAAGAGGGAATCTCTACTTCAACAGGCAGGACTGCTTCCATGCCATACACTAGAGAGAAGGGAGTTGCCCCTGTTGACGTCCTGACTGACGTTCGGTACCCATGCAAGGCAAACGGTAACATCTCATGCCAATCCTTGTAGGTGACAACCATTTTCTGCACAATCTTCTTGATATTCTTGTTAGCTGCCTCTACCGCACCATTCATCTTTGGTCGGTAAGGAGAAGAATTGTGATGCTGTATTTTGAAGTCCCGACATAAATCTGCCATCATCTTATTGTTGAGATTAGAACCATTATCAGTAATGATCCTTTCGGGCACTCCATATCTGCATATGATATCTCTTTTCAGAAATCTTGCCACCACTTGACGAGTGACATTGGCATAAGACGCTGCTTCTACCCACTTGGTAAAGTAATCAATCGCGACCAGAATGAAGCGATGACCGTTCGAAGCAGTTGGCTCGATCTTCCCGATCATGTCAATGCCCCACATAGAGAAAGGCCAAGGAGATGACATGACGTTGAGCGGGTTAGGAGGAACATGCACTTTATCTGCGTATATTTGGCACTTGTGGCATTTACGAGCGAATGAACAACAGTCTGCATCCATTGTCATCCAGTAATACCCTGATCTCAGTAGTTTCTTTGCCATAGCATGCCCTCCTGCATGGGTACCAAAAGATCCTTCATGGACTTCCTGCATCAACAGGCTTGCTTCGTGTCTATCCACGCATCTGAGCAAGACCATGTCGAAGTTCCTCTTGTACAAAACCCCGTCTGTGTTCAAGAAGAAACTAGCAGCAAGTCGTCTCAAGGTCTTTTTGTCTTTAGAAGATGCACCTGTTGGGTATTCTTGCTTCTCCAGGAATAACTTGATATCAAAATACCAAGGTTTCTCGTCAGACACGGCGTCTACAGAGAAAGCATAAGCTGGAGAGTCGAGCCTGGAGATGTCAATTCTGGGCACAAAATTCCAACACAGAACTTTAATCGACGAAGAAAGAGTGGCCAGAGCATCGGCAAATTGATTTTCATCACGTGGTATGTATTTGAGCTCAACCGTCGTGAAGAATGTCAACAGTTTTCTAGCATAATCCCTGTATGGAACTAGATGCTCTTGATGTGTATACCACTTGCCGGTAACTTGGTTAATGACGAGGGCTGAATCTCCGAATATATCGAGGTTCTTAATCCGAAGATCAATTGCCTCCTCTATTCCCATTATACACGCCTCGTATTCCGCTTCATTGTTGGTGCAGCCAAAAGTAATTTTGGCAGCGAAGGGTAAATGGACACCTTCAGGAGTAATAAGTACGGCACCAACTCCGCGACCATTGATATTGACAGCCCCATCAAACATCAACTTCCATTTGGATTCAGGATCAGGTCCCTCCTCCGGAAGTGGTTCCTCATAATCGTTTGTTTTGAGGTACATGATGTCCTCATCAGGGAAATCAAATCTCATCGGCTGATAGTCATCCTCAAGAGGTTGCTGAGCAAGGTATTCCGACAATACACTTCCCTTGATGGCTTTCTGAGAAGTGTACTGGATATCATATTCAGTTAAAATCATCTGCCATCTAGCAACCCTTCCGGTCAATGCTGGTTTCTCAAAGATGTACTTGACAGGATCCATCTTGGAAATGAGAAGTGTAGTATGGGTCAACATGTACTGCCTTAGTCGGCGAGCAGCCCATACCAAAGCGCAGCAAGTTTTCTCGAGCAGTGAGTATCGGGATTCACAGTCGGTAAACTTTTTGCTAAGGTAATAAATGGCGTACTCTTTTCGACCAGACTCGTCATGTTGGCCGAGCACACACCCCATCGACCCGTCTAGCACGGTCAAGTACATGATTAATGGTCTCCCCTCCACCGGAGGCATCAGAATTGGAGGCTCCTGTAAATATTCCTTTATTTTGTCGAAAGCTCTTTGGCAATCATCATTCCACCTGACCGTCTGCTCTTTTCTTAGCAGTTTGAATATTGGTTCGCACGTGGCAGTTAGGTGAGATATGAACCGAGAAATGTAGTTCAATCTACCTAAGAAACCGCGCACTTCTTTTTCTGTCTTTGGTGCAGGCATATCTTGAATAGCTTTCACTTTAGCAGGATCTACCTCAATTCCCCTTTGACTTACAATGAAACCCAGCAACTTTCCAGAACGCACTCCGAAAGTGCACTTGTTCGGATTCAACCTCAGTTTATACTTGATCAATCTATCAAATAACTTCTTTAGGTTAACCAAATGCTCCTCTTCGTCTTTGGACTTTGCAATCATATCATCCACATAACATTCGATCTCCTTGTGGATCATGTCATGGAACAACGTGACCATTGCCCGTTGATAAGTTGCTCCTGCATTCTTCAGACCGAAGGGCATGACCTTATAGCAGAATGTTCCCCACGGGGTAATGAACGTTGTCTTCTCCATGTCTTCCGGCGCCATTTTTATCTGATTATAACCGGAGAATCCATCCATGAAGGAGAACACTGAGAATTGAGCAGTATTGTCAACCAACACGTCAATGTGTGGCAACGGAAAATCATCCTTCGGGCTTGCTCTGTTCAAATCTCTATAGTCAACGCACATCCGGACCTTGCCGTCCTTCTTAGGTACTGGTACGATGTTAGCTACCCAAGGTGGGTAGCTAGTCACGGCAAGGAACCCGGCATCCCACTGCTTCTGCACTTCCTCTTTAATCTTCATCGCCATATCTGGGCGAGTTCTTCTCAACTTTTGCTTCACAGGAGGACGGTCTTCTCTCAGGGGTAGCTTATGCATCACAATATCGGTATCTAGACCTGGCATATCCTGATATGACCAAGCGAAAATACTCACATACTCTCTCAACATACTGATCAGCTCTTGTTTGACATCGGCCTGCAGATTGGCCCCTATCTTGATTTCTTTCTTTGCATCTTCGCTACCAAGGTTGACAGTCTCAATCTCTTCTTGATGAGGTTGAATAACTCGTTCCTCTTGTTTCAGCAGTCTGACCAATTCTTCAGGCAGGTCACAGTCTTCCTCAACCCCTTCATCAGCTTGGTAGACTGGATTATCAAAGTCATGCATAGTCATAGCAGGAACGTTATCTGTGGAATCCGGATGATCAGCACTGCACAAATGATGTGCTTATTCAGAATCTGCTTACTCTTTGAAAAGAGACGCTAACACAAAACAAAATGAAAACACATTGCCATTTTTATATATTTTTTTGTGAAAAAAGTTTAAAAACAAAAACAGGGAACACAGTTTGTCTGAAAATGTCCCTTTATTTCATAGCAAAATAACAATGCGATACAAAACATGGTGGCCCAATACAATGGATCCAAGCATCTTGGGCAGAATGCTGGATTTGACAATGCAGTATGCTAAATAAAAGGAAACAAAACAATTACTTTGAGAGCCAGGTAACTTGGACGATGTCTTCAGCAGACCAGTTTCCTAGCTCCTCACCGGGTGCGCACGGGCGGATCCAATTGTTGTCCCAATCTCTGTCACTGTCCCCGTCTTGGTTTGTCGTACAGATTTGATCGCGGTCGAGCGACCCAGCACTTGTGAATGAGATAGCCTTACCACTCCGAGTAGACCCTCCAGGCTGATACCCTAAGCCGAATTTATCACCCTTCTTTTCCACCTCCAGTAGCTTGCCCCAGCCCTGGACATTGCCTGATTGGACGGCCTCTTTTGCTTCCTGGTAGGAGTGAATTGACGTGCCTTCGTTGTTTTTCTTCACCGGAGTCAAGATACTAACATCTGCTTCAAATGCTTGGCACAAAGTCTCGTGAATTTCTCCGTCCATTTCCACATATTTGAATGTCGACAGGTGGCTGACGAATATATCTTCTTCCCCGCAAACTGTGATGACTTGACCGTCCACCACATACTTAAGCTTTTGGTGTAGAGTTGAGGTGACAGCTCCAGCTGCGTGTATCCACGGTCTGCCCAACAAGCAACTGTACGCAGGCTGGATATCCATGACATGGAAGACACTCTTGAAGACTTGAGAGCCTATCTTGACAGGCAACTCAACCTCTCCGAAAACTGATCTTCTTGACCCATCGAAAGCTTTAACCACCAAATCACTCGGCGTCAGGATAACCCCATCAATGTCAAGCTTCATCAATGCCTTTTTCGGGAGCACGTTCAAAGAAGAGCCTGTGTCCACCAGAACATGGGATAACACAGCGCCCCTGCATTCCATCGTGATATGCAGCGCTTTATTGTGATTTCTTCCCTCCAACGTGAGATCTCTATCAGTGAAGCCCAAGCCATGGCTAGCATTGACACTTCCGACAACAGCTTCAAGTTGATTGACCGTAATCTCTTGAGGAACGTAAGCCATTTGAAGTACTTTCAGCAAGGCTTCTCGGTGTGCAGGAGAACACATCAACAGCGACAAAATAGAAATCTTTGAAGGCGTCTGATTCAGCTGGTCAACCACCTTATAGTCACTCCTCTTGATGATCTTCATAAATTCCTCTACCTCCTTTTCAAAAGTCCCCTGTCCAGCTACAGGAGTATTCGACTCATCATTCACAATCTGCTTTCCTTTGTCTTTTGATGAAGCTTCGACCTCAGGATCCTTTCTCAGTGCAGGGGGAGCAAACAAACGGCCACTTCGAGTAAAACCTCCGACACCTCCCACATTCTCAATAGTCAAGTCAGCAACAGGTCTACTTTCCATCTTCTGTCCCGCCACATAGACGTCGGAACCATAATGCCACGGAATGGCTCTATCATCATTATACGGCATTGGCCCAGGTACAGTTATAGTCACAGGACTAATCTGAGGAGCGTAAACGGTAACCGGCCTTTGTCTGACGGGCATATCAGCTTCATCATAGAAGATAGTAATGGTTGACACATCATCAGCCTTTTCATTACTAATCTTGCTAAATTGCAGAGATCCATCATCAATCAGCCCTTGCAGACCCATCTTCAATTTCTCGCAGCCATTCACAGCACTTGCACAGTCTTCACAGTCGAGAGAACAACCAGGAAATACTTGACCTTTCAACAGTCTTTCTTTCACCACCTTCAACGGCGTCTTGACCTCATCAATACTCAGTACCAAGCTCAACTTGTCATCACGCTCAACAGCATTAACCCTTGCCCCTCCATGATCAGGTATAGGGTTCGAGTTGATATTCGGTGGTGGCGCAAAGTTGATTGCCTTTGAATCCACGAGATCTTGAACTTTGTGATGTAGCGCCCTGCACTTCTCGGTTGAGTGCCCGGGTGCCCCTGAATGAAAAGCGCATCGCGCGTTGACGTCATAACCAGCTGGAAGCTCTCCAGGAGGTGGTGGTGCCAAAGTCCTCAATTGAATAAGGTTCAAGTCTAGTAGCCTTGGCAACAAAGCAGTATATGTCATCGGAATGGCTTCAATCACCCTGTTAGCAGGACGAGCCTGCCTCGGCTGATAAGGCCTTTGCTGGTAGTTGGCTCTAGGTTGTTGTTGTTGTTGTTGTTGCTGTGGTGGAGGTAGCATCTGTTGTATGGGAGCTGCAGGAATGGTGACAGCAGCCATATGCTCATAAGGTCTTCTGTAACTACGGCCCTGGTTTCGGCCGAGTACAGCATTGGTCTCGCCTTCTCGTCTTCTTGGAGGTCCGCTAAAAGCTTTCCTCGCCCCATTCGAACTACTAGCACCAGGGTCTTGTATCTTCCCCATCTTCAACAGTGTTTCAACCCTTTCTCCTGCAATGACAATATCGTTGAACTTTGTAGCAGAACTCGACGCCAATCTTTCGAGAAATACTCCCTGGAGGGTACCCATAAACATATCGGCCATTTCATTCTCTAACAAGGGTGGCTGCACCCTGGCAGCTAGCTGACGCCACCTCTGGGCGTACTCTTTAAAGCCTTCTTTCGCTGTCTGAGCCATATGTTGCAACTGGGTGCGATTTGGAGCCATATCCATGTTATATTGGTATTGCTTCACGAAGGCCTCAGCGAGATCTTTCCAGCTCTTAACATTGACCCTGCTGAGCTTCATGTACCACTCAAGGGAAGCTCCCACCAAGCTGTCCTGAAAGTAATACATCCATAGCTTTTCGTCGTCCGTATGCGCCGCAATTCTCCCAACATACGATTGCAGATGGGTCCTTGGGCAAGCAGTGCCGTTATACTTCTCGAAAGTAGGAACTTTGAATTTATATGGAATCCTGACTCCCGGAACCAAACCCAAGTCCGTTACGTCGAATCCCAAAGAACTCTGGGACTGAATAGCCTTGATTTGCTCAGCCATCTCTTCAAACCTCTTGTTCATTTCGACCCCTTGACCCTCGGTCTCATCAAGTAAAGTGAACTGGTCATCCTGGTGGTCCACATGAATGTTATGCATCCCGTCGTTGATTACGGTCGCCCCTGGTTGTATAACATGAGGTCCACCCTGACGTGCGCCCGCACCGGTATGATTATCAGCATTAGCAGCAGCAGCAGCGTTTCTGTTCTGATTCTCCACCATCTCTCGCAGACGCTCTTGATTCTGCCCCATGCCGGCCATTAATGTCATGAAGTTATCCATCCTCTGCCTTAGATCTGCCAAATCTGCCTGCATCTGATCCATGGCTCTCTCTCTGTTAATCTTGGTTGGGTACCTGTGTACTGTTGGCTGCCCCCGAATCTTTCGAGGAGCTATAGTGCCTGAAACACAAAATACGTTAGTAAACCGAGACACTACCTGCAAAACAACAAACAGGTTATATGGATGCAATGCAGTTGTTTATGTTTCCAATCACAAGTCACTTATGCTCCGGTCCCGGTATTTCAGCAAGGAGAACCAGATGGGCATTGATCCTCGACTTCCAGGAACCTTCTCGAGAGACCATATTCAAACCACACAGTAAACGAACCAGGAAATAATGGAAGAAAAAACCAAAACATAAATCAACCTATCAGACAAATAACACAGAATTCCCCGTAGGGTACAAGTCTTTACAAAGGAGAAACAAACAACTAGGACTCCTATAACATGCCTGTAGGTAGTCCAGATACAAGAAAAATAAACTAAGAAGCAGAACCAAAACCTAAAGGCCCTGAAACTTCATCACTAAAAACCCCATCAGATCTGACCTTCTTGACTCCCGCCATCAACTTTAAATCTTCAACCTCCTTAAGCGCTGCTTCGAGGGCTTGTTGATTGTCTGCGAGCTGTTGGGTCTTCTCTCTGCGAATCCTGTGAGCCTGCTCCACCTCTTCTTTCTTGTAAGCCATCTGAAATTCAAAGAACTCTTCTTTTTCTTTATATTGCTTCAACTCCTGATCTCTTTGCCCCTTCAACCAGACAATAGACTGCCGAGCCTCTCTGAGGGTCTTTGACTTCTTCTTGCGCTCAACTTCTCTTTGGGCCTCCATCATCCCCAACCTACGGAAATGTGCTTCTTTTCCTGCAAAGTCCTTCTCCTTAGCCTCCAAGGTCGTCTGTATCTTCAGCAACTTCTCCTCAGCTTCCTTCTTGGCCCTGTTAGCTTGGTGATACAAACTTACCATCTCAGTATTCTCAACTCTAACTGCATGTAGCTGGGCTTCTAATTTCTTGAAGTCTTCCAAAGGCACAGTATCAATGGGCTCAGCAACTGGGGGAACTGGTGCTGAGAACGGTAACAAAACTCTTCTAGCTCTATCTTTCAACCAAGCCTCATACTCTGGGAATGCCTGATTGTTGCACTTCCCGAAACTAGCCATTCCTTCTCTTTTAATGCATTTCCAAGCTCCCGTAACCTTCCTCACTAAGGGTATATTATTTTCCACTGGGAAGTAGAAAATAGGGGTCAGCTTCAGATCTTCTGGCACATCTCTCAAAGCGTATCCTAATTGTCTTCTTAACAAGGTTGGATTGTAATTAATCCCTCCAGCTATTCCCAACAAAGGCACACTATGATAACTTCCGCAGCTAGTAATGAAACGTGCACCTTGCAGCCTCTGAGTGAACCACCTAACATCCTTGGCAAGCAACTTTTCCAGCTTCTGGGCCCATATCAAGCTATGGTCACTAAACGCTCCCGTACTAGGCAAATGCCTCATGAACCACATGTGAAAC